>CM053791.1:727933100-729169767 GCA_028749045.1 Cupressus sempervirens | reverse complement strand
ATCTCGTTAACTGCTCGAATGTTGTCGAGCACACTGAATGGAATTGACCCTAAGTCATTAAATGCCATAGGATAGGAATCTTTGATAGAGCATATCTTGGAGCTCGTGCAAGATATGGATGCAATTTTAGGTGCTACAAGATCATTTTATTGACACCTACAATAATATCTCTCACTTTTTGGAGATTGGATTCCATTTTGGTTTTGTGGCCCCATCTCGGGTGATACTGAAACTTGTAGTGTTGGCCAATACAAAGTCACCAACTGGTGAATCTCTCTAATTGTTCATCATGGGACCAAACTATCTACTCTGTTAGTTCTAAGTGGCTAGGTAAACCCTATTCCTAATCTCATCTCATCTCATTGAATGCTTGAATATTCTCGGGCACACCGAATATAATTGACCCTAAGAGTTACTAAATATTGTGTGTTGATACTTGGAAGAATGAAAAAGATACAAGAAGTTGAGCACTTAAAAGAAATTTTAATGAAGAAAAATGTACTATAAAAACATGAACTAACTTAATCCAAGGTAAAACTTCAATGTCAATCCATTATCTCAAACTTGCTTTGCAAAATCCAAAAACTGTTAAAGAAAATGTAACAAAAAGTTTGTATTCAAATTTAAGAATGAACTCTTCCAACATCCAACCAATACATTTGTCTTATTATAGGTCTTATAGGACCTCCCAAGGCATGCATTTAGTTAAACCAACCATCTTTCATTCCTTCCACACCATAATTAAAAAGTTATGCAAAATGTTGTGGAGCAACTTTTAAAAGTTGCTGACCACATTGTATTTTTGACTTCTAGACCCTTGAAACCTTTTTGAATGGAACCAAATAGGTTCAATAAATGTGTTTAGACATAATGTGGGACCATGCTAATCAATATGCCTCTTTTTTTCCCCTAGACCCATTTAGGCAACTTCTTGACAACTTAGCAACTTTTGGCATTTTAGATCCTAATCAACCAACATTACATTTTATGAGTTCCAAACACTTGAGCAAGATGAAAAATCACTATGTAGGACCTAGTTGGGTCATATCCCACTTACCAATGACCTATAAATACTTTGACCCACTTTGACCACCTAATGTCCCCCCTAGTATTTATTAGCTTGCACATACCTAAACATTGCTTGGTCAAACCAACTTGATCTAAGCACACCAACACACCACCCTAACTTGGCTAGAGTCACAACAAGCCTAAAAGAAAAAAAAACACAAAAAAAGCCAAATCAAGGTTTGTTAGGTGCCATGCACCAAGATAATGAAAGATAAAAGATTTCCAAGAAAAAATGCAACAACTATAGTTATAGGAATCATAAGAAGAGCATATATAATATGTTTCCATAAATGAAGCTCTTGAAGAGATGGATAAGCAAGCAATATTAATATCAAATTCCATGAATACATTAAAAAAATTATTTCAAGTCTTCTAGTGTTCTGAAGATAAAGCATAAATAAACTCTTGACATGTGTATGATGACATTAAGATTCAAGCTTAGACATTTACATAATGCAACCAACTCAAGAGTCAAACTTCAATGTTAATTGTATAACAGTAATAAGAATTCAAGTTTCACTATTCTCATCCCAACAAAAACTCTAAATAAGTTACTCATAATCAAAAGTACTCATAACTTGTACAATTTAAATACAAATTAATATCATACCCTTATTCACATGTCAAAAGATACTATCAAATATTATTATAATGATTCCTACCCTTATTTTGGATGCAAATTATATTTAAATGAAATACTTAAAATGTAAATAAGAAAAATAGGATATATATTACGATAATCAATAATTTAATACATGAACAAACCAATGCATCAAAGTTGTAAGTCTAATAATGTCATGCATCAAATATATGTCATACATAAAATATAAATAAAATATAAAATGTCATATATACATCAAATGTATGTTGAATATGTCCACTAACATAAAATCCAAGATATATGTCCACTAATGCCTATAAATTTGTCCATCTCTATATCTTCTCCTAGAGGACTTCGGTCATTTTGTAGAGGGAGATGATAGGGATGATGGGGTCTTCCTCGCACACTCCTAATTCTAGCAACATTGTATTTGCATTGAAAGTAAAACTAACACTTGGCAGAAAAGGAGGAAATTCAAAAGGCAAATAGGTTGAAAGTGAAGAAGAAGATGATACTTATGATGATCTTGAAGTTCTTGAAGCCCTTCTTGTAAAAATATTACCAAAAAGAAAAAAGCATAAAGGAAAAGGTCCATTGATTTGTTTCTCATGTGAAAAAGTTGGTCATATTGTTGCAAGATGCCCAAACAGAGAAGATAAATTGATAAGTAGGAGATAATTTACACAGCAAGTCAAATTTTGATATTTCTTTGGGTTTAACCATGGAGTAAAATTTGTAGTTAAGTGCACTCAAGATGGAGTAGTACTAGGATGGGTGACCTCCCGGGAAGTCCTAGTGCTTCACCCCTGTGAGCATCACCTAGATCCAATGAGTGCTAAGTGTTCCATTTATTCTCATGAGATATGGATTCATGTTGAATCACTACTCATGAGACATGGGGTCAATGAGTTTGACTCAAAATCACATAGTTAAATCCTGATAGCAATATCACAATTTGACATGTTGTGGAAATTATCTCCTACTTATCAATTGATGAGCTTAAGGGGCTTTCTAATGAATAGTTCATAAGGCACAACACTTCCTGAAGGTTTTTCAAATAGGGTTGCAAGCTTTGGGTTTAACCATGGAGGAAACTTCGTAGTTAAGCACGCTCAGGCTAGAGTGGTATTGGGATGGGCAACCTACCGAGAAGTCCCGACACTTCACCCCTATGAGAATCACCTAGATCCAATGAGTGCTAAGTGTTCCATTTATTCTCATGAAAGATGGATTCATGTTGAATCACTACTCATGAAACATGGGTCAATGAGTTTGACTCAAATTCACATAGTTATATCTTGACAACAATATCATGAGAGAAGATAAAGCTGAAAGAAGAAATAACAAGTTCAAAGGAAAGAAAGACTTCAAAAACTACAAGGACTACAAAGATAAAGGTAATAAGTCTTGTTATATTGCTAAAGTTTATGATAGTGATGATAATGAAGATGTAGTAGTCTATATTATTATTAAGGAAGAATCTGATAGTGAAGAAAATGAAAAGATGGCACTTGTTTCACATGTCAGCAAAAATGATACATGGATAATAGATAGTGGTTATCACATGACTAGTGACAAAACTAAGTTTTAACACTTAGAACATTATGATGGTGGAAGTGTTAGGTTTGGAAACAATTAACCATGTTATGTAAAAGGAAAATGATTCATAACATTAACTGAAGGAATCAAATATGACAATGCCTATTGGGTTGAAGGACTAAGACACAATTTACTAAGTATGGATTGGCTGAAAATATAGGATACAAGGTAGAATTCATGAATGGAAAAGCTAAATTAATGGATGGAAAAGAAAACCTAGTTAGGATTAGCTATCAAACAAAAGGTAACTTGTTTTACCTAGACCTTACTAAAAATACACGTCTATTGGCTCAAATAAAGGAAAGTTGGCTATGTCATAAAAGGATGTGTCATGTTAACTTTGATATCCTAGTTAATATAAGAAAGAAAAAAAGAGTAAGAGGCATACCAAATCTAAAGAAACCTGAGATGGCCATGTACAAACAATGTCAAATTGGCAAGATGAGTAAAATAAATTTTAAAATTAAGTCTTACAATTCTAAAGATATTTTGGAGCTAGTTTGTATAGATCTTTGTGGACCAATAGGTCTAGAAAGCTACCGCGGGGACATATATTTCACTTTATTTTTTGATGACTATTCTAAGATGATTACTATAATGTTCTTAAGAGATAAATCTAACACTTTTCAAAATTTCAAATGGTACTTGGCTAGAGTTGAGAAAGAAACAAGAAAGAATCTAAAATGTTTGAGATCAAATAGACAAGATTAATTCACCTCAAATGAATTCAATGAGTTCTACTATGAAAGAGGAATAAAAAGATAGGTATCAACACCTAGAACACCACATCAGAATGGTATAACAAAAATAAGTAATAGATCTACCATAGAGTGTGCAAGAACACTAATGACTAAGAAAAATGTTGCACCAAAAGACTAGAGAGAAGTAATCAACACAATAGTTCACACACTAAATCAAGTTCAACTAAAGAAAGGTATAGAAAAAACACCTTATAAATTATGGTATGGGAATAAGCCCAATATTTTTTATTTTAAAGGAAAGGAAATCTTGATACAAAAAGTGAAGGTATTGTTGTCACAAAATCTTGCACCCTTGTCTAAATTTATTTAATTAAGGACAACCTTATGAAACATGGAAACAACCTCCAAGCTATGGGACTTGAACTATGAGGTTGAGTCTCTAGAGAAGGTTGACTTCCTCTACTATTAGGATGCACTTAAACTATTCTTGAAAATAAAAGGGAGAAGGAATGCATGAAATTAACTACCTAATCTATTCTAAAGAGGTGATGCACCAAAATAGGGTGTTCAAACCAATATCTATTCATACATACACAATATCATTATCATGACAGTCCAAAGATATACAGATTCAAATGTGCTTTAATCTATTAACCACATACAAATCAGGCAACCACATGAGCGGCACAAGGAAAAAATGTTTCACTTCTTATCATTCATGTACCAAAAGAGATACAGAAATGCAGATTATAGATATTCGTAGTAAATCAAAGAGAAGTAGACAAGCTTGCATAGTACATCGATGGTCAAAGGAGATAAGACAGGATGTCTTATAACTTAGAGGCAAAGAGGGAGTTTACAATAGCATGCCAAGGCAATACCAAAGAAATGGAGAAGATCTAACCCTAAGAAAGAGTATGACATTTTCCTTTATAGTGCAAGCATAACTTGGATAACATCCATAGTAAGACAAAATTCAACTACTACAATCAAATCTATAGAGAATAATCACTACAAAACCAGAAATATCTAATCACAATGTGAATCAATACATGAGAAGATCACTTCTTCACCAAACAAAGCTCTGAGAGGTCAGTAACAACAGTCATTAACTTATGAATGAATGGATGGATCAACATGTAGTGGTGGAGCATCTCTTTGTATTTATTAGACCTAGAGAATGATGAAAATGGTTGTAGGAGATCAGAAAGATCGGGTTCATCATCAAGGAGTTGCTTCCACTATCTTTAATTTTTCCAAATTTAGCCATGTAATTTGATCAACTAGAATTAACCATCAAGCCTTGCCACATGGACCAAACATTTCCTACCATTCTACCACTTTGTCAGCAATTCAACTTATCACCACCACCTTCCTTCAATAATAGTTTTTGTTAGCAAAGCGTGACCCATTGGTTATTGCTGCTTCATGACCTACTCCTACCATTCTTCATTGACCATTGTGACCCTATGAAGGTTGAGATTCTAACCACATCCACATCTACCTTAACCCAAGGATTCCTTCTAACCCTTGTGACCAAATGAAACAAGGGGAATCGCTTGATTGCAACTCAAAACTTAGCCACTTCTTAACCTGTTGCGATCATGCACTAGTCGTAGATCTAAAAGATCTAATGGTGAAAAATATATCTTTGAAGCATTGAAATTTTTCTCTTTCTACACTGTCGCAACTTAAACCATAGTGCATTAACATAAACATGTGATCAAGAAAAAACAAAGCAATTGCGCCCTCACCATCTTGATCCTAGTTAGCACTTAACCAACCACAACTGTGTGAATCACATGGTCATGATTTAAAATATTCTAAGTCATAATATGAAATAGAGCTAATGCTAAATTAAAACCTTAGGTGACTGTTAAGTAGATTATTATTTGAATTTGATTTTTTGGCAAGAGGGCATTTTGGCTAACATTTTTGGAGACTTAGAGGGGATGCAAGCCTTCTTAGCATATGACCAGTGACCATGAAAGTATCCATTGGGCTATAGAGTCTCTAAAACCATGAAACTCATCAAATTTATCATTCTATCACATTCTAAGCCATAAAACATGCCTTTCTTCCCCTACAACTTGCAAAAAAC
Source organism: Cupressus sempervirens (assembly GCA_028749045.1). Lineage (NCBI taxonomy): Eukaryota > Viridiplantae > Streptophyta > Pinopsida > Cupressales > Cupressaceae > Cupressus > Cupressus sempervirens. The sequence goes on along the minus strand of CM053791.1, from coordinate 729,163,697 downwards.
TTGGGAACCAAAACTATTTGCTACAAAACAAAACATATGTTTGTGCACTTCTTGGAAAACAAGAAAGAACAGAAGGCAAAAACTACTCTAACTATGTACCTGAACATTTATTTTAATCAAAAATAGGGCTTGAGATATATTCCATTGATTGGAATAGGCAAGATTTCACCATTAGGCCTACTTAACTGAAAAGCATTGGCTTGCCTGCAATTGATGATCACATAGGGACCACTCCATAGGGTATCAAAATTTGAGTTCCTCCCTTCTTTATCTCTGCCTACATCCCACTTCAGCACAAGATCACCCTCTTTGAAATTTTTGACCTTATTTTTCTTATCAAAACTCTTCTTCATCTATTGTTGATGTATTTCTAAGGTTTGTATTGCTTGACCTTGTTTCTCCTCTAGCTACATCAAATCTGCCATTCTTACAAACATAGAATCATTTTCAATTAATTCCAATTGATGAGCCATCTCAAGAGCAAGAAACTCCAATGACATAGGAATCCTAGCTTCCCTACCATATACTAACATGAATAGAGAACTTCCTATGGCTCTCTTGGGTGTTATTCTATTAGCCCGTAGGGTAGTTATGAATTTTTGGTGCCAACACCTTTGATTATCTTCAATAGTTCTCTTGATGATTCTAATCAAATTTCTATTGGATGACTCAACCAAGCCATTACCTTGAGGGTAGTAAATAGAAGATGTGCTCAAGTAAATGCCATGGTCAATTTCCCATGCACAAATCTTAGCTCTTACAAATCATTTGGAATTGTCCGATATTATGGTGGAAGGAGCACCAAATCTTGTAACAATTCCATTCAAGAATTCCATAACTAAAGCTTCTATAGAGTCCTTTAATGCTATTGCCTCTATCCACCTTGTAAAATAATCCATTGCAGCCAAAATCCACCTATGACTAGAGCTAGAAGGTGAATTAATAGGACCATTAAAATCTAATCCCCACTAGACACAAGGCTGATGAACTTGGATGGCGTGAAGTGTAAGGGCTGCAAATCTCTATGTATCTAAGAAGAAAGCACGCTTTTCACACTTCCTTACAATTCTATGGAAGTCATGGAACAAGGATGGCCAGTAGTAACTGGCTCTCATATCTTCATTGCAATAGTTCTTGTTGAAAAGTGGCCACCATTAGGACCATCATGAAGCTCTTTAACTATACTTTCTATTTGATCTGCATCAATACATCTTAGCAAGGCTCTGTTGCAGTCCCTCCTAAATAGAACATCATCAATTATAACATAAGGAATTGACTATAGTCTGAATTGTCTTTCTTTAGCTTTATCCAACCCTTGAGGATATCCATTCCTAGCTAAGAAGGTCTTCATGCCATTTATCCAACTCCTTGGATTATCATTCTTTGTCTTCGACTATTCTTCTAGTACCAAGACAACCTCTTCATCTAACTCATGAGATGAGATCATATGTTTGCACAACCCTTTCCCCCTTACTAGTTTGGTAACCTGGATTTCCACATCATATTCCATCACCTTAGTGATCCAACTAGCTCTTTTCTCACTAATTTCTTTTCCGAACAAGAAATCTTGAACACTTGCATGAGGAACCAGCAAATGGATTTTGTTATGAGATAGTAGGTGTCTGAATTTCTTCAAGGCTCTTATGACTGCAAGGGCCTTTTTTTCCACATAGGTGTACTTATTTTCATACTCTTTGAGCCCTTCATTGAAGAAAGCAATAGGTTGTTCTTCATTTTTTTTCATTTAATTGAGTCAAAACAGCATAAATACTTGACTCTCCTCCTAAGGTGTAAATAATGAAATCTTTGTTAAAATTTGGATTGATGAGAGTAGGGGCTGAAGCTATGGCTTGTTTGATCTTTGTTCCATGAGAAGACCATATTATTTTTGAGCATTTTTATAAGAGGTTTCACCATGGTAGTTATATTAGGAATAAATCTTCTCACAAAATTTATTCTACCAAGAAAACTTTGCAGACCTTTCTTGTGACTAGGAAGAGAAAGGGAAAGTATTGCCTTTGTTCTTTTTGGATCAATGGTCAGACCATCTTTAGATACAATATGTCTAAATAACTTCCCTTGATTAGTGGAAAGGATACATTTTCTTGGATTCAAAGACACTATATACTCTCTACATCTTATAAACACTTGCCTAAGATGACCAAAATGCTTAGCTACATCTTTTGAATATATTGTGATATCATCAAGGTAGACTAACACAAACCTTTCAATCATATTTTTGATGGCCATCTCCATTTATTTTTGAAATTTGGCACCTTCTATTGTTAGTTCAAAAGGCATTTTACTATAGGCATAGGTGCCCCATTTGGTAGTGAAAGCAGTTTTATATCTTTCAGCTTCTTTGACTAACACCTGATTATAACCCATGAATCCATCCAAGAAGGAGAATCTCTCTGAACCACTAATTTTGGATAATATATGTTCCATGGAAGGGAGAGGATGATGATCTTTAAGGGAGGCTTGGTTAAGATCCCTAAAATCTACACATAGTCTAATTTCTCCATTCTTTTTGCCTAACAGGGACAAGGTTTGCCACCCAAGAGGAGTGCTTAATGGGGAAAATGATATTGGCCTCAATTAATTTGGACAACTCATTTCTCATTAGTGGATCAATCTTGGGATTTACTGGTCTCTATTTTTGCCTAATAGGCTTGACATTATCCACTAGATCTGTAGTATGTTGAAATAGACTAGGGTCAAAATCCTTTAAATCATCATATGTCCAAGAAAATATATCATTAGAATCTTGACACTTGTGAAAAAAACTTTCTTTCTCAGCTTTAGAACATACCTTACCCATGTTTAATGTCCTTCCATCAGCAACTATGATTGGCATGTGGTCTTCTTTGTTTGCAGCAAGATTCATGCCTCTATCCCTTGCTTGGTCATCAGAATTGAAGACACTATCTAAGGCAATGAGACCCTTAGGAAACTTATTGGAGCTGAGGTTGATGATTTGATCACCATATTGGTCATTTAATCTTGACTAATTTCTATCTAAGAACTATGCCTCATTCTGCAAGAAACTCACAATTTGTGCATCAAATTCAAAGACCTGCCAATTGGTATCATTATCGGGGACAACAGGTCAGACTACCACTTTAATCTTCTACTTCTCATCTTCAAGGCTACTTCCAAAATCATAATATGCACCCACTTTTTCTAGTCTATCAACATGTCTATTTCCTCTTCTAGGGATGCTCTAAATATTAAATGCATTAAAACCTTCAAGAAAATCCCATACTTTATGCTCATAAGATCTAAGCAAACTGTTCTTAGTAACATTTTGATTCCTCACCTAATTGATTACTAGCTCACTATCTCCATATACACTTAATGCTTGAATTCCTCTTTTTTAAGTGATCAAAAGACCCCAAACCAACTCCTCATACTCAACCACATTGTTACAACAACTAAATTGAAGCCTAAATGAGAAATAGTACCTTTCTAGTGAAGGAGAAACCAACACTACACTAGCCCCTGACCCATTTTTATTTCTTGATCCATCAAAATACATACTCCATATCTCACTTGTATCTTCTTTGGTTTTCATTAAGTTAGGGACAAGAGCATACTTTTTTGATATACAATAAGTGCCCAGGCCTATCTCCAAGGTTTCTAATAAAGGATCAAACTGATATGTATTAGCCCACTCATCCAAGAGGAAATTAGGTGTATCAGTTAAAGAAGTGGCAAGCTCATTTTTTATGTCATTTTCATCTATTTATAGGATGGTACAATTCATATTGATGAGATTAGGAGTGTAGGGCTCAATATGATAAAGGGCTAATGGTTTTTCTCAGATTGAAGCTTTGGTTCCATATCTAGTTCTAAAAAACCTATATGACCAATTACAAGATATGTAACCACCTATTTGAGTAGTAAAGTCTCTTGAAAGACAAATGGCAAAGTGTGGCTTGACCTCAGCAATTGATATATCTTGAACTACAGTGCAAACCAGACATGCACGTAAGGTCATTTCAACATTTCTAAGGATTCCCACCATCTTGATAGTACTACCATCTAACTACAATACATCCTTAACAATGGGTTCATATTTCACTTCTAAAATATCATCAACACATTTGGGCATTACTGAACTATTAGCCCCTAAATCAATTATGCAGTTGTCGACTAGCTTATCTCATATAATCATAAACACAAAATGGAGGAGGTCTAACCTTTTTACTTGTTTCTACCTCCTTTGCTGGTTGTACCAAAATCATAGCATCCTCCATACTAGGCAACTGATCTCTAAGTTTAATGCTTTCCAACTCTTGTTGTAGTAGCCTCCTTTTTGATGGTACAACAATTACAACATCCCACATAGAAATGTTTGCATTAGTCTTTCTCATTTGATATACCACACTATAATAAGAATTAGATGTTCTGGTAGAAGCCTTAGAAGTAGAAGCTTTATGTGGGACAGTCTACGGGTTATCCACATTATCTCTACTTTCACCCTGCCTTTGTTGTCGAGGGACATTAGCAGGCTATTTCACATTTTGTTGCTAGGAAACTACTTGTACATATGGTATTGCACTTAATGTTGACGTCTAATTAGGAGGTTGAGGAGAAACCTCTTCCAAAGCTCTCTTTTTTCTCCTAGAATTATAAGCATAGGAATCTTGGTTTACATTACCATGCTCTTCCAACAGGTGGTTCATGAAAGAACAATCACCCTGTTGGAAAGTATCAGTAGGTTGATTAGCATTGTGTTGTTGGGAAACCACTCACTCTAGTATAGTTAAAGCCAAGTAAGCTTCTTCCTTCTGACACATGCAATATCCATAGGAGTAGTTACAATAAGGGAAGAAATCTTGATCTTGGGCAAGGTTGTTTTGAGGGACTAAAGCCCTATTGAGGTTGATATTTGAAGACTAGGGGTGGTCGATAGGATTATTTTGATTGTAGGGGACATGAATCTAGTTTGGAGGTCTACCATGATTGGGACCTTGACTTTGGAGTTGGAGAGGCTTATTATTCTGAGCTTGCTGCCTCTTCATGGTTACCAACTCATTTCCCATTTTTTGCACTATTGCACTATTGTCCTCTATCTTATTTTCTTGATCCAACATCCTCCTATTTGTATTCTACATTAGTGTCTACATCATGGCCTTAATCTTATCAATTCCATTGGAGGATGTAGAAGCTATTGGGAACATAGTAAGAGGCTAACTTACAGAAGAAACATAAATAGGGGCTACAGTAAGCTGATGACTGTGCAAGTCAGGGAAGAAAGGCATTGGGGGCCTTGGAGCTAACTTCCCTCCCTATATCAAAACATTTTCAGCTCTTATGACAACCTCATAAGCATTTGGTAGAGTGTTCCCTCCCATAGATTACAGAGTGGTAGCAATATCACTGTTGAAGGCCCTGAGATAATAGAAGAATGAATTACCAAGAGAGGGCTTCATTGCAATAGATATTATGTCCCATGTCTTATGAAATCTATAATTGAAATCATTCATGCATTCATGGGGGGCCCTCTTGATAGTTTTCAGCTATTCTAAAAGTGACAAGTGATCACTTTTGTTCTCAAAATGTTTGCATAGGGCTTTCCCTAACCCATCCCAATTAGTAATAGAGTTATCAGGAAAACCTCTATACCATTGTAGTGTCTTTCCTTTCAATGATGAGGATAGAAGCCTAACTGCTACATCATCCTCAGTGATGCTATGAATATTGCAGACATTAGACATCTCTTGAATATGCTCAACAAGGGAGATAAAGGTTTCACCAGTAAACTCAAGTATACTCTTAAGGGATGATATTGGTATGTCATGCCTTTGGGCTAATAGAAGGAGGGGTCCATCATTAAAGGTACCAAAAGCATGAGCTCTAGCCATGTAAGAAAGTGTTTTATTGATATGAGTAGATGTTATTCTAGGCTAAGACCTAACAATAGGAGTGGAGATAGATCTTTCAGGGGTATGTTTTACTGTCTCACTCCTAACTGGTGATAGAGATACTCTAGCCTTTCTTCTTGGATTAGAAAGAGAAAGCTCTTGGTATTGGAAATTACCTTTAGAAGATGCCCTTGTGTGTTTCTTGGGCATGAATCATAGCAACTTTGGTCTAGAAACTAGATTGTATTTAAAGCTTAGAGTCACCAAGTACTTCTAAACAATGAGCCTCTTGAAGGTTTTATACTAAAGGCAATACTATCTCCTCGACATGAACATGGAATATTTTCAACGCCAGCAAACTTTAAATGTTTTAATAAGTTAGTCCCACAAGTCATGTCACAAAAGCTTGCACCCTTGTCCAAAGTTTTACATAAGGACAACCTTGTGAAACACAAAAACAACCTCCAAGCTGTGGGACTTGAACTATGAGGTTGAGTCTCTAGAGAAGGCTAACTTCCTCTACTATTAGGATGCACTTAAACTATTCTTGAAGAGAAAAGGGAGAAGGAATGCATGAAAGTAACTACCTAATCTATTCTAAAGAGGTGATGCACCAAAATAGGGTGTTCAGACCAATCTCTACCCATACATGCACAATACCAGTATCATGACAATCCAAAGATATATGAATTTAGACTTGCTTTAATCTATTAACCACATACAGATCAAACAACCACATGAGTGACACAAGGAAAAAATGTTTCACTTCTTATCATTAATTGGCCAAAAGAGATATAGAAATGAAAATTATAGATATTCACAGTACATCAAAGAGAGGTAGACAATCTTGCACAGTACATCGATGGTTGAAGGAGATAAGATAGGATGTCATATAACTCAAAGGTAAAGAAGGAATTTATAATAGCATGCCAAGGAAATACCAAAGAAATAGAGAAGATCTGGCCCTAAGAAAGAGTACAACATTTGCCTTTATAGTGCAAGCATAACTTAGATAACTTCCTTAGTAAGATAAATTTCAACCACTACAATCAAATCTACAGAGAATAATCACTGTAAAACTGGAAAGATCTGATCACAATGTGAATCCATACATGAGAAGATCACTTCTTCACCAAACAAAGCTCTAAGAGGTCAAGAATGGTAGTCATTAACTTCTAACTAAATGGATGGATCAACAAGTGGTGGTGGAGCATCTCTTTGCATTTATTAAACCTAGGGAATGATGAAAGTGGTTGCAGGAGATCAGAAAGATTGGGTTCATCATTAAGTAGTTGCTCCAATTGTAATTAATTTTTCCAAATTTAGCCATGTTGTTTGATCAATTAGAATTAACCATCAAGCCTTTCCACGTGGACCAAATATTTCCTACCATTCTACCACTCTATCAACAATTCAACTTATACTTTGTGTTTGACTACTCACGATCATTGTTAGAAATGATTTAGAATAACTGGGGGGGTGAATCAGTTATTCAAGGTCCAAATGCCCTATTCAAACTTTTCACTAAGTATAGTGAGCCAATTCAACCATTCATTCATCCAAGCTTTAACTTTTCTAACCAGCAAGTTACTGTAAATCAACCTGCAAGCATAACACATAAGAAATCAACACATGACATAGTGATTTACATGGAAAGCCAATTTGGGAAAAACCACCAGTAACATGCTACTCAATTCTCACTCTTTTGAAGTGATGCCCTATGAAAGGCCTGCCCTATTAAAGGCTTACAACATACTATTAAATGTGACCTTGTTAGAGGATTTATCCACCTTGTTAGAAGTGGGCCTGGTTAGAGGACTTTTGAACACTCACTAGGAATGCCAACCTATTAAAGGATTTACAAATGGTTGTTAGGCCAACCTAAGTCCATAGGATTTTCTCTTATCTAATACAATTGCTAGAGAGTATTAGAAAACTTTGACCTAACTACAACATACAACTTAACTTGCAGATCTCAAATCACTTCTTAGCTCATACCATTGCCTGGCCTTTAATCTTTGCAACTATGTTAGCTTGCCCTCCTTTCAAGCTTAGTCTCCTTAAGTCTCCATGCTCAATGTACCAGTATAATAATCTCTTCATGACCACTTATAGAAGCAGAGCCTCTATGCTCTTCCTTCTCCTAGATGTCTTCTCCTTGACACCCTTCTGACCACTTTGCAGTTTGGCTCTTCAGCAGCAACAATATCAGCAACATTTGCTTCTTACTCTATGACTCCTTAAATAGAAGTCTTGAAGTTCTTTTCCTTCTCAATTATTTCATCCTTTAATTTTAATTCATATGGATTAGGTAGGATTCATTGCATCTAACCCATATTTTGTTTCCTCCAAAAACTTCTTGAATAATCCTCTTGAATTTGTCCAAAAATGGTTTACATAGAATTCTATGCCACCAACTCATCATCCTTATCTTCCAACTCATTCACAAAATTCAATGTAACTACTTTTTCAGCTCAGATTTGGAAAATCTTCATCATTTGAAATAATGTAGTAGATTGGCACTTGGTGCTCGACACATACTATGTTACTCGGCATCAACTATGTTTTTCATGATGCTCGACACCTGAAGACCACTCAGCACACACTAGAATTTCCTGTTACTTAGCTTCAGCTAAGAATTTTCTCGGCTTCAACTAACTTTCTTGACACCCACTAATGATCTTAGTTTAAGCTTTATAATCAACCTTGTTACAACTTCTTCCTCCAATGTTTGTAAGTGTGACCAACCTCTGTATCTTTGAGTAAGTTATGAATACATCATTTAACCATTGTCTTAACTAATCCTTGCACTTCATTACAACATCATAACTCAACCTTTTCATAGGTGCTCTTGTTACATCTTGTTGATCAAATCCTCTTCATCAATCAACTAAGTGATAGTACTTGAATCTTATAAACAAATGTCATTCCTCCAAATAGCAAGTTTGACATCAATGACAAAACAATGATTGAAAACATTCTTTTAACAACAATCTTCCTTCTTTGCAACAATCTCCCTCTTTGATCTTTAACAATGAGCTTCTCAATCAAATTTCTAACAATCTCCCTCTTTAGCATTGATGGCAAACCAAACTGATCAACCATCAGACTAAACTATTCAACCACAAGCTAACTAGGTTAGAACAGTAAGTCAAATGTCAAAAAAGTAAACTGTGACTTCACATCTCCCTCTACTATTATGATTGCTTCATTTATGCTTCTCCTTCTTTGTTGTTGTATCCTTGTTCTTTCTTTGTCTCCCTCTGTATTGTTCATCTTCTGCTATTTTGATCAAATTCTCCTTATATCTTCATTTGATCAGTATCTCCCTCATACTTTTGATCACCAGATCATCAGCATGTGATCAATTTCTCACATCTTCTCCTGTTGATTAGTTTTTCACATCTTCTCTCTCTTTGACAATAAAACCAAAGACATATTAGCATTTTAGTATGCAAGTGTAGCTTTTGCAGGTTCATTCTATTTCTCCCTTTGTTACCTTGCTTGTGACTAATTTGGAACTTTAGCACATCTACTACTTTAGGCATGAATCCTAAAGTAAACATCCTCTGCATCAATGTGTAAGATCTTCAACATTCAACTCATTTGATGCAGGGCATTCTTGTTTTTCTTCAAGTAGGCTTGGGTAGGGGTATCACCCCTAACTTACCTCCAAGATACTCAAAACTATCTTTAGGTAGTTCTTTTGTGAAGATGTCAGCAATCTATTCCTTTGAGCTAACATATTTCATCTTCACTTATTTGTCTTCCACCAACTCTCTTACATAATGATACTCAATTGCAATGTGCTTGGTTTTAGCATGCATTACATGATTCTTTGATATGTTGATAGCACTTGTATTATCACAATAAAGTATCACAAGCTTAGTTACCTCTTCCTTCATACCTTGCAACAAATGTTTGATCCATATAATATTAGTGCAATTTAAAGCAGCTACAACATATTTAGCTTTAGCAATGGACTATGAGGTACAACTTTTCCTTTTGCTAGTCCATGTAATCAACCTTTTTCCCAAGAAAAGTGCTCCTCCACTAGTGCTTTTTCTATCATCAATGTTATCTCCCCAATCTGTATCAGTGTAAGCTTTTAGTTCAAACTTTTCACTTCTCTTGTGGTACAAACCAAAGTCATTAGTTCCTTTTAGGTACCTTAGTATCCTCTTCACTACCATTAAGTGATTTTCTCTTGGATTTTTAGAAAATATGGCCACTATTCAAATAGCTAATGCTGTCTGGTCTACTATGTACAACATATTGCAGCTTTCCAATAATTGATCTATACAATGTCTAATTCACTTTAGCTGACTCATCATTCTTGGATAGCTTATGTCTTGTTGCCGTTGGTGTGCTAACTGGTTTTGACTCTTCTAATCCAAATGTTTTGATTATCTCCTTGATGTATTTGGATTGGGTCACAAATATCTCATGCTTCAATTGATGTACTTGTAAACCAACAAAGAATTTGATTTCTCCAAACATTGGCATCTTAAATTCATGCTTCATTTGATCAGCAAAATCTTTACAAAGAACATTTTTTCCTCCAAAAATTTAATCATCAACAAATATTTCTAATATCAAAATGTCTTTACCTTTTTCAGCTTTGATGTACAAGTTGTTGTCATATGTTCTTTCAAATCCTATCTTCACAAGATATTTGTGCAATCTCTCATACCATGCTCTAGGTGCTTGCTTCAATCCATAAAGTGCCTTATCCAATTTGTAGACCATGTCCTTGTTCTTGTCATCTACAAATCCCTCTAGTTTCTCTATGTAGAATTCCTCTTCCAATATACCATTCAGAAAAGAAAACTTCACATCCATTTGGTAGACTTTGAAATCTTTGTATGCAACATATGCAAGTAATGTTCTTACTCCTTCCATTCTTGCAATAGGGGCAAATGTTTCCCCATAATCCAGTCCTTCTTCTTGTACACAGCCTTTACAAACTAGCCTGGCTTTGTTTCTTGTTATCTCACCATTCTCATCAAGTTTTTTTCTAAACACCCATTTGGTACCAATCACATTCTTATTAGCTGGTCTAGGAAATAAGGTCCATGTTTTGTTCTTCTCAATCTTTGAAGCACTGAAAATTTTATCTTTCCACACTATTGCAACTTAAACCATAGTGCATTAACATAACCATGCAATCAAGTGAAAACAAACCAATCGTGCCCTCACCATCTTGATCCTGGTTAGCGCTTGACCAACCGCGATTGCGTGAATCACATGGTTGCGACTAAAAACATTCTAAGGCATAATATGAAATATAGTCAATGCTAAATTAAAATATTAGGTGACTATTAAGTAGATTATTATTTGAATTTGATTTTTTGGCAGGAAGGCATTTTGGCTAACAGGTATATTTCTAGGCTACTCCAATAAGAGTAAGGTATATAATTTCTTGAATTGTACTATTCAAAAAGTTATAGAAAGTGCACATGTGAAGATCGATGAGTTTACAAAAAGAAGTGAAGAACAAAGAAGCAAGGAACCTAAAGACTAAAAAAGGTTTCTCTATTATGAGGAGGAACCTGAGACTTTACCTGAGTCAAGAATAGTTGAAGTCGAGAAAAAAAAAAATAAGCCCACCAAGTCACTTAGTTTGGTAGTACAACCAAGTTGCAATCAAAGGAACCTAAGTAACAGACAAGGAACCTGAGTCATAGGGAAAGGAACCCAAGACATAGACAAAGGAACCTGAGTCATAGATAGAGGAACCCAAGCATCCCAAAATCATTAAGCACAGAGAACCAAGTGAACCTAGTTTAGAATCAAGAAGGAAGGAGCCTAAAATTGTAAAATATTTCAGAAGACATCATGCACCTGGTCAAATAATTAGTGGATAGATAGATGGAATACTAACAAGGAACAAACTAAAAGGTGCATGCTTGTTTGGTGAATTTGAATCTAGAATAGTAAAACATTCTTTAGAAAATGAAGATTTTCCAGAGGCAATGAATGTAGAAATTGAGAGAATAGAAAGGAATAATACCTGGACTCTTGTACCTAGACCCAAGGATAAAAATTTCATTGGTACAAAATGGGTATTGAGAAACAAGTTAAATGAGAAAGGAGAAGTAACAAGGAACAAGACAAGGCTAGTATGAAAAGGATGTGCTCAAGAAGAAGGTATTGAATATGGAGAAATATTTTCCCCTATTGTAAAAATTGAAGGATTCAAAATACTAATAACATATGTTGTACATAAAGGATACAAAGTATATCAAATGGATGTAAAATTAGCCTTCTTAAATGGAATCTTGGAGGAGGAAGTCTATAATGAACAGCTTGAAGGTTTCATTGATCCAAATAAAAGAGACATGGTATGCAAACTAAAATAAGCATTATATGGACTAAAATAAGCTCCCAAAGCTTGGTATGAAAGGCTTCTTGGATATCTAGTAAGACTTGGTTTTGAAAGAACAAATTAAAATAGTAGTTTATATATAAAAGAAGGATTACAAGACAAGATATTGCTAGCAGAAATATGTGTAGATGATATCATATTTGAAGGAGATGAAATGTTATGTAAATAATTTGCTGAAGAAATGAGGAAAGAGCTTGAAATGTCTATGTTTGGAGAAATGAAATTCTTTGTTGGCCTAAAAATTTATCAAATGAAGGATGACATCTATGTCACTTAGCCAAAGTACATCAAGGAAATACTGAAAACATTTGGAATGGAAGAATCCAAACCAGTTGGAACAACTATGTCTACTGGAGATAAGCTATCAAAGAATGATGATTCAAAGTAGGTTAATCAGACTATCTATAGATCAATGATTGGGAAACTTTAGTATATTGTACACACCAGACCTTCTATTTCATTTGTAGTCAATATAGTTTCAAGGTTTTCTACTAATCCTAAAGAAAACCACATGATGGAAATAAAAGAGATGCTACGTTACCAAAAAGGGACTAAAGAATATGGTCTATGGTATAAGAGAGAAGGAAACTTTGAGTTAAAAACCTTTACTGATGCAGATTGGGCAAGAAGCATTGATGAAAGGAAAAGTACTAGTGGAGGAACATTCTTTCTTGGAAAGAGACTAGTATCTTGGACAAGAAAGAAACATAATTATATTTCTCAATCAAAAATAGAGGTATAATATGTTGTTGTATTAGTTAATTGTTCCAACATAATACAGATCAAGCAATTATTGTCAAGAATGAAGGAAGAAATCAAGGAACTAGTGGTTATCTACTATGGTAATACAAGTGCAATCAATATACCCAAGAACCCTGTGGTGCACACAAAGACAAACACATTGCAATCAAGTATCATTACTTGAGGGAATTGGTTCAACACAAACAGCTGAGATTCAAATATGTGAACACCAAGGAGCAAATAGAAGACATTTTTGCTGAAGTGTTACCTAAGGATGCATTCATGTATCCAAGAGGTAAGATAGGAATTATTCCCCTATCTGATGCTCACTAAAACATAGGATAATGATGCATCAACCAAGCCTCATTGAAGATCTATCAAGTTGATGCAGATTATCACACTTTAGGTGTGAAATTTAGAGCACATTGCATCTGAATTAGTACATAAGGTACAAAAAAAAATTTCTTTGTATGTATCCTTTGGCATTTGATGTCAAAGAGGGAGAGATTGGTAAATATAGGATAGGGAGATATCAATAAGAAAGAGAATATACAAAAAAGAGGTAAAATAATGACAAAGGATCAAATAAAAATGATGACGAATGAAAGAGAGAGAATTCTATTGGAAGTTGCTAAGACAAATCTAGACAAGATCATTGAGGGAGTTTCTATGGATGATAATCAAAATGAAAATAAGGATATTATAAAATTATTCATATTTCTCTTGCTCATATTTCTTAGACTTTTCTCATTATATGTTGACATGTTGTGTTTTCATCAATGCCAAAGAGGGAGATTGGTGGAAAATATTCTTCAATTGTATGTTGTCATTGATGTTACATAGATGCCAGTGTTAATTGAGCACAGTTAGGTAATGAAAGGATTTCAATATCAGCCAAATGTAGTCAATGTTAATTGAGTTTGATCAAGCAAAGAATGATTTTAGTATGAAATAAGTTCAATTGATTAATGCAAAAATATAGTAACCAAGTGTAGTCAGGCATTGAAGAAAGCTCAGTGTTAACCGAGTGATTAATCCAAGTGCTAAATGAGTGTCAATAGATTACACATGTTGATTAATTATCTAATGGAAGTTGACTAGTTGGATGTTCATTAATTATTTTAAAAGGTATTAAAGTTGACTTGACAAAGCATATGATATATAAGAAAGGTCAAGATGTGAAATGAAAATAAGAAATTGTGAAGAAAGTGGAATTAAATGGATATCTAAGGAGTAGAGCATCCAAATGTGGAAGATAAGAAGAAAAGAATATTCTAATCATCAAGGATCCAAAGTGAAGCCAAAATAGAGATTTGAATCTACAAAGGTAGTTGCTTAATTAATCAAATCAAATCATTGTTACTTTCTAACCATTGTAGCAGTAAAGAAAATCTCCTAACTGAGTTTACTTAACAGTCAAATTATAAATCCTCTAACAAGGTGACATTTCTAGAGTGAAGTATTTCAAGACCTCTAACAAGGTCAATCCTAACAAGGTGAACTAAATCCTCTAACAAGGTCATACTTAATAGTATGTATTGTAACCTTTAACCAGGTTGGATCCTAACAAGACTCACTTCATTAAAGTGAAAAATATTATGACTAGTTGCATGATGGTTTTCCTAAATTAGGTTTCTGCATTAAATCTTGGTGTCATCCATGTTCATGTTATTTTCTTCATGTTTTATGTTTCTGCAACTAAGATACTAAAGGTTTGATTAGATGAACATCACAAGACTACTTTGTTAACCAAATTATAGAGAAGTATTTAGTTTTAACCAAGCAGCATAAGGAATTGAATTATTAGTAAAAAAATTTATGATTGACATCCAAGGGACTTGGAATTGTTTTTGTAGTAATTGATTCACCCCTTGCCTATCAATTACTCTCTTCATTTCCAATAATAATCACTCTCTTAGTAAATTGTAACCTCTCTCATTAGCTCACTAACTCCTAGCCCCTCTCTCTATATAACTTGTAATCCTTAACCTTTGTCTCTCTAACTAAGCCCTACCCCCCCCCTCTCTCTCTCTCTCTCTCTCTCTCTCTCTCTCAGACACACACACACACACACACACACACACACACACACACACACACACAAATAAAAATAAAAATAAATCATAAGATCTCTCTCTTACTAACTCTTAAAACCTCTTTCTTCCATACACCTACATACTCATTAAATTCGAATATTTCTTTGTCACTATCTCTTACCAATTCTTAATATATCTAATTTTCTTTCTAACTCCTAACCCTCTTTCTATCTCTCTCTCTCTTATCTAGAGAGATAGAGAAGTCAAGTTTTACAAGTTAGAGAGACAGAGAGAGGTTATTAATTTATGATAGAATGCAAGAGATTAGGTTTTAGTAAGAGATAAAGCCTAGGAGTTTTTGTGTGTGTGTGTGTGTGTGTGTGTGAGAGAGAGAGAGAGAGAGAGCATTGGTGGGGGGGTTAGGAGTAAGTGTGAGAGAGGGGGGACTTAGCAGCTAGTCAGAGACATTATTATTTAGTGATAGAATAAGAGGGTTAGGAGTTAGAGCAAGAAGTTATGAATTAGTGAGAGACTGAGAGAGATTCGTATTTGTGTGTGTGTGTGTGTGTGTGTGTGTGTGTGTGTGTGTGTGTGTGTGTGTGTGTGAGTGTGTATTTTCTATTTTTATTTATTTTTGTGTGTGTGTGTGTGTGTGTGTGTGTGTGTGTGTGTGTGTGTGTGTGTGTGTGTGTGTGTGTGTGTGTGTGTGTGTGTGTGTGTGTGTGTGTGTGTGTGTGTGTTTGTGTGTGAGAGAGAGAGAGAGATGGGCTAGGGTTAAGTGTGAGAGGAGGGTTATAGGTTAGTTAAAGAGAGAAAAGTTAAAGGTCAAGGTTTATGAGTTAGAGAGATATTTTTAGTTAGAGAGAGAGAGATATTTAGGGGTTACTTAGGGAGAGGCAAAGGTTAAGGGTAAAACATTAGAGAGAGAGAGAGGTTAGGAGTTAGTAAGAGAATGAGAGAAGTTAGGAGTTAGTAAGAGTGATATTTTTGGAGTAAGTGTGTGTGTGTGAGAGAGAGAGAGAGGGGGGGAGTAGGGGCTACTCAGAGAGAGATCGTTTAAGGGTAACAAGTTAGAGAGAGATGTTAGAAGATGGTGACAAAATTCTATTATGAGTTACTTATTGATTTTGTGTGTGTGTGTGTGTGTGTGTATTAGAGAGAGAGAGAGAGAGAGAGAGAGAGAGAGAGAGAGAGAGAGAGAGAGAGAGAGAGAGAGAGAGAGAGAGAGAGAGAGAGAATTATAAATATGTTAGCATTTGTGTTTACCTATTGGTTGCATATTTGGGAAATGTAATGACTACCTATTTTAGAACATACTTAATTCAAATTGATGGAAAATGTAATTTTTATGTCACGGGATTGGTTTATCTATATTATTTTGTATATCTCTTCAATATCTTTCCAATTCAATTGAACGGAGTCAATCAGACTCTATATATGAAAGTTATGGCCTCTAGAGTAGAACCCATATGTACTTCTTCAAAACTCAATTTGGTTTTGAAGAAGAGCATGGGGAATTGAATAATTAGTAAAATTTTTAAGATTAACATCTAAGGGACTTTGAATTTTTTTTGTAGTAACTGATTCAGCCATCCCCTCTCATTTACTCTCTTCATTTCCAACAATAATCTCTCTCTTAATAAATCATAGCCTCTCTCATTATCTCACTAACTCCTAAACCCTCTCTATATAACTTAAAATAATTAACCTTTTTCTCTCTAACTAATCCCTGCGCCCTCTTTGACTAAGCCCTACCCCCTCTCTGACTAAGCCCTACCCCCTCTCTAAGTTAAGTGTTACAAGTTTGAGAGAGAGAGAGAGAGAGAGAGAGAGAGAGAGAGAGAGAGAGAGAGAGAGAGAGAGAGAGAGAGAGAGAGAGAGATAAGTTATTAGTTTATGAGAGAATGCAAGAGATTAGGTTTTAGTAAGAGATAAAGCCAAGGAGTTGTGTGTGTGTTTGAGAGAGAGAGAGAGAGAGAGAGAGAAGAGAGAGAGAGAGAGAGAGAGAGAGAGAGAGAGAGAGAGAGAGAGAGAGAGAGAGAGAGAGAGAGAAGTTACAAATTAGTGAGAGATTGAGAGAGATTCATATTTTGTGTGTGTAAGAGTGTGAGAGAGAGAGGTGGGCAAGGGTTTAGTGTGAGAGGGGGGTTATAAGTTAGTTAGAGAGAGAAAGGTGAAAGGTCAAGATTTATGAGTTAGAGAGATATTTTTAGTTAGAGATAGAGAGAGATAGAGAGATAGGGAGGTTTAGGGTCTACTTAGGGAGAGACAAAGGTTAAGTGTAAAATGTTAGAGAGATAGGTTAGGAGTTAGTAAGAGAATGAGAGAAGTTAGGAGTTAGTAAGAGCAATAATTTTGAAGTGTGTGTGTGTGTGTGTTTGTGAGAGAGAGAGAGAGAGAAGGGGTTACTTGGATAGAGACATCACTTAAGGGTAACAAGTTAGAGAGAGAGGTTAGGAGATAGTGACAAAATGCTAGAGATTAGGAATTTGTAAGAGAGATATATATTGAGTTATTTATGACTTTGTGTGTGTGTGTGTGTGTGTGTGTGTGTGTGTGTGTGTGTGTGTGTGTGTGTGTGTGTGAATTTGAGAGAGAGATAATTAAAAATATGTTATCATTTTTGTTTACCTATTGGCTACATATTTGGGAAATGTAATGACTACCTATTTTAGAACATAATTAATTAAAATTTATGGAAAATATAATTTTTATGTCATGAGATTGGTTTATCTATATTTTTTGTATATCTCTTCAATAGATTTCCAATGAAATTTGAACGGAGTCAATCAAACTTTGTATATGAAAGTTATGGCCTCTAGAGTAGAGCCCATTTTTACTTCTTCAAAACTCAATCTAGTTTTGAAGAAGTGGTGTTTTACTTTTTCAAAACCCGATCAGCTTTTGAATGTACTTTTTGATTTTCATAACCCAAGTGAGTTATTTGAATCCTAGAACCTCGATCAGGTTATGGCTTGGTAAACGCCTGGGGAAACAACCCAAAGGCTTGGGAGACTATTTTCCCTCTTTTTTTCTTAGACATTTTTTCATCTTCTTAGATGAATTCTAGTCTTTGCCTTCATCAAGTTTACTAATGGTAAAGTGGGTATTTCTAAAATTGCCACTATAATATTACACATCCTCTTAACTTTCTAACCATATAATTTTTTCTATTTTTGGACAACATTGTCATTGCACACTTTAATTATTTTTACCTATGTCTTGATAGTTGTCACAGATATATGCCTATCTTTTTTTAATAAGTTTTGATATAATTAACCAAAATAAAAATAAATTACATATTATTGTTCTACACTTGATTCTATATATTTTAATTTTAAAAAGTTTCCATTTTCCATTATTTTGATGAAAGTTATGCTCAACACACAAAAAAGTACCAAAATTTTAGGATGTATTTAGTTCAATAATTCATTAAATAAATACTCATCGAAATTTTAAAAATATGTATACAACTTCTAGGTATCACTCTTAACTATCATTCTACCAAAGAGATTTGCAAAATATTGAATATAACTATGTCTTTTGTATTGCACACAAAAACAACTATGTTATATTTTCAAAAAATATTAGGAATTTTTTTTCATTTGAGTAGGCTTTGATCCACCTAATCTTATCCATTTTGCAAAAATCTAGTAGTTTAGAAAGTATATTCATAGTTATATGTTTTACACTTTTTGTCATTTTAAGTGGTTGATCCTCAAAAATCTCGTCCAAATTTAGGTTTACCCAATTTTAGAAAAAAGGTCTCCACGTATACCCCTCTTTTTGTACACCATCTTAGTGAAATTACCCAATAATGTCAATAACATCATTCACATATATGTTTGTGTGATTATAGTTTTTTGTCTATAACATAAGGTTAATGATATGAGATTTCTTAATTCAAAATATAAATAAGTTTAATTTTATTTCTAGATTACATTGTGTCTTAATATTTTAATCCTAGTTTCAAATCATACTAATTGTGATCTACTAGAAAAATAATATACGAAACATTGATTAAAATTTGAGATAGTTTTCTACATTTTGATGGAAAATCTCTCTCTCTCTCTCTCTCTCTCTCTCCTCTCTCTCTCTCTCTCTCTCTCTCTCTCTCTCTCTCTCTCTCTCTCTCTCTCTCTCTCTCTCTCTCTCTCTCTCTCTCACACACACACACACACACACACTCATGGACCCTCACTTTGAAATTCCCTTTGTCCCCCTCATAGAATTCATGACTATGTCAATGTTGGTGTCCATTGTAATCTACAATCAATTCCTTAGAATATTTACCAAAACACACATCAATCATGTGTATTTTTCTTTATTTAATTGTGTATATTATTCTTTGCTTGAACATCATTCTTGATAATATTTATGAGTTAATAGAAACATATTTTTCCAATTTATCATTTGATTCACTTATAAATATCTAATTTAAATTGTGTTTTAGATTTTGAATCAAAGATCAAGATTCATTCAACATTCAATTATGAGGTTAGTTAACAAATTAGTGAGTTAGCTAGCTTAGTGGTTGAACACAAAAAATAACTTAGGCATTTGTACATCCACACTCTTGAATCTCTTATAGATCTATTGAATAATAAAAATTCTATTGCATGTTATACTTATGATTGCAGTGTCTAATTATTATGTTATTCTTCTTTCCCGTAGTCTTCTAGACTTTGGTATAGTTCTTAACATATAATTTTCCTTGAATCAAACTATTTTTATATAAACTGGTCACCTATTTTTTCATGTATAAGGTAGTTTTGATTCAATGTTTTTGGTCTATTTTGCAATTTCACTATGTTCAAATATTTTAATTTGGTATATTATACTAAAACATAATTTCATTACTAATATTTCAAGTTCCATATCTAACTAGGTTTAAGATGACTAGTGTACTTGTGAAATTGTTTTGCTTAGTTTGTGATTATTATAGACCAAGGTTCTGATATTCCATTAACTCATGTCACATAATATAAGAGAAGAGGAAAATAGGAAGACACCTGCTAGATTATGGTCTAATTCAAACAAAGAGGTGATGGAAAATGTTATTGTTCCTAGAAAATTATAAGGGCCTAAATATTAGAAGATTTAACATCAAAATAGCTAAGAGACATTGTAGCCTCCATGGTCATGTTGAAGGGGGGTCTGATTAGCATTCATTAATAAGTTGTTCATTATATTATTTTAATAGTTTATAGAGATAATAAATATTTTGATGATGTGATCATGATCATGGTTTATTTATGTTGATAATTTTTATATAGGTCAACCTCCTTAGGGCACATGATATGGACCACCACAACATAGAGAATATGGATGTAGAAGTGAAGGAACATGGAGGTGTGAATATTGAACCTAAAGATAATGTTCCCATGGAAGATGATGATCACGAGCTAAAAAATACATTTGAAGATGATGGTACAAACACATTGATTCATGACACATTTGGTACTAACATGGGTAATGATGATCATGATATGTCTCTTCTCGAGAAGGTACTAGAGGCAACCCTTTACAAAAGGTCCCAAACAACTCTTATTTCTAATGTATTCTTGTTGGTGAACTTGAAGGTTATGAATGGTTCATCCAACTTAACCATATCACATCTGTTAAGGTATGTCACATTTGTCATTATAGTTAATAAAGAATGAATTGTGTGTCATTAATATTGTTTATATGACCGAATTATATTTTTTGTTGTAGATTGATAGGCGAGTTTTTGTTGCCACCATCAAATATTCTACCTCACACATACCAAGAATTATGTCTTATGCAAGAAGTGGAACAGAGTATCAAACAATACATAATTGTCCTAATAATCATATTATATATCATAAAGAACATGAATTTGTACTCGAATACCCTAAATGTCAGTCGAGTAGATATCGAATAGATCAAATAACAAAAAATGTGCCTTGCAAGGTTCTTCATTATATTATTATTCCACATATGCAACAATTATTCACGTACATTAGCTTGGCTTAATTTATGGATTACCATGCATGAAATAGAATTTGAGACAACTTTGTTCGAATTCCTAGGGATGTTTTGGCATTTAAGGACATGGAAGAAAAGTGGTCATATTTTAAAGAACCTTGTAAACTTAGTAATTGGCAGTATAAGGTGTGAATCCATTTGGATAGATGAGATTTTTTTACTCAATGTGACCTATCTTTGTTATCAATAATAACATTTCTCTATGGATGCAAATAAAGAGGGAGCACATCATGTTGGAAATGATTGTTACAAGTATTTTTTTGTAATAGTTATGCACATGTAATTATAAATTTTGCAATAAAATGGTCACAATAATTATGTAATGTTGTTGTTCGTTCAACTAGGCAAGTACCAAGTTAAAGATATGAATACGTATATTAAGTCTCTTATTGACGAGATGTTGTAGATGTGGAAGGGTGTCACTATGTATGATGTCTCTAGACCAGTAGGACAAAGAAAATTTTCAATTCCATGTGATGATTATATGGATGATATATGATGTCCCAAGGCTAACACATTTGAGTGGTATGTGTTAAGTTTTAGAATTTGCACCCATTACTAAACTGAAAGAGTTCAGCAATCCTAACTTAACATGGGAATCACTTCACTTCGTGGGACATGCAAATGAAATGAGACCTCTGGATTCTAGGGCGGCTCCTATTAGATATTCAATGATATTTCCAAGATCCTAACTTAAACTTTAGGGAAAAGGGAAGAAATTTTTGAAAATGAACCTAAACCTATAGCCTAAACTAGGAGATGGTGATACACCAAAATGATATGGAAAACTTAAACACACTTAATAGAGAAAGATTAGACCGCTACTTCGAGTACATGCAAAAAAATACATCTTTCTATAAAGACCTGCATAAATGATTTGTAATAAGCTTTTGAAACACAAACTACAACCTACAGGTAGACTTATTTTCCTACACCCAAGTGCTGAAATGAGACAAACTAATAAGGAACAATAAAAGCTCACAAATTACTTTATCAAATAATTTTGATACACACAAAGAACTGCACTAAGAAAGAAGGTTTAATAAGTAATACCAAAATAACATGAACACAATTTTGTCACCTGTATTGAATTTCCCTAGATGAATTACAAATTCTGTGAAAAAGAATAATGACTCAAAATAGAAGTCACATCCACTTCTTTGCATAATCAGAACTCCTTAAAAATGAGTTGCAAAACTCATTAAGTACAAAATCCAACGCTTGGGTTGAATGCAAAATAAAAGACTCAAAATTAGAGCTTAGAAACTTCCAAAAATGAAGTCTCATAACTCCTAAGACTTTACTGACCCATAATGAAGCCTATGACTCATTAGAGATTGCCCCTAAACACTCTAACTGAACACAAATATCTTTAAACTAATAGGGTAAAAAAAAATTCGACCTCAAAAGCCTATCTTCTTTCCTAGAAGAGCTCCTAGTATTTGCAAAAGATTCCTCCTTAAAGGACCATGACATAGAAACAATGACTCACCTTTTGCATTTAAAATATAAAGGAAAAATATTAAATATTAAAAAAAACAAATGAAACCCTTAACAAATCAAAGGCATGAATATGCGAATAACTTCACCTATTTTACAATTCAAAACAAATTTTTTAAAAGGAAAGTTAATGCCATTAAAGACTCTCGGATTTGAAAGTTTATGAAATATCGAAAAGGCATAAAATCCTTTGTAACCCTAAAAGGGTGTTCATTTCCATATTCACACCTTCTGGAAATGTTGTAAGAGGAGCGAGAGTTTCTTGTTTTGTTCCTATAGCAGTCATTATCAAATCTACTGGTTATGGAGGGTTTCACTACCGCCATGCATGAAAATGGAAGGTATTTGATGCATTTATCAGTTGATTTTTGCAATACTTTGCCATTGCTAAAATATTATTTGTTGGAAACATGGATTTTCTAAGCCGCCATTGAAAAATCTATTAGAGCTTGAGTTTTGGGTTTTCTTTGAATTTGCCTTTCGCTAACAACAACCTTGCTATATGTTTTAAAGAGTTAGCTAGAACTTCTATGTTGTTACTGTGATTTCTTGATATGATTCACTCGAATCCTATTCCATGTTTTTGCTCTAGGTAATATGATGGTCGACTTTAAGATCACTTCTTTCACTATTACCTGTGGCTTTGCTCCCTCCATTGTTGATTTTTTTAATAAAAAAAAATTTAAAAACAATATGGGTATCGAGGGCTTCTTTAAAAAATAAAAAGAATTTGACTGAGTTGTATTTTTATTTTTTCTTTTGTCAGAGCAAAATACTTTGAGGGACCTCATATTTCACCCACCCTAAACCAAATAGCACATTAAAAGGTAGAGACATTTTTATCTTTGACTATGAAATCCACAAGAGCCTTCATTTGAACATAAAATATACTTTGCTATTTGCTATTTGAGTATCATTATCTTTCTGCTACTGGATTCTGAGGATTCGATGGGGAATTTTGTTTCCTTTTTTCCCTTAAGGATTCATTGCTCAGGATTTTGATTGGTATTCGGAATCCCTTGTCTGATGATATTGGTTGATTATGAGTGTTGTTCTCTTTATTCTCACTAAAAGGCTCTACTGATAAGAATAATGTGCCAAAAGTGATGCAATAACTTTCTTATTATTTATGTTTCTCATATAGAATGCTCACTTTTGTCTATAAGTCTGCATTAATAAAGCCCCATTGGTATAGCTCTTTTGCAACATTCATGGTATATTTAAAACTTATACCGAAATGATGGGAAGCACATTTTGTGTAATTCAATGGTGCTTAGTGGATAAGGTGGATATTTTTGCCACTCTTGATGAATTACATCTGTAACAGTTGCATTGGGCTCCTCCACACACATAAAATATATTACTACAACACATGTATAATTAAATAGATGCCCCCTATACCCAATATATTCCCAGCATTCAATAGCACAATATTTTGAAACCCAAAACATGGATATCTACTGAAGCTGATAATGTCTTTACCCATTCATCCAAATTGAAGCCACCGTGGGGCACTTCACCTCTTACATTCCATGTTCCCACAAATGCTCTTGGGTCAAACTTCTCATTCTCAAAATTAAGATAGAATGTAGTCAAAATCTAAATGAGAAAATGCATGCTTGTCTACAAAAATCTCCTTCAATAAGTCCTTTAGTTGGTTGTTCTTCCTTCATTGTGTGACTAATGTTTGAAACAATCACTAATTCCTGTGCTTCCAAAATCGAAGATGATGAACCCGTCATGTGAAGGATTTATTGGTTTTTCATTTCGCCATGAACATAAAAGATACTTTGCTATTTGATGGCAAAATTTTAGTTATTGTATTTTATTTACTGCCATGCATTCTTTTGGGTATTTCATGAGATATGCTACTCCTTTCTGAGTTTTGATGACTAAATTTGTTTCAGCTAATTATTTTATTGTTGCATTGACAATATTACTAGCTTGCTTCTTACAAGTATCTAGTTTGAAAATAATTGTATTCTTCTCATGAGTAGGATTGCTTTTATTCAAATAGCTTTGGATCTGCTCTTCATTTAAAGTCTTTACTTCCTTTTTTAACTGCAGAGATAATGAATGAGGAGAACTGAATGAATTGGATGTTGAGCTTACCATTAACCATTATAGTAACTTGAAGGAACTCACTACATACATTTGTAATTTGGCCTCCCTTCAAAAGTTGTATGCCTTGATCTTTTTAAGTTGCCTTTAAAAAATTTAGTTCATTGCAATTGTTGTGCTTGAATGCATACCCATCTTTAGAAGAGCTGCTATCTTTCATCAGTGGTCTCCAAACCATTTAAATTCCTTGATATTTATTGAAATAAGACACTTGACACTTCCAGATTTTTTGCCTCTCCTTTGTGAGGACATTACAAGAATCAACTCCTAAAACATGACTTACCTTAGAAACTAGTGTAGTTCATTTTGGCTGCTAGCTCTTTGTGAAAGCCATCAATAAATTCTTGTGTACTTCTTTTACCATTTCCCCATCTTCTAGCTACTAGAGTAGTCCAAAGGTGCATTTGTCCACTTTTGTGTTGATAATATTTTTTAAACTGGCAATTATATATATATGCATCCATAGATTTTCTTGCTGCAGCAAGTGCATGGGAAATTAATTATCCACCAAAATATAATTGGATTTCTTTATTTGTTCAAGATGTCAAACACTACTACTTTGATATAGGCATTTCCTTTGTTTTAAGACAATATCTATGCTCTTAGTGTCTATTTTCTACCTATAAAATAGTCATCCTTACATTATATCATTGTTTTGTCTTTTCATATGCATGTTTGTTGTTTTGGAGTTTGTGATATTTTATCATGATATCAATTATTGTTTCTTTGTTGTAATCCTATAGCATATTATTTATGAGGTTTGAGCACAAGCTTGTGACATTCGCAAATGACTTTTATTTATTTTAGCACTAGATTTCAATGTCACTGCTTACTTTCTTTTGTAATGAAATGCATCAACAAATAATATGTGTAGTAGTAGAGATATGCAGTCATTGCTTAGATCCTTTGGGATCTAATATCATTTTCCTACATTTTTTGTAGCTATTGAAGAATGCGAAGCTTGGAGTTGGATGAGCATGCCAGAGAATTAATAACCAGTCAAAGTAAAAGGCAATGACTGGTTATCTCTATCCTCGCTTTTATCTTTTAAACAAATGTTATCTTTTTATGTGTTCCTCTATGAAAGAAGGTTAGCTATAGTAAGCTATACTCACGGCTTGTGTGAGATCTTTTTCTTTCAACATATCAATTCATTTCATTTTTTGAAAACATCAATTGTATATTTGAAAATGAATAATATAAGGACATTTCTATTTTTTAGTGAAATGAATGGCATTTATGTACTTCCTTATATGAATACTTAAATTTTACACATGTGCAAAATTTTAGTAATAGTATGTTAAAGTGTTCTAGTTGTGTATGATAATTATATTTATAAAAATTAACATATTTAATCCCATTGTATCCTTATCTTGTATGACTTCAAACAAAGATATAAAAAAATTATGTGGGTATGTGTAGGATCATGGGGTACCAAACTATGGCCTTAAGTGGGAGTGAAAATTAGCAAATCAAAGTTATCTCAACTTGACACATAATTTTGAAGTGCTTATGGACTTTATATCAAAACTTTGTACGAAAATAATCTCTAAGAGATTGAATGTAGTTTCTAAACTACTAGGCCTTATTAGGAGAAAAAACAATTTAATTGGTCAAAAGTTTTGATTTTAATGCAATACTACAAAAATTTTAGGGCAAAAATAAAAAGTAGGTGTATGTCTGACCACCTTAATCAAAATCAAATGACAATATTTTTTTAATATAATTATAGATAAAAAAATTGACTCATGACTGGATGTGACACATATTTTTTAGTATTTTTATTCTAAATAAATGATTAAATATGAAGTTTCTACCAAAAATTTTTTGGAAAAAAAAAACTTCCATGTCTGACCACCTTAACTAATAGAAAATTTTACCAAATTTTATTTTATTTTTATTTTTCTTATACTAGGCGAAGCATAGAATGGGACACAACTTTTAGATTTAAAAAATGTTATATCATTTGAAAGTTATAGTTATTTTTCAATCAGTATGTCAATCAACACTTTATAATAATCTTCATTGAAAATTAACTAATAAATACTTATTGAACTCAGAATTCGACAGAAATTATATCGATGGAATCTCAAGAGTGATATTAAAAAACCCTTTTTGTTCCAATCAATTTTGATCAAAATAACATTGTCAGATGCCTACCCGAAGTTTGAGTGTCACTAAAACCCTCCTCAAACACATTTTTTGGGTTGACCGAGTAGGCTTGGTAAATACCAGGCCTGATCAGATATCCGATTTCAAATCGGATATCCAATTAGCCACAGTAATTTCAAACTCGTTTTTGGTGGGAAATTTCAAAAGGGAAGTATTTTTAAATTTTAAATTTGGAGGGAGACAAATTTAAGAGAATACCTTTAGACAATTTTAAAGGAAAATATATTTCGTGAATGTGTGAACATTAATATTATTATTATAATTATTATTACATTATAGTAATATGTATGATTATTATTATTAAATATAATATAGTGATATATATGATATATATTATTATTAAATATAATATAGTTCTAAATATAATATAGTAATATTTATGATATATATTATTATTATTAAATATATATATAGTAGTATTATATGAAAAAATTATTCTATATAATAATATATAGTGTTATTATTATTATTAAATCTATAATCTAGAAACATATATGATTATTATTGTTATATAATCTAATAATATATTATTATTATATTAAAATATACAATATAATATAATTATTAAATATAATATTGTCCCTTCGACCCATATGAAGCATTCTAATATGTCCCTAGGGGTCCTAGGACCCCTAGGGACATATGTCATCAAGTAATGGGTCGAAGGGGGTCATAGGTCACCCTATGACCCCCTTCGACCCATACGAAACATTCTAATATGTCCCTAAGGGTCTTAGGACCCCTAAGGACATATGTCATCATGTAATAGGTCGAAGGGGGTCATAGGTCACCCTATAACCCTCTTCAACCCATATGAATGATTCTAATATGTGCCTATGAGTCCTAGGACCCCTAGGGACATATATCGTCATGTAATGGGTCAAAGGGGGTCATAGGTCAACCTATCATCCCCTTCGACCCATATGAAGCATTATAATATGTCTCTAGGGGCCCTAGGACCCCTAGGGACATATGTCATCATTTAATTGGTTGAAGGCGGTCATAGGTCAACCTATGACACCCTTCAACCCATACGAAAAATTATAATATGTCCCTAGGGGTCCTAAGAACCCTAGGGACATATGTTGTCATGTAATGGGTCAAAGGGGGTCATAGGTCAACCTATGACCCCCTTGGACCCATATGAACGATTCTAATATGTCCCTAGGGGTCCTAGGACCCCTAGGGACATATGTCATCATGTAATGGGTTGAAGGGGGTCATAGGTTGTTTGACCCATATGAAGCATTCTAATGTGTTCCTAGGGGTCCCCATATGAAGCATTCTAATATGTCCTTAGGGGTCTTAGGACCCCTAGGGACATATGTCGTCATTTAATGAGTTGAAAAGGATCATAGGTCCCTAGAGATCCTAGGACCCTTAGGGACATATGTCATCATTTAATTGGTCGAAGGGGGTCATAATGACCTATGACCCCCTTCAACCCATACAAAAGATTTTTAAGGACATATGTCATCATGTAATGGGTTGAAGGGGGTCATAGGTCACCCTATGACCCTCTTTGACTGATACGAAGCATTCTAATATGTCCCTAGGGGTCCTAGGACCCCTAGAAACATATGTCATCATTTAATGGGTCAAAGGGGGTCATAGCTCAACCTATGACCCCCTTCGACCCATACGAAGCATTCTAATATGTCCTTAGGGGTCCTAGGACCCCTAGGAACATATGTCATAATTTAATGGGTCGAAGGGGGTCATAGGTCAACCTATGACTCCCTTCGACCCATACGAAGCATTCTAATATGTCTCTAGGGATCCTAGGACCCCTAGGGACATATGTCATCATTTAATGGGTCAAAGGGGGTCATAGGTCAACTTATGACCCCCTTTGACCCATACAAAACATTCTAATATGCCCTTAGGGGTCCTAGGACCCCTAGGGACATATGTCATCATTTAATGGGTCAAAGGGGACCTATGGCCCCCTTCGACCCATACGAAGGATTCTAATATATCCCTAGGGGTCCTAGGACCCCTAGGGACATATGTCATCATGTAATGGGTCGAAAAGGGTCATAGGTCACCCTATGACCACCTCCAACCCATACGAAAGATTATAATATGTCCATAGGAGTCCTAGGACCCCTAGGGACATATGTCATCATGTAATGGGTCGATGGAGGTCATAGGTCACCCTATGACCCCCTTCGACCCATACGCAAGATTCTAATATGTCCCTAGGGGTCCTAGGACCCCTAGGGACATATGTCATCATGCAATGGGTCGAAGGGGGTCATAGGTCACCCTATGACCTCCTTTGACCCATATGAAGCATTCTAATATGTCCCTAGGGGTCCTAGGACCCCTAGGGACATATATATTAATATATATATATTATATTTATAGATTATAATACTAATAAGATAATATATTATTATATATTAATAACATAGCTCATAATTATAATAATATATTATAGATAATAATAATATTAATATATATTAATATTATATATATATTACATTATTATATTTAATAAAAATATAGCAAAAATTATTATAATATAATATAATAATATATATTATATTTATAAATTATAATAAGAATAACATAATATATTATTATATATTAATAGATTATATGTTATACCTTTAGGTTACGTTATTATATATATATAATATATTATAATATATCTTTACATAGTAATATAACTCAAATAATTGATAAGTCATAAACTATAACTCACATATTCAATTTTTCCTCCAAAATCTTTTAGGGGGCATATCGGATATTCGATATTACTAGCATCATTTTTCAACATATTCCCTATCCTTGCTGACTCGACAACATCACTTTTTGAGGTTTTTTTTTCACGAGTTTTACAAGAAGTCGCATTTTGGGGCTCAACCAATTGAAAAAAGTTCAAAAATATAACTTTAGGTGTCTAATATTATCATCTAAATGGGGAGCAGCAGTCGTCGAAAGGCTAAACGTAAAAGGAAGGTATCCAATGAAGACATTATGACATATAGGGAAAGGGACAAAATGGAACATCGAAGAAAAAGATAAGGTATGTTAAACATCGATCAAGTTGACAATGAATTAGTTGAAGGTGAAATCATAGAGTTAGATAATGAATATGTACAGTTGGGGAATGAAAATGTACCCATTGAAAATGATAATGCCAGAATTGAAAATTTAGAGAATGAAAATTTTGAGGACGAAATTCTACCAAGCCATAATCCAAATTGCATAATTGACCATGTCGAACATGACAATGCATAGGAACCTAATGCACAAGAACCTTACATATCTCCTAATTATAATTGACATGAAGGTTCTAAAACACCAAAATGGATAATTGAAATTGATAAAATGATTATTACTAGTTTGAAAGGGAAAATATCAGAAAGAACCATTCGGTTATGGGCTTCAAGATTATATAAGATATTTTTCGGTAACAAGACAGTGGTAGAGCAATGTCATCTTTTCATGCACTTATTAAAGATGCAAAAGATGAGACCTATGCTTTCCAAATTGAAGATTCGTGTCAATAAAAAGTTGGAAAGAAATTTCAATATTGTGAAGAATCTTTTCAATGCTCTCAATAGCATTAAAAAAAATAGCAAGGAGAAGGATAACAGTGTTGCTCAAATGGTTATTACAACATCTTTGGTAAGTCATCATTTGAGAAAGGGTAGATATATGAGACAAACTTGTATTGATTTGAATCTAAATTGTACTACTTTGAGAAGAGCACTTAGTTGATGAGAGAAAATTGATAATCCTCTTCAAAATGAAACATGGTCATTTGGTGGGAGACTTCCACGTTTTGATAAGAAGCTATCCGATGATGTGAAGGAAGAAATTACACAATTTTGGCACTCTAGCTCACGAGTATCACCCAATGCTAAAGACATGTTAAAATTGAGAATTGACATCAGAGACCGCATGCCACATCCTAAACACTATTTAGAGGTAAGTCAAACTATGTTGTTCAACAATTTAGAGAGAGTCATCCAAGTCTTCATATATCACAAAGGGATTTTGAATCTTTGAAGTCATTTTATTGTGTGCCACTCAAAATTCAAAATACATGTTGCTGCAAATATCATATTGAGTTTTCTATGCACCATGAACTATTACGCTCCATCCGTTCTACTTTGCATAGTAAAGAAATGTTGGAGGATTGTGGTGATAGTTGGCTTCCAAAAACATCAAGAGACTTGCTAGATCAACTTTTATGTCATAGAGTTGATGGTTGTTTCTTTTATAGAAATGCTTGCTTAAATGAGAAGTGTTCAAAATGTGGTGGCTTATACAAGTTTGACAAATGTTTCCATGAGGGGTGCGAACAAGATCTTGGAAAGACAATAGTGATAAAAAGGTATGAAATGGTGAAATACACATTGAAGAGTGGGGGTGAGAGCTCTAGATGTGAATTGGTTGGAAAAGATATCAGTGTGGCTAGTTTTATTTCAGATTTCAAGGCAAAACTTTTTTACAAGTATGCAAGACATAGTCACAAATCTCAGTGGTTGGATCAACAATTTAGAATGTGTAAGGAGACTTTTCCCATTGGCACTATTATATCAGTTGTTGATTTTGCTGAGAACTACACATTGCAAACTCAAAATGAGACATAATCTCAATATTACAACTCCATTCATATTGCTATTTTTGTTCGCATAACATATAGACATGCCCCTCATAGTGCAAAAGATAATCGGAAGATTATAAGAGTATCATTTTTATATGAGTGATGATAGATCTCACTCTCACAAGTTTGTGCAAGATTGTTTCAAGAATTATTTTGATTTCTTACATGAGCATGCAATTGCTATGGATAGACATATCATTTGGTTAGATAACTATATAGGTCAATTCAAGAATACTCGCATGTTTTATTGGTTAAGTAGAATGCACGTAGAGAGAGAGGTGCCTCATATTTGAAGTTTTTTTGAGTCCAACCATGGAAAAGGGGAACATGATGGAGCAGGGGCATGTGTGAAGAGAGCTCTAGTTAAGGAGCAACTAAAGATCTCAGTAGCAGAGCTTCTTGATGCTCGTAACATTGTTGATTGGTGTAGTTTAGCATTATCACAGGGGGGGACTCTTGATTTAGTGGTACACAGGTTCTTTTGGTTGTTTGAGGAAGGTTCCATAGCTAATAGATCAGATTGTGCTACAATGAGAGACTCATAAAAAATGCATTCATTCTGGAGCTCTAATTCTAGTACATGGACCATTTGGACACGATAGCTAGCTTGCTTTTGTCCTAGTTATTTTCAATGTGATTGGGATCACTATGAGTCAAGTGAGTGGGTGGACACATGGGCTCCACATTATCTTACTCCATTGTCTATCATACCCTCTATCAAAAATGATGACATGGAAATTTCACTTGAGCATAACCATCTATCAGATCTACTTTAGCTAGGACATGTCTTTGCATTGGTTGCACTATAGGGGAATGATAAGAAATTCAACTATTGGTTAGCATGTTGTGTAAGAGGTAAACAAAAACTTGCACAATCGATCACAAATGATGATGGATTCACATATCCTACTAGTTTAGTGGTTGTTGCTGGAACATGGCTATGAACATACATGCTTAGAAGGAATGGAATTCTTGTATTCGAAGACTATCAGAAGCACAAAATAATTCTCATATATTTGCATCTTATTGTAGCAAAAAATGTAAAGTTGTTGAAGCATCAAGGAAGACCAAAAGTAAAAGAACTTTTTACTACTACTAATGCTAATCATGAAGCCCTGTTGGAGACCCTAAAATATAGAGAGGACCCTACTGGAACACTCAACTAGGTATATTTACTTCTTATGTTTTTTTTTTCATAATGATTCAATGAACTGATGATTATCTTGTTTAATACAATAAGTTACTAATTGTTTTATGATATTGAAATGTAGGTACATCATGAAGAGTTGCGGGGGCGGGGGGGATTCCTAAGATTTATGATGTATTATGATGTAAAATGTGAACTTTTCTTGTATATAGTTTTTGTAATAATGAAAAAGATAGGTTAAATTAGTTGTACATTCTAATTTGTATTTTGGTAGGTTCTTTGTAAGGAATTATAAGAGGAAGATATTGAACAAGTTCTTGCAAATCATATTTGCATGTGATACAAGGCTATAAGGACAATTTTAAGAGCATTTATAACTATATGAAAGATAATTGCTTGTAGATATCTTATTACAAGTTTGGCTTTTTTCTTATTTGACATAGAGCTCTTAGGCCCACCCCTTGAAACAAGAGTAAAATTGACAAGAATCCCTTTGCATGCAGTCTCAAGCTTCCCCAAATGAACTAGTCATTATCAAGGTGGTTCAACATCACCGATTAGTGTTGAACCCTCAGGCCCACTCTTCCAACTAAGAGGAAAACTAGTTCTTAGTCCAATAACATTAATGAAATACAAGGTTCTTGATCATCCACATACCTATTACATCTAATAAAAAGAATTTTCAAGAATGCATGACATGTTTCCAAATGCATATCCATAAAAATGCACAAAAATGAATTCTATAATATTAAAGGATGCTAGTCGCTTTGCATACACCCTTTAGCATCTCTAGAAGAGCAAGTGATTTCCATGTGGATTCAATATCACCCAAACATGTTGAGCCTTTAGGCACACCCATTTGAATTAGTAGGAAAATGGATTGGTTATCCAACAATTCTCATCCTAAGAAAGCTTGTTAATTGATCACATAACAACCACATCTCATCAAAAATAAATAAATCAAGTAACACATACATGAGGTATGCACAATCACTAACCATTCTATGCACTTTTTTATCACATCAATACATGGAACACTAGTGCAAAGCACCTAATCATTTGTCTTTGCTTGATGTAATAAGGTCTAGGGATAGATCTAATGATCTCCCTATGACCATCCACATTTGTAATGGACACAAGACCCCATGGTGCAACTATAAGCCTTGGCCATCATTTGGTCCAATAAAGTGGATTTTTGGTAAATTCCACATTTTTTAGGTAAGTCTAGATGTTTATAAGATTATTAGGGTCCCTAGGAGTTTGTAGAGTCCATTTGCAAACAAATTTGCAATAAAACTTGTCTTAGTGCAAAAATTGCAAAAAGTTGCTTAGCAACTTTTGCAATTTTCTTGACAACTTTTCAAAATCTAACTTCTAACAGTTAGAACTATTCGAATCATCAGTGCCATCAGCTATGGTTAGGCAAGTGAACTCTAGTGACACCCTTGTTCTAGCCATGAAGACCATCCATCGTCCACGGCCACCTTGTACCGAGGAGTCTCCAAGGTGCTCTAAGTGTGTTTCAAGGTTGATCTTTTGAGGGTCATAACTCAAATCTCATGAGGACTATCGATGAACTATCAAATTCTACAAGATTATGATGCTAAGGCCTAAAATAACCTATCTCATTTTCAAGAGATCACATTCCATTTGGATTCGGCACAGTGATCTCGCTCGATGCCAAAACTCGCAGTGTGCCTCAATTCATAGGTGCACCACAGCGTAACTTTGAAATCATTGATCTTAGCATCGAATCATCAGTGCCATTAGCTCCAGGTGGGTAGGTGAACCCTAGTGACACCCTTTTTTTGGCCACGGAGACCATCCATCATCCGTAGCCACCCCATACTGAGGAGTCTCCAAGGTGCTCTAAGTGTGTTTCGAGGTCAATCTTCTGAGGGTCATAACTCGGAGCTTGTGAGGGCTATCGATGAACTATCAAATGCTACAGGACGGTGATGTTGAGGCCTAAAATAACCTATCTCATTTTTGAGAGATCACATTCTGTTTGGATTCGGCACAATGATCTCGCTTGATGCCAAAACTTGCAATGTGCCTCAGTTCATAGGTGCACCACAGCATAACTTTGAAACCGTTGATCTTGGCATTCAATCGTCAGCACCATTAGCTTTAGGTGGGAGGGTGAATTCTAGTCTCACCCTTGTTCTAGCCATGGAGACCATCCATTATCTGTGGCCACCCCATACTGAGGAGTCTCCAAGGTGCTCTAAGTTCATTTCAAGGTCAATCTTTTGAGGGGTATAACTTGGAGCTCGTGAGGACTATCAATGAACTGTTGAATGCTATAGGACGATGATGCTAAGGCCTAAAGTAACCTATCTCATTTTTGACAGATCACATTCTGTTTGGATTCAGCATAGCAATCTCACTCAATGCCAAAACTTGCAGTATGCCTCAGTTCATAGGTACACCACAAAGTAACTTTGAAACTGTTGATCTTGGCATTCAATTGTTAGCACCACTAGCTTTGGATGGGTGGGTGAACCCTAGTCACACCCTTGTTTCAGCCACAAAGACCATCCTTTGTTCATGGCCACCCAATACTGAGGAGTGTCCAAGGTGCTCTAAGTGCATTTCGAGGTCAATCTTTCAAGGGTCATAACTTGAAGCTCGTGAGGGTTATCGATGAATTGTTGAATGCTACAGGATGGTGATGTTGAGGCCTAAAATAATCTATCTCATTTTTGAGAGATCACATTCTGTTTGGATTCAACATAGCAATCTCGCTCGATGCCAAAACTTGTAGTGTGCCTTAGTTCATAGGTGCACCACAACATAACTTTGACACCGCTAATCTTGGCATCAAATCGTCAGCGCCATTAGCTTCAAGTGGGTGGGTGAACCCTAGTCACACCCTTTTTCCAATCATAGAGACCATCCATCGTTTGCAGCCACCCCGTACCGAGGAGTCTCCAAGGTTCTCTAAGTGTGTTTCGAGGTCAATCTTCTGAGGGTCATAACTCAAAGCTCATGAGGGCTATCGATGAACTATCAAATGCTACAAGACAATGATGCTGAGGCTTAAAATAACCTGTCTCATTTTTGAGAGATCACATTCTGTTTGGATTCGGCACAGTGATCTTGCTCGATGCCAAAACTCGATGTGTACCTTAGTTCATAGGTGCACCACAACGTAACTTTGAAACTGCCGATCTTGGCATTTAATTGTCAATGCCATTAGCTCTGGGTGGGTGGGTGAACCCTAGTCACACCCTTGTTTCAGCCATGGAGACCATCCATCGTTTGCGGCCACCCCATACCGAGGAGTCTCCAAGGTGCTCTAAGTGCATTTCAAGGTCAATCTTTCGAGGGTCATAACTTGGAGCTCATGATGGCTATCGATAAACTATTGAATGCTACAAGATGGTGATTCTGAGGCCTAAAATAACCTTTCTCATTTTTGAGAGATCACATTCTATTTGGATTCAACACATCAATCTCGCTCGATGCCATAATTCACAATGTGCATCAATTCATAGGTGCACCACAACGTAACTTTGAAACTACTAATCTTAGCATCAAATCATCAACACCATTAGCTCCGAGTGGGAGGGTGAACCCTAGTCACACCCTTGTTCTAGCCATGGAGACCATCCATTATCCACGGCCACCCCGTACCAAGGAGTCTCCAAGCTGCTCTAAGTGCGTTTCAAGGTTGATCTTCCGAGGGTCATAACTCAGAGCTCGTGAGACTATCGATGAACTGTCAAATGCTACAGGATGGTGATGCTAAGACCTAAAATAACCTATCTCATTTTTGAGAGATCACATTTCATTTGGATTCAGTACATCAATTTTGCTTGATGCCATTGCTTGTAGTGTGCCTCAGTTCATAGGTACACCACAACGTAACTTTGAAACCATTGATCTTGGCATCAAATCGCTAGTGCCATTAGGTCCGGGTGGGTGGTTGAACCTTAGTGACACCCTTTTTTTGGCCATAGAGACCATCCATCATTTGCGGCCACCCCATATCGAGGAGTCTCCAAGGTGCTCTCAGTGCATTTTGAGGTCAATATTTTGAGGGTCATAACTCAGAGCTCGTGAGAGCTATCAATGAACCGTTGAATGCTACAAGATGGTGATGCTGAGGCCTAAAATAAGTTGGAGCTTATGAGGGCTATCAATGAACTGTCCAATCAAGTCTCTTAAGTTGAGATATTTTGAGGTTATGCTGAAATTGAAAAGTTGTAGTATGAGGATAGTAACAAAGTGAAGTGCTAGTTATCAAAGATTATGAATCTATGAATGACTTGGTGGTTGGGAATATAATCCATGGTTGAGGAGTGGAGTCCTTAATTATGTTGAGATTATATTTGAAGCCAAGAGTTAGTTTCAAGGTTGAAGGTGGAGTTTAAAATAAGATTTGGGGTTATCTGAACCTTGTGTAGGAGGTTAACAAGTGTGTTTATGTCATGATAGCACTTCAAATTATACATTGCATCCAAATTTGATAGTAAAATTTATTCAAATGTTATTCAAAAATTATTGCATTTGAATCGAATATAACAAACATAATCAAAATTAATGATATTCCATAAACATGAACAATACACATGATCCACGATAAATTGAACAATACTAGATACTAAATTAATATGTATATCATTGTGCACATAAATTAGAAAAATATATATCAAAATAAATGTATCCATAGAAATTTTTTTACACAAATATATATCAAAGATCATGTATCCATAGACAAAGTACTCAAATATATATCAAAATACATAGATCCATACACAAAATGTGGCTGATCATGCCTTCAAAATGTGTATAATATCAATGTTTCTATATACAATGTGGCCTATGCCATCTCAAAATGTCTCATGATGCATCCTACGACAACTATACTATCCTAGGGTGCTGGTGGATGATCAAAATGCAGCCTCTTCGTTGCACTAGGTGGATCAGATGCCTCCTACATAAGAAAAAAAGGAAAACCCAAAGTTAGACTACTAAATTTATATGATTCTTTGTATCTAACATTGAATTACTCAAATGCATAATGATCTTTTTTGTAATGAAGATTTATACTATCAAAATTTCATAATAAATACCTCTCTCATTGACCTCCTACATTGGTCAGGAGTCCTCTCATATGCCCTCAGCAATGCTTGTACCTCTCTAATTGTGGGTTGTATATGTTCAACTACATTTGTCAGATGAATCTACAATTTAAACTATAACATTATAATTCGTAGCATGCTAAATTTAAAACATATTTAATCATGAATTCAAACTACAACTTACTATTATAGGTTCCTCTTGAGGAGAGAGTGGCCGCATCATCAAATCTACATAACTCTCTCGCCAGACCTCATGTGGACTAGGAGTCTCCTATGAGATACACAATAGTAGTTGTTAATATCATGAAAATCAGTTTTGAATTTATTTATGAAGATAAGGATAATAAAAAATAAATGATACTTATACATACAATGGGGTTCTCAGTGCGAATCGAAATCGGTGATGGTCTACAACACAGAATCTATACAGACTTATCACTAGTAGCCACGCCCTATATACAATAAAGAATGTAATTAAATGGGATTACCACAAACATTTTACAAGAATGCATTAATATTTAATCAAATAGAAAGCACCTAATTACCTTTCCTTTGTCAATGTGTGCTGGCTCACCCTCCGCACTTTGTCCCCTCGGGATAGGTGGTACCTACAAGATAAAAGAAAGATTAGTAACCATATATGCTACAATATCAAATTTTTAAAAAAATGCGAACACAACATAATGTACCATAGATGTCTCAAGGCCAAATGAAATGGCCAAGAGCGTGGTATCATCAATCTATCTGAGCTCCTCCTCAATCATCAACTAAACATGAATGAAGATCACATACATGTAAAAGTCAGTATGGCTTAAAAATTAAAATTACTCTATTATAAAAAATAACTTTAAATCGTATATGTCATAACAAAAAAATGTATACACATATCGACACTGAAGGAGTCCATGCCTCTACATTCCCCTCCTCTCTCGCATCAATGTCTATAGCCTCTGTGCATGTGTCTAGTGTATCCTCGTCTAATACAAAATGATACTTAGGAAGATCACCTATGGGACCTAGGCCAATATTCTTGCATGTAATGCAAGTGCGAGGCACACAAACGTGTGATGAGCTAGCCAATGATGAACTGGCACCAACATCATCAACACAAGGAGGTAGGACTGACCTAGCCTGAGATATCATTAGGCTACTCAACCTATGAATGGCTCTAATAGTTTGAGAGTTAGCCTCTACCATAATATCTAGATGTTGCACTCGAGGAGGGGGGGGATATCAGTGGGGGGGACAAAAGTGCCAACTTTCTTCCACTAGGAAGACAATCTATCTCGAGGAGCTCTTAGTCCTATGCCCATGTTAGACTTCATGCTCCAATAGTTCACTTTAAGTTTCAACACAAATTCCACATATAATTTTCTAAGGAAGTAAAATGGTATGTCTAAATTACCATGTGGAGGGATATCAAAGACCATCCACCAACGATCCCAAAAGTTTGCACGTATGGCATCATTTGTGCACCATTTGATCGATAGTTTGGATTTTTTTGGGTCGACTAGTAAACCTGTTTTTGGGTTCACAAAAAGGCTAGCCAAATTGTCTTTGGTCATATTGAGGGTCGCAACCTCATCATAATCCAAACCATCATCAAAAATCTCATGCATTTCATCATGCCAATGAAGAGCAGCATTTTTTTGGTTCGTAAGGGTTTCAATGTTATCCACTATGGTGTTTAACGTGGATAACATAGGAGCCAATGTGGGTACATTATTATATGTTCTATGCAAACCTCTCAACTCGGTGAGATTTTCATTTATCAAATCCTCGATTTGAGGAGGGTTTTGAGGGGGTAGAGGATCATTTGGTGGGGGGTTACGAGGAATATTATTCCCTGCCTCAATCTCATCATTTTGATCAGCCATTCCTATTGAATTAAAAAACGTAATATATATTTTTAAAAAACCTTAATTTTAACCATTTAAAAAAAAAAACCTAGATTCAACTAAAACAAACAAAATCATGCTAAAATCTATTGAATTTAGGTTAAAAATGAGTTTTTTTTAAAAAAAATACTTAATATCTTATATTTGATTCTATATCGTGTATCTGATCACCGCGCTAAAACTGACCCCAACAAATGCGAAATAAGGGCCCCACAGGTCTGTGTTTTTTTCTATGTAATAACACAGATATCGGATATTGGATATTATATCGGATATATGATATTTTGTGCATATATTATATATTAATTATAATATACTACTTTTTTATTATATATTATATTATAATATATTAAATTTATATATATATATATATATAATATTACATTATATTATATATTATATTTTATTTTATTATATTTTATATATATTATATTACATTACTATATATTATAATATAAAATATTATATTATATTATTATAATATAATATTATTATTATTATTATATTACATAATAATTTATTATTATATTATATAATATTAAATAATATATTATACTATTATAATGTAATATTTTAATATTATTATAATATAATAATAATAATATTATATTATAGTATAATAATTATAATAATTATATTATTATAATATTATTGTGTGGGTTATCGGATATCCGATATGAGATCAGATATCCAATATCAAATCGAATATCCGATAAGGTTTGGCTTACTTTCTTGGTTTGGTGCTGGATAGGTGAAAAAAAGTCAGAGCGGATTTTGAAGCGCATTTAGACGTTTTCAAACTCTATTTTTTTCACATCACCACTTTTTGGCACACCATGATCCTGCACATATCCCATGTCTAATTTTTGGCCCAAAGATGAAGTCTCATCATTCATTTTTTTAATGAAAGTAGATGTTTGATTAGTGTAGGAACTTCCTCCACATAAATCATAAGCATCAAAGTGTCAAAAGCTACCATTTCAATGGGAAAGAAGAGATTACATCAAAGCCACAAAGGATGACACCTAATTTGTGGAAGTTGCAATATAATAGAATTAATCATCAAGGTAATATCATTCTACCTAATGGTTTTTGTTAATTTATATTTTTCTATTATGTTTTTTTTATTGAAGACGTAACTGATGATCATGAAGGTTGTCAAAAAATTAATGACCACCTTCCAAAGAGACTAAAAAGTTGTCCTAGAAAATTTTATAAGTTGTCCTATTATGAAGATCTATAAGTTGTGCATTTGTTTGATACTTTGCAGAGTGGGGAGAATGTACAAAGACATTATCAAAAATAGTTGATGGAAGGCATGACAAAGAAAAACTTGTCAAAATTTGTATTGGCATTCATGAATAAACTCATGCGATGAAATATCTCATTCAATCAAATACCCATGGAGACCAAATCAATATAAGTGCCCTTTCTTGGTCATTAATAGAGCAGCAAAGCAATGCTATAAAAGAAGTCATACAAAATA
Organism: Cupressus sempervirens; assembly: GCA_028749045.1. Classification (NCBI taxonomy): domain Eukaryota; kingdom Viridiplantae; phylum Streptophyta; class Pinopsida; order Cupressales; family Cupressaceae; genus Cupressus; species Cupressus sempervirens. Next base: position 729,122,615 of record CM053791.1, on the reverse strand, counting down.
TGTGATTTCTCACAAGATTTGGTGCAAACATAAGCAATCTCTTATCAAAGAAAAATGAATTTCATCCAGTGTTGACAATGTGTGATTGGCATACCTTCATCAAGGTAATTCATGTTGTTATTTATTTACTATGTATTTGTAAATTGCATGTAGTTTTTATTGTATTATGTTAAAAAATAATAAAATAATCAATGTATACTTATTACAGTACATGTTACCTCTATGTCTCCCATACCAATTCGACAATAATGTCAAGAAATTCATATATGATCTTGGAAAATACATGAGGTAAGTACTGATATTTGGTCAATTTGTTGTATAGGTTATTGTATTCATGATTTATTTTTCTTGTTATGTAATATTTGTATATTATTTTGTAAAGTCTCGTACCTATACATTTTTTTGTCTTGAATCTCTTGTAGGTGGTTGTCATCTAAAGAAATTGATAAAGATTATATAAAATATTGGAAGAGAAAAATTTCTTGTCTAGTATGTGAAATGTAAAGTGTCTACCTTCAATTTTTTTCAATGGACAAGAACAATACCTCATACACCAAGTTGAGGAGATTGAAATGTGTTCACTTGTATGCACTAGGTCAATGTGGATGGTTGAGAGGTACTTGAAATTCTCTAAGGATTTGGTTCAACAAAGAGAACATTATGAGGGTTCCATGGTGTAGAGATATATGGTATACTAGACTATGATGTACATTAGTAAATATCTTCCTAAGATTACAACAAAGTTTCATATAGATCACATTTGAAATCCCAATAGGTCATTAACCAATTTGAAGGGGAGTACTTAATAATCTTCAAAATAAATCATTTATAAGTCATCTATTTATTCTTTATATAGTTGGTCAAGAGCGGCATGCATTACATTTGCATCTTACAAATCATGATTGGGTGATAGTATGGATTGAACGATGCCGACAACCTAGTCGCATAGTAACATGGGAAGGTGTGTCTTCATTGGTTAAAGAAGCTTATTGTAATGAAGATTCTAATGTTACACAATATGAAATTTATTTAGCATATGGCTTAAGAGGTGATGAGGTATGTATAATTTTACTAATGACATGTATGTTCATCAAGTCACGCTACATTTTTTTAACATGTTTAACATACTATTGCAGCTCAAACACCACAAGGCTATGTGGTGTAGTTGTTATAAAATTTGCATAAAAAAATTGGATGACACAAATAAAACTTGTGATTCTGGGATAACTATAGTATTTGAGGTTATGAATATTTCATCTAGAAATGACATACATCCTTGAGAGTCTCATAATCGATACTATGGAATTTTGGATGATATACTTGAGTGTGACTTGAATTCCTTTAAAATGGTTCTCTTTGTCATCAAATAGTATGGGTTATGACTCAATGGAAATGCTTCTAATAGAATTATTTTTGAACATGAAAATGAATTTACAATGGTTAATACAAGGTCATTAGAGATAGTTGGGGATGAGCCCTATGTTATTCCAAGCCAATATGATCAGGTATTTTACTCAAATGTTCCACATAAAATAGGTTGGTCTATTGTTGTTAGACATAATCCAAGAGGAAGGTCAACAAAGTATAATGTGATGGAAGAAGAAGACATTGAAGACGATGAAGATGATGTAGATGATGATCTTGATGGATATGTTCAAGAAGAAGAAGATGAAGAAGAAGATGAAGATGAAGAAGAAGAAGAAGGAGATGGTGATGACGATGATGACAATGATGATAATGAATATGGTGATGATGGTGATGGTGATGAAGATGACAACAATATGATCATGATGATGAGTTGGATCAAGAAGAAGATCAATGACATGAATGAAATGTAGAGGATCAATCCTTAATCTATTTAAAGAAATTTAATTACAACTGGTTATTTAACCAATGTGACATTTTATTTTAACTCCAGGGGGTGTTTAACAAGAAGAGGTGAAGGAAAGGCAAACTTATGTTAAAGATGATGTTGGACAAATAATCTTTTATGCGCTAATGTTATTGAATTTATGTGTTAAATAGTGTTATGTGTTAATGAATACATGTTATATTTTATTAATGATGAAAGAAAGAAAGAATATTAGATATTACCTTTGGATGTGAGATGTTTACTTCATGTGATAATGAATGAATGTTATATTTTATTAATGGATGAAAGAATGAATGAATGTTAGATGTTAATGAGAAATTTAGGGCCCGTTTGGTTGCTAGAATAGTAATAGAAAATCAAGAATATGTTTTGTTTTCTCCATTTGGTGCATCAAATCAAAATAGAGAATAGGAATACATATTCCCATTTTTCCCCTAAAATGAGAATATTTCCATTCTAAAAAATAGCTTTTACTGGAATAGGCCATTCCTATTCTCAATAATACTTTCCCATATTATATATATTTTGGAGTCCATTGCTAGGTGAGCTTGAGTGCATATCATTTTGGCAATTAAGGATTTGTAAGTATAAGATTATTAAGATTGGCATCATAACCGCAAATTGAAGATCTATATGTATAGGTTTATAGATGTTGCAAACACTAAGATTATTTTTGTTGAACTTGACTAATATAGAGGGATTGCTAATGATGGTTGGACGCATCGATTCTGTGATCCAAGACTTCTTTGAAACTGTAGACTATGTAAGAAAAACTTTAATTAGTTAAGCAATGGTGAATGTTTGAGAATCGACCACTTTGGAATATTTCCAATTTGAGAAGAAGAATTGTTTACAAATACTAAAAGAAATTACAAAGGAAAATTGGAATCAGCATATTGAAGATCATTGCAAGATCAAGATTTCACATGATTATAATATCTTAACTCTGCATTTAAGGGTCTCTGCATTGTATTCATTAGCATCTAGTAGAATAATATCGAGATTTTCAATGTTTAAGGATTTTTTAATATGTAAGAAGAATAGACTTGGAATAATAAACATAAATAATAAAGCATAGAATAGAATTCCTCACTGTTCTACTACAACAAAATTCAAACAAATGAAACTCATTTTTTAAAAATTGTTTCTTCTACAGAGTGTTGCATTGCATCTTCATTTCTCAATACATTACATGTCTTGAGCTCAACATATTCTCAATCAAATTCCAAGTGAACCAAATGAGATTAGGATTTCTGTTTTCCATTCCCATTCTCCATTTCCATTCTTATTCATATTTTTTATAGTAATTTTCAATTCCTATGCCTACAAAGAGTTATGTTGGGGGGTACGGGGGGGGGGTGTGTTGTGGGGTAGTTGAGCTTCCACCTTCACATGGTTGGCCCTATTAAGTAAATGATAGTAAACTATTCTCAAAATAAAGTGAAGGTCAATAATATACTAGATCCAACCATTCTCATTCTTAGACCTATTAATGGTCAACCACTCTCAAGACCCATGTCTATCCTATACAAGTCAATCACCTTCTCAAACTCCAATCACATCTAGGTCAAAATCTCTTATCATTAGACTAATTTTGAGACATCTTTGAAACAAATAGGGTTTATCCCGAAAGCTCCTGAATACATTCAATAGGCCCAAATGGCCCAAAATTGGATTTATCTTTCTCTATGACCCCCAAGGTTTTCTAAGGTCTCAACTAAGTAAATTCAATCCAAACAGTCAGGTTTCAAAGTCCTACACACTCAATTGTTAATAAAACACCATTGATATATGAGTCATTTTTCCTTGTTATGGAGGGAATACATGTTGGGTAGATAATAGATGACTATTAAGATTAAGGGTCACTCACTTAGAGGAGGTTAGGGTTTCCCTAAAAATGTTTCTAGAATGTTGTTGCTTTAATTTCTAATCTATAATTTCAAATTTTGATGTTAAATAGATATTCTCACTTCTAAAAATATTCAAATATTTAATTCTATGAAATTTATCTCATATTGTTTTGATCAAAACTCTGGTTAAAACAAGAAAAGATTTTGAAATAATTTAGATCCTTGAACAATTTTTAAAAAAGCGTTGACCACGATAAGATAATAAATTGACCAATTTTATGTGCTTGTTCTATTCGATTTACAAGAGACTACAATTTTAGATGCATTTTCTAAACTAATATTATCATAAATTCATCAAGTTTTTCCTAAGATATTTATGATGAGTTCAGTGCACATTTTTCTTGCACAACTATTTATTTATCTTGTCTAGATTAAAAATTATTTTATGGGGATATTTTTCTTTTATAATTCATGATATCCAAGTTCAACATGTGGTTTTAAATATGCCAATATGATTTAAGACACATTTAATAAACTAAATGAATTCTTTGTTGGAATTATTTTCAAAAGTTAAATGCTAGGTTTAATCCAATTCATGAGAAGTTAAACCATGTTAGGAATTTTGAAGGAAGTATTGACAACCAAATCAACAACATTGTTTTCATCATGTATCAATGAAGAGAAAGTATTTCTAGCATGCATGGTGATCTCATTAGAGACTACATGCCTGACAAGTAATACAATACTACTAAAGTTATCTTTAGCTAAGCTGGAAATGTCTTTGTGTCTTTTGCAATACAATGTTACCTAATAGTTTCATGGACAAGGTCTAGCTAATTTGTACTCCAAAAAAAAGTATTGTATTCAAAGCAAGTGACTCCATATATTATTTTGCAAATAAATCCCTCTTTCAAATTATTTCATTGTAACAAATATGTTAGGATTAACCATAGATAGAAATAACAATTACATGCAAATATAAACAATATCAGGAAATAATAAATCACACAGAAGAGAACACACGACACCAAGATTTAACATGGTTCACCCAAATGCTGGGCTACATCCACCAAATAGCAAGTCCAATATTATTATGATCGAATGATTACAACTTGATTACAATCCTTAATCCCTTACAACTCAATACCGCTATAAGAAGCAATTTTCACATCACACCTTATGGAAAAATCCCTAACTTTGAGCCCTTTTATACAAGTATTTTTGTCACTTTGGGGTTATAGTTAATTACAATATGTTGGCTCAAAAATTACCAATAAATTATTAGCAATAAAATAGGGCCCAAATTTTTTTGAAGTATGTACATTACTTCCATGATTAGTCACCACAAACTAGCAATCTCCCACTTGGGGATTGATCAGGCTCCACACTAGACAATAATCTCCCACTTGGAGACTGATCCTGTATCAATACCGCTACCACATGGGGCTCCCACTAGATCAAACCACCCTAGACTCTGTTGTTCTTTTATTCTGTTCAGTCGAGAAGACCAACTAAAGCCGAAGAGGAGTTCAACTTCTCCCTTGTTACTACCTTTGTAAACATATCCGTTGGATTGTCATCTATATAAATCTTGTCTAGCTTTAACTATCCATCATCCAAAATTGACTGAATGAAATGGTACAGAACCTATATGTGTTTTGTCTTTGAATGCAGAGCTAAATTCTTTTCAAGATGAATGACACTTTGACTATCTGTAAAAAAATAATTATCCTTCTAAGGGTGTTCCAATTATTCCAAGAAGAACTGAAGCCATATCATCTCCTTGGATATCTCTGTAGCAACAACATACTCTGCCTCTATAGTGGATAAATCATTAACCTTCTGCAAGCGATAAACCCAACTCACTACTGCCCTACCAATAGTAAATACATAACCTATAGTACTCTACCTAGTATCAATGTCCCCTGCCAAATCTGAGTCAACATATCCTTTTAAATCAGTAGTAGAGCCCCCAAAATATAGACACTTAGTGGATGTTCCTCTCAAATGTCTGAGAATCCATTTAACAACATTCCAATGCTCAAGCCTTGGATGACTCATATACATGCTAATGACTCCCATTGCATGTGCAATATTTGGCCTTGTACATAACATAACATGCATCAAGCTTCCTACATCTAAAGCATAAGGTACCTTAGACATCTTATCCTCCTCTTCTTGTGTCTTGGGACACATCTCCTTAGTCAACTTCAAAAGATCAAGTAAAGGTGTGCTAACAATATTAGCATTCTCCATAGAGAAATGTTGCAACACCTTCACAATATAATTAACCTGAGATAATGTCAATTTACTATCCTACATATCTCTACAAATCTTCATACCAATGATTTATTTTGTTGCCCCCAAATCCTTCATAGAAAATACATGTGCTAACTAGCATTTCAACCCCTTAATGTGATCCATGTTAGACCCAACTACAAACATATCGTCAACATATAAACCTAAAATAATGTAGCTATCATCATCCAACCTCTTAAAATAAACACAATGATTTGAATGACACCTACTATATCCATGCGTATGCATACAATTGTCAAATTTCAAATATCATTGTCGAGGTGCTTGCTTCAAGCCATATAAAATATTCTTCAACCTGCACACTAAGTTCTCCTTACCCTTGACCTCAAATCCCTTTGGTTGTGCCAAATATATCTCTTCATCCAAATCACTATGAAGGAAGGTTGTTGTAACATCAAGCTGCTCCAAATGCAAATCTTTAGTAGCCACAATACTTAAAATAGTATGGATAGAAGTCATTTTTACAACAGGAGAGAATATCTCATCAAAATCAATGCCTTTTTTCTATAAAAATCCTTTTACAACTAACCTAGCTTTAAATCTTTTCTTACCTCCATCGTCTTCTTTCAACCTATAAATTCATTTATTCTATAAAGCTCGTTTAACTATAGGCAACTTGCATAAATTCCAAGTCTTATTTTTCAGCAAGGAGTCCATTTTGTCTACCATTGCAAATTCTCATTGAATCTTAGTATCCACCTACATAGCTTCATCATAACATTCTAGTTCACCAGCATTAGCAAGTAAAATAAAATACAAAGAGTGAGAAAATATTTCTAGAGGTCTACTTAGCCTTGTTGACCATCTAACATTCACAGATGTGTGTGGTATTTTTTGTTGCACATCATGAGGAAGTGTTGGAACATCATCTTTTGGAGTTTCATCCAACACTACATAATCATCTCCTTTCTTCTCATGTTGCTAGAAAAAATCTTTGTACAACACTTTGTCATTGAATATGACATTCTTGCTTCTTACAATTTTACGATTTCCAAAATCCCAAAGCCTATAACCAAATTCATCAATGTCATATCCAACAAATATACATTTATTTGACTTGGCTTCTAGCCTAGTTCTATTTTCAGAATCAACATGTGCAAATGCTTCACAACTAAAGGTTCTGAAAAAATAATAACTCACCTTCTTATTAGTCCATGCTTCTTCTGGAATACCATACCCCAAGGGAGTAGAGGGACCTCTATTAATTAAATATACAACAATATTGATATCCTTCACCCACATGTTTAAGGGCAACCCAACATGTAACCTCATCCTCTTTTCACACTCCATTATTGTCCTGTTCATGCATTCAGCCACTCCATTTTCTTGTGGAGTCCTTGGAACAATTTTTTGAGACAAATACCATTAGTGGACCAATAATCTTCAAATTCATGACTAGAATACTCACCATCATTATCAAATCTGAGACATTCTAATTTCTTACTAGTCTCATTTTCAACCAAGCATTTACATGTCTTAAAAGTTTGAAATACATCAAATTTTTATCTAAGGAAATAAATCCATACTTTTCTAGTTGCATCATCAATAAATGTAACATAATAATGAGAGCCACCAAGGGAAGATACCTGAGCTAGTCCCCATACATATATATGCACAAGCTCTAATATCTTAGTTTTATTTTCCTTCCCAGTCTTTACAAAACTCACTCTCTTTTGTTTTCCATACACACAACTTTCACAGAAATCCATATTAACACATTTCAGACCCGATAAAAATTTCTTTGAATGAAGTAATTTCATTCCTTTCTCACTCATGTGCCCAAGTCTATTGTACCACAACATTGTATTAGAATCTACAACAGTTACTTGTTCTCCCTGCTCAACTGCAACAACTGTTCCTGAACATTCATTTTTCTCTGAAACAATCAAAGTAGAAAGAAAAATGACTTGTACAAAGATATAAGGTGCCTACTTTCACACCTTTTTCTACTACGAGGGAACCTTTTGAAACTTTCCAATTTTTATCATTAAAAGTAACTACACAACCCTCATCCCTGAGTTGCCCTGCTGAATATAAATTCCTACCTAGCCTTGGAATATGTCTTACCTCATGTAGTAGCCAATGATTCCCATTCTACAACTTAATCTTAGCTTTTCCCTTTTCAACAATTTGACAAGGTTCATTATCCCCCGAATAAACAAGCCCAAAATCTCCTTGGACATAATCAATGAAATAACCTCTATGAGGTGTAGCATGAAATGAAGCACCGGAATATAAAACCCATGAATTATCAACACTTTCTAAAGGCAGAAGTAAAACATCCTCTTAAGATTTGTTACTTACCACATTTGCCTCCTTTTTTCCTTCTGGTTTATCTCCTTCATTGTTCTTTTGAGTCCAACAATCTTTCTTCTTATGCCCTAGTTTCCCACAATACCAGCAATCTCTTGGTCCTCTAGATTGAAACCTCTTCCCCTTTGACTTTCCTCTTGATTTTTCACAATTTTTGGAATTATTTCTTCTCTTAGTCGTTCTACCTCTACTTTGTGTGTTCAAAGCACTTCTTGATGTAGATCCACCTGATGTTTTCCTATGAGTTTCCTCAATCAAAATAACACCAATCACATCATCATATTGTAGGGTATTAGATCTAGAGATAGAATTACTCACAGCCATTACCAAGCCATTCCAACTTTCAGGCAAAGAACACAAAATCAAGAGAGCCCTAATTTCTTCATCAAAATTAATACCCACAGAAGATAACTAACTAGTAATAGTATTAAAATCATTTAAATGATCTGCAATAGACCCACCTTCTACCATTTTCATATTAAATAAATGCTTCATGAGAAATACCTTATTTGAAGCGGAGGGCTTTTCATACAGTGTCGTTAGGGTTTTCATCAACTCTTCCATCGTCTTCACTTTTGTAATATTAAATGTCACTGATGGTGCCAAGCATAATTGAATGCTTCCAAGTGCTTTTCTATCTAAAAGATCCCAATCCTCATTTTTCATAGTTCCTTGATTCTTGGTTTTTCCTTCCAATGGCTTCCATAAACCCTTCTAATAAAGATAGTCCTCCATTTGCATTTTTCATAACTGAAAGTTCTACCCATTAAACTTGTCAACCTTTAGCTTACCCTCATTTTCCATCTCTCCCACTCAACTGTGAGACTTTCTTGCATAGGGTAACTGAAAAAACAACCTTGCTTTGATACCACTTGTTAGGATTAACCATAGACAGAAATAACAATTACATGCAAATATAAACAAAATTAGGAAATAATAAATCACATAGAAGAGAACACAAGACATCAATATTTAACATGGTTCACTCAAACCCTAGGCTATGTCCACCAAACAACAAGTCCAATATTATTACAATCCAGTGATTACAACCTGATTACAATCTGTAATCCCTTACAACTTAATATTGCTGTAAGAAGGAATTTTCACATCACACCATATGGAAAAATCCCTAACCCTAAGCCCTTTTATACAAGTATTTTTTCCACTTTAGGGTTATAGTTAATTACAATATGTCAGCCCAAAAATTACCAATAAAATATTAGCGATAAAATTGGCCTTGATAAAATATGGCCCAAAACCCAAAGAATTATGAACTATGTAAAATACTTCACTGGTCAGTCACCACAAAATAATAGTGTTGGTGTAAATAAGTATTTACTTATTACACTTACTTAAGTTTTACTTAGGTTAATGCATTATTTAATTATTTTGCATTATTTTATTATTATTTTAGGTGAGACACTTAGGAGTTTGTGTACTCTCATTGAGTTACGCAACTCTAATTATGCACATGGTGTCTACTGTAGACACCTAAATTTGATTACACTGCTTTGGTAATCTAATTTAGCCATCTCTAAAGGCATTATTAATTAAATTTCTATTTAATTAATCCTTTGTCATCCCCTAGTTGATTAATTTAATTAATCATCTATAGTCCTAATTGATAAATCAAATAATCTATTATTTATCAATTAAATCCTTTTCTCCTATCTAATTCCAAAAATCCCCATTTATTAAATAAATCTATTTGATAAATGAAATCCTCAAATTCAAAAACCCCTAACCTATCTCTAATCCTCCATTTAGCCTAATCCACCCCATCCACCCATACTAACCAAGCTTAGCCACTAACTCACCCACCCTCATTAATGCCATCCACTTGCACATCTCTAACATCCCTAATCTAATCCTAAACCCAAGCCTAATCCACTCCCTAATGTTGTCACATTCCTTAAACAAGTTTAAGACTTTCCTAATCCAAACCAAAGTCTCCCCTCAAAAAGCCCAACCACTAAGTCATGAGTGCTCTTACAAAACATAAAAGACTCTTACAAGCCCACTCATGACTCTTACACCCATCTTCCACACTCTTCCCTCTTCCACACTCATTCCTCTTACATTCCTCTTACATACTCAACCCCACTCATCATGCCTTTAACCAACCCTTTACCCTACCCTCTCACACTCATCCTCCTTGTGACAAGTGTCACCTTCCCATTGGTGCTAAACAAGCACAATCCATGTGCTCCCCTTTGAGTGCATCTTAGCCCTCCTTAAGCCTTATCCATCCTTGCATCTAAGCCCTCCATCCCTCTACCCCTTAGCCTATAAATTGAATCCCATCCCAAGCCATTTCATCAACAATCTTTGAGCTAAAGTTACCATGCTATTTTGAGAACCAAAACCATCAATCTTACCCTTATAATGCCAAATTGAGAGCTCACAAAGCTACCAATTTGCCATTACCCATCTCCATTGAAGCAACTTTTGAGCATCTTGAGCATACATCCACAGCAAAAGGACACATCTACAGAATCCAGAAAGCATGGAGTGTTTTCTCTTGTGAGGTTTGCACTTCTTGTTTTCTTTCTTTGTCTAAGCATATATGTGAATTTAGTTTTTGGTTTGTGAATGTTTACTTTATTTGTTAATGTTCTTTGCATACTAAATCTTGTTCTACATCTACAACACAGGAGTATGCATCATTCACTGAGTTGTCATGATGACAACACAGTTATCCTCACTCCTTATTTAGCACATGTTGTCTACACCACTGATTTGCATGCTACACCATTGTAGGCTTATCCTCACATCATCGCACTTAATCTTGTGCTCAATGGAGGATAACCCATATCTGGTGGACATGTGCCTGGTTGTATGACATATCATGATGCTAACTTCTATGCATTCTAGAAGCTCTCTTGAGGCCTTTATATTCAGGCACTCCTAGTGTACTCTTAACCAGTTATTGAATGAATATCGTCATTCTGATCATACTCTATCTATTTTGGTCTACTGTGTGCTTGTGTTGAGTTCTTTAGTTCTTGGGTGAATTCTGGCCTAAGCCAAATTCTTACAAACAGAATAGAATATTACTCTTTGTACATTTTCAAATTGTTTTTACTAAAAAAGAATTGATAGATTTAGTTGAAAGCAATAGACCTAATCAACGATGTTCCTTGTCTAGGTAGGCCACCTTTACCTCCCCTTAGAACATGTGGTTTTCAAATATGCATGCACCAGTACCTAGATTTGGAAAAGTCTCTTTCCAAAAGAATAATGTAAATATAGGAGTGATTGAATGGGAATATAGTATCATCAGGTACAAGTGTTGATTAGATTTGTAAATGGATTAAGCATGATCATGTCTGGTAAAGGGTATGTTCTTCTCAAGTGCCCAAATGGAGAACACCATTCTTAGTCAATGCTAAGCAACAACTTCGGAAGAAACAATTGTACAATAAATGAAAAAAATTATCTTCCATTAAAAGAACTCCTTTTTCTATTGCATTGCTGATAGAATGCATTTTGAGGAAGCAACCAAATGTGGGAAAGTTATTTCTTCTAATCAGAGCTCGAGAATATTCTTCCTCCATCCTCAACAAGTTGAATAATGAAGTAAGTATAGCTCAAATTTTGTTGAATCTTGTTTATAAGCACTACAACTATTTGTTTGTCATATTAAGTTTTTGGACATACAAAATGCATGGAGAGAAATGCTTTAAAAAAAATTAAAATGCTTCGTATTCTTGTCCTATTAGGTTTTGAATATGGAGATATTCAAGTTGCAAAAAAAACATGGTGATGGGTATGACAAATTCATACTACAACACTTGGCTCCCATAAAAAGGCGACATGACTTAGGTCGATCTTAGAATAGAAGAAGATGTGGCTAATATGCTCATAAAGGAAACATACATCATTGTCAATCAAGTATTTGCATCCATTGTTTGTGCACCTAGAATCAAAGGTATGCAACTCTATCACTTGTAAGTTGTAACTATAATTTGCAAACACTTCACCAGTTCATTCAATTCATTAAACAAAACCAATGCATAAAACAACACAATTTACCTTTTACTAGTCATTAAATAAAATGGATAACCCTATCATATGACTTAAATCTTAGGTAATTTATTTCCTTTTGTACTTTCTAAAACACTTCAAAATTGTGGTTGAGAAAACTTGTATACCATTAAATATATTGGTTATTTGAGTTGGTTTAATAATTACATTTCAAATCACAATTCAATGGATTTGCATTGAATTGTGGATAAGGTAGCTTTAACATTGGAGAGTGTGAAACTATTAGTAAGACTACTCACACTTTTGTATATATTAGACTGCGAGATTATCATTTTATACTACCTATACTACATTGGAGAATGTGAAACTTTGTAGAGTTATGCTCCTTTCTTTTCTTTTCATTTCTATTTGTTGTGGTGCTTAAGAAAGATGGTTTATGGAGGATGCTTATTGACTATAGGGTCTTGTAAGACAACCTCTAGGAATCAGTCATTTCATTGTTAGTTGTCACTCACTTTTTAAAGGCATTGCAGTCATATGTTTCCTTGATTATTATTTTATACTAGCTATTTTTTCTAGATTACCTTTTTATACCATATACATTGGCCATTGAAGATGAATCAATCTCTTGGTTTTAGGCAATGCAAGAGGAGACCCTAGTTCAATATCAAAGATCAATAGTGGTCTTGCTTGGGTAATATTGCTTCCTCTATCACATACACAAATGACACTTTTGAGGAAGCAAGTTGGGGATAGTTGAAACCTCAATCCATAAGCATGGATGACGTGTGGAGTTTAAAAAAACATAATTTCTAGCACATGTTTGCATGTCTGTTAGAGATGTCTATAGGTTTTTTGAGTTATAGATTGTGGTGGACATTAAAATTTTGACTCTTGTAGGCGAGGTAATGACCTCAACAAGAAAGCAAATCGAAATAGCTAAAAAATTGAATGACTTCTTATCAAAATAGCTAAGAATTCCCCTATTTATAACCCACCAAGGAGTTTCAACCATCAAAAAATTTCTAATATTAATAAAATTATTGGTGGTTAGAACTTCTTGGTGGTTTTCTAATAAGGGTGTTCATAGATGTTTTGATCCCTAGTCTTTTAGTCCATTAGTTATTTTGCTTCATTGGCTTGTTGGGTGCATCCTATAAAAGTCAAAATTCTAACATTTGCAACCATCTATAACTTAAAAAACCTATCCACCTCTAACATAAATGCAAATGTGTGTTGAAAATTGTGGTTTTCCACCTCTACCCGCTATCCATGCATATGGATTGCAGTTTTATTGTCCCCTGACTTGCTTCCTCAAAAATACCATTCAAATGAACCCTAATCAAATGTTTATCATCATTCTTCTATTCCAACATCATCAGGTTGTTCTTTTAGATGTTAGTTGATGTTAGACGAGTGACTGACGAATCAATCATCCCAATGTCCAATGCTCGTTTAGCGATAATGAGTTTAGTTGTGCATCCGATGAAAGATTGTCGATTGATGCAATGAATTATCATTTGAAATTGGTGCAAAATGTAGTGATTTCTTTCTATTACCCATTGAAGAAAACTTATTTAAAACAACATGATGTTCAATCCTATACTTAAGAGTAAATGGAATTGCAAATTAAAGAAGAGGTGGAGGAGTTTAAGTAGTAACCATATAAAAATTTAAAGTTAAGGCTAATGCTTAAACCCTAACATGGAAAATCTTACACCATAAATTGCCTAATGGAGATAAATTGAAACTTTTAAAGACTCATTCAAATAAGTGTAACGTTTGTCATCAAATCGAAAACAAAACAAAAAAATCTTATGGGGATGCTTTTCAGTTAAAATGAAATAGAGGACGTTATTTGATCAAGTTCCCACCATTTTTTAATAATGTTTTAGGCTGGAAAGAAGTTTTCAGTATTGATTTGTAAAATAATATAATTGCTGATTCTAAGAGACATACTATTTTATTCTATATTTGAAAAAGTACATACTTAACTATGTTTTCTAACTATATTATACATCAAAAAATTAGAAATGCTACAATTTTACTCTAGCATTATGTTACAATTAGTTTGTTAAGTTTTCAACTAGAAACAATAAAACTACAACCAAAAAAAGATAAAAAATCAAATATCAACTTTTACATTTGCACAATAAAAAGATCAAATATTCTAATAACTTGAAATTCTTTAATTTTCAAATGGAACTATTGTTATACTTGTTAGGACAGTTAATGGATTGTATCTTCTCTATTTTCTTCTTACGATCCTTCTCACACTGCTATTCTAAAAACTCTTAGTCTCTTTTGGTTGCAGGCATAGGAATTAAGAATAGGAATCCATATTGAAAATATGAATGACTATTCCAATAACAGCTATTTTTTGGAATGGACATAAGTTCATTTTAAGAGCAAAATAAACATATGTATTCCTATTCCATATTCTAATTAATGAACCAAACAAAAAATATAAAAAATATTCCTAATTTCCTATTCCTATTCCTATTCCTATTCCTATTCTTATTCTAGCAACCAAACATATTCCTAATTTGCTAAAAGAGATGCTCGAATTGACAGTAAAAGGTCTTATAACTCGTGGCTATGTCTATACAGCCACGAAAATGCACTTTCTTACGAACGAGAGGACTTGGAATTTTTTTTTGAAAAGTTGGAAAAAACAATGTAAAGGGAGTTTCGTGGGGCTATAACTCGTTACGTATGTCTTTCTTAAGACTTGGCAGTTGATTTGATTAGTCATATTATCTTTCGAGCCTCATCGCGGTGACGTCTAACTCATTTCAGGAAAACTTATTTGTGGCCGAGAATATTTTTCCATTTTCCAATATTTTTAGAAGTCTGGTTAATCTGTGATAAATTCTCCACTTGCCTAGCGAAATGGCGATAATCCTGGCTAATCTCACGTCCCCGTCAGCTGGAGTACCTCCGATGGCAGTTAGCAGCACCTCTAAAAATGGCAGCAAACCATTGGTTGACAGGGCTGTTATAGTTGGCGGCGGCCTTGGCGGACTGTCTGCTGCAATTCAACTCCGTAAGATGGGAATTGATGCTCATGTAAGTCTCTACCTTCAATAAATCATATGCTAACAATTCTTCTCTATGGCCACCCTCTTAAACATTATGAATTTTACAGCAAGATCATAACTAATAGATGAATTTCATTCGCAGAGAACTTTCTTAAAAAAAGTTTGATCATATGATGAATTTGGAATGTATACGTGGATTAAAAAAGGTAGCAGTGACATCTTGAAATCGCCTAGTGGACACTCGGACTTGAATTATGAATCCGCATCTTTCAACATGCTCATTGGTTAATGTTGGTACTGTACAGAATGTGAGGAGATGGTACTAGTCTAGGATGGTCCATGGCAACCCATTCACCTCTTGCTAGTACATTACCCACGGCTCCTATATCAATATCCACAGCGTGCAACAAAACTCAACCCATCTCCTCTATTAACGGCAATGTAGTTTTACACCTGGGTTTCAGTGTGTTCACTTTCCAGGATTTGGGGTCTGTTGCCCTGATATCAAAATTGGCCCAAATTTTTAAAATCCTCGTCATATCAAACTATGGTTGTTCCTTAGATGAACCTCTTTTTGAGCTTAAAAATTGCCACTTATTCTCAAGTTCTAAATCATTTATGTCCTTCAAATGCCTTCGGCTTCTTCCCAGCTTCGTTCTGCCTTTTGAATTTTCGAATTCTGCTTCCTGAGTGTCAAGTTATCAAAGATTAATGAAACACTCTAAAATATGTGTTTTCAAATAAATCATTAACCATTAACCTCATCTAAAAAGGTGAAGATTTGGGCTCCAAAACATGTGTTTCATCTTAAAATATTAACCTCTCCATCAAAAAGGTTAAGATAAGTTTCCAAAACAAGTGTTTCCTTCTACATCATTAACCTTAACCCCTTGTCTCAAAGGTTAAGGTTGAGCTCCAAAATACGTATTTTGGAGGTGGTTATTAACCTCTTTCTCCAAAGATTTAAAATTCCATACGTGGTTCAAATGGAGTAATGTTTTTGCAGAGAAAGAGAACCTGGTTTGAAAGCATCACCTCGGCTATCATCTTTCAGCAAACGAAGACAATACCTATGAATTGAAGAGCATAGCCAAATGCCAGAATCCCTTTGACAACCTTTATCTTCCACCCAATCCGCACGTCTGGAGATCAGCACAATATGAGTAACAACAGCGAGGAAGCATGTGAATTGTTTGACATCATCCCCATTCGTGAAACCAAAGTCATGATACACAGTTTATGTTGATTAAGCAATTCAAAAATCTCAACTAGCAGCATGGGCATAGTAATGGCAAAGCATTGTGGAAAGGAAAACTCATGGCTATGAAGCTTGAGTATCGATTTGAAAACTCAATAAAGCAAACCATCAATCACTTCCCACCCACCAATGTGCAAGTTTGGTTGCGGATACATGTTAATGGAGATATGGACAATGCACGTGAGCTGTTTGAAAAAATGCCCACTCAATGACAATTTTGAGCATTTGACATTGAGAAGTTGAAGTTTTAAAAGAAAGTCTGAACCACAGTTCGATCATCCAACCCCCATCTTTCTAACGGTGATAGGCAGAAATAACCATGGCGTGTGAACTATTCCATAGCATGTCTGGAGATTCAAAGTGATCAATTGGGAGGAGCTTTGAAAGTGCAGTTGATAGACACTTTGGGGAATAATAAATAATGAAAATAATGTGGGAGTGCAGAACAAGCATGTGATTTGTTTGACGGAATACTCCTCTACCAGCTCGCAGCCTGTAATGCATTGATGGAAGAAGACAAGCTATAAGTGTTTGACCGAATGTCCCCAATGAATGCCCATCGTTGCTTTTCGTCAAAGAACTCTAAGTCAGATTTGGGATACATGGAAGATGTGTGATATTAGCTTACGCGTACCATTTCCCTTGTCCAGCCTGCAAAGACATTGAATGAAATTAGAGAATTGATGATTGGCGATGAAATACCAATCCAAATGTTTGAAGCTGGCTTCGAATGTTGCAAGAGTAAAGAGAAACTGAACTGTTGGACCAATCATACCAATCTTTGGTTAAGACACATCACAACATATGGCGGAAAACTGTTGGAAACTAATGCTGCAAAGGAATGGGAGTAATCTTATAACAAGTCCAATCCAAAACAAAGGAATTTGATTGTAAGTCTCAGAGGTTGTCGTTAACTCAAGCATGTGATCTATTTGACATAATGTTCGCGCACATATGATAGTTTCAAGCATTTGGTATGGAAAGTTTGAAGTCTTAGAACAAATGTGATGAGCCATGTTTCACTCCAGCCCGCGTATAGATGGCATCACGCTTCCGGAAGACTCATCTACATTCCTTTGTCCACCACATAATGCTAACATAATTGCCAATATGGTAAAGATTTGAGATGTTACATTTGAGGAGGATAGATGTTTGTAGAAGCCGCTTATCTGACAGTGCTTCATAGTGATTTCCCACTTACCTAACTGTTCTAAATGTGACCTCCAAGAATATGTTTGCCCAGAAAATGGAGAATATTGTATTCACCAACTTAGCACATGTTCAAGTTTGTCTTCTTCAGTATTTAGATGAAGAGAAGAATCCATGGCCACTTCAACGAGATTGTTTATTCAACTTTTTCACTAAAGCATTCTGAAGTTATATTCTGTAATTTATGACTTTTGTCGTTTTGGGTTAATTTTTCTAAGGTTAATTAACCTCTCCTAAATCATGTATTTGGGAGGTAGTTATTACCCACAAAAGAGTAGCTTTTAACCTTGATGTTTATATAAGAGATCATTCTTGGCTTTTTATGGGGACTTTTTGGTTGGAGTTTTTGGTAGCAAGACAATTTTTGGAAATTGTGTACAGATCTTGTTCTTGTAATCAGAAACTTTCATTTATATTCTTGGTGCAAGGAAATAAAAGGAAACACATTTTGGGTTCTCTTTCTACAAATCGGAAATGTTGAAATGTTGATTCTTTTTGTAATGGGTGTTTTCACGGTATTGTGCAAATATTCATGAATTATCGAATCAACATTGTGCTAATGGTAGCCTTCAAGTGTAGCTCTTGATTGCTCTTATTAGCGGTTTATGTTCATTCAAGAAAGTTGTGAAGTCGTGTGGTGCATTCATCATCAATAGCTTTCTCTCTATCTTTCAAAGTTTTAATTCATTTATGTTGAAAAATCAAATACACCCATCATACGAGGGAGCTGCCGCTCTCAAACGCAGAGGAAGATTGTTATCTGGTACTGATCGGTTGCAACCTCTGCAACTGTTGGTACGGTTTTCACTGTTCACAGAGCAAATAGGGTCAGTTTCAGGAGTAAATTCACAGTGACAAATCTGTTTACCAACAGGGTCCAGTGTGGATGATGAATCTGCGCCATTTCTAGAAGTTACTTGGCCTATGGACATCCATGTATTCCTTGTTGGTATATCACCCTCGGATCCTATATCAATAATTACATTGTGCGGCAAAACCTCATCCATTTCTAGAATCTAGAATGGTTCAGTATCATACCTAGGTTCTAATTTGTGCAAAACTTTCCTCGGTTTATGATCTAGTGGTGAATTTGCACTATTGGAACGGCCATTTTCTCTAAAAGTTGCTGCAGTCTAGATAGTTCACCACCTTGATACAATAGGCACAGGATACCATGCTAATATGTGTTTCCTCTAGTCTTAATTCAGTGACCATCTGCTCCCTAGCTTCTTTGAAGAGATGTGTACCATTGTGAGATAAGTTTCCCTACTCAAATGGATCAATGGTTTTATTATGCTCCTTTGCCTAAAATACCTTGTTGTTTTTTATTAGATTTCCAGGGAAAGGACCCTGATCCGATTACAGAACAGAGTAAGAAACAGCCAGCAAAGGAACATTAAGTTGAAGACCATAGAGCACGCCTAAGTGCTTAACAAAACATAACCAAACACAGCTAAGACAGCAAGCTGGAATATTTAAAATCCATACTTAACCAGCTTCAAAATCAAAAACATCCTAAAGATAACCATAACCATAACCATAACTAACTAAATTACTTTGTTGTTTGTGTAATGTCCCTGGCAAGAATATCAGCCAAATTCACCAAATTTTTGAAATCAACACAAACCTAAGCTCCTTCTGATCACCAAATCTTGGTGTGGGAAAGGTGAGAGCATATGAAAACTAGGATATGAACAAGAAGCAATTAATTTCAAACTCACTGACAGAAAACCATTCAGTTTACAATGTACATTAAATGCCAAATTGAAGGACAGTAGGCAAATGATCAATGCCTAAGTGGCAGATTACAAAATAAGATCTGATCAATGCCCAAAGGCCAGATTTGAATCAACACTACGTTGGTGGATAATGAAAATACAATTCTTCGTGGTTATACCATCAAATTGTTATTATAATGCAAGTGCAAGAAATAAGTCAATCTGTTGGAGGACCTTTCAAATTATTACAAGTGGTTACTAATAATGAACTTTTTTGTATGACAGCAATTTACAGACAATATTGTATCAGAAGATGAACCAATACTACTGTCAAAATTAATCAGCAACAATGAGCACATATCCTCTAGTAATCAGCTATCAATTATCAATGAAAACGCTTATAGTGATGTCTCCCAGAAATGATCAAGTTTTCTGTTGTATGGTGGCTGATTGATCTCTGAGAACCACTTAAAATAATGCTAGAACAACTAATAATAATATCTTCAACAAGCATCCTCAAAACTGGTGTAAAAGTGTGACAGTTGCATAGAACACTGTAGCAACTAATAAAATAATAGATAATCTGTAAACTACACACTAAAACTTTAAACATCAATAATAGGTAATATTTGGATGGAATTCCTCCTTTGGAATAGAAGGTTTCCTTAACTCCATTTTCCAATAAAGTTCTCATTTCAAAGCAAATAAATGAACACAAAGGCTCTATTTGAAAGTCAGGTATTTGATAGATAAACTGGTGCAGAGTGCAGATGAGCCTCCACTCTCTTTTTATAGAATCTCAAGGAATTTAAATTCAAAATATTCAGTTTTCCCTACCAATATCTATTTTTTGTATCTCTACTCCAAAATTCTAAAATATAACTAAGAAGTACACAAGGCTTATTATGCTCCATTTAGGTAGCCTGGACAATAATAAAGCTGTCTTTTACAATGCGTGCACTAAGAATGTTATAACCAATTTAAATATTATATGTTAAAATAGTTTCCTATTCTAACCCATTAACTTATGAGAATTTCAAGGCTAAGGGGCCATGATGAATGCCCAGAACCAAAAAGGGGACATGATAGTTTGTGATCCTTGTGACATCTTGCAAGAGAAAGAATGAATTTCTTTAGTTTCTTTGCATGTCTGACCTCCAATTTAGCTGCGTAGATCATTTGTGTAGTTATCATATGCAATATAAAACATTGCAGCATGCTCTATCCTATGTGTGGTGCATCACATATGTGTGCTGTGACCATTTCCACCACAGCCAGTTCTAGTGTGGATATTAATTTGTGCAAAATTGCAGTAATTCCTTGATCCAGGTGTGAGCTAATTGGAGCTGTTGTGATCAAAGTACACTTGTGTGTGGGGGTTTGGAGACGCTTGTGCATATTTTGGAGGCTTCCATTCATCTCTAGAGCAGCAATTGGCTTGTTTATAATCTGCAAAGACCTCTATACAGCCTGCTGTTATAAATGTGGAGGCCTGCGATTGTTTCCTTGGTGGCCAAGTTCAATTTGTAGTGGTTTGCGATCAGGTTGCTAGTCAAGGAAATCCACCATTATGCCAAATTCAGGTTCTTTACCAATTAATGTAATTTTCAGTACATGATTTGAGCAATTTAATTGCAGCATCAAGCTTTTTAAAAAAAAAAGATCAATTCAGTGTTTGTTTTCAGAATTTTAGTGTGAAGCATCTATATTCTAAAAACACAAAAAGAAACAAATACATTCCAATGTCATATACAATTGTAACAGAGTTGTGTGCCAAGTGTTTGACGAAATGTCAAACCATTGGTTTATAACGAAAATTGATGTTTGTTTAAGCTATAACCGGCTTGGGTTATTACAGATTTCCAGCTTGGAGCTGGAAATGAGCAACATTTTCTCTCCTTTTCACTTGCACTTGCTTGAATTTTTTGCATTAACCCACCAAGGACTTAGAAATTTTCAATTGTTCCTCACTTAGCCATTTAAACTTTGACTTCCACTTAACATTTCCAATTTGAATTTGAAGTTTAATTGTGATGGCTCATATTCCCAAATTGCTTCATCTTGTCCATTGCCCTTCACCTTCATGATATCTTAATGTTAATCCTCATAACAAAGTGGCATCCCTCATTTGTAAAATAACTTTCTCCCCTGAAAACATTTCATCAACACTTCAGCAATTTCTTGACAACTTGCAATCTCACAGAAACCCATTACCAGTTGCTCAATAATCTAAGGCAAGGGTTTAATGGCTTGCTCACTTCCTACATAAAAGACTAAGAAGCCAAAATAGCTACTACTAAACCAAAACTATGCCTAAATGACTAAACCACTAAGCAAAAGAGAAGATCCCCATTTGCAATGAAGTGATGTGTGAAAAGGTTACAACATACCCCTTTCATGGTATCCCTAGCTCATAGCAAATATCCAACACAACGAACAAATCAGAATTTTGTCTTTCCTCAAGACTTCACAATTTTTTCTAGTCATAACATTGAATTCTAAAGTGAGAAATCTCAGTAATCTCTCTTGTAATCAGCTTGGGTAGAATTTTGCATTATTGTTTGTAATCAACTAGGCCACATTCTCACTACCCACCATCTCTATGGCCTCAATGAGAATTCTGGAAATGAATTGTGATTTTTTTCAGTTCCCCTTCACAATCAACTACCTTCAAAAGAATTGCCCCTTTGGGGTGTAAACATAGAAAATAATGAGAGGGGGAGGGAGTGAATCAATATTTTGAAAATTTACAATAGAGATAGCACAGATTCACAAGAAATGATTGAGATAGTGACACAAAATTTATAACGTGGAAACCCTTTTGGGTAAAAACCATAGTTCACTAATAACTTGAAAGGGACTGCAACCCAAATACAAAACTGAACTTGAACTCAGATTATGTTCAAATACAACTAAGGGCTTCAACCCACACACTTCAAAGAGCTCCAACTCTGCTACTGTATGGCTTCAACCATCTAATACAAAGAGCATTGATTATAATGGACTTAGACAATAATAAGTAAATGAAGGTTCAACAGTAAATGGTTTGGTTGCTAAATCACTGAATTACACCTATTGAAATTGACCATGACTTGATAGAATAATCTCAATGTTACGTAGCAATCACTAGTGTGCTGGACACACCCATTGAATCCCTTTTAACACTGTACACACCCAGACTTATCTTACTTATCTTGTTCAATTAGAAACATGTATTAAATACAACACCAAACACACCAATTCAAAGCTACTCAACTTTGACCCATGCTTCATTCTCCGAAGTCTACATCCATATTAATATAGTCCTTGGAATGGCATCTTAAACTCAGTAAAATGCCTCAAGAAACTTTGTGAATACCACTACGGAAGTATTCAATCCTTCCAACCACTTCAAAATTATATATTCCCCATGTATATTTTTTAAGAGGACAAATGATCATTGTATATGTTGCTTCACACTCACTGTTTTATAAGGCAATGAAATGTTACATATAGTGCATGTTTTACTTGATAGTCCTTGTCTTTTACGCACCAATCATCCATTTACAAAAATGATTCCCTTTTAGAAAGTGTCCACTCATTTGATGGTTATCTGACACTTGTCATCAATAGTTATCTACAATATTCAGATTTTATTGTCCCCAAATTTTAATGTACTAATTAAATTAAATTAATTAATTGGTCCCAGAATTTAAATAATATAATAAAAGGACCTTTAATTAATTATTTATATGGGGCCCAAATTAATAAAGTAATAGAATATTATCAATGGCAGCATGTAAATCTTTAGACGCTTCTTGGAGGCCTTTATAAGGAGATGGTTAGGTATTGTAATTCATCATGGATTGTTTTTTATTTCTCTTTGCATTTTCGGAGACAGAAGGCTAAGGAAGTTGTGCGCGTTTTTAGAGGGGGAAGATCCTCCCTATTCTACCCTTACAATTTCGGTGGTCAACGCCACCCTATTCTGTCGTTGGAGGTATCGCTTGAATATCTCAATGTGTGCCAGATCTACTAATTGTTGTCATTTGGTGTTCGCTTGTATCTGCTCGGATCTTGTCTAATGCATATGTAATATGAAATCAAGTACTATCATTATTTGGAGATTAATGTATTTGTGTCACTAGCATTTTGATGACTCTCTTTGGAGTTCTATTGGGTGTGCGGATCTACTACATCATGTTGGTGAATATCACCATCATTGTTTGCAATGATAATCTACTGTTTCGATAATATCTCCTATGCATTGGCATGCATTCTATGAAATCATTGACAAAAATCATACATCTGGAAATCAATTAATTCTTTTAGGTGTCACTGCTCCACAACCATTCCTCATCATACAACTTCCATCTGCTAGTCATACGCCAACCAACACCACTGTACACCCTCCAACTGCACTCACCATATGAACATTCCCCCTACTGTACATCCTTTTCCATTCTTTCATATGAATTGCTGCCAACAAGGTCATCAATGACAATGTTCATTCCTAGGGCAGAGTGACAGGAGGTATGAACTCCCACTTTGGCTGAGTCATTGAAGCAAATCAAACAAGATTGCATTATTGGTGGAAGGTAGAAGGACATCCCTATCAAAGATTTTATAGATTTGCTAATGAAGTATACTTTGTTCCAACATAATAAACTCTACAACAATAATCTGAAGTGGGAGATTGGCATGTGGCTACAGGATGAAGCCATGTCCTTAACTTCGCCACAACTATGGGAGGATATGGACAAGAAAAGAATTCTAATTGCCCCTTTAGATAGAGAAATCTTTGATGATTCAAAGAAAAAGACAGAGTTCAAGGAACAAGGAAAAATAGCAAATTTGAAACAAGATGACAACAAAGCCAACGTTGAAGTAGACCCTTAGAATCTTGTGAGTGTATGAAATGAGAGAAAGTTTGTGAATCTATAGGAGAGCATCGATAATGCTCTAGAGTCACATAAAAGGAATCATGGACTTAGAGCATGGGGTGAATGCATAGGTGCTACCGACACTCATATGCAGGAACAAATGCTACCATTGAGTGATTTTGGAGTCTATCTTCTAGTAGCGCTCAAGGAATGCATAATGGCAATATTTCCGTATGAGGGACTTCATCATGATTACAGTAAGGCCTACCTAAGCTATGAACAAAATGTTGAGAAGGATAGAATTGATGCATTTCAAGATTGGCATCTTTGGAATGCTGGAGACTCAGGACACAACAATATTTATATTAGAGTGACATAGCGGAAGTTTGATGACAATGCAGAGCAGGGGAGGTTTGATGCCAATTCACTCATCTCACTTATGCATTTGGTTTGGGACCCTGGAGCTGGTGGCCTTTCATTTGATTATGGATTGCTTGAGGGCAAGCAATATTTGGGTGACGAGGATTTGTCATGTCCCCAAATTTTAATGTAATAATTAAATTAAATTAATTAATTAATAGGTCCCAAAATTTAAATAATATAATAAAAGGACCTTAAATTAATTTCTTAATTATTAAATATGGGGCCAAAATTAATAAAGTAATAAAATATTATTAATGTTGGCATGCTGTAAATCTCTAGACACTTCTTGGAGGCCTTTATAAGGAGAAGGTTAGGCATTGTAATTCATCATGGATTGGTTTTGATTTTCTTTGCATTTTTAGAGGTTGAAGGCTAAGGAAGTGGTGCACAATTTCAAAAGTAGAAAATCTTCCCTATTCTGCCCTTATAGTTTTGATGGTTAGTGCTACCCCATTTTTGCCATTAGAGGTATTGCTCAGATGTCTCACTGTATGTGCTAGATACGCTAATCATTGTCATTTGGTGATTTCTTGTATTTTCTTAGATCTTGTATGATGTGTTGGTTCCCAAAAGCACAGATCAGAAATCAAAGAGCTTGTCAATTCTCCAATAGGATTACACAATCAGTTTTGGCAAATGAACGAAAATGACTTCAATTCCCCTGCACTTCAGGCTTCGCTACACCTAGGCGGGTAAACCTTCACTCCAAACCTGATCACTTGATCTGAGGCTTTTCTATAGTGATTTAAGCATTGCAATTTCTCCGGTTGACAAGGTCCTCAAACTCGATCAAAATGAAATTGAAAGCTGACAACTTAAAATGGTTGAATATTTTGTATATGGTTCTTAATAATAGGTTTGATGCTTGTAAGAAGGAAGATATAGATTTTATGACTTCAAATATAAACCTTATAATAATACTTCAATGATTCAAAAGACTAGTGCCTTGCGTATTCGAGCAATAGAGTCAACTACAATGGAGATTTTCACATACAACTTTATAAGTTCTACGCACTTATACCGTCAACAATTTAATAATCAAGATGCGACAAATCAAATATATATGCAATCTTAAGTTAGTCCAGATTGAACTTTAACTCCTATGGTAGGGACACAAATTGTACACAGATACGGAAACAATTCAATATTTCACTATATCTATGATGATCACATTTAAGATGCTAAATGACCATGTACACTTATCTGACATGCAAATTGTTTACAAAATTTAAAGATGATTATAAAGGACGAATCAACTATAATTTAAATCTCCATGCCTTTTAAATAATAAAAAAGTAGAAGGCTTTTATATATCATTGAAATATAATAAATAAATTTACATTAAAAAATCATCTTTTCACTCTTTATTCCTCCTTACAAGTAAAAATAAAAATATTTCTGCTTCAAATGCTTTTTGTCGAATGTCTTGTTATTTGAATAACTTACAATCTTCTTATTTCTTTTAATTTTAAGAGACGCAACCTCTGCATGTTTGGCACCACAAATATCGGCTTTGATGTCTTCCAACATCCTTAGGATTGAATTCATTATGGGAGCATCCAATAGAATGAGCATAAACCACCATATTTTTGGCAATGTTAATGACCTCTTCCTATGACTTTTTAAGCTTTGAGATAAATATCACCACGAGTAATGAAGGTGTGTATCCTGGACTACATCTGGAAAGATCATAGTAACCTTAATCTTTGAACCCCGACTTCAATACTATAAGGCTCCTCTCCATAGACTTTGAATTCTTATTGCAACTCCTCCATACTATCATCATTACATATGTTATTAGTCCTTGCCTTATATAAGGCCAGGAACTAATGTTTTTGTTTGCCCTTTGCCATTTCTTTTTAGCCCTTCGGCACAAAAAGACTTGATTCAAAACTAAAGTTATCGAGTATTTTTTAATTCATTTATCATATACAAAATCCTTAGTTTTGATTGGCTAGTTGCTAATTTTCTGGGAAAAAATCAGATTTTTGGGAATTGAAAATAAGTGGAAAAAGGGCAGCCATAATAATCTAATAAATGTGTGCTCTGCGTTTGCAGGAAATGACGTCGGTCGGATCATGTAAAAACCCTGGTCTTTGTTGTAGAATGTAATTGCAAAGTCAAACTGAAAGCTGCCTGGTCCAATTTCAATTTGGCATTCACAATCTACCCTTACAAATGCCGCTCAAAACAAACTCCAATTTGCAGACTAAACCCTCGTCCAGCAACAGAGAAATTATAATATTCAATTGTATAAATGCTCCTCAGCCACAGTTAACACAGAAAGAAGAGATGATAATAAAACTCAAAAGTCCACAATACCTCAGCTGTGAATTCTCAGAATTAAATTTACAATACTTCAGTTGTAAATTCCAAACCCTTACACTTCAGCAAGGGCACAAACTTCAGACTTAGAAATGTCACAAAGACAATAAGAGCAAAATAAGATAATCAAACAATTGGATGCTTTACTCATCAAATGGGCTCATATTTATAATCTCCAAATGGCACAAAATTCCCTAAATGAACTTCACTTAAGAAGCTTCCCACACACAACATTGAAATATAATAAAGTGCCATTAAAATCTGATTTATTAATTGCTTTTAGCTCCGAAAATGACCTTTTTCACCATAACTTAAAATTCTGACACGTAAGGCCACTGTTTCTTGTTCTCATGATTTAAAACTTTTCGTCTCGGTTCCAACGAGCTATGATACTAAGGTGACCAACCAACAACACTATCAAAAATAGCAACTTCAGCGTATTTATATGAATAATAATAATAATTCACCCATCTTAGGAAAACAACTGAAGTGGCATTAGAATCAAAATCTGACAACACCAAAGTGATCCTGATGATGAAAGATGATGAATGAACCTGGTAGGGTGACTTACTATCAATAGACACTCCCTCCAAGATTCTTGGAGCTCAAACTGGAAGCCCGAAATAAAAACTAAGAGCATCCTCCAACTTCTCTAACTCAACTGAGCTCATCGAAACCAACAGATTGACTTACTATAAATAGCAAGTCTCTCAAATAGAGCCAAAACACACCATAGGTTGTTGGAAAGCCTATAACCACACAACTGATGTTTACCATATGGGGTAAATAGATTAATGCATATAGACAATAGACAAGAACTGTAAAACAACAGTACACCTTTTATTATTCGCATATATGTCAAAGAGATGACATAGTGCTTCCAGTGATGATTACAATGATCTCGGATGGTGTATATATACTTTCTGAAGAACCTTCCCGAAGGGGTCCTTCGGCTACATAACAAGAACCTTCCCGAAGGGCCATCGGCTACACAATATATACTGACGACATCATCTCCCCCAAAAAAGAAAAGTTGTCTCTAGATGACAACACAACAAAACTCAAAAAGAACTAATTACATTAATGCATAGATACTAGATTGAAGGATGTGTCTCTGATTGTGTAGACCGGCTTCGTCATAGCTGATACACTTGTTTTGTCTGAACCTTTAGATCAGCTTTGATTTGTGAATTCTCTTCCACTACCTCCTTCAGCATCATCGTGACCTCATGGCATTCAACTTCTTTCTGATCATGTGCTTTCTTTGCTGATTCCTTTTCCTGTAGTGCTGTTGCAAGTTGTTGTTTTGCCTCCTGCTTCCCTCGTACAATTTCCTCGAGTTGTGCCAATAATGTTGTCCACTCCGTTTCCCATGCAATTTGCTAGGTGGCAAGTTGATCGACCATCTCCTCCCAAGCCTTCTCTGCGGCCTCCTGAGCTTCTTGCCCAGCCTTTGACCATCGTCTCTTTGTGAGCACCAACTCTGCCAGGAACTTGCTTCTTTTGGTGATGTCATTGAGGCATGAATGGATATGCTTATCCTTTTCCTCCGCTACTGGTATAGGACCCTGCGTCTGTACCCTTCCTTTTGCTTTCTCTGGTGCCACTGCACTCTGATCTCCTGCCTCTGGTGATGTGGGGACCTCGAGAACCTCGCTGCTCGACCAAATCGCCTCTAACTGAAGATCCTCTCGCATGGGAGACTGAATGGAAGGACCTCTAGTAATAGG
Source organism: Cupressus sempervirens (assembly GCA_028749045.1). Classification (NCBI taxonomy): domain Eukaryota; kingdom Viridiplantae; phylum Streptophyta; class Pinopsida; order Cupressales; family Cupressaceae; genus Cupressus; species Cupressus sempervirens. Next base: position 729,093,707 of record CM053791.1, on the reverse strand, counting down.
GGAAAGTAGTTGTCATCTTAGATACTCACTCGCTCGACTCACTGAGCTAATCTGTACAGCTGTTGGCGCCTGGTGTTCAGCTTCCGGCATGCTCAAATCAACACCCTGATCTATTGCATCATCCAATAGTGTGTCGGCTATCGTGACTTCTGCATCCGTCCCAATCACCTTTAATCGGACCTGCTCTTGTGCCCCTCCTTGACTATCTCCTCCCTCTGTGGCTGTCGACTCTGCTACTGGATGAGGCTGAGGTAGACTCAATGCTACTAACTGAGGTGATCCATGCTCCTGAGATACGGAGGTCAATTCTCTTCCCTCCTGAACTGTTGGCTGAGGTTGCATTCCCGTAGGTGTGTCCGCTGGTGATGGTGTCCTCCGGCTTTCTGAAGGTTGGACAGCCATTGAGTGTGAAACTGATCCTGCTACTCCTATTGCTGTCCGTGATCTGGGGTTTACGGTGACTAGGGTCATCACCACTGGCTGTCTAAACTGCCCGAACCCTGGGATGTGAACATTTTCCATAGTGTGTACATGCGGTGTTGAAAAAGATGGCGTAGCTGTTACTGGTGCAGCCGTCAACTGCCGCAAAAAGCGAAGTGGGTTTGCTGAAATCACCTCGACTTCCTCCTCATCCCGCTCCACCTCCTCCATTTCCTCTGAGTCGTCCTCCTCACAAGATGTATCCTGCCGGCCACTATCCATGTTTCCAGATTCCTCCATCTCTTGCCGTATCCTCTTCTGGCCAACGCCTTTCTGCCCTCCAGGTGTGTCTAAATGCCTCCACTGCATTATTGGAGGCTTGTCGGGTACTATCGAACTTGGCTGGATTTCCAACTTTTCTTTGGGTATCACCCTCGCAGTTGCCTCTAGAAAGAATCTGATGGCATAGTGCGGCATGCAAAATGTTTTATGCTGCAATGTCATGAACTCATCCATGTGTGTGGTCAATAGAGAAGCTCGATCATAAACCCTCCCATTCATGAGCCCGTTCATCATACTGACCAGCGGAAAGGAGATGACTGACGCCCTATTGGACCTTATAATTCGACTCTTTATCATGTCCATGAGGCACCTCCAATGGCCTTCTCTAATATTTGATTTCCGCAACCCTCTTCCCCTCAAGGTGTTGATAAGGGCATCTTTCTTTTGCTGTACCTGATCCTTGCACACTAATTTCACTAGCTTCAATTTTCTCTCCTTGTCCATCTTTCTCGGCTTGCTGTCAATTTTCTTTCCTCCTTGTGCCGTTCTTGGTATGCTGAATAACTTGGTAAAGTCAGTTGGCTGGAATGATATCACCACATCGTACCCCAAGTATGGGACTGAACTTTTACGGGAGTGCCTGTCGTATGCCTCAATCATGATATGCAAGAAACCTTCGAAATCCTGGATACAAAAAACTGGCATCCGGATTGCCCACTCTACTTGTGCCTTCCGTATGCTTGCTTTGACGAGGTGGTCATCCAGATTTTCATTCCACCATTTCCTGCATTCCAACCCATTCAACCCTTCAAATCTACGTTCTATGGTGTTATCTGTACATCCGGCTGGTTCTGCACTTTGGCTCTTTGTTTCCCTTTGTCTTTTTCGCTTGGCCGCGCTCCAGAAGGCCCTATTTGCATATCTTGACTCATGGCTGAATCTTGATCGAGTTTCTTTCTCCAAGCCTTTTTTATGGCTAATTGCATACCTTTTACTCCTTTGTCGTTGTTTTTTCCGTATAGCCTTGTTTGAAAAATCCTCTCCTTCCGTATGGTCTTCCTTAAATGCCCTGCGAGTTTGTGAACGACTTCTCTTTTTGCTGGCTATCAGAGGTATGGCTAGTTCGACTTCTCCTGGGTTAGAATACCGTGATATGTGCAGTTTGAATAGCTTCTTGTCTACTGCAAAATTTTTCATCATTTATAACCCGACCCCTGGACACCGTACGAAAGCAAGCATATATAATAAATTTTTCCAAGTTTCCCTGCACGTCGTACGACCGTACAGTTGTCCTTTCTTTTCTTCTGATGCGTGCCCGTACGGACAATATGCCCTTCCTTGCTTCTATGTGCGGGCTCTTATGTGCTGGCGTTGCTATTGCTCCACTCACCTGCACGGGTACTATCCTCTCCACTTTTTTCTGTTTGATCTGGGCTCCAAGGGTGCCGAAATGTTGACTTTGATCCAAGTGTACAGTGGCTGTATATATTCACGAAGATTTGTATAGCGCCCTTGTAAGTTCAAGTTTGAAGCTCTCATAAAATGTCCTCCCCCAATCTACAAGACCCTCTGTGACACTCTTTGGGCATCAAGTCAAAAACCTAGACTCGGTGGAATGCGTTACAGAGAGCAAAAGGCACTGTCAAGTTTCCTTCTGTAACTGCCGTACGGTTCACTCTCTTCACTTCCTCTTCTTTTCAACAAACACCGTACTTCATGCCTTTATGAGCCCCTATCATCGTACGCTGGTCTCCTTGCCTTTTATTCACCATACGGCACTAGTATTGGCAACATATAACATGATGCCGTACGGGTGGAGGGTCGTACGATGTCATTCCTTGTCCATACAGCTAGTGTTTGCTCCCCTTTTTTTTTATTTCCTGCATGCTGTATGGTGTTATGGAAAGTCGTATGGTATATTGGGTGTCGTACGATCACCATACGGTGCCTTTCTTCTTTTCTTTTTTTTTCAATTTTTTTTTTCTTTTTCAAAATTTTACTGCTCCTCGATATTCGTCGACGACGAAACAGTTCGCGCATGACATAATTTTACTTGGAACCATTCACCGTTTCCGGAATTTCCTGCTCATCCAGTGTCCATAACTTTATTGCTCTGTTATCACCGACTTTCCATATCTGGTATGGCCTGACCCATTTCACCTTAAATTTGCCCGGTTTGATTTCGTTCCATCCATCATACTTCAACGCCAGCTATCCCGGTTGGAACTTGTTTAGCTTTAGGTGTTTATCATGCCACGCTTTGCGCCTGTTCTGTGTCACCTCCATGGCCCATTGTGCCTGCAATCGTCACTCATCAAGTTTATTTAAATTACACGATCTCTCCCTCAGGTTTTCCATATCGCCTAGTTTGTTCTCAAAACTCAATACCATGAATTCCGTCGGCTGCCACTCCTTGCCATCAATAACTGTATTCTTGATTTTAGAGCCTTCACTCCGTACTGTTGAAGTTTTTATTAAATCCTTCCTCTTTATTTCCTGTGCAGACCGTATGATATGTTTTCCTTGCTACCAGCACCTTTCTACTATATCTGTGGTTTGACGTAACATTTTCTTTTTGCGTTGTCTGTTTATTGTGCACTGTACGGTGGAATCTTCCCTTTTTCTAGGTTCGTATTGTATGTTCTTCCCTTCAGCTTTTAACCGCCTTTCCTTCTTCCGTTTCTTTGTATTCCTTTGGACAAGCATTTCCCTCTTCTTTCTCACCTTTGTCAACCCTTAACATATTACAGCTCGGAAAGAGCTCATAATCCTCCATCTGTCAGTGGAAAAGGTCGTTCACCGAATCCAAATCATCATTTGTCGATCCAACTTCCAACCGTAGGACTCCTTTATTGGGTTCCAATCGCTACTTTCCTTCATCCTCTTCTTTGGAATCAGATGATACAACTTCTTCTCCTATCATTTGTGTGTGTAAATCAGTAATGAATCGTCATCCCTTTCTTTCCATTGATAGTGTATTCTTCTTCTAGTCATGCTTAACCTTTGCTTGTACAAGCCATCCCCGACTCAAAATGGCATCATATACTCTCCTCTTCAGTGGGATGACAACGAAGTCGAGCAGGAACGACTGTGTCATTGGTTGTGCCATTAGGACTCGCAACAATTTGATCTTGTTCTGGTCTGCCGTGAGCAACTGGAAGGTTGGTGGCCACAACGTAGGTTGTCTTAACTTTTTTCAGGTGTCTTCTGGTAGGACGTTTACCCCGGAACCTCCGTCCATAATTGTCTGAAAGGACCGTTCCTAATATGCCCATCTCTATGACCGCTGGATGTCGTTCGGATGTAAGAGCTAGCAACATTGGGTCTGCTGTACTTGCTCCACTTTCCTTGTCCCTTCCATGTTCTCCCAGTGGTTCGGTAGTTGGAGTGATGTTTGTGAGTGCCGATCGAAGTTGAGACATTGTGAGCAGCAGATTGTTTATTTTGATTGGTACTTCAGTTTGTAGTATCTGTCGTACGATGTTCTATTCTGCGCAGTTCCTTGTTGAGGTATCGGTTGTGTCCTTCCATTGTGATTTCTTTGCCTGCGTTGCTTTCTCAATTTGCACCCACGCTTCTTCCAATCTCTTCTTTTCTTCCGTCGGGTCAGGGTACAGTTTTGCTTGTTTCCATGTGATTGCCAGAACCTCCTCTTCGTCCATCTTGATGGTGATCAAATTGATTACTGATTTCGGGCACTTGGCATCTTCATGATCTTCCGGACCGCACCATTTGCATAACAACTTTGGTGTATTTGCTGATGTACAGTTTCATGCATAGTGGCCCCACAAATTGCATGCTCGACATTGAACCATCAGACGGTTGTTCACATCGTACCAAATTCGGCTGTGGTCCCCATTATTATTGTTGGTATTGTTGTTTTGCCCTTTTCTATTATTTCTGTACCCACCCGAAGTAGCACCATCGCTGTTGGTGTTTCCGCTCCCTCTTGACGCAGAAGCCTCCTTTGTCAGAAGCACTTGTTGATGTCCTCTTGTTTTTATATTGAAGGGGCATTCTTTTGTGGAATGTCCCATAATTTGACAGATATCGCAGAACTAGTTTTTCAGATAGGATCCCTTCGTGTGACCTTCTGTCTTACATTTCATGCACCATAGCTCATTTCCCTTCGACTCTTTCTGCATATTTTTAAATTCTTTCATCATTTGGATCATATACTTCTAGAGAGCTTGGACCTTTTTGCTGCCCTTTTCGTCATCACTGCTATCGTCTTCTGCAAATGCGTCATCTGAGTTAGATGAGCTACTTTTCTTCTTCTTTTCCGTTTTCTGTTCACTCGCTATGTCCATCGCCCGATTGTATGCTTCGGTGTATGATGATGGTGGCACAATATTCATTTTCTTCCTTAACTCCGGGCGTAGTCCCTCAATGAACCATCGCTTTTTCAGCCCATCTGCCGGCTTACTTTTCATTTTATTTATTAATTCTTTGAGCATACCCGAACGGTTTCATTTTTCCCTTGCTTTGTGGTGTAGATTTCTGCTACGATTTCATTGTCGTCGCGCAACAATTGAAACTCGGTGATAAACTTATTTTTAATGTCCACCCATGTAGTTAATTTCTGGGGATCCGTGTCGGCAAACCAATCAACTGCTACACCCCTTAGGGTTGCTGGAAATTGTCGTACCCATTCATCTGTGTTAGTTACGCCATTCGCCATCCAAATTGTTTTGCATGTCTTATAGTGTCTGATTGGATCGGCCGTTCCATCACCATCAAACTTTGGTAATTTCTCCTTTGGTCCTGCCATTATTACTTGATTTTGTGTACGAACATTGTTCAATATCGCTCCACCGGTGTCGTTCGACATGGCAACACCGGCATTGTTCTGCACTTCGACACTGGCGCTCTGTATCTTGGCGGTTTGCACTCTGACATTGGCGCTCTATATCCCGGCGGATTGCACTCTGACACCGGGTCTCTGTATCCCGACAGTTTGCACTCCGACACCGGCGCTTTGAATCCCAACGATTTGCACTTTGACACCAGCGCTTTGTACTCCGACACCGGCGCTATTTCGAACAGTCATCTTATCAACAATTGCGTTCTTTGGTGAAGAAGGATTGTCGTTAAGCGAAGTTGTCCGTTCCGGAAGTGTATCGCGGACGAAGAGTTCACTCCACGCTCGTGCTCCCTTAGCACTCCGAGCCGTGTGAGTTAATTCCCTTCCGTCTGGATTCTCTTACCTTAGCGTATATAGGTTCAAAAATTCCTCCCTTCTTCCACCAAATCCAATAGTTGTCGAGTCTCTTCCAACAATTCCTTGGTGCTTGGTGTCTGTCGGCAATCTGCTAAAACCTCCGTTTGCGCTTGGCTTGTTGTGCCAAAATTAAATTTTCTTGTGCGGTGCGTATTCCATCTTTTCTCTTTATCTTATTTCTATCCTTGTTAAGCTTGTTGGTTCCCAAAACCGCAGATTGGAAATCCAAGAGCTTGCCACTTCTCTGATAGGACTTCTCAATCAGTTTTGGCCAACGAACGGAAATCGCTTAGATTCCCCTGCACTTCGGGCTCCGCTACACCCAGGCGGGTAAATCTTCACCTTGAACACTGACTACCTAGTTCAAGGGTTTTCTATAGCGAATTTTAAACTTTACGAGTTCCTCGACTGGCAAGGTCCTTAAACTCGATCAGAATGAAATTGAAACTGGATGCTGAATACTTGATGATTGAATGTTTTGTATAAATTTTGTTAATAATGAATTTGATGCTTGCAGGAGGAATGTATAGATTTTCTAACTTCAATAAAAAGACCAGTGCCTTTGCTTATCCGGGCGATAGAGTCAACTACAGAGAATTTTTACATACAACTTCATAATGTTCAATGCATTTGTACTGCCAACAATTTTGATAATCCAGATGCGACAGACCAATTATAATGCAATCTTAAATTAGTCCAGATTGAATTTTAACTCCACTGAGACAAACTGGACACAGCTGTGGAAACAATTAAATATTCCACAACACCTATGATGATCAAATTTAAAATGCTTAACTGACCATGTCCACTTATCTGATAACAAAATCATACACAGAATTTTAAAATATAATTATGAAGGACGATTCCCCTGTGGTTTAAATCTCTACGCCATTAACAACAAACAAAGAACATTTTTATTTTATTATTAAAACAAAATAATTTTATAATAATAAAATAATGGAATTTTATTATAAAATCATATTGAACCCTTATTCCTCCTTACAAATAAAATATAAATATAAAATGCCTCTTCTCTATATGAATGTTCGGATGTATCTTTTTTGAATGGATAGTTTTTACATATTTATATCTTAACATTTGAAGGAAGGTGACCTTTTAGATTCAATACTAATGTCTCTTCGAAAGTAATCGCACCTTTCCATTATAGTTTGTTTACTATCGTTTTCTCTCCCTTTAATAACTTTTCGTATGATTTGCATGACTTAAGATAACCTTTGATTTTAACGGCAAATTTAAACTATCATCGCTTTTAATATTTTTGATAATCTTTTACTTGGACTTTGAATATATCAAACTTTAGAGAACCTTGTGCGACAACTGAAAACTTCACCATCCTCTTTTGTATGAATAAAAATTCGATATAAATTGTAAGAGATGACTGTTACATAGTGTTCCCTGCCCATGGTTTCTCCCGTAGTGACTTCAACATTGACGCATACTGGAACTGATGATAATTTCAATTCATTCCGGTTTGGTGTTTTTCGATATAGAATGGCCCTTTGTTGCTTATGAGGATCATCGGCGGCATATTCTGTATTCATTGCGAACTCCATCGTATCTCGTCAACATTCAAACCATCCTTTTTTGCGACTCCTGTACATTTTTCAGAACTTGACGGCTCCTCTGCTTCTATTTTTTGTGGTGTAGCAAGCATTGTCGCTGTATATGATTGGACCCTTTTGGCACCGTGTCTGGTTATTTCGTCTCCAGAATCATCTTCAGTGTGTAACATAGCTTTATACTTGTTACAGGTTTTTCCTAAATCTGGCAACATGAATTTCCTTGGATAAAATTTCTATTTCCCAAAACTGTTAAATCTTTCTCAACATTCCATTTGCATTGATGTGGTAGTAGGAAATTCCAATGGGTCAATACGACAACAAAAGTGCAGATATAAACTTCTGAGTACAGTTAGACATGTCTTTCATTTCACCACCTCCATTGATATTTAGTGATATAAAAAACCCAGAAAAAACTGCTGATAGATGGGACACAGAGCTAGCCATCTTCATCACTGAGATATTTTTGGATAAGAAAAAATCTGTAGAATGGCTGTCAACAATAGTTCCAGTCCTAATCTGTGTATCAGACAATGTCATATCCTACTTCAACGTGGATTCTAGGTGTTTATATTACATCATTGTAGTTTGTCTCTCTGCAGCATACATCCAACATGATATCTCTATCCATCCTAAGGTAAACCATTTACAAGGCACACTGAGGCATTGTATCTGTTTTAACCTCTATTTGGTTCACGATTTTAGAGAATAATAGCATGTAGATAGGAATAACAAGACCAGTTCCAATTCCTCCAAGTGTTCCACAAAGTATGAGAAGACAATCAAAACCATCTGCAAAAGAAAAAATATCATATAATATTTTGTAAGGTACCATATAATTTCTCACTTCTCGTATCTCACAATCCATTCCTTTACTGTAACCTCTGCAACTTCTAGTGGCTATTTTGTTATAAGAACAGTCACCCTCTTGTTCTAATGCTTCTTTTTGGCATCCATAGTTGGACTGCAGTTTAAAAATTCTTGCTCTTCTCATTCAGCTTTTGCAACCATGCGTGACAGATATAATTTATTTCTCCAAACCCAGTGTTCTATTCATTCTAGAGTTTCAATATAGGTTCAAGTGTATATCAACAAGGTCTAAATTCAATACATTCATCAAACTTTTTCTCTAATAAATGCCCATGTTTTCTGCAAAAAATTAAGGTTCCATCAAAGCTGATTTGGCATTAGTCATCATTCCTCTACCTTCGTTCTAGGTCCATTGGGCAATGGCACCAAATGTTTACCGTACGGGGTAAATAGATTAATGCATACAAACAATAGACAAAAACATGTAACACAGCAGTACAACTTTTATTATTTGCATATATGCCAAAGAGATTACATAGTGCTTCCAATGATGATTACAATGATCTCGGATGGTGTATATATACTTTTCGAAGAACCTTCCCAAAGGGGTCTATCAACTACATAACAAGAACCTTCCCGAAGGGGCCGTCGGCTACACAATATTTATTGACAACAACTAAGACCCTCAAATCCCACTGTCAGCTCACGAGGGTCACGATGGTGAACTGACCTGGCCAACTGCAAGAACCTGCTAAAAATGGGGACATTACAGTCCTCCCTTCCCAAGATTGTTTGTCCCCAAGCAATCCTAGAGCAAAATGAACATCACAATCCCCCTGGATCCCAAAGGTAGAATTGCGTACTATCCTTGCTGTGTACAAGAAACTCCTGTAGCATCAACACCCAGATAACTGATATGAATGACATAATCATCTGGAAATTGACTGTAGACACTGATGGTGATGACAACCCATCGGAACTCAATCCAACTGAAATATCAACTTTGTCCACACTCGAGTCCCCATCAAACTGATACTTACACCCAACTACACTGTGGCGATGGTAACAACCATAGGTACCTGAAACACTACCATCAACTTCAACCTCTACCAATATGGTCAAATGAGTTTGGAGATACTGCAATATGGTCAAATTGTCTTGGGTTTGGAGATACTGCAAGGGGTCTAATTTGCAGCTATCAATCCCATCTGCAAAAGATGGTGCTAACAACCCATCCCATGATGGTATGAAACTGGAGCCAGCCCACACCAACATGAAACCAAATCCTCTACCTGTAGGTCAAAATAAAAGTAATGAGCACTCCTCACAGTATAATGTCGATAAAAACTCCCAATCTCTATCAAGGGCTCATTAGTATCAGTCTGGGAATCAGTAGATGGCTCCAATTTCTGACTTTGAACTACTGGTTAGGCAGGATCCTAGGCAATCCTCTCAGCAAACCCAACCTCAAAATCCTTGTGGGGAAGCATAATAGATAGAGTTTCTACAATCTTTTCCACCAACCATTGAATGGCACAAGAGCCTCGGTTGAGAGTACCCTCAGACATTGTACGAATCCTCTTGCACATCCGAACTCTTCAAAAGATACTCCATGAAAGACTATGTGTAGTAGAAATTATATGTGGAAACATCAACCTGCTTCCTTGCAACCCACAATTGATCCCACTGAAAATGTGGCACTACCATCTGTCCAATGGTACCAGCTGTACAAAGAAATAGATCTGCTTCTAGTAGAAGGAAGCAAATCACGATGAGAGCTCGTCTTCCTTGATGCTCTCACCTCCTTTGTACCTACTGCACCCATATATTGGACGGATGTGTCAGCCACATCATCACGTCCCTCATCCCCAACCGTCGAAGCAAACTCACACCAACCACAATATGTAACTGAATAGGGTCTGGGGCTGGTGTCGACCATACCCGCTCCAACTCCACAATAACCTCATCCAATTGTGACTATGACTCTTGAAGAGCCAACTAAGTATACTAAAGAGAGTCCATTGTCACCTCAAGCTCCTAGGTAAGCTCAGCTACCTCCTCCTCTTTCCCTAACAACGTCTCATAACAGGTGCTACCCCACTCCAGAAGGTAATCCTTGTCAGCAACTGAGAGTAACTATGCTTCAAGATCCTGACAGCCTCTCAAAGTGTATGAACCTCTGCTAGAGAAAGAGTACTATCACCGCACTCATTAGACATAGGAGCACCCCAACCAAATGTAGCTAGCATCTGATGGACAACATCATGATGCCCAAGAGCTGAAGAAATGTCACTATCACTCACCTTCAGTTGACTAGTCACATGATGTCTCTGTAACCCTTGACTCCTATGCAATCTCTCTGTCTCACTAATGAAACTATGATAGGAAACTGAATCAGAACTGCCCACCACAAGATCACTTATTGCATGTGTGCTATGGACCTTGCACAACTCTACATCTGAGATACAACTACTATGTACCTCAGTCAACTCCTCATCTAAAGAAATGGAAGCCCTCACAATATCAATATCCCCACATGTCTCAGCTTCCACCTTAAAGGATAAATCCTATAAACATTAATCCTGGGACCCATCCAAAACCTCTTCGGAGTCATCAGCTGATACTTGGCAAGGGATATCGTACCCGATGCAACTCATAGCATCATCAATTGTATCATTAAATGTGTCCATACTATCTGCATCCACATCTACTGACTCTGTTGTAACATACAAATCAAAGCTGGGTGACTCCATACATGCATCGGTGTCACCTGAGGAAGCAGCTACCTCCTGCACCGGAGCAACACTATAACAGCTCACATACAAATCTCCAATAATAATCCCCTCCTCAAGAGAGTGTGAAGTATCAGTAGTAACAATTGCATCAACTGTCTCTACACTAACTGCAGCAACAACTCTAGGAGTCTCAACTTGTTGAAGCTTAGTGCCGCTATGCTCTACTATTGACACAACCACATGTCTCTGTGAAATAAGTCCATCATCAACAGTGTGGATAGGACTAGCAGGTGTCGTACTAAATAGAGGTCCATCTGCATCATGGACACCTGTTGGGGAAAAATCACTCCTTCCCACCGACTTTCTAAAGGGAGAAACCATATATCTTGCAGTTCTCTTAACCATCTCAGGATTCGACAAGCTCTCTACCAACCTTTGTTGATGAAGCTTCAGTTTCTCCAAATTCTCTTGCAAGGCATTCATTTTTACGCTAACTTCCTCATTACTCCACTAACTTCTAGAACTGTCAGTCCTATGTTTGTCCATAACTCGAGAAAAAAAAGTGTTGGTCACTCTAGAAATCAGATTTGAAAATCTTCAAAGTCAGCATTGAACAAAATAAAAATTGAGCCCAATTCCTGCAGGTTGGTAGGAAACTGCTCTGATACCACTATGAAAAGCCTAGTCTTTGCCGTAGAATATAATTGCAAAGTCAAACTGAAAGCTGCCTAGTCCAATTTCATTCTGGCGTTCACAATCTGCCCTTACAAATGCTGCCCAAAACAAACTCCAATCTGTAGACTAAACCCTCGTCTAGCAACAAAGAAATTATAATATTCAATCGTATAAATGCTCCTCAGTCACAATTAATACAAAAAGAGGAGACAATGATAAAACTCAAAAGTCCACAATACCTCAGCTGTGGATTCTCAAAATTAAATCTACAATACTTCAATTGTAGATCCCAAACCCTTATATTTCAACAAGGGCACAAACTTCAAACTTAGAAATGTCACAAAGACAACAAGGGCAAAATAAGATAATCAAATAACTGGATGCTTTACTCATCAAATGGGCTTATATTTATAATCTCCAAATGGTACAAAGTTTCCCAAATGAACTTCACTTAAGAAGCTTCCCACACACAACATTAAAATATAATAAAGTGTCATTATGATCTGATTTATTAATTGCTTTTGGCTCTGAAAATGACCTTTTCCACCATAACTTAAAATCTTGACACGTAAGGCCATTGTTTCTTATTCCCATGATTTAAATTTTTTTGTCCTAGTTCCAACGAGCCATGATATTGAGGTGACCAACCAACAATACTATTAAAAATAGCAACCTCATTGTATTTATACGAATAATAATAATAATTCACCCATCTTGCGAAAACAACTGAAGCGACATCAGAATCAAAATCTGACAACACCAAAGTGATCCTGATGATGAAAGATGATGAATGAACCTGACGGGGTGACTTACTGTCGTCCGGAGATGACTTTTCTTTTTCCCCGGCAACGGTGCCAAATGTTTACCGGACGGGGTAAATAGTTTATTAATGCATACAGACAATAGACAAGAACATGTAACACAACAATACTCCTTTTATTATTTGCATATATGCCGAAGAGATTACATAGTGATTCCAATCATGATTACAATGATGATCCAAAGTTGTACATATACCATTCTGAAGGAGTGACTCAACCCTGTCGGCTATTTTATAACTTCATCGACAACATGCTAATCTACCCGTTGGCTATTTTGTAATTTTACCGACAACACTTACTATAAATAGACACTCCCTCCAAGATTCTTAGAGCTCAAACTGGAAGCCCGAAATAAAAACTAAGAGCATCCTTCAACTCCTCTAACTCAACCGAGCTCATCGGAATCAACAAATTGACTTACTATAAATAGTAAGTCCCTCAAACAAAGCCAAAACACATTATAGGCTGTTGGAAAGCCTACAACCACACAACTGAGACCCTCAAATCCCACTGTCAGCTCACGAGGGTCGCGATGGTGAACTAACTTGGCCAATTGTAGTAACTTGCTAAAAATGAGGATATTACAGATCAGCGAGGAAATTTACTGCGCGTCCTATCAATTTTGTCACTTAATATTTTAAAAATTAGTTTTAGAAAACAGTATTGTTAATAGTCATTGTTAAAAAGTATAGACATTAGCAATAACTTGCTTGCAGTAATTTACTACATTTTAAATAATTTCCAATTTTGAAAATAGTTTAAAAAATTTAAAAATAAAAATATTTTTTAAAATAAATTCAGATTTTTAAAAATCTAATTAATAATCATTATTAAATGATTAAATTTGGGTGTTTATAAAAATATATAATTGCTATTAATTTTTTTATTCTGTTATATCACAAAGTAAAATAATATGAATTATCATACATATTTTGATATAATATTGACATAATTTTAAAAATAAAATCTTTTTTTAATTTTTAAATTCAAATCTTCTTTAATGAAAATTTAAAACTCTCAAAACTAATTCAAATTTAATAATCTTCTCTAAAGAAAATCTAAAAATCTAAAAATGCTCTAATAATAAAAATCTAAACTTTATTAAATTGAATAAATAAAAATCTAAAATTTACAAAATTGAATAATTTTTGAACAAAATATTTATTAGTAATTTTAGAAGTTTTAAAATAAGTTGAAATGTTGATATTTGAGGAACAAAATAATCTATACATTGCATTAAGTTCTATATTTTTTAACAATGGCCACTCACAACACTATTTTGTAAAACTACATCTTAAAATATTAATTAAAGCTCTAGGTTAAATTTGTTAAAATTTATAACTTCTCGTTTGATATAATAGACACAAGAAACATTGTAGATCTTTGATTATCACATCCAAGTGTAAAATTGTCTAGCACTAGACTTCCACTTAAACATTTCAAGATGATCCCAAAAGGCAGGGACTCTAGCTCACAAAGAGCTCTTGTTGTTATTACTCTAAAACATTTGGAACCTTAATAAACAAGACGACTTTTCTATTCTCCGTATATGTGTTTTGATATGCTGGCGCCATCGATGGAGTTTGTCTCTTCAAGCATTTGGTGTCTCTATTGTTATGCCAAAACCACCGTGTCTTCAAAAACAATATACATTTTCTCTGCTCCTTGTAAAGCCTGGGCAGTGCCATAGTATGAAGCAGAGCACATGTGCCGGAAATCCAGCCATATAGAGCTTAAATCCGCTTCAGTTCTGAATGCATACACTTCGAATCGCATTGTGTGGTAGTGCGACATGTTTCCTTGATATGTTACTGTCATTGATTTCAATTACCGCTGCACATCAGAATCATGTAAAACAAACTTTAATGTTTCTTTGATAGATTCACAATATCGGGTATGATATTTATTCGATGCCTATAGCATGATATGCATTGACTTCATTATTTTTCTTTATATATCTCATTTACCAATCACTGCTAATATGTATTGATTTGAATATATTCCTTTGTTTTGAAACATTCCTTTTGCATCTTGGAAACTCTTCATGATATGCTTGATATCAGGCAACTATGTTTAGTATTGTAGTGTATAATAGACATGATAAATCTTGGTCCACAACTTTCATGGAAAGGAGAATAGTGTGTTTCTAGAGATCAGTCAATATAAAGATTTATCACGGAGTGAGCTTTGTATAAAAGTTGAAATATGAATGCTACTAATCCATGTTTTGACTTTAGATATCAATATCACTGTTACTAATTTGAGTCTCATAATTGCGAAGATTTGATGTCCTTTGAATGTCTTGTCTCTCCTTACTTTCTACATAACATATCTTCTCATATTGTCATTGTTTGTAGTATGCCTTTTTAAGTCCTTCATTTACCTTCTCGTAGATTTGAACTCTTTATAACTTTCTTATTTTCATTTTCTATTACTGTTCTTGTTTTCCACCAATCATATAGTATATTTCTTTGTATATACACCATTGTAAATATCTTATCCGAATTGAATAGTCTTTATCTCTAACATTATTCACAAATGGAGACCTTAATTTTGCAAAAAATCAGGACTCCATCAGTGGCTCTTACTGGGGACATATGCTCCTTGTGGGCATAATGAGATTCCAGCTATCTCTAGAGGAACAGACTGAGCATCCATGCTTAACATGATGCAAGGTGAAATGGGTGGCCCCAGGCCCCCAAATAATGAACATTGATTCTTTCCTCTATCAAACACATTAACTTGATCATGTAACACTTTGGATCTTGTTGTATTACATACATCATCCTTATGGACAATACTTATTGCTTCATCAATGCGATCTTTGGTGTTCTACTTTTTCTTTATCTTTGAGAAATCATTAGGTGCACCATGACTTTTTCTAAATGGAGGATCCCCATGCATTTGATCAGCTATACAAATATCTAGATCAAGGTTTTGAATATTTTCTTGCACACAATTTGCTACATTTCCACACTCCAGATGTTGTTTCTCTTTACAAGACGGTTTTAAAGATAGCTCACATTCTGGAACTATTGTTTCTCTTTCATCAAGAGTTTAATTAGACAAGACACTTGGAAAATTTTCAGAACTAATCTCCAATGCACTCTCCTCATTACACCTATCTGATCCCGTATCTTCTTCACATGTTTGAAATAACTACTGCTCATTAATGCATGTCTCATCTTCTGAACACACTTCCTCGCACATATCTTGAGTTTCATCATCTTCAAAATTATCATCAGACCTTCTATCTTCATCATGATGCTGATGGAATTGATTACATTAAAAATCTTCTTCAAATAATGGATTCAAGAACATAGAGAAATCAGACATATCTTCATCTACTTCCTGTTCAAACAATAGATTCAAGAACATAGAGACTTTAGGCATGCCTTCATGAGAGCTTTCATTTGGATCATTAATTGTTTCATCAACAAGACCAATATCTTCATTATCCCCTAAAACTTCCTCCTGGTCATACACCGTATGCAGTTCTATTTCATCTTCACTATATGATTCCTGTAAATTACCATCCGCTTCATCTAGTACCCCTTGAATAAGTGTTGTTCCATCAACTTGTTTACCATGGTGAATTGAGAAAAAATTTGGACTATTTTTCTCAACAAGTTTTTGATACTCTATGTCTAACAAGGCTGAACTTTCTTCAACACTGAGAGAATCCTCTTCCTCATTTTTACATTCACTGTCATCTGTTGGCATATGAGTATCATCATGGGCAGATTCTCCTTCAAACTGACCAAAAACTTCTTCTTCATTCAAATCTGAAACATTATTATGTTCTTGTAGCAGTTTGGTATGTCTTTCTTCATCTCCATCACCTTCTTCCAATATCTAAAAAAGAAGCTTCAAATTGGAGTCACTTGGTGAAACTCCCAACTCAAAAAAGTTCTTTATAAATTCCACATATCGGGGCATAATGTCTGATGGTATCTCATTATAAATGTTTTTCATCCTCATGTACAAAAATGCCAAAGACTCCACTTCAAATCTCTCTGAACTGAAAAATGCCAAAGTGGAGACATGTCAAGATCTTCTTCCATGCTGCAATTTTGATCTTCATAGTGTTCATAACACATCTCATCTTCCTCGCTTGCATCATGAAATTCATATAAGAACCATCGGTCAAACTCTTTCCCAGATGAGATACTTTGTGTAGGTAGTGATTCATATCCTTGTCTCACATTGTCTTTCAATGTCCTGACAAATAGCTTCATCACTTGATCCTCTATAGAAACCTCATAATCTTCTATGAATGTATAATATGCATCCAAATGTTGAAGTGTTGATTCATCCCATTCTCCATGGAACTTTGGTACAAGTTGTGAAAGTTGTGGGGATAACTTGATAGGTTCATAATCAAAATTGCTGAAGTCCAATGGCTTGATGCCATCTGGAATAAAAGGCCTTCTCTAAAATGATCAATACATTTGAAAAAACTATCCATCATCTCCTTCAGCAAAGCTACCAATTGAAACTTTGAATAGAGTCGCCACCTCTTTCAAGGAAAATGTTGATTTGTTGATCTTTTGAGTCTTGCCTCCAATAGAGTGTGCTTGATACACCTTTTAATTCTTGGTAATTCACAATACTTATTGCGAGCAACTTCCCCAGCAAAGTCGCCAATCAATTGGTTCCCAAAACCATAGATTGAAAATTCAAGAGCTTGTCAATTCTCCAATAGGATTCCATGATTAGTTCTGGCCAACTAATGGGAATGATTTCAATTTTTATGCACTTCAGGCTTCGCTACACCTAGGTGGGTAAATCTTCACTCCAAACCTAATCACTTAATCTGAGGCTTTTCTATAGCGAATTTAAGCTTTGCAAGTTCTCCAGTTGGCAAGGTCCTCAAACTCAATCAAAATGAAATTGAATGCTGAGGGCTTAAAATGGTTGAATATTTTGTATATGGTTCTTAACATTTGGTTTGATGCTTGCTAGAAGGAAGATATAGATTTTATGACTTCAAATATAAACCCTATAATAATACTTCAATGATTCAAAAGACCAGTGCCTTTTCTTATTCAGGCAACAGAGTCAACTACAATGAAGATTTTCGCGTACAACTTTATAAAGTTCTACGCACTTATACCATCAAAAATTTAATAATCAAGATGCGACAAATCAAATATATATGCAATCTTAGATTAGTACAGATTGAACTTTAACTCCTATGGTAGGGAGACAAACTGGACATAGATACAGAAACAATTCGATATTTCACTATATCTATGATGATCACATTTAAGATGCTAAATGATCATGTCCACTTATCTAACATTCAAATTGTTTACAGAATTTAAAGATGATTATAAAGGACGAATCAACTGCAATTTAAATCGCCACGCCTTTTAAATAATAAAAAAGCAGAACGCTTTTATTTATTATTAAAATATTATAAATAAATTTATATTAAAAAATCATCTTTTCACTCCTTATTCCTCACAAGTAAAAATAAAAATATTTCTTCTTCAAATGCTTTTTGTCGAATATGTCTTGTTAGTTTGAATAACTTACACTCTTCTTATATCTTTTAATTTTAAAAGACGTGACCTCTGCATGTTTGGCACCACAAGTATCGGCTTTGATGTCTTCCAACATCCTCAGGATTGAATTCATCATAGGAGCATCCAATAGAATGAGAATAGGCCACTTTATATTTGGCGACATTAATGACCTCTTCCCGTGACTTTTTAAACTTTGAGATAAATATCACCAGAAGTACTAAAGGTGTGTATCCTGGACTACATCTGGAGAGATCATAGTAACCTTAATCTTTGATCCTTGACTTCAATACTATAAGGCTTCTCTCCGTAGACTTTGAATTCTAATCACAACTCCTCCATACTATCATCATTACATATGTTGTGATATTGCTATCAGGATTTAACTGTGTGATTTTGAGTCAAACTCATTGATCCATGTTTCATGAGTAGTGATTCAACATGAATCCATCTCTCATGAGAATAAATGGAACACTTAGCACTCATTTTATCTAGGTGATGCTCACAGGGGTGAAGCACCGGGACTTCCCGGGACGTCACCCATCCCAGTACTACTCTAGCCTGAGTGCGCTTTACTACAGAATTTCCTCCATGGTTAAACCCAAAGTTTGCAACCCCATTTGCAAAAACTTTCACCAAGTGTTGTGCTTTATGAACCATTCATTAGAAAGCCCCTTAAGCTCATCAATTGATAAGTAGGAGATAATTTCCACAGTAAGTCAAATTGTGATATTGCTATCAGGATTTAACTATGTGATTTTGAGTCAAACTCATTGACCCATGTTTCATGAGTAGTGATTCAACATGAATACATCTCTCATGAGAATAAATGGAACACTTAGCACTCATTGGATCTAGGTGATACTCACAGGGGTGAAGCATCGGGACTTCTCGGGAGGTCACCCATCCCAGTACTACTCCAGCCTGAGCGCGCTTAACTACGGAGTTTCCTCCATGGTTAAACCCAAAGCTTGCAACCCCATTTGCCAAACCTTCACCAAATGTTGTGCCTTATGAACCATTCATTAGAAAGCCCCTTAACCTTCATCAATTATTTGACTTACTGTGGAAATTATCTCCTACTTATCAATTGATGAGCTTAAGGGGCTTTCTAATGAATGGTTCATAAGGCACAACACTTGGTGAAGGTTTTGCAAATGGGGTTGCAAGCTTTGGGTTTAACCATGGAGGAAACTCCGTAGTTGAGTGCACTCAGGCTGGAGTAGTGCTGGGATGGGTGACCTCCCGGGAAGTCCTGGTGCTTCACCCCTGTGAGCATCACCTAGATCCAATGAGTGCTAAGTGTTCCATTTATTCTCATGAGAGATGGATTCATGTTGAATCACTACTCATGAAACATGGGTCAATGAGTTTGACTCAAAATCACACAATTAAATCCTGATAGCAATATCACAATTTGACTTACTGTGGAAATTATCTCCTACTTATCAATTACATATGTTAGTCATTATTACTCTAAAACATTTGAAACATTAATAAATAAGACAGCTCTTCTATTCTCCGTATATGTGTTTTGAAATGTTGGTGCCATCGATGGAGTTTGTGTGTCTTCAAGCATTTGGTGTCTTTGTTGTTATGCCAAAACTACTGTGTCTTCAAAAACAGTATACATTTTTCTCTGCTCCTCCTTGTAAAACCTGGGCAGTGCAATAGTATGAAGCAGAGCACATGTGCTGGAAATCCAACCATATAGAGCTTGAATCCGCTTCAGTTCTGAGTGCATACACTTTGAATCACATTATGTGTGGCAGTGCGGCATGTTCCCTTGATATGTTACTGTCATTGATTTCAATTACCGCTGCACATCAGAATCATTTATAACAAACTATTATGTTTCTTTGATAGATTCACAATATCAAGTATGATATTTATTCGATACCGTAGCATGATATGCATCGACTTCAGTATAATTTTTCATATATATCTCATTTACTGATCATTGCTAATATGTATCGATTTGAATATATTCCTCTGTTCTGAAACATTCCTTTTGCATCTTGGAAACTCTTCATGATATGCTTGATATCAGGCAACTATGTATAGTGCTGTAGTGTACAATAGTCATGATAAATCTCAGTCCACAACTTTCATGGAGAGGAGAATGGTGTGTTTTTAGAGATCAGTCAATATAAAGATTCATCAGAGTGAGCTCTGTGTAAAAGTTGAAATCTGTATGCTACTAATCCATGTTTTGACTTTAGATATCAAAATCACTATTACCAATTTGAGTCTCATAATTGCAAAGATTCGATGTCCTCTAAATGTCTTGTTTCTCCTTGCTTTCTACATAACATATCTTCTCATATTGTCATTGTTTGTAGTATGCCTTTTTAATGTTGTCTATATACCTTCTCATAGATTTGAATTCTTTATAACTTTCTTATTTTCATTTGCTATTACTATTCTTGTTTATATTTCTTTGTATATATACCATTGTAAATATCTTATCCTAAATGAATAGACTTCATTTCTAACATTATTTCACAGATGGAGAACTTAATTTTGCAAAAAATCAAGATTCCATCATGATGCATATGTAATATGAAATCAAGTACTATTATTACTTGGAGATTAATGTATTTGTGTCATTGGCACTTTGGCAACTATCTATGGAGTTCTATTATGTGTGTGGATCTACTAAATTGTGTTGGTGAATATCACCATCATTGTTTGCAATGATAATCTACTGTTTCGATAATATCTCTTGTGCATTATGTGCAATCATTGACAAATATCATACATTTGGAAATCAATTGATTCTTTTAGTCATCACTTCTCCACAACCATTCCTCACTGTACAACTTCCATCTGCCATCAGTACGCCACCCAACAACACTGTACACCCTCCAATAACCCTCAGCATACGAACATTCCCTCTACCTTACGTTCTCTTACATTCTTCCATAGCAACTGCCAACAAACCCTATGCTGTACATCATCACTACACCTCTTCACACTGTTGTATGACCTCTTCATCCCACCCCGTACAAACTTGCACCTATTGTACGGCCTTTAGTGTAACCATAAAATGTCTGATCGTCGTGGAGGCAAGATGATTCCTTCGGTGACCTCAGAGAACGTACATCTAGACCATACACAATCATCTGTTCCCAATCGTAACATCACAGATTCCAATCTGTACATGATTTTCAGCACTCAGAATATTCTTATAGTCAGTCTTCAGACAAATAATTCCAAGCATAGTTGCTCGCCAACACAAATTATTTTCAGTTTAAATGTATATACTGCAATACTGTCATCAGCTTGCTGAATGTATTGTCAGACTTTCGATAGTTACCATTTTTTACAGACTCGCTGCAAACATACAAAAGAAATGGTTTTAGAGAAAATCCATCACCTCTGATAGCTGAACGCCTAGGAACCAGTATACCATATAATAAAAAAAGACGTTTTTCTTACAGCCAGTTACAAGTAACCACAACAAGGTATTTGGTGAGAAAGATTCTAATGTCAGTTTGTCACAGGTAGAACGATACTCATTTTAAACTGGCATTGTGAATTGGTTAATGATAGGTGCCACCTTCATGCCATTACCAAAGGATAAAAACATTCCGATACTAAATCCAATGCAAATGGAGACATGAACGATTGCATACTTCAGAAGTCATTAATTAATCACCATATTGCATACAACAGTTCAAATCACAGCCTTACACATAATCATTGCTGGGTGTGAAGAATTACAACCTTATACATAATCATTGGGACCAAAGAGAATAGCAGTGTTGATAAGACTATACCAACCAAACATGTCAGTTCATCTTACATACACACACATGACACTCCCAAGTCTCCATTTCAGCACATCATCAAGCAAAATATCAACATGGGGGACACTGTAATCACATTATCAATGGTTGGTTCCTTGTATCTTCCCATCCTTCAGAAACAATAGAAATGCCCAAAGTTTTCCAAGAATTTCTAATTGGTTTAAGAGATGTTTCTAAAAAGTTTTATCTTTTTGCAAATAGGGTGGTACACACCTTTTCATACTCGGGACTTTTGTAATCATCTGGTGCTTTATTGATGGTTGTCATTATCTACTTCCAATATGGTGATCTCACCAAGTTGAAATGAAGACCATTGACATAGAGGCAACGTGGAATGGCTTGATCAACAATCTCTCTTGCCTCCATTTTAAATTCCGTGTCCAGGACCTTTTTTGCAGCCAATAATTTCTACTTCTTCCTCTTCCACTTTCAGTATAGGTACTTGCAAGAATGGATGTTTGGAGGATACAATTGGTTTAGTGAGCAATTGCATTTTTTACTTTCCAAATGGAGGTTGATAGGAAGATTGTTTTGATTTTTTAAGCAATTTATCAGCCTCTTCATGTTCTTTTATATATCCTTTTATTTGTGCGTTAGGCATCCCCTTCCCATCTTTGCTTTTGCACATTCCCATTCCTTGGCCAAAAGGTCGAATAAAATGAAGTGATGAGCTATTGAATAGTTTTCCTTTTTTATTATCACAATAATCACACTTCAAATATATGTGCCACCTCCTGAAACCTATGATATTCTTGTGGTATGTTTCCATAAAGGAGAGCCTACATCAATTTTGAATCTATTGGCTTCTTGCCCTCCCACTCAACTTTGACTACAGTTGGCAGCCATTCTTGCACAATAAAATCTAATGCCATCAATCAAAGTCTCTTAAGATTGATGAAAGCTACAACATTACTAGAATGAAGTATGACAACAAGGACATTTCAACATTCCTACTCACAGGTAGAGTCATACGGAACCATAGAGAAAGTCCAAGGAATAATTCCAAAATGCTTGGAGAATATCAATGAAGAATTAAAGATTTCAAGGAGAAACATTCAAAGTGTGCTTAATAGGACATTTTGAAAGTCAAATTAGTAGGATTGAAAAGTCAAAATTATATTTCAGATATCTACACTTTTTCATATTCTCCTATGGCACCTTTGGAAGCATGCCATTTTTGTCTTGTAGTAGGGTAGGTACAACTATTTTGTCTTGTATTGGGAGTAGGTAAATGATATTAATTTAAATATCCTGATGTTCCTAGAAGACAAATCTGAGCCGTTGGTGTTGAGATAATCTCCATTGTTGATCTTGTAAACATTCTCTACAAAAGCTTTGCTTTTCTCCTCCATGAAGTTAGTAGTTGGTAGCCAATAGCTGTTAGAATGCAAAACTAGCAATAGGAATTTGATGAACAGAAATTGTTGTTAACAACATTTGGAGTTAAGATGCAAGTGAAGTATTGAAGCTATGGTATCTTTCTTGTGCTCTTTTGATGTATGTATGGCTTCTATTTTCAATGGTAGTTTCAGTTCATTGATTTTAATGGTGAGATGTAAAGATATCTGATGAATTTTGAGTTCATACCACTTGTGTCTTGTTGGTGTAAGTTACAATGTATGGTTGTCTGAACCTAATTACAGCATTAGTTCAATTATGAATGCATGTTTGAGTTGTGCCATTGTTGGGTACTTGAATGTAATCTGAAAATCCTTGATTTTCCTTTGAATATCACATTATTTCTATGGTGTTGTGTGCAGTCCAATTAAGTAAAAATCAGTTTGTGGAATCCATCTATTAGAAACATCATCCATTATTGTCATTGCTCTTAGGATTCTTAGATAGAATTTTGTACACTTTCCCTTTTACAATTTATTTTTAAGTAGTTTAGTAGTGTTATTAAAGTGATAAAGGCTTTAAACATATGAAATGGCTTGGATAGCCCGAGAATCTAAAGCTCTATCATTATTTGACTTTTAGAGTATCTAAAGTTCTATCATTAGAAAAACCTATAGGACAAATCCCATATTGTTGGAAATTTGTTCAGCGCTCCCCTCGGGATTTGTGACAAGGGCTTAACCACCTCCTGTGTACTATAAGTTGAGTTGTTTTATCAGACATTGACAGATCGGTCTTTTGGTGCAACTGCAACCCCACTCTAACAAGTGGTATTAGAGCTTGGTCACAGGTTCGAATCCTCAAACCCTTGGGCAACGCTAAGGAGGAGATTGTTGGAAAATTTTTCTGTGCTCCCCTTGGGATTCATGACAAGGGATTAACTGCCTCCTATGTACTATAAGTTGAGTGGTTGTATTGGGCATTGACAGATCGGTCTTTTAACACATACAATGAGAGAGAGTTGCACTTGTAGTCCAGTGATATTTGTATAAGTCCCCTCGTGATTACTAGCATATCACATCATTAAACTAAATCTATTCAAGTTAGAGCTGACATAGATAACCTTGGGGTCATCTCACTCGACCAAAGATCAATAGCATTTGAGATTTCCTTTTAACAAGGGAGGATAGAATATACTCTGTGTATTTTATTTTGTGTTGGTGGCATGCATAAACCCCATCAACAAAACTCATGGATGAAATTTTGAGGTAATGTGCCTTGTAGCAAGGTGGGGTTAAGGGGCAAAGCCTTTGTCGCCAAGCCTGAATTAAAGTCTTTGGGATCTCATGGTACATATTATTTTTCATAATTATATTGCTTCTAACCAACCAACCTTCAAGTTGCTCACCTCTACAATTTGGGCAACTCTTGTAAGTTCGGTTTATTTTTTCTTGATTAATCTAGACATTGATTTGAATTGTATAACTTATTAGAATATGCATTACTGTAATTCAATGCATCAATGTTTTCCACATTAGTGTGCATTAACTATAATTTTTAGTTGTTAAATTCCAGTTTGTCATACATTATGGAAACATGTATCTTGCTTTCTTACGAAATTAAACTATTCTTATCTATTCTGAAATAGCATTCATGTTAATTATTAATTTTATTTACTAATGATAAAAAAATCAATTGCTTGAGTATTTAAAAGTTATGCACTTAACTTCAACGTTTTTTTTCCTTATCATTTATCTTACACAATTTTGTTAAGCTAATAATTTTCACTGTTTTTTATTTGAATTTTTTTTTTTTTTTTCAGGTTTATGATAAGTACCAGCGGTTGTCTGGTGGAGAGGGTACAATGATCTCAATCTTCCCTAATGGTTGCAAAGTTCTTTATCATGCAGACCCAATAATATTGGATAAGGTAGTACGTCTATCAAACAAATATTGGATAAGATAGATCAACAACTTTTTTTGAAATTACTGGAACTGATATTAATAATCCCATGTAGCACCTGTGGATGTTATGGAGCTTCCTTAAGTATTTAAATAATCCAAATGTAAACATGTTGAGTAAAGGATTGCTCACAAAAAGAATGTGTGAATTAGATTTTGTTTTGAGTCTTTGATTACTGCATGTGTGAATTTACCATTTTAATTTCTAGAAAGTGTAACATTTTTTTGAAATGAATGATGTGATATAAACCAATCATCAGGAGCTTGGTTATGACCACACCAGCCTGTGGTGTATCATATGATGGAAGGTCACTACTCCCTAACCTTCAAGCAGAATGCCAGTATCCATTTTTAATGTATATACTATATAGATGGTAGGTACTAGCTGCAAAATCAATCCCTCAAGAAAGATAAACAAAATCTCTCTTTGAGTTTATTGTTCTTTAAGAGGTGTTTTCTTATGCATGTTATGTCAGCTAAACAGAACTACATCCACTAGTTGTAGATGCCCTTTTGCAGAGATCTTTTTTTGTAAATCTGTTTTATTGTAACAGTGTTAAGTAGGGACGCTGCTCCTCTAAAAATGATCTGTTTTGGGATGGGGATGCCCTTTGATGGCCAGGGGATGTCTAGGCATCCTTCAACCATCACAGGGATGCTGGAAAGTACCCGTGCCAAAAAGGGTTTCTCTAATTCATAATAATGATTTTGATTTAGTAAAAACGATGAGGAGACAAACAGTGAGATGGTAAATACAAACACTTGGCCTTAGAAGAAGGAATATTTACGTGGTTTCGGAAGCAAAATAGATCATTAAAACAGCTGTTATTGTTTTTGTTAACTCAGATGCAAGCTCTCATATATTTACTTTAGGAAGTTTGTGATCAAATATTTCTTAATTCATTATTCATAGATAGCTTGGGCTTAGTCGAGAGTGGAGGAAGCGGCAGGTGATAGACGTTATCATGTTTTTGTAAATGTATGCGAGTTACTGCTTTTCTGTAAAGAGTTTGTAAAAACAGAGAAGAAAATAAATGAAAAGATTGAAGAATGGCAAATATTCATGTCTCCAAGTGCACAATCTTCTTCATTAAAACTGGTTGGATTACCTAGCTCCACTATTAGTTCTCTAAAGAATGCAGATGGTCGGAAATTCAAATAATGAGGATACAATGTTAGAGATAAGGTCCCCCATTTTGTGGCCTTGCCAGTTCATTTCCCCAGGTCAAAGTGTTTACCCCTCTTGTATAAAAAAAATAGTTGTCATTATTTTTGGTCAAAAAGAGAAGGATCTAGTGGGGTCCTCACTGCTGCAAAAGGGTATGTTCAAACATGGTCATAACTGAATTATCCATTAAATTCCTATATTTCAACAAATTATATTAAGTAAATTGCATTCTCTTTCATTCACCACCAACCCATTTTATTTCCTAGCTGATCCAGATTGGTTCAAAGGGACTTTTTTCTTCAGCTTTGACACAGATCACATGTTGATGGGTTCAGATGAATTTCATCAAATGCACTTTTCAACTTGATTTTTGTAACTCCTGTCCTCCATGACCATCTCCATGTTTTGTTAAGTTAGGTTTATCTATTCTGTGTAAGCTGAATTTTGCATCGTTTTAGATTGCATATTTTGCTTCATGTTTTTTGGTAGTAGTTTGATCACACACTACTCACTAGGTTCCACTAGAGAACCAAGGGTATTTTGCCAGATTTGAGTATATTGGGGGCGCTCTTTTAGCTACCTATTTCCTTGTGACAAGGTGATCCTATCCCTCCTTGGTACAAGCCCACATTCTCACTCCTAAGTTTAAAGCTCCTAAACCTACTTCTAGGTTCCACTAAGGGTAGGGGATTCATATTCATCCAACTATCTAGGGAACAACCCTACTTTTTCTAGGCAAAATACTTTTTTTAGTCTCTGTCACTTTTCTTCTGCCCTTGGTATTTTTTGAATCTTGGTTAAGAAACTAGCTAAGAAGGGAAAATATATTTCCTATGACTTAATTTGGTTACAATGAAAGTATTTAAATGGAAGCCCTTCACATTTCACTTTTAACCATGTACTATGGGAAAGTCGAGTGTAAAATGTCCCTTTTATTGGTTTGGAAAGGTTCACAAAAATGCAAACTCTTGTAAAATAACCTTTTGATCCATCGTTTTTTAAGTCAAGTTTAACTTATGTTCTATTTGTGATATTGCTATTAGGATTTAACTGTGTAGTTTTTTAGTCAAACTCATTGACCCATGTTTCATGAGTAGTGTGTAACATACAGATTTTCATATCTAAATCAAAGACGGTTTAAACTAAAATCTCCCATCATTTTAAATAGATAACTGAACCCTTTTCCCATGACATTAACTACTTTTAACAATTAACAAAAAATAACTGAAATCATATTCAATTGAAATAACTAGATCAATGATTAAATATTCACAACTATATTCATGTTTATCTGAAATAAATAGATTAATGATTAACTAGCATAACTGTATTCATGATCAACTGAAATAACTAGATTGATGATTAACTATTCATAATTGCATTCATGATCAGCTGAAATAACTAGATTAATGACTAACATAATTGTATACAAGTAAAGTAATGCTTAACAATAAAAGAAGAAATGGAACATACAAGTATCATCGGAGAATCTTTATCTCGTTGTGCAAGCCTCGGCTTTGGTGAGAGGAGAAGCATTGACATCGGCTTAACCTCCCAACCTCAAACCATACTTATCCCCACACATTCTATCATATTAGAATGACCCTCCCTACCTTGAAATCGAGCTTGGGATGTTTTTCAGTCCAGCTACCTGAGCATCCTGGTGTTTTGAATGTCCGCTCAATTATGAAATGGACATGCTTACATAACTGGCGCTACTGACATCAAGTGATCATTAGATGAAACATATGTCTATAACTACCTTTGCCAAGGATTTTTGATGGGTTCAACGACCTGATCACCACCGCTCGACTTGACAACAGGTTCATTGCAGGGATGAGCATGAGCTATTAAGTATATTTCTTTTAAGATATTCATGTTTGATTTTCTCCTTTGTTTTCTTGCAGATTCATTTCACCTCTTCACCATACATGGCTACATAGCCGGTGATTCCCAAGTGCTTGAAAGATTATGAACACTTTGCCTTCTTACACCTCTTCACCATTTCATGGCTACATTGCTGGTGAATCCCAAGTGTTTTAGAAAAGTTATGAGCTTTTTGCTCTTATTATCTTTTATCATAATTTGCAACAATATAAAACTTATTCTTGGGATCAGCATTACTCATTGGATAGTATTTCCATTTCAGGTTTTATTTTTCTTGAAGACGCTTACATAAGGGTTGTATCCAATTGACTTATGAAAGTTTAAGAAAAAAGGATTGATAATAAGGACATTGAGTAAGTAGCAACTCATATTGAATCTTGAAAAAGAAAAAATCTGGAGAGATAAAATCTTATATGCCTAACTGGCTGTTTTGGAAGTAATAAAATTGTACTAAGATGACATAACATGACCTGATGTATGCATTGGGTATGCTTGAATCCTTGCAATCCAAATTGGAATCTACTCTTCTTTTGGCGTTGTAGACGTATCAATGCAGATTTCTTTGAGACCAAGATCTTACGACAGAATTACTATTTGTAATGGATGCTTAGACTAGAAGTAAATGAAAATGGAACTTCGGCTCATAGGATTATATGGAATATGAGTGCTGGAGATGTCAAAAGAACAAAGAACGCAGTAAAAGAAAGGTTGATGGTATGCAGATGCTAATATTGAATGTGCTTAAACGGCAAGGCAGACGAGCATAAATAAAAGGTGTCAGACTTCATACACGGCTTCAGTTAAAAAGGAGGGTCGTGCCTTCTTGGCTTCCGCCAGTTATAGAACATTTGTCATTTCTAGTTACCAAGTGTTTAAATCGATAAGGAAAGAGAGGGAGAAAAAATAAAAAATCAAAGGTTGGAAGGAAGAGTTGGAAAGATTATAATTTCGAATATTATTATAATATATATATACATACGTTCATGTAAGTATATCAATGAGGTGACATCATTTTATTAAGTTATTTTAATATAATGGTGTCATTTCATTTTTATATTTATATGTTCGTATATATATATATATATATATATATATATATATATATATATATATATATATATATATATATATATATATATATATATATATATATATATAATTAATAATAATTATATAATGAAAGATCAACTAAAAACCTTTGAGGTATGTTTTATATTTTAATTTGATTATTTTCTTAATAGCTAATGTGGGTCCCATAAATGTATCCTATGATCAAGTCATTGCATCCTTTCCAAAGAAGTTTAAAGTCATACCTACTGATTCTGATGACTAAACTAAGCGAACATCCCATTTCGATGATCCCGTTTAGAAATGCTTCCCCCACTGCATCTTCTCCTGCAATCACCCATGAAAACACTTTCACCATAATAATAATTCTATAATAATTTCATATAAACATAATAATCATTATTTTAAATCAAGCAACTACTAATCATCTAATAACAGTTGATGGTTAATGACCATCTCATTAACGATTAAGACAACGTATAAAAATAACTACTTATTTCACATAATCATGAAAGAATAATCTGTTAAATCCAACAGTTATGCACACATAGGTAATGCTCACATAGATCCAATGAGTGCTAAGTGTTCCATTTATTCTCATGAGAGATGGATTCATGTTGAATCACTACTCATGAAACATGGGTCAATGAGTTTGACTCAAAAACTATAGCTAAATCCTGATAGCAATATCACAATTTGACTTGCTGTGGAAATTATCTCCTACTTATTATGTTCTATTTGTGTGGCTAGGTCTTGAACTACATTTGCTAATCTATAACATGTACCCAATATGGTATCTCTTTCATGGATAGTTTAGAAGGATCAAAGAAGGTTTTCCATGAGATTAACTTTAATCTAGAACTTTTGAACCATGGCTCCTTAGTCTGCGTTTATTCTTTATCTTCTAATTGAAAGAAACTATTCCAAAACATACAGTAGCATCAAAAAATTGAAGCTAAGCTCTAATGCCACAAAAAAGGAAACCAAGTTTCCAAAAGTCCCTTAAATAGTTCCTAATTAGCCAGATGAGATAGATAAGATAAGATAAGATAATAATATTAATGTCCAACAAAAAACCACAAGGGTTTATGGGACTGAGCATACAAACAAAAGAGCCGATCAAAGAAGGAGCACCAAACGGTGATTGAGAAGAAACAAAACAAGACATAAAACCACAAAAACCAAGGTGAGGACTAAGGATCCTTCCTTGGTACAAAGAAATCAGTCGCGGAAGGGTATAACCGTGAACGATATAGAGTCTTAGATCCTCGTCAAGAACCACTGGATGAGTGTCGTTGCTTGGAAAGACTGGTGCAATGTCGAACCGATCCGGAGTGTGTGGTACTGGATGGCCTTTTCACGCCCCGTGGTGGAGACAAGGGGGAGAAAAAGGTGGTGATGAGCTGATTTGAAATATGGCCCTAAGGTATGAGTGACTGTAGGGTATGTTCATAGTGCTGGGTGACCTCCCGCAGGTAAAGTACAAGGCACCGTTGGTCAATATAGCTAAAGAACGCTGAAAGAGAAAAGCAATCTCTGAATAGGTAGTAAAATCTCCCTCTGATCTCATAGTAGATAGGATAGCAAAATATAAAGTGAGTCTTAGTCTCCACCTCTGCCAAAGTACACAGTTAATAGATACGGTCCTCTCTATCCATATGGTGACCAGTCTGAATCCGAAGACAGTGGAAGCCAACTTTGGAGCCCAAAGAGAATCTCAGAACGTGGCTCTAGTGCTGATAAGATAAGCAGGGCGGACAATAATACCATTCTGAATCTCAAGAAAATGCTCAGCATAAAAGGCCATCTTCGGACGTAATCTTCCAGGAGGATTACACTAGGTAGTGATAACGTACTGTCTATAGATATCCTATCTAAGATGCTCATTTAACTCCTGACTTGAGGGAAGGAGTTGAGCAGGAGCATCTAGCGAGAACTGGTGAGGAAGATGATCAATCTCAATCCCAATTGAACTCAATAGAGAGGTGGCTTGGGTGTACCAACAGCGAGATCTAGTGCTAGTGTTAGATCTCATAATCATAACAAAAGAGCAGTATGCTAAATGAGAATAT
Source organism: Cupressus sempervirens (assembly GCA_028749045.1). NCBI lineage: Eukaryota > Viridiplantae > Streptophyta > Pinopsida > Cupressales > Cupressaceae > Cupressus > Cupressus sempervirens. The sequence goes on along the minus strand of CM053791.1, from coordinate 729,062,328 downwards.
CTGTGTTAGTCGATAGTTGAATCTATAAAGCCTTGAAGCCTATGGAGAAACCAAATCAAGTAAAAAATGGCTGCAAGTTTGAATGGATGAGCTCCAAACTCGGCCAAAACAATGCTGTGGGGGGTGAGTCTATGACATCTAATGATACACCATAAAAGCAACGTTTGAACACACTCTATAGAGGCCCAATCAGAAGCAAGAAGAGAAGGTCCCCAAACCATTGAGCCATAGAGAACAATTGGTTGAACCAAGGAGTCCAAGAGGGACAACTTGGATGAAATGTCCTGAAAATGATGTCAGAAGCACTGTCTCTCAAGCATGGCTAGAGAACCCATGCCCTTACTAACTCTAGACTGAATAGTCGATCTCAAGCTGAAGTAGGGTCCCGAGAACTTCACCCTGAGATTCATGTAAGAAGAAGTAATCTCAATCTCCTACCCCTGAAAGAAGAAATGAATATGAGAGATATTTAAATAGTTAAAGATCATAACCTGAGTCTTGGTCATATAGACCACGAGCTGACGTTGATCACAAAAAGAAGCCAAACCATCAACAAGTCTCTGTAAATTGTCAGGAGAAGATACCAAAAGAACAACATCATTAGCAAAAAGGAGAATGGAGATCAAAACCTGATGTAGATAGCACCCATCACCAGGTTGCGAGGAGTTCACAAGGAAATCCTCAAGCTCATCAATATATAACCCGAAAAGGGTGGGAGAAAGGGGGCAACCCTGCTTCACCCCCATGGTGCTCTAAATCGAAACAAAAAAGCCCTTTAGAGTCCTGAATCAACCAATCACCTTCTCGTACAGTCTCATAATAGCAGTCAACAACATATCTGAGATCCCAATCTCGCTAAGTTTTTGAAATAAGGCCATCCTAGGAACAAAATCAAAAGCCTTGTGGAAGTCCAAAAAACAACAATAGACTTTCTTAGAGCGGTGCCTAGCCTTCTCAATAATAGCCCACAATGTGAAGACATGATCCATAGTCTGGCAGTTCGCCCGTAAACCAGCTTGACCTTTTTCTCTACGCCCTTTCCTATCGAGCTCTCTAGATAGAAAAAGTATGCCCGATCATGATGGTCCTGTAGTTACCGGGGTTGGAAGTAGGCCCATACTTATGAATAGGGTAAATCACATGTTGCGATCAGGACTTAGGAAACTCAGTACAAACTACTCTATTAAAGAGTGTAGGAAGGTAGGATCCAAGGACCGAAGAACCAAGTTTGAAAAGTTCTGCCTGGAAACCATCCTCATCCGCTGCTCTACTGCATCCATGGATCTAATGGCCTCATAAACACTGGAGGAGGTGAACAGATGACAATAAGGAGCTGGCTGCCCTGGAATGTCATAAAGCATAATGGTGTGGGAGGTCAGAGAGTGAAAGTCAAGGATGGAGGGTGGGGGGGGGGGGACAGCGAGGGAAAAGGGCATGACAAAAGATTTGGGGATTCTGAATAAGTGTAGAGAAAAGGGATCTGCAGGGAGAAGAGGCAAAAGAACGTTTCTCATGGCAAAGGAAATGGAGGTAAGAGTAACATTAGAGAAATCATATTATGCGAGATGTCTTGTGCACCCTTTTAGGAAAACCTTAGCTTCAAAATCACACTCAAATGTATTTTATAGCAATAGACACAATTACAACTGAATTAAATAATCAATTCTTCATTATAGATCATTAACCACTTGTTGTGGAAAGCATGGCAAGAATGCTGCCAAGCTAGCATGAGAAAGAGGAACAACAAACATAACCAAGGAGGGAAATTTGTGGACACATTTTTCTTTAGTTGAAAAAGAGTGGGTGGGAAATCTTGAAGTATGAAGGTGGATAAGAAAATGGAGGCAAGGATGAAGGTTGTAGATGATAAAGATGAGAATGAAGAGGATCTTGGGGCACCCAAAGAGCATAAGGTAAATTCTAGTGAGTTTTATGATATTGAGTTTAGTTTACCTTTGTTAAAGGTAGAGGATATAATTGCAAATTTGTCTATGGGAGTTGGTTGCATGTAGAGTATGTGCAAGATGTAGCATGACATTGGTGGAGGTGGTTGGTTTGAAGTATAAGATTCAACAAAGCGGAGAGTAGAGAGTATGTGGAGGCGAAGAAGAGAGCTATTGGAGGAGGCTGGGAAACGGTGAGCATGAGTCCATGAAAAGGAAGATAGTACAAACCTAGTGGAGGAGGATGACAAGTGTCCTAGCTAAGTGCTAGAAGAGGTGGAAGAAAAAGTAACTCTGTCTACATCAGCGATGGTGTTCACTGCAAGTACTATTACTCCACTCCATATGTGAGCATATGCTCACAAATCTTTCTCACTCGACATGTCTGATGCAAGAACATCCCAAGTGAATTGACAATCAAAATCAACCAAAAATATTTTCCCATTTAGTTTTTTTGATTTAGATTGTTCCTTTGGTGATATGTAATGTAATGTCGGTGCAAAACTTGTGGATTTACCTTGTGGATGTTGTTGTGGACTTTAATGTCCACATATTTTCCTATCAGAAATGTCTTCAGCTATGTGTCCAAAGGGCCTTGCAAACAAATCATTTTTTGGGTGCATTTTCAGAGACAAGTTGGGATTTTCTATCCAATCTTCTCTACTGAACTAAATGACATAACCAAGCCTCACAACCTTTACCACTTTGGAGAGGAAGACAATTACTAGAACCATAGTTGAAAAATTCAGTTTCGGCAATATCTTGGCTAGCTCAATTTTTTTTAAAAACTCGGAATCGCCAAAAACTTGGCAAAAAAAGGGCAATAAATCGGCACTTTTATCAAACATTTGAAAATATATAATTTTTATAGATATATATTAATAAATAATTATGAAGACTATAAATAAATATATTTGTTCTCTATAATGAATTTATAATTTATAAACACTATAAACTTATAAATGTTGCTAATAAAAAATGCATATGCATATTAGAATTAAGAATAAATATACAATATTATAATTATTAGACATGCAGTAATATTAATTTGTACTAATTTATAAATCTCGACAATGAAATTATTAATATACAATATTATACTACTTTAGTATTAATATATAGTATTATAAATCTGCATTATACAGTATTATAAATTTACAAAACTAGTTCAAATAAATTAAAATTTGTAGATTATAAACTTATTTATAAACTCACATCATCAATTCATAACTTATAGTTATATAAATTTACAACTTATAGCTCTATAAAAATATATTTAGTGATGTCGATGTGTATATAAGAGCATAATAGTGATGTCTATACGAGGAGATTTGACTACTATACGTTGACTTTTCACGTCATTAATTGGGGATGAAATTTGGCATACTTAGACAAATTTACAATAAAAAATCCAAAAATATTTTCTATAACCTGTTGAAGAGAAAAACCATTATGTGTGTATCCTACAATCAACACTCCATATGATGGCATCTTTGAGGATATCGTCGAAATAGTTCCTATGTTTGAATCCGTGCTTCTATGTTTTCTCAGCAGTCTGAATCTATGTGCCTTAATAGTCCTCAATAATCGCACTTTTTCTCTGCAACCATTGTAGCCTTTTTGTTAGCCATCGTAGCCTACAGGAAAATGAAAAAACTCTAAATGTTTTTAAGAAAACTTTATTGTTTTTCAAGTTGACTTAATCAGCAGTTTTTTGACCCAAAAATTGTAAAAACCATGATTTTTTCATCTCAAATGTAGTGTGATTTTTTCAAAATATCATCGGCAATTTATTTGGCAATTATATCGACTAGCAGTTTTGCTCGCAATATCTCGCGATATTAGTGATATATCGCAGATTTTTTAAACTATGACTAGAATGATGCAAGGAAAGGTAATTTGTAATAGCATTTAATTGGGAATGAAAACATAACAAAATGGTAATATAGAGGGGAGGTTGTGGGCAAGGAGGGAGAAAGGCAGTGTAAAGGAGAAAGGAAACTGCGTCGGCCCAAAGCAAAGAGAGGACAAAGAAATCAATGAGGGAGAAAGAATGAGCAATTTGGGAAAGGTTCTAAGGGGAGAAACAAAAAACATTGAAGATGACAGATACAGAGGAGGTCATTGTTATGTTACTTACATTTGTAATTCCTTTCTTTTATAAAAGACAAAAAAATGCACCATTTTGTGTGTAGATAATTTGGAAGAAAAGCTTATGAATAACGAAATTACTATATGAATATTCATTTGTTTTGACACTATGCTCACTCATAATTCGATTTGAGTCTCATATGTCATTTTTGAATCTTCTGTCAATGAATTCATTTTTACATTTGTATTTAACTTCCTAGGGCCTTGAGGGTAGAATTTATAAAGTAATTAATGTTTATACTAATGGTCATTTAGGACTATTTAGTCTATTATGTAGTTTCTTAGTTATTTGTTTAGTTCTTTAGGTATGTTTGTATTTCATTTTTAGAAACATCATTTGTTATTTCTCTATATAAGGTATCTCCATTTATAATCACTCAATCATTTATATTAATCAATTATCATTTCATGGTATTAGAGCAAGTCAAGGAGATTTTAATTTAATGATTTGTTTTAAATTTATGATCCTATATCTAGAATCTTTTTTTTGATTTTTTGAAAAAATCCCTGATTGGTTTTGTTTATATTTATGTTTGAAAGTTTTCTTTCAAATATCATTTTTTGGGTGGGTTTTTTGTAGTCTCTAGTCTGCAAATAGATGCAAAATATTGAGGCACTATTTTCTAGGTTTTTCCACCCATTTTTGTCTTCTCTTTGCCTATGTGACTTGAAATTCTTTTGAGCCCCACTATATAATTCGTGTTTTTCAAGAAAGCACCATTTTTGCTCACGTTTAAAAAAATAGGATTTGGAACTGTAAAAATGCAATTTTGTCCACAAATCTTAAAGTTTTCAAGGGCTGTCCAACTACAATCTTCTTTTTTCAACACCTTATAGATGTGATCTTTTGAAAACCACATTTTTGAACCAAGTATTTTTGCAAATCTTTGCTTCTTCCCACGACAGCGTTAGTTTGGGTTGTGTTCTTTCCAAACACGAAGAATAGGTTTTCTAGCATTCTCTATGTGCAACAAGGAGCATTGATTATTTTTCCTTTCGCAACTGTGTTGTTTACTTGTGGCTAGGGTTTTATCCTACGTTACTAGTTCAGACCTTGCCAAGTGGATCCGGATCTGGGTTCATGGCAGGTATGGTTTTGTCACTCATAGGGTCCATATTTTGGACTATGGGTTTGTAATGTTTTGTTCCCTACGACTTCATTGGAAAGTAATCTTTCTCTGACAGATACTGAAAAATGGCACTCAGGTGAAACTATTGTAGGGGCAATACAATATTACTGGAGCAGTACGGCTAGGTGGGGATGTTGTATGGACACCAATTGAGGAGGTACAGACAAGGAAGAGGTTGTATGGTACAGACCATACAATGGGAGGATGTACAACAGATGGTCATACAGTATCAGGCCATACGATGAGAGCATGAGCAATAGATGATGGTCGTACGGTATGCAGGCATACAGGGAGTTTGTACGGTGTTTGGCAGTAGGCACACAGGATTGTTGTACGGTCAGTGGAGGGGGTCGTACAGTGGCTGGAGCACTCTGTACAATAGGTGAGGTAGGAAGATTGTCATATGGTGGAGACAAGGAGATGGTTGTACGGTAGGCCCAAATGGTTGCATGGAGTGGTGATGGATGGTATGCGGACAGAAAGGGAATGTTGAGTCCTGTAACCCAAATGCGTAGAGATTTATAAACCCAAACAAGAATGAAGATCGAACACATATAATCTTTCAATTAATATTTGCCAAAAGATGGTGCTCTGATTTGCCAGATCTAAGCGAAGTAATACAGGCGACAAAATAGGGTGAGGGTTGAATCCTATCGAAACCGGAATAGCCAAGTAGGGAAGATCTTTCACTTCCGAAATGGCGAACAACAAAGAATCCTAATTGGAATTCACGATACAAAGAAATAATCCAAAATGTATACCTACGACTACCTATAAGCCGTGCTTAAATACCCGTTGAGGAAAACCTTTCCAAGGGTGTACAAAGATAGCTAATGGCAACACTTACCAATGGAAATAAAAATAAAAATAAGTCCGAGATATATTAAATCAATCGGAACCACAAATACGAATATTAACTTGGGCCCCATATTAATTAATTAAAGTAACTAATTAAAAGTCCTTTTACTATATTATTTAAATTCTGGGACCAATTAATTAATTAATTAAATTAAATTATTACATCAAAAATTGGGGACATTACAAGGTTCATCTGGGTTTGCGCCAACATGGACCTGAGCAAACCCACAATCTAAAACACGGACCCTATGGAGACCCGCCAAAGACCTAGGCGAACCCAGGAGAACCTAAGTAGAGGTCAAACTACTAGGTTAAAGAAAATATCTTTAATTGTTTTTAGAAGCATGTCCTATATTATATCTTATTGTTGGATAGAGAAAAAGGATGTCTAGGTCAGCTTGTACTTAGTTCTTTCTAGCATTTGCTAAGCATTGTAATGCAATCTTTCAAAAAATACATGTAAAAGATTGATTCAATATAATATCGTATTATTCACAGATTTGTACTCATCTTTTGTACCTTTAGTCAATGAAAAAACTATTTTTACTTTCTAAGTAGCTGTCTATTGTGTGACTTTCAAAAAATGGTTGATGCAATCCTGTGATACTATATTTTTTATCCTATTTTCATCACAGATATGCATATATATATATATATATATTTCAGGTCATGACTTGTATTTATGTAGCTGTACAAGAATTTAGTTTTGAGAATGTTGTGATTAAAAACTCTAAAAGATACTTTTAACCCATCCCAAATGCTCGCTTGGATTTGAATCTTGTTATGAAAGTTTGATACAACACATTAAAATCTTGAATTATTTTTTTTATAGTTTAGCTTATTGAATTGAGTAATCAACAGACAAGAATCATAAAACATCTCATGTATCATAACATGTGCGTGTATATATATACACACACACACACACACACACACACACACTCAAGAACCCACCCACGAACCTAAATTGGGAAATAAAATTGCTTGAGCCCACAAACCCGAATATGTCCCCGAACCCGAACTGGCAACTTAGGTTTAATCCTTCTTGCAGGCGCTTTCACTATAGCATGAGATTTTGGTTGTTAGAAATAGATATTGAGAATCGTTGCTAAGGGTTTTACTCCTAACCTTCGTATACCTGCAAAAAAAATTAGAAGTTTTTGGGATAAAAGAGGGGGTATTCTTTTCATGGCTGTCTTCTATATTTTCTTCAATAGTTATGTTGCAACTTTTTATTTTTGCACAATTTTTTAATAAAAATCATGGATTTCCTATATTTTTCAGTGCCTACGATTTTAGACGTAGGAGTTTGTGCCCAACTTTTTGATTTTTTGACAAAATTGTGAGGAACTGTGTTGCACCCTCTTTAGGATTCCAGAGCAAGAGTTTGATTGATTTTTACCTGAAAATTAGATTTTTTGGTAGTTGTACTAGATGCTTGTTGAAAGTATTTAGTAATTTTTCATAGAAAAATCACTCTTTTGAAGCTTGCATTCGCCTCATTTTTTGTGCATAAGAAAATGGAAGGGATGGCGTCATTGACCAACATCATATTGGAGGGCAATCTATGGTTCAACGACAAGAACTACAATATGTGAAAGAGTTGGATGCTCTCAATTATTTTGAGTGTTGGTGCCTAGATCAAATTGTTTTGGGTACATATACTCATCCCACAACAACGGGAAAAGACCAAGATGAGTTTGATGAACATAACCAAGAAGCGATTATGTTGTTGAAGTTATCAATTATTGATGAAATGTTTCTAGAAGTGTCATTTGCTAAGACTGTTGCGGAGATTCGTGCAGACCTAAAAAGTTTCAATGAAATGTTGAATAGAAAATTAGCTTTCTTTTTGAAGAATATGTTGTTCTTCTTATGATGGATGAGAAGATGTCTCTGCAAGAGCATCTTATGAAGATCAAGGATATACATGATTAACTAGAGGCCACTGGTTGCATAATGGAAGAGAACATTGTGGGGATTACACTAAAGAGTCTACTACAATCCTATGAACACTTTATTGAGAAACTCCACATTAGCTCCACTAATGTTGACTTGAAGCTTGATGAGTTGTGTAATAAGCTATTGCTACAAGCTAGGTGGAGGTAGCTGTTTAGTAGCACTAGTGACGTGGTCAATGCTGAACATGAATTTACGGCCATAGACAAAGGTAAAGTCGTGTCCACTCAAAAGAAAGGACAACACACTTCTAAGGAGGGTTCCGAGAAGAATATCACTTGTCACTATTGTGGGAAGCTTGGTCATATCCAAAGATTTTCCAGAAAGAGGTTGGTTGATCATATGTCCAACTAAGGAGAGTCTTAGCGGTAGGCTCATGTAGAAGATCATTCTAAGGAGGTGTTATCATTCCATGCATTCATGGCCAAATGACTTGAAAGCTTTGTCTTCTGTTAGGATAAATACTGAAATGACCATTAAGAGAGGGTAATAAAGTAACTAATGTTATATTAAAGGTCATTTAAGAATATTAAAAAATTTTATCTCTTAGGTAGTTACTAATTTTTCCTTTAGTTGTTTTAGTATGTTTCTATGTCTTTTTTAGAAGCTTTTTTTGTTATTTCTCTATAAAGAGATCGCATCTCCATTTGTAATCATTCAATCATTGAATGTCAATTGATTATCATTTCAAGGAGTGCATTTGTTTGATATTATGTTTTTTTGTTTTCAGTAGTTATTTTTAATATGACATTTTTGGAGCTAATTTCTTCATGCTTGGATTGTTTTTCCCTATTTTCATTTTGGAGAGCTTACAGAGAGAAACCTTAGGATGAAAATCCTAAGAGAAATTTATTTCAATGGTGAAATATCTACCCTAGCTGGTCAATGGTTAAGCCATTTAGCTTTTCACTTTGGATCTAGCATGTTGGAGATTTGTGAAATTTGTCAAGTCTTGTCCAAAGATAATTTTCTGAGTTGAAGATTTCAATTTTTTTAGGTAGAGTTTGGGTATCATAGTTGGGTAAAGTGTTGAGCAATTGAGAGAGGACATTGTGCCTTTATGCTGGGTCTTTAATGGTTGGATTCATTTGGAGCATTCTTGGACAATATTCAACCTTCTTACTGAGTGCTTAGTTGCTAGAAGCTTAGATGCAGCACCAAGTCCCCAAAATAAGAGACGTGATTGATGAAGGGGTGGTTGACAATGTTGGACATGTCCACAAGGCATCTCTTGACATCATTAAGACTATTGATGGATAATAGGGTGCTTAATTATAAGTTTTTTGTCTACAAAAGTCACCCTAGTTCCTTATCACCTAGGATGCTTTAGATGTCAAGTCATCAAATTCCCATGTTTCTTGGATTATATTGTCATTCTATGATTGAAATGATTACCCTTGATTTAGTAGTAAATCCTATGTGTATAATTGCCTTCACGAAGCTTATTGTCATTAATGACCTATGCAATGGGAGGAAAATACCTTCTTCAGCATCTACTTAAAGAAATTAAAATTCATGACAAATAACTAGGGTAATTTAAATAGGAATGACGATTGTATGGATTCAACTATCCCCGTACATAATCCATAGCATACCTATGTATTTTACATTTTCTAATGCAAATATTTTGAAGTTTATAATTTCATAGAAATATTTTAATCAGTGGCTAAGATTATAATTTCTTTGATCTTTTCTGCCATTTACATTCATGTGTAACACTGCGAAAGAACCACATGCCAGTATAATATCACTAAATCAAGCTTATTGCAACCAAAAAATCTATTTTGTAGATAGCTTTATGAAAACTAAAATGCTTTTCCATTTGAATATTAAAACTTTGCTCTGTTCTGAAAGTTGGTTCATTTCCTCTCGTCAAAACTTAAGAAGTTTAAATCCTATCAGTACATTCTTCTCATCCAATAAATTTTAGGGTGGTGCTTTTTGCATGTCCTTTACTATTCTATATTGTCTGGCAATTGATATTGCAACAGCTAATAACTGAGTTGATTGAACAACAAAGGTCATGCACACCTTGGTCATGATTTATCTATCCTTGAAGGTTCCAAGAGAAAACTTGCTTGTTATTAATGATGAATGTTTGAAACATTACAGCCTCCTTTTATTGTTATGGATTCCCATTTTGCTTGCAGGAAGTCACAAATGGGAACTGCTTAATTTCATTACTTTTGGGGCATGCAGATGAAAGAAGCTGGGAAGATAGACATGCCTTCTATTGGAGTTACACCTCAGGGTGACCGTGTCTCAGAATGGAGTCTCAGCTCCCATATGGAAGAAACGTACGGGCAACCTCTTATTGCCATTCTTTGGCAGGATGCCCTTGAAATTTTATCAGATGCCTTACCAGAAGAGTGCAAGCACACTGGATATGAATGTTTTAATATTTCCCAGGTTTGTCCTACATTGTTTTCCCTTTTATACTCATATAAATATAGGCATGCTGTACCAGGAAAACATTTCATTATTAATTTATGATGCCACTCTCCTTGGTAGCATTTTTCTGATAATTGACAATGCACACAGTTTTCTCTTCTCTTTTTCTTAAAAAAATATTTCTTTAATTTGTCTTACAAATTTTCTTGGAGACTCAAGTACTTCACAAAGTATTTAACTGTCAAGAAGTTAAATGGAAAACATTTAAAATTTTACTGTATAATAATATAGTTATTTGATAAAATATTCTTTAATTAACTCATCCTCTCTCATGGCCTTAAAGACTGGGAGGCATGGTCTTTACGGAACTGACTTCCCACCATTAGAAGCAGGAGTACAATTTCAGATTTATATTTCTGCAAATGCATTCTCATAAGTAGGATCTGAAAGATTTATGTCTCACTTGTTCTCCAATGATAGGACTCTGAAAACTTTCTTTAAACTAGAACATTCTTACAGGTCCTATTAAAGCATGTGAAGGATATCCAACGCAAAATGGGATCCTCATACGAGAATTGCTTCTCCTCAAATGTGTGCTTCAGAGAGAGACAGTAGCCTGTTTAAGTCCTGGCTGCAGACAATTGCATCCATTTTGGAAAGGTTTTGTTTCATATGACTTGATATGGGCAACTTTGGCTTTTGGAGATTACCCCAATAGTATCTGTCTCATGTATGTAGATAAAAGACAAATAATGTAATGTCGTTGAGGGTATAATAGTAGCCATTTTATACTTTCAAAATTTATATTTATCAAACAAGACTTCATATAAGAGAATGTCCTGGGTAAATTCAAGGATGTTTTTATTTGTAGTTTGTGTAGATTCAAGAAACATTATATGCAATTATTTTATAGTTGTTTGCAGCTCCACACTTTCTTGTTGATGGAAAAGTTGCAGTCATATGCTTTAGTTCTATGGTTGTATCATTTCATGTTACAATTGTATGGAGTCACATGCTTGTTCCTTCTATAGTTGTATGCAATAGGAAACCAATATATGCAACCCACAAAACAAAGGAAATTCAGCTTGCACACTCTCTTGAAGCTACTATGCAAGAAAGCACATGAAACATAATATTTTCAGTCTCCTTGCTAGGCCTGCTTACCAAATTGGAAGCCTTGAGGGACCAGTTTAGCCTCCATGGAGGAAGAGGAGCTTGAAGATAACCCAAAATGATTTTGATACCCCAGTCAAGGAACAAAAGGTTGATCTTATCATTTAAAGTGTGTAAAAAACCCCTCCATCTTTTTATTGTCATAGTCCAAATCGGTAATCTTGTAATATACCTAATTTCAAATTATCTCCCTTTTACATTAATGAATGTGTGATTAGACAAGGAATGGTAGACCTTATCTCCTGTAAATAAGTTTTGCAATACATATTTAGAAAATAAATGAACCATAGTAAGGTTCTTGATTATTTGGTGATTGATGCACTTAGACAATCACCACGACATTGATACTCCATACAGTCAGTGTTGAAGTTGATGAAAGCTCAACACCACAACTTCCAAGAATCACTGCATGCAAACACCTGCCATAGAAAGAGAGGAGCAAAGCTATGGAAGCTCGAATTCATAGATCCATAGAAGATGAGACATTCTTGATGTGCAAAAAAGAATTGCAAATTTTATTGAATGAATTACAAAGAGAGATCATTCTTATTAAGGAGATCATAACTCTAAAAGGTAAAACCTAGGTTGCATGATAATAATTAATAAACGAATTAATTATTATGTCTAAAGTTTAGCTTAAGTAAAATAGAGTTAATTAGCAAATATTTAATTACTCTAATATCTCCCCTTAAGAAAAACTTAGGGAGTAGCTAAAAACCTAGAAACTATTACCGAAACTACTGAAAGTAGATATGGGTCCTGATAACAAAGCCTAATAAGGTACCCAAGCACAACTAAATCTCTGTAAAGAGGAGAAATAGAGAAAACCACATGGGAAAAAACCTACTTCAAGAAGAGATGGAAATAATGCTAAAATAACTAGTGAAGGATTGAAGAAGCCTCCAAACTAGTGAATGTCCCCAAAGATGAGAACAAAAAAGATTATCATGAAGAACACCACTGAAGCATGTAGAAGCTGCAAAGCTTTGTCGAAAAGTAACTGCTGATCCGAAAAACCTTCACTGAAATAGAACCTAACCAAGTAGAGAAGATTGTCATCTACAAGAGTGCTCTTAGAAGACACTACTCGAATTAGGAAGCACCCAAAGGCAAACAACTAAACTCGGAGATACAGATGGCATGAAACACCGAAGCTTGAAAAGCTAATCAATTGAACATGAAAGGTTGCATCCAAAGTAGGAACGAAAAGAAGAGTTTCTATATGGTAAATGATCCATCTCACCAAAATGCATAAGTACCTAGCCATTGCATCCACCTAGTACATAGGAACAAATACTGAATACATAACCCACTCCATCAAACCAAGGAAGCATAAGAACTAACAAAAGGACCCCCCCTAATGCAGACAAGGGTGAGGTGACAGGCAATTGGAAAAGTGATCCAATAGAACTGCATGTCAAAGAACCATGATCAAGATGCATAACAGAATACATATGTGTGTACTGAGATAATCGAAAAGCTTAGACATGTCATGAGGCTAATGTCATGGAAGGGAAACTTACTGGACAAAGGAAGATGGCAAAAAAAGCCAAAACAACAACCCCCCATGGCACTTTAATTAGAGTAGTGCATGTACAATAAGGCACAAGATATGGTGAAGTTGAAGAATACAATAATCTGCATGAGCTTCCTTAGATGACACTGTTCGAATTAGAAGGGAAAACAAGACAAAATAATTGAAACGAAAACATAGATGAAAAATGACACTTTATCTCAGTGTGTTTGCAAGAATGCATACAAATGATATCATCAAAGACCAGAAGAGACATAAGGCTTATACAAGAGATAATACAACTCATGACAAATCATCTAAAGCAACAAAATCGGTCCCCAGACCTAAAACAACCAAGATATCCACCAAAATGTAAAAATGCAAAAAATTGAATAAAAGTTCCTTAAGTAGAATCTAGAAAAACAATTAGCATTACTGGAAAGAGCTCTGAAAGACCTTTCCAACAATATAAAGATTTCCCAAATCAGAAATTGGATGCTTAAGATATGTCTCACGGAGTGCAAAATAAAAATCTAGACATTGACATCAAAAATAGCTATCAAAAAAGTAACAAAACTGAAAATTACCTACACCAATACTACAGCCTTGAAACCAGCTTTCTGGTGATATCTCATTTTCCAAAAATGGAGTTCGAATGAGCAAGATATGGCAAAAAAAACACAAATAGGTCCAAACTGATCTGGAAGGGCTTGCAGAGTATGTTGATGCAGTGCTGATGTCAGAAAATGGGGAGCTTAAAATTGATGGCCATTTGACTGCCGTGGCAAAAAAATGCCACAAAATTCCCTTTGCGGAGAAAAAAAATCCAGTTGCTAGTGAAACATGCTCCTTGCCAGAAAAAATGCATTAGTTGACAAACAAGACCAGAGCCGAAAAATAAAATTCTGGTGGCCATGGAAGAATTTGCATGCATTGAAAGAGAACCTATCAACTCCACCAAAAACACCGGAGCATTGATAAAGGCGAAAAAACTGCCTATAGGAGACAAAAAAAATTCAAACTTACAGAAGTCAATGGAGGTCGGCCGCATGAAAGATGGAAGCGCAATCCCAAAAAAGATTCCACAAATTCCACCATGTCCGAAAATCAGAAGATGGGCGCGCATGAAAAGCGAGAGCCGAAAAAGACTAGTCACGGGGTGCATGAAGATTGGATAGGGGCTTTGGTTACCAAAAAACTAGCCGTAAGAGCCTTCAAAAAACCTGCCCACTTTATGAGCGTAAAAATAATGCTTCCCAATCAAGCACCAAAAGGTAAGACTCCACATGGTGCACAAGAGTTGGAGAAAATTGAGGATAGAGGGCGTTCATTGCACCTGACGTGGCCTATGCTCAAGTCATTAATGTTGCCTGGAGTATTTGCAAGATAGAGGGCCAAAATTTGAGAGGCAAAGATTTATCACCAAAAAACTTCGCTCTAATAAAAAATCTCCAACCACAAAAACATGCGTTGATGAAATTTGAGGGGCATGGGGCCCAACGCATGGAAAAAGAGCCCGCAGGTATGAGTGGTTCAAATCACACACAAAGACCTATGTCAACGCGGTGTCTTCTGGTTGATCGGATCGAGATCAATGCATGTAGCAAAGTTCAAGGCCCCTACGTTCATAGAGAAGAGACAGTATGATGCCCCCAAACAAAAACTCTTCGCCACAAAAAACAAACACCTCCAATCACCAAAAAGCAAAGCACCGACCTTAGCAAGAGGGCGCAGGCAAAAAAACACATCCCAAGGCACCAAATCCAAGGCAAGAAAATGTGTCCCAAGGTGCCAAATCCAAGGCCACTGACATGCATTGGGGCATGGAGCGCATAGAAAACTTTAACATAGGCCCCTAAAAATTTGTGCTGCCCAAACCAAGGAGCGCGCAAGCAAATGGGCCACGTGGATGGGAGGTAGGTGGGGCTCAGGGCCCCCTGCGCATGGGGTAGGCCCGTAGGTCCCCAAAAAAACTTCTTCACAAATAAAGAAAATCGTGCCTCTTCACATAAACTAATGCCATCTTTTTTTTTGGATTGTATGCAGTTTGCAAAAATACATTTTGCTACAAAATTTTGATAAAAATTAAATCAAAAAATATTGCTGCCTCAAAGCGTGTGTCTAGGTTAGACAACTTGGGTGCAAATTTTTTTGCCTCAAACTACAACTTTGTCCAAAATGGACCATTTATATGGAAATAAGGATTTTTGGATGTTCTGAGCACAATGGTGATGTTTGTTTGGGCTTACAGTGACCAGAAACAAAGACCCCCCCCCCCCCCCCCGCAATCCAATTAAAACAACTGAAAAGCACAAATCTGAAAACTGCAACCAAACCTCTCACAAATAGAATAGGGGCATGAAGATCTGGAGCTTTGATACCATGTTGAAGTTGATGAAAGCTCAACTCCATAGCTCTTAAGAATCACTACATGCAAACATCTATCACAGAAAGAGAGGAGCAAAGCTATGGAGGCTTGAATTCAGAGATCCACAGAAGATGAGACATTCTTGATATGCAAAAAAGAATTGCAAATTCTATTGAATGAATTACAAAGAGAGATTGTCCTTATAAAAGAGATCAAAACCCTAAAAGCTAAAACCTAGGTTGCATGATAATAATCAATAAAAGAATTGATTATTATGTTTCTAAAGTTTAGCTTAAGTAAAATAGAGTTAATCAGCAAATATCGAATTACTCTAACAACCAGCACTATTATGATGCAATTAAATGAGTGATCTTTACTACAATCACTCTTAAATGGTACCATACCATGTGGTGACATGATGGTCGACTAAGTCCACCCATCATCATGTAATCATGTTTCATGTTTGCATCATGTAGCAATGATTCGTGTCTGTATTCATACGTCATTATTCATATTCACACCAAATAGCAATATCTCCTGTTTTATATCTGCATTATACAACTATACTTCATATTTGCAGCAATCCATTAGCGTACAACACTACCTCATAATTGCATTGTATTGTCGTCAGTAATTATTGTGTAGTTGACAGGATGTATGTCGTCGATAAATACTATGTAGCCGACGGGCCCTTCGGGAAGGTTCTTGTTATGTGGCCAACGGCCCTTCGAGAAGTTTCTTAGGAAAGTATTTATACACCCTCTGGGATCATTGTAAGAATCATCATAAGTATAATGTAATGTCTTTGGCATATGCGAATAATAAAAGGAGTACTGTTGCTACATGTTCTTGTTTTATTGTCTATATGCATTAATCTATTTACCCATATGGTAAACATTTGGCGTCGTTGCCCCATGAACCTAGAACGAAGGAGGAATGAAGACTAATGCCAAATCAGCTTAACAAAGATCGAAATAAGATAAAGGGAAAAGATGGAATACGCACCACACAAGAAAATTTAATTTTGGCACAACAAACCAAATGTAGAAGGAAGTTTCAGAAGATTGCTAACAGTCACAGAAGTGGTGAGGAATTGTTGGAGGAGACTCGATAGCGGGTGGAATTGGTGGAAGAAGCAAGGGAGGAATTTTTAAACCTTTATTCGCCGAGGGAAGAGAATCCAGACGGAAGGGAATTAATTCGCACGACTCGAAGTGCAGAGGGAACACGAGTGTGGAGTGAACTCTTCGTCTGTGATATAATTCCAGAATGGACAAATTCACTTAACGGAGACCCTTCTTCACCAAAAATCACAGTTATCGGAATACAAAGTGTTGGTGTTGGAGTGTAGAGCGTTGGTGTCGGAATACAAAGCATTGGTGTCAGAATACAAAGTGTTGGTGTCGAAGTGCAGAGTGTTGGTGTCGAAATACAAAGTGTCGGTACCGGAGTACAGAACGTCGGTGTCACAGTGCCGAACAATGCCCCTACACAACATCCTGTAATAATGGCAGGACCAAAGGAGAAGTTGCCAAAGTTTGATGGTGATGAAATGGTCGATCCACTCAGACATTGCAAAACATGCGAAACAATTTGGAAGGCAAATGGCATAACAGATACAAATGAATGGGTCCGATAATTTTCGGCAACTCTAAGGGGGGTAGCAATTGATTGGTTTGTTGATACAAATCCCCAAAAATTAACCAATTGGGACAGCATTAAAAAGGAGTTTATCACCGAATTTTAACTGTTGCACAACGACAATGAGATTGTAGCCGAGATATACAACCCAAAATAGAGAAAAAATGAAACAATCCGAGTATACGCGAGGAAATTAAAAGACTTGAGAAATAAAATGGAAAATAAGCCGGCTGATGGGCTGCAAAAAATATGGTTCATTGGAGGCCTTCTCCCGAAGTTGCGGAAGAAGATGAAGATTGTGCCGCCATCGTCATACCCTGAAGCATACAATCGAGCAATGAACTTAGAAAGTGAGCAGAAGGCAAAAAAAAAAAGAGTAGCTCATCCGATTCAGATGACGACGCATCTTCGGAAGAAGAGAGCAACGATGATGAAAAGGGCAGCAAGAAGGTCCGAGCCCTCCAAAAGAATATGATCCGAATGATGAAAGAATTTAAAAACATGCAGAAGGCGACCAAGGGAAATGAGCTATGGTGCAAACTGCAAGACAAAAGGCCATACGAAGGGATCTTGTCCGAAGAACCAGTTCTGCGAGATCTGCTAGATCATGGGACATTCCACAAAAGAATGCCCCTTCAATATGAAAACAAGAGGACCTCAACAAGTGCTCTTGATGCAGGAGGCTTCCATGTCAGGAGGGAGCGGAAACACCATTACGGAGGGTGCCACCTCGGGAGGGTACAAAAATAATAGACGAGGGCAAAACAACAATGCCAATAATTATAATAGGAGCCACAGTCGAATTCAATACAATGCAAATGGACGACCGATGGTTCAATGCTGAGCATGCAATTTGTGTGGCCACTTTGCCCGAGATTGTACAATGGCAAACGCACCGAAGTTATGCAGATGGTGTGGTTCTGGAGATCATGAAGATGCCAAGTGCCCAAAATCAGGAGTGAATCTGATCACCATTGGAATGGACGAAGAGAATGTTCTGGAAATCACACGGAAGTAAGCAAAACTGTACCCCGACCCAACAGAGGAAAAGAAGAGATTAGAGGAAGCACGGGTGGAAATTGAGAAGGCGACGGAGGCGGACAAAGCACACTTGAAGGACACTACTGGTACCTCAGCAAGAAACTGTGTGGAACAGAACATCGTACGATAAATATTACAAGTGGAAGTGTTAGTCAAGATAAATGATATATTGCTCACAATGCCTCAACTTCGATCGACACTCACAAACATCACTCCAGCTACTAAATTATCAGGAGAACAAGGGAGAAGGAAAGTGGAGCACATGCAGAGGACCCTATGCTACTAGCCCTCACATTCGGACGACATCCGGCGGTCGGCGAGATGGGAATTTTGGGAACAGTTCTAACAAACACGATTGTAGACAGAGGATCCGGTGTGAATGTGTTACCGGAGGATATCTGGAAGAGGTTGGGACAATCGACGTTGTGGCCACCTTCATTCTAGTGGCTAACAACGGACCAACACGACATTAAACCTCTCGGCGTTCTGATGGCACAACCAGTGACAATTGGAACACAACCATTCCTACTCGACTTCATCGTAATTCCACTGAAAAGGAGAGGATGCGATGTCATTCTAGGCCGTGGATGGCTTGTGCAAGTGAAGGTCAAGCATGACTGGAAGAAGAATACACTATCAATGGAAAACAAGGGATGACAATTCATTATTGATTTACACATACAAATGGTGGGCGAAGAAGTCGTATCATCTAATTCCGAAGAAGAGGATGACGGAAAGCAGCGATTAGAACCCAATGAGGAAGGAGTCCTACGGTTGGAAGGTGGATCGACGGACGATGATTTGGATTCAGTGAACAGCCTTTTCCACTGGCAGATGGAGGATTACGAGCTCTTTCTGAGCTGTAATATGTTAAGGGTCAACGAAGGTGAGAAAGAAGAGAAAAATGAATGTCCAAAGGAATACAGAGAAGCAGAAGAAGGAAAGGCAGTTACAGCTGAAGCTGAAGGGAAGAACATACAGTACGAACCCAGTAAAAGGAAAGATCCCACCGTACATAACACAGTGAATGGACCGCACGGAAAGAAAATGTTACTTCGAACTACGGATATAGTAGAAAGGTGCCGGTAGCAAGGAAAACACATCATACGGTCTGCACAGGAAACAAAGAGGAGGGGTTTAATAAAAGCTTCAGCATTACGGAGTAAAGGTTCTAAAATCAAGAATACAGTTATTGACGGCAAGGAGTGGTAGCCAACGGAAGTCATGGTACTGAGTGTCGATAACAAACTGGGCGATATGGAAAATCGGAGGGAGAGATCGTGTAACTTAAATAAACTTGATGAGCGACGATTGCAGGCACAATGGGCCACGGAGGTGACACAGAATAGGGACAAAGCATGGCATGATAGAAACTTGAAACTGAACAAGTTCCAACCGGGGCAGCTGGTGTTGAACTATGACGGACGGAATGAAATCAAACTGGGCAAGTTTAAAGTCAAATGGGTCCGGCCATACCAGATTCGGGAATTAGGTGATAATGAAGCAATAAAGTTGTGGACATTGGATGGGGAGGAAATTCTGGAAACGGTGAATGGTTCGAAATTGAAAATATATCAGGCGTGACCTATTCCATCGTCGATGAATATCAGGGAGCAGTAGAATTTTTATTCAAAAAAATTTTTTAAAAAAAAGTGAAAAAGAAAAAAAGGGACAAGTCATTGAGCTCACTGTACGGTGGTTGTCCGTACGGCTGCCACATATGTCACCGTATGGTGATTGCATGTATGACATTTGTTATGCCTCACCTCTAACACTGTACGTTTGATGGAGGAGCAAGGGAAATTAAATAGTCGTACGCTTGTAGCCTATATCTTCGTACAGTAAGACAAGTATGGCTTCATATGCACATGACCATACGACATCATACTTGCCACTGCAAGCACCGTACGTCTAACAAATAAAATGCAGGATATATACTAGGCACCGTACGGAAAGTTGGAGCACATACAGACTTATTATGTACCATAAGGTGATTGGCTTGCATTGTATGGACTTCTTGTTATGAATTGTTCGGTTGGGGCAATACTATTAGTTTGTACGGACAGGGAGTACGGTGGCAAGGAAAAAAAAGAAACAAGTTATAAAGGCATCACAGTATGGAGTTTGTGTTTTTAGTGTGACACAGAGATCTTGCATAATGAGTATAAGCTAAGCTCAAAAACAAGCATATTTGAAAAGACGCCCAGTTGGATCAAAAACGCCTAGTCTGGAGGTTGTAAGTTACTAAAATAAGAAAGGCACGTAGAGGAGCACATTCATACGGCGTTTAGGGAAGGGCAACGTGGATTGTGGTATTGTTCTTCGACCAACGTTTGTACACAGTTTAGGGAAGGAGAAGAATTTTTGTGTGTCGAGGGATAACTGGCCTAACCCAACAGAGGAACAAATGAAGTCTACAGGAAAGAGGAAGTGGAAGAGCTAAAAAAAAAAAAAAAAACGACGACAGATCGAAACAGTTCAGAATGAGTAATGTATGATGCTGAAGGGAAGGGAAAGACATAAACAAGTAGAAAACTTAAGCGGTTGGTTGAAAGAGTATGGAATCAGAAGAAAATCACAAAAATAGTGTGTTCCATGGAGTTTTGTGTGGGTTTGAGAGAGCTAAATTGGTCTTGGCGGCGAGGGCACTGCCCCTTGACCCCGTCCTATATCGCGATAGGGAGTGCGTCTGGGGCGTTGCCTTAGGACCTCACAGGGGCGCAGCCCCTTGACCTTGCTGGGGGCGATGCTCCCTAGACCCCCAGTCGGTGCGGTTATCAGTTGTGGGAAGTGTGACCAATTGATGAGACCTAGAGTTGCTGCAAGCATAGTGTGCCAGAGGTGGAAAGATCAACGGAGTAAGCCTTTCGAGAGGGGTGATACGCTTTGGAGCACTTGGAGTAGGTGTTGGACGTGAAGCTGTCTTGGTGGATGCATAGAGAACTCGGGAGGAGCTGATCATCTAGTTGAAGGCAGTACAACGACACTTGGCTTAAGGTACCCAGGAGTTGGAAGTAGAGAAAGTGGCACGCGTGGCTATCAAGGTCAGTTTGATTAAGGAAACAATATTGTGTTAGCAGAGGCTACAGATGCAACATGGTTTGGAGACCAGTTTGGTGCAGGCATCGGACGAATGTGAAAGTGGTGTGACAGAAATAGATAATGTATTCCGTTTTGTTAATCTGTCTTGAATATTTCGTAATTTTCATCCAGAGACGACTTTTCTTTTGGGGGGGATGATGTCGTCAGTAATTATTGTGTAGCTGATGGGATGTATGTCGTCAGTAAATACGACGGGCCCTTCGAGAAGGTTCTTGTTATGTAGTCGACGACCCTCCGAGAAGGTTCTTAGGAAAGTATTTATACACCCTCCGGGATCATTGTAAGAATCATCATAAGCATAATGTAATGTCTTTGGCATATGTGAATAATAAAAAGAGTACTGCTGTTACATGTTCTTGTTTCATTGTCTGTATGCATTAATCTATTTACCCATACAGTAAACATTTGGCGTCATTGGCATTCACCACCATCATGTACACATTTGTTCATACATTTCATATTCCATTCCGTGCTGGAATAATAAGCATACATGTTATCAACTAAGTCAATCAGTATCAACTAAACCAACCCGTGATGCATTAGCTAAGGCCGACAAACATTGATTGCATTTATGATAGGATGCAACTCTACCCCGTGCCTTGTCACTTAACAAGTGATGATATAAGGAGTTCAAAAACATCGCATTGAGCACGTGAATAATATACCTTTCTTCTCTTATTCATTATTTGATCAGCTCGTTGAGCATTTTCCATCTTGGTTATCAGTTTTAAGATTCGCAAGATTATATCCGAGAAAGCACCACTTGCATGTTATATATATATATTGCACATATTAAAAGATCAATATTCAAACATAGCAATCAATCGGTAGAGGCAATAATCTACTTTTTTATTGTCATTATTAAAGGATCTATCAAAGATTGCATGATCCGCCTTCACACATTTGAGAGATCAAAGGGATTGCCTATAAGCATAGTGCTTTGAGGTTTTCACACCATCGCCCCATTCCAAATGGGGAGCCCCCTCTTTTTGCTTTGGCAGTAGGTTGGTGGTCTTGGGTGGTCTTAGTTGGTAGCAATTTTCATATCTCCAAGTCAAAGAGATGTGTTTGGCAACTATGGCTTGTTGAGAAGTCAAGTCTATCAAGGGTATGAGCAAGAGTTGAGCTAAACTAGTCAAGGAGGGTTGAGTTGAAATCAAGAGGATTGGTGATGAAAGGAGTTTTAAAAAATTGAAAATCCTTATTTCAATGTCAATTTGATCTTAGAAAGTTAGGAAAGGTTGTGGGAGGTAACACTGCTGAAGGCATGTTGAACCCTGAAATCTAGCTCAGTCTTCAAGATTTTTGAAAGCTCTCAAACTCTAAAAAAATGATTATAGCTCTTATGAAGCTGAACCCTATCTCAAACATCTATTTATATAAAATTGACTTAAAGTATAAATGTAACTTATATGAATTCTCTTGCCCTCTGAGCTAAAGAAATTGACTTGAAGACTTGGGGGCTTGGCTTGCAAATGAACAATCCTAGCACTAGGTCCATGTCTCGGAACTCACAATCCCAACAACCCTCAAAATTCCACCCATATTAAAAGAGAGTTTCAACTGCAAATTGATGAGAAAAGTAAAGGACAAATGCAAAATATTGTAATTTTGAGGAGAATTGGCGAAGTTAAATAATCTTTAGAGGGATGGGGAATTTGCTGCCCTCTTAGGATTCCCAATCCTAGGAGCCACGATTTCGCCCTTCTTTATCAGACTATCCATAGAAAGCATGATTCATGAAATAATTTGAAGTGAAATCCAATATAAAATGATGACATCCACCTAAAGCAATGGCAGATCAATAAAGAATGAAGTGGTGAAATCTTGAGGACAAAGGATCAATGATAAAGTGCAAGGTGAAAATCCTAGAGGGTTGGTAGAATCCACTACCCTCTTCTTAGAGTCACTAAAATGGGCAAAAGGCTAAGTGGATGATTGAACAATAACATGCACAAAGAAATCAAACTCAATTGATGATGATGTTAGTTTTAGTGATCTCTAATAGATAAAACTATTATTGTAGATATAGACAATAATTGAAATCCTTAATTGAACAATGATAGAACCAGAGATGCAGATTCTGTTCTCTTAATGGTGATTGTAGAGTCTTTAACTTTAGTGCTAAGGATCACTGAAGATATACTGTTTTCACAATGGAGATTGCTGAGAGAATATGTAAATCAGCTTCAATGAATGATGTCGATAGTTGTCCTACAAAATAAATGTGTAGATTGCTGGGATTGTAATGCCCTAGATTGATTATTTTCCCATCAATCTACACTTGTATTTATACATGAGAAAGGTCATGCCTCCCATAGAGTCATGACTCTATGTGGCCTTTGGCCACGTAGGGTGATGCCTCTATGGAGGCATAACTAACCAACTAATAGTTAATATAATACAACATATTACATGATCGACGGTAAAACACAAGACCCCTGATAACGTACACATTATGATGTCTGCCAATAATGTGTACATCACAATGTCTGCCGATAATATAATGTCTTCCGATAAGATCATCAAACGTATGTTAAGACAATCATCCAAACATATATATATGTGTGTGTGTGTGTGCGTGCGTGTAAGTAACATCAATGAATATTATTAGATGAACCTGGTACAAATTTTGCATATGTCTGATGAACAGAATTCACATAACATCATTACTTCTACTGATGCTATACATCAACACTCCCTCTTAGCAAGGGCGAAGTAATACACCTTCAGAATAGAATATCTGAATACATTATTTGATCGTAATACTCTAAAACAGTGACTACTCAAATAATTAAAATCACCATGCTATGAACGCTATCATAACATATATTATGATTTCTAATTGTTTGAAACAATATCTAGAGTAACCATAATGGATTCGTTATCAATGATCTCTAATTGTCCGAAACAATATCTAGAGATGTCCATGATAATAGGCCTATCATTTGCAAGATTGTCACCTTACAAATGATTACCTTCTGAATATAGATGTCCATGAAAAATCGTCACCTTTCATTATATATTTGATGCAACTAAACAACAATAGAAGCATAAACTCACATGAATTGAAAACTTAAATTCAATATTCAATATTACAATTTAATCATACCAAGTTTTTCTTTGAAGTAATCCAACTTTACTTTAGCAAGAGTCTTAGTAAAGATATCTGTTGTTTGCTCATTAGTACTGATGTACTTCAGTTGAATGACTTCTCGATCCACCATATCTCTAATGTAGTGGTAAGGAATTTCTATACATTTGGAACGATTGTAGAAAACTGGGTTAGCTAAAAGCTTGATGCAACTTTGATTATCACGATGAATCACATTGGGCTTTAAAGGTCTTTTGAACAAATCTACTAACAACTTCCATAGCCATATTGCTTCTCTAGCACCCAAGGAAGAGGCAATGTATTCTGCTTCGGTAGAATTTAATGCAACTGAAGACTATTTTCTGTTGAACCAGGAAACCATTCTAGATCCTAGACTGAAGCAACATCCAGAAGTACTCTTACATTCAGTAGGACTGTCTGCCCAATCGGAATCAGAATATCCATGAAGGTTGATGTTGACTTGATCATATTTGATTCCCATCCTAATAGTACCTTTTAGATATCTCAAAATGTATTTAGCTGCATGTAGATGTATCTTCTTTGGTGCACACATAAATTGACTCAAGGTGTTAGTTGCATAACATATGTCAAGACAAGTATTCACCAAATACATTAAAGATCAAATGATCTGTTTGTAGTAAGTAGAATCTGTAGGTTTTGATTTGATCATATCATCCTTTAACTTGTGTAAAATGACTTATAGGAGTAGAAGTTGGTTTACATTCCATCATTCCAAATTTTGTTAGAATATCAACTGTATATTTTTCTTGATTCAAAAAAATGTAGTTACCCTTTTGCTAGACTTCTAATCCAAGGAAGTAGTGTAGAAGACCTAAATCCTTCATATCAAACTCTGCTATGAGTTCTTGTTTGCATTTCTTTATGAGATGTTCTTCACTTGTTATCAATAAGTCATCAACATATAACGCAAGAATAATCTTATCATCACCATTTATTTTGAAGTATAAGTTAGGGTCAGCTTCATTTTTAGAATATTCTAACTTCATTAGATAGTTGTCTATCCTTTCATACCATGCTCTAGGAGTTTGTTTGAGACCATACAGAGCTTTCTTTAATTTACAAATGTGAGTTTTTCTGTCATGAGTGCAGAATCCTTTTGGTTGCTCGATATAAACTTCTTTAATTTTGCCATTTAGGAATGTTGTTTTGACATCCATTTGATGAACTTTCCATCCTTTGGATGCAGCGATAGCCAAGATGGTTCTAACTGAAGTGTATCTAGCAACTAGTGCAAATGTTTCTTCATAATCGATGCCTTCTTTCTATGAGAAACCCTGTGCTACAAATCTTGCTTTGTATTTTTCAATGCTGCCACCATATGCATATTTAATTTTAAACAACCGTTTAGAAGAAGCAATTGATTTGTTTTTAGGCCTCGGTACAACATCCCATACATCTTTTTTTAATATGGAATTATTTTCTTCAATCATTGCTTCTTTCCAAGATTGACTTGATAGTGCTTCTTTAACATTTGAAGGTTTTGTTTTTATAAGTTCAGTTAATTATGCAACATAACATGACTGATTTCTTGTTCTTTTACTTTCTTGAATTACTTCATTAGGTTTAATTTGATTTTCTTCTATCATTTTCCTAGCCCAGAGTGGCCTCTTTTTATTGTTGATATTTTTAGTATCTTCATGCTTAGATGTAGAGGTAGAAGATGGTTCAATATCATTCTCCCTCTCAATTTCTGCTTGATGATTTTCATCTACTTCAGGAATAGATTCAGTAATAGATTCATCATTGTTTCTAGAAATATTAAAGGCTATATCTTCTTCAAATTTCACATCTCTACTAATCTCAATTGTTCTTTGACTTGGTATAAAGACCCTATAGCCTTTAGTTGTTTCACTGTATCCAATGAGTAACCCCTTCTTTCTGGATGGTTCTAGTTTTATTCTTTTCTCTTTAGGAATGTGGATATAAACAAGGCATCCAAATATTCTTAGATGACTTAGATATGGTTTAATACCCATAAATACTTCTTTAAGAGTGGTGTTCTCTAATACTAAGTGTGGACATCTGTTTTGAATGCAGACTGCAATGTTAGATGCTTCAGCCCAGAAAGAAGTACGAAGGTTTTGATCGTGCATCATTGCTCTGGCTGATTCAACAATTGATCTATTTTTATGTTCTGCAACTCCATTTTGTTGAGGATTATATGGTACAGAAAACTCCCTCTTAATCCCAACAGCGATGCAAAAGTTTATAAATTTTTTAGAGATGTATTCACCTTCATTGTCTAACCTTATTATTTTTATTTTCTTTCCTGATTGATTTTCAACTAGGGCTTTGAATTCTTTGAAATTTGATAATACTTCAGTTGATTCTTTTTGTTTTAGAAAGTAGATCCAAGTTCTTCTAAAGTAATCATTAATAAAAATTACATAAAAGATGCACCCGTTAAGAGAAGGTACAGACATAGGGCCGCAAAGGTCAGTGTGAATCAGTTCAATGATGGATTTTGATTTGTGAACACTTTGAGGAAATGATTGCTTTGTGTTTTTACCTAGAGCACATCCTTTGCAAATGCTTAAGTGATCAGTTTTCAAACCAGGTAAACCTTTTACTATTTTTCCTATAGATGATAATGCACGATAGTGAAGGTGACCTAGCCTTCTATGCCAAATTTTGGTAGAGTTTGATGTTTCAAGACTTAGAGCTAAGTTTTGATTGTTACCTAGTTTATATAGACTTCCATCTCTAAATCTAATAGAAATGGCTTTCTTGATATTAGAGTTCTTTGGCCAAGATAGAACTTTGTCCTCTTGAAAAGTGATTCTGAATCCTTGATCAGCAAGACCAGAGATAGAGACTAGATTTCTTTTTATTCCAGGTACATATAAAACATTTTTGAGTTGGAGAGTAATTCCTGAATTTAGGTAAATAGAATAGGAGCCAATACCTTTGATAGGATGAGTAGAGTTATCTCCAATGATAACTTCTTCTGAGGAGTGTTTTGAGAAGGTTTCAAATTTGTCTCTAAAACCAATGATGTGTCGAGATGCTCCACTGTCTATGATCCAAGTGTTGTTTGAGTTTAATTCACTTGAAAGAGCTAAATAAAATGCATATTTTTTTTTTCTTCTTTCTCTACTTCCTCTTCTTTGATTTCTGCTAGAGCTGCTTGAATTCTCTTTTGTTTAGGGTAGAAATTATGAGAGTGACCAATTTTATCACATTTGAAGCATCTTACTTTGGACCAAGCACGTTTCTTATATGATTTGTCACTTTCCCTCTTATTATGTTTGAATTTGCATGAAGAGCTTGAATGTCTCCCTCTTGATTTATACTTAGTCCTCTTGAGACTAATCTTGATTCTTCTTGTCTGCATTCATTTTTTTAGTAATTCAAATTTAGGAAGCTCAGGTCGAGAACTTAGGCTTTGAATAAATGTTTCCCAAGATAGAGGAAGTCCTCTTAATGCTATCATGCTAAGTTCTTTGTTATCAACTCGACTTTCCCTTGTTGCAAATTGATCTTTTAATTCAAAAATCCTTAGAAAGTAGGATGTAATAGATTCTCCATTTTTCATCTTTATATATAGTAGATCTTGTTTTAGAGTTAACAATCTACTAGTATTGTTGATTTCAAATGTATCTTTGATAGTAGAGAACATTTCAAACGCAATCTTGAGACTGGATATGGATGGAAGAATATGATCTTTTATAGAATCTATTATAATTTTCATTGCTTTGTTATTGTGTCTTTTCCAAGTTACTTTCTCTGTATCATTTTCAGGCATGGATATGTTTGTTTGTATATACTCCTCTAATTCCATTTCTCTTAAGATTATCATGACTCGAATTTTCCATGATGAAAAATTTGATGCTCCCTCAAGCCTATCCTCTAGCCTTACATGATTCACCATTTTGATTTAAGAATATAATTTAACTTTTATAAATCTAAGGCTTTAGATTTTAATTCTAAGTAATAGATTTTCTTATTAGAATGGCTCTGATACCATGTTAGTTTTAGTGATTACTAATAGATAAAACTATTACTGTAGATATAGACAATAATTGATATCCTTACTTGAACAATGACAGAACTAGAAATGCAAAGTCTGTTCTCTTAATGGTGATTGCAGAGTCTTTTAACTTTAGTGCTAAGGATCATTCAAGATATATTGTTTTCACAATGGATATTACTGAGAGAATATGTAAATCACCTTCAATGAATGTTGTCGATAGTTGTCCTACAAAATGAATGTGCAGATTGTTGGGACTGTAATGCCTTAGATTGATTATTTTCCCATCGATCTACACTTGTATTTATACATGAGAAAGGTCATGCCTCTCGTAGAGTCATGACTCTATGTGGCCTTTGGCCACGTAGGGTCATGCCTCTACGGAGGCATAACTAACCAACTATTCGTTAATATAATACAACATATTACATGATCGGCAATAAAACACAAGACCCCCAATAACATACACATTATGATGTCTGCCGATAATGTGTACATTACAATGTCCGCCAATAATATAATGTCTGCCAATAAGATCATCAAACGTATGTCAAGACAATCATATATATGTATGTAAGTAACAACAATGAATATTATCAGATGAACCTAGTACAAATTTTGCATATGTTTGATGAACAATATTCACATAACATCATTACTTCTACTGATGCTATACATCAACAAATGAAACGATGGAATTGAAGTCTCAGATGACTAAAATTCAGTCCTAGAGGGATGGTGGAATACGCTGCCTTGTGAGGATTCCAAATTGTAATGTCCTCTTTGTGTGTCATTGTCATGTCCCCTATTTTTTCCAATAAAATTCAATAATATAATGAGTCAAAGAAATAATAAATTTTATTATCCTAATTGGAATAATAAACAAGAGAACATAATATGATAATAATAATATTATTAAATATATTATAATAATAACAAGAAGGAATATCGTAATAGAAGATGATTATAATAAAATATAATACTATTGAAAAGGTGATATGAGATAATGTTAAACAAACATAATACCTTATTAATCAAAGGTTAAATACAATGTAATCAAAATTATAAATATAATTATAGTTGAACAATTATTAAACTAATATTAATAATTGCTCCTGATCGGTCATGTCTTTTGAGAATAATATGCACGGGGTATATAAGGGAGAATAATTTTGAAAAGGAGGATATCAAAAAATATGAAAAGAAAGATATGGAAACTCTGAAAAATAATCAATACTATTAAGGCTTTTAGAATAATGTCCCTATTTTCTAAACAGGAGGAACTGGAGACATTACATGTGGTATCAGAGCAGATTCTCCTAGTAACCTATGAAGTTTTGGAGTTCATATTTGTGGAAAATTGGAAATCTCAGTTGGAGATAAATTTCAAGCTTCTGGTATTTTGGATCTGTCAATCAGAGAAAGAATGATCTTTTGTTCAAAATAAAACAGATCAATTATCATCGAACAAGCATTAGGAGTATTGATTCTATCCAATAGAGATCATAAGATGGTGTAAAAATATCAAACAGTATCGACAACAACTATTAAAGAGGTGCCAGAATTGAAGATGGGCATAATCAATATTATCAAACAGTAATTATCAAAGGGATGCCATCATGAGTCTTCATATTGAAACAGTTATTAGCGGTAAAACATAATGGAATCGAAAGTAAGCGGGTAATAATCACGAAGAAAGCTCAGACTCAACTCTTATATATTTTGATAAGATTGTGTAGGCAATTAGAGAGGGCGAAAAACGCATTCGTTCAAGCAAAAGAAACTCCAGACTTGATCAATATGGCAGAAGAATACATAAATTGACGAGAAGAGCAAAGTCTATTTCTCTAACAACAAAGTGATTGTTATTGTAAATGACAGCGATTATATTGCATTCAGGCTTAAGACAACAATAAGAAATTTTAGAACACAAAAGGACACACGAATTTTGCAAGTCAAAAGTCTCTCATTGACACTTGAGACTTAGAAGAGTTGAAGGAGATATGCGGCAATGATAAAATGGCACGAGAAATGGATTCCACTTACCATATCATAGACTATGAAAGAAGACTAATCAAAATACCGAACATGAACCAACCAGTCTGAAATGAAACATATACAATGATGAAAATCTGAAGTCAAGCAATAGCATGAGGGAGTAAGTCTGCTGATAGAAGCCCACGACATTAAGATGATTAAACATAAGTGCCATGAAAATACTCATTACTACGTCTAAAACAAATGCAGTGAATCAAGGAATCACGATGAGTCTAAAGGAACAATGATACCAAAGTCAAACAAAACAAGTCTCCACTTGCGGCGGTTCATAAACGGGAGACAGATTTTATAAATTGCACATAAGACATACAACTAGAACTTGTACCTGCGGGTCCAAGGGTCATGCCGATTTAACACAACAATCAAAGTTTCTATAGTATACAATGTTATACTTGTGAATGTAAGGGGGGATAGTATTAGTTTCAAACAATGAGCATGAAAAGAAGAAGAACAACCATATGAAGCAATTTGAAGATAATCAATAGACATTAGGCAAGCCCAGGAAGACAAGTATATTTCAGACACTTAATGTGCCAACCAATCAGGACAAATTAAACAGAGGTATCCAATATTATGGCAATATTTGAATGCTTGGTGTCTTTAGAGAGAAACTTAGGGTCAAATATTCATTGAGAGTTTCAACAAGAATTTATGAATATCTGATTTGTTTAGAGAGAAACTCAGAATGAAATATGCAGCAAAGATGATTAAATACTTTAATAGAAGCCTAGTTTCTTTAGAGAGAAACTACAAACAAGTGACAATATATATATTGTAAGGATTAAACATATGCATATGTCATAGGGCCTTGGTAAAGGAGGGATCTTTACCAAGTGATTAATCAGAGATCCCTAGAGGCCTTAGGGTGAGATAAGGTCTCTCCTAAGGATTAAAGAAAGAGAGATAGTCCTAAAGGGACATCCACACAGGCCTGGGATGGGATAAAGTCTCTCCCAAGGATCATAGGGATGAGTACATCCTAAAGGGATACTCATAGAGGCCTAGGACAAGATAAAGTCTCTCTTAAGGATTAAATAGAGATGAATACTCCTAAAGGGGTATCCATAAGAGCTTAGGACGAGATAAAGTCTCTCCTAAGGATTATAAAGAGGCATAATTCTAAAGGAATATCCACAAGGGCTTAGGACAAGATAAAGTCTCTCCTAAGGATTGTAAGGAGTGGATTATCCCAAAGGGGTATCCGTAGTGAGGTGAGATAAAATCTCACCTAAGGATTAGGAATGCAAATGGAAGAGTATCCGTAAGATTTGGGAAGAGATAAAATCCCGACCAAAGATTACAAGGATTAATTATCAGCACTCATCATGGATCAAATAATATACAATCGGGAGTACAAATATGTTGCAACACATCCAGATAAGTGTCATTGAATTGTTTCGAGTATTTTAATTTAGTATTCAATTTTTTATTTTCCTTCTAGCTCTGACATGTTTATAGTTATAAATTTATTCTAATAAGTTGTTAGTAATATTATCATTCTAATCAAAGTGAAATTATTGTTTTAGGATGCATCAATCAAATCACAAGCAGAGAATATTGAATTGCTTGAAGACAAGCAATTTTGAGAGGGATGGACTGTTTTTTTTTTTTTAAAAGAGGGGTAAACGCTTTGACCTGGAGCTATGAACCAGTGAGGCCACAAACGGGGGACCTCATCCCCATGAGATTTGAACCTTGATGGCAAGGATAACAACACAACAACTTAATCATCACAACATGCCACTATTGACAAGGAAAGGGTGGACTGTCATGTCCCCTATTTTTTCCAATAAAATTCAATAATATAATGAGTCAAAGAAATAATAAATTTTATGATATTAATTGGAATAATAAACAAGAGAACATAATATGATAATAATATTATAATAATAAAAAGAAGGAATATCATAATAAAAGATGATTATAATAAAATATAATACTATTAAAAAGGTGATATAAGATAATGTTAAACAAACATAATACCTTATTAATCAAAGGTTAAATACAATGTAATCAAAATTATAAATATAATTATAGTTGAACAATTATTAAACTAATATAAATAATTGCTCTTGATCGGTCATGTCTTTTGAGAATAATATGGACCGGGTATATAAGGGAGAATAATTTTGAAAAGGAGGATATCAGAAAATATGAAAGGAAAGATATGAAAACTCTAGAAAATAATCAATACTATTAAGGCTTTTAGAATAATGTCCCTATTTTCTAAACAAGAGGAACTGGGGACATTACATTGTGAGACATTGCAAAAAAGTATGGACATATATTTAATATTAAATTTTGGACAAATATTTGTAATATTAAATTTTGGACAAATATATGTAATATCAAATTTTGTTTTTGAGAGCTTATTGTAGACTTCAAAATGGGCCAATTTAATATTATTAAAGTGAGCTAAAAGGTGACAAAGGGGGAATAAGATGAAAAGACAGGAGACGAAGTTGAAGAGTCACATTGTTGAGCTATAAAAGAAGGAAGCTAGTTTACTTTCAGCATGCTTGGTTATTCAATTTCAAATCAGTTTTCTCTTGGAGAAACTTGGAAGCAGGCTGTTCTCATTTTCAGAACTAGATTTGAGGACAAAAACCCTCTAGCAAACATCATTTTGGGTGTCTCACTTGTGTTTACATTTATCTTTATTGTCCAATCTGACTATTGCTACTGTTTATAAGATTGGCATTTCAGTGCATGTTATTGTATTGCTGAATATTAAAATACGATTGAAAGCGTACAAAGAAAATCAATGATGAGGCGACCATTGCAGACTCTTCCAATGGGTGGTTGAGCTTTCATAGAGACCAATTGCTAAAAGATAGAAAGTTGAACATGTTGCTAAAATGATAAGGGATTATCCTAAGGCAGTAATATGTTAATGGAGAGGCTCACAAATATCCTACCTTACAGACCAGATTCACCTAACAAAATTATAGAGGCCAAAGATATGATAAATGACGTCGATTTGTTGATTGCATTTTTAAAAAATGGCCTATGTAATGAAGGAGAAACTATAATGCATATATCCCTATGATAGATGACAAGGATAGAAAGTTAATTGGAATGTCTCGCTGCTCCATTGTCTATAAAATAGCCACCGCTTCCTCAAGACGTCACTCAGTGCATGAAGTTTTGATTTTTTGATTCATGGTGTTTGGGCTGTAGCCGACTTGCATTAATCTGAGTTTGTGTGTTTGAGATGTAGCAGTACATGAATGCTTGCATAAACCATGAGAAGGGAAGGAGGCATTGGTGTGATGACTAAACAACTGTCAGAGCAATAGTTCTGGGTGAGCACGACAAATGACAATGCCATAGAGAAAGTTAGCGGTAAACAAAATAGGTCAGGTGGCCTACAAAAAAAATCCAATTTAATAATTGTGTAATGCTCTTTTTGGGAAAATTGGAATTAAAATGAGAATTAGATCAATTCCATCTATTTAGATGGAATACCAAATCCAGCTTTGGGGGGTAAATGGGCATTACTGAATTTTATTTTTTTCCAATTCCAATTCTGATTTTGTGGACCCAAACAGCGGATTAGAAAATTTTAAGAATTCCAAATGCCAATTCCATTCTAATTCCAGCAACCAAAAGGGCCCTTATGGAATATAAAGCATTGCAATCATGGAATATGGTTTGATAAGATTTCTTAAATATTGAACTACCCTACAAAACTCCTTACCTCAATTGCAATGAAAGTCTTGGATCACTTCAAAATGGCTTCCACTTTTACTAAACTCCTAACAATATCTTTATTTTTGTCTGATAAATTTTGATCTTAGTTACTTCATAGGCTTAGCTAATATTTGATCTTAGACAACTATTTGGTGACTACCCTCTTAAAAAGTCTGATAAATGTTGATATCAGTTACTTCATAGACAGCTAATTTTTTATACAACTATTTAGTGAATGCCGTCTTCAAAAGTCTGACAAATGTTGATCTTGATTATTTTGTAGGCTTCACTAATATTTGATCTCAGAATTAGACAACTGTTTTGTGACTGCCCAAAAGTTCACCGAATATTTACCTATGGAATCAGCAATATGAATATAAAGTTATGAACAGTAAAAATCAACTACTTTCTACATTAATGGGTTGAACTCTATTGTATTTGGTCTCTATATCTCTATGCTATGGAAATGCCCTTAACTTTTAAAAGAATAGTTTTTGTCTCTTTTTCTACAATTTTTATATTTTTCTTAAAAATCTGTTTTTTTCCAGATCTTTTCCCCATTTAAAAAAAAATCTTATACTTTTGGTTTTCTGATCCCCCACCAAAATGATTTTTGCTTCTATGTTGTATAGAACCAATCATTTTAAAACAGTACGAGCATCATAAGTCGTAACCTGTAAAGACTATAAAGTATAATCCATAAAACATTGTGAATCTTCAAGTTTGAAATGATTCTGACACCATTACTTGATCATTGTTGTTTGTAGATAGATTTAGCTTGATAGGTGCAGTATATAATGTACTTGTACAAATATGGTTAAATAAAATTGTCTTGTTAAACAAAGGATAGTTGTATGAATCTTTTGACAGTGAGATGAACTTTGTATCTGATTAACAGGGAGATGAAGGGGCTACTGTGCATTTCAAAAGAGATGATGAAATGATTTCAATAGAAGTGAGTCATTATGTTTTTTTCTTTCATTATTTATGTTAGCATTATACTATTTTCCCAGGGCCATTCCAATAAGCATCCAAATTTGTTATGGTTTTTAGTTAAATAAACCTAATGTGAACACTATATTTTAAGCTTTGCATTAGTGTGGGAAACTAGCAGCATGATTGAAGAGCCCATTAAGGCTAATATATATCTTGAGAAACCTTCCATAACAAATGTAAGCAACTTATATCGGAAAAATATATGATCCAGTGCCAAGATTATACATAGTACTGCAGTATGTTGACAATCCCGTGACTATTGAAGTCAAGTCCCGCCGTATTAATCACTAACAAACTTTCAGAGACATAATGTAAATAATGTCTGATCAGAGAGACTGTATCACTGCATGATAAAATTTTGTTAATTACCATACACATTTAGTATTATGAAAGTGAAGAATGTCCATAGAGATGGAAACTTGCCTCTGTGATCAGGTTTAGTGCATTCACTATACAAAATTTCTATATATGTTTAGAAGCTCCTCCATTTTCGACATAACCATTTTAATGAGTCCATGAAACACATCCTCTAGAGGATCTCAGATTGCTGTATGAGTCAAAAGTCTACATGTAACCCGCATTCATGGAAATATCAGACAAGATCACGGTCATAAATTATTTAATTCTCAAACTGTTATTAGCACCATGCCATGATGGAGTTGGGGATCCAGTAGGGGCAGGTCCTGAGGTTGGAGATATGGCTCCACTTATTAGAAGCCATAACTAAGAAGTGGTCCACCACAAACATTGAGAGAAATAGCAAGTAAAGTTTCACCATAAAAAGAACTCAAACCAGACAAAGGCATACTATAAATGAACCAGAAAAGAGACAGAAAGGTAATATGCATTATAGGCTAGATCCTAGAAGTAATCAAGACACCATGCAAGAGCTGCATCTATATTACAGTAGCTAGGTAGTAAGAGTTGTTGTGCCACCAAAGTACTGAGCCAGTCAGAAAAGATCATGATAATTAATAGGCACTAAATGATTATTAAGGAGATGACATGAGGATATGCTATTGTTTGTTCCTGAATCCTAGTTTTATATGTTAGCATTTGTAGTATATTTATTATCATATCATGTAATGTCCCCCCTCCTTGGGACAAGTTTACATATAGAAATTATTGGCAACATAGAATATTAAATTCCATTCTAATGATTTATATATAGAAATGTCATTATTTCTACACATCCTTAAGGATTTCTTCAATCAGGCTTCCTAACCCTCTAGGCAGATCCCCTATGTCCTGAGGAACGACCCTCTCCTAAGGAATGACCCTCGATTATTTGCCCTTCCTTTTGAAACTAGCTTTTAAGTTAGGCTTCATAATCCTCTGTGAGGACCCCCTGTGTTCCGTAGGATGATCCTCGATTAGTTAGCCATCCCATTGAAAGGAGTATCTTTAAGGTCTATTAGGTTTATCTTCCAAGCCCACTACAATTCTCATAATTAAAGTCAATCACTATTTCTTACAATTCTTATTCCAATTCAATGTAGTTAATGTAGTTCCATGATCTTAATTTCTTATTAGAAGCTTATCATTATTAATTATCCAATGGGTCCCTATATATCATTTAGAAGAACAAATATTTAAATATAAATAATTAGTACTATCCTAAGAAGTATTATATTGTAATAAGTTAACAATCCTATCTATACATAATGTGGTATATCTCAACTATTGTGACTACTTACCTTGGCCTCATAGTGGGCCCCACTGAACCTTCAATTGCCCTCAACTTTTTGGTGATGTGGGCCCTGTTCGATATTGAGTGATACCTTCCCTTTTAATCACCCTTCCTCATACCTTGCTTGACATGCGGATTAAGATTGATTGGAGTGTGCTGCTAGATACGTACCTCACCCGATATTGGGGGTCCTCATTAGAACTCCGTTGTCTTGCTCGACATGCGGCTTGGGCGGATTGCTTGTGCTGGTTATTGCTGCCATGCTAGCTGATTAGGGCAACTGCATTAGATCCTCAACTTATCTGGTAATGTCTTTTATTGACGTGACCTCTTCTGACTTATTTGTAGGTAGTATATTCCTTTACTTGCTCGAACAATGTGCAGACTTTTACTGTTCAATTCTTTTCCGTCCCCTTCCTCATTGGCCTACGTACTCTTTATATGGTCGTCTGACTTGGACCAACACAACCCTAATAAAGGGACGCTGGGTTTTAGTACCCGACCATTTACTTATTTTAATTCTTACTAATATGATAGTAGGTGTAGTTTATATGTTTGATGCTTTATTATTAGTATTATTATATTATTTATTTAGATCATTATTATTATTAGTATTAAATTGTTTATCATAGACAACTATCTAACTTCGTACTGATATGAATTGCTTTATTTCAATAATAACAATTATATCATATCAATTGCTTTGATTGATCGTAATCTATATATATAATAAACATGTTTTAATTGTTTAATATACGGAATCTTTTATCAATTTGGGCTCACGACATATCACTGGTGCAATAATAGGTTGACATGCAAATATGTTTGTTAAAAGAAATTTAATGCCTTCAAATATCTGTTGTAATTTACTTCAAAAGCTTATCGATTTTGTTTTGACTTAGACCATTTTCCTTTTAATTAAAATTCTGACTCCCATCAACCTAGTGGCTCAGGAACACAATGATATTGTCTTCAATGTTAAGAAGACATTCTCGTTGAGCCTTGATATGATAAATGTTCTAATTGTGCATGACACTTGATATTAGGAATGACTGTTCAAATGAGAGCTTAGAGTTAGTAAGTGGGGTTCACATGTGCACCTAATAAGGACAAACAAAGACACTTTCTGAATTGTTTGCTGTTTTCTGGGAAGATTGTACCCAGAAAACAGCAAACAATTTTAATGGACTGTGGAAAACTGCTAGCTACACTTTCTGAATGCTTAGTTAATAAAAAAATAATGAGTATAGTCAAACATTAGCGATTTCCACGAGCTAATAGAATGGAAAAGTGGCCATCTCACTAGCAACCCAATGGCCACACAAATGCAAAGTGAACCTTGGCAGAGTAAAAACATTTGTGTTGGTCCCCGAGGACAAAGAGGAGACCCTTATGTTCAATTTGTTGAAGTTTATAGCTGCGAGAAAGATTTCATAACTAAAATATGCATGTTTGAGCTTCTCAGAAATCAGTGTGTTGTTTCTACTGTCCTCCAGTTCGCTATGGAGTTCTAGAATCGTTTTGGTTCAGTTGTTGTTTGGCTCCATATCTTTGTGCCTCTTCAAATCTGCATTCTTGTTATTATAGTCTTCTTCCATTGATTACTGTTTTTGGCTTTGTGCATGTGTTGATTCAATGATGGCATTGGCTTTCATTTATCTTTGTCTTCTCTTGTATGACTCAACTGCTTCCTCAACTGCTTCCTTGGCACTGTGTGATCTATGCTTTGATGACAAATTATCTTGGTTATCATGTGACTAAGCTGCTTCATCTATTATGATCAACCGTTTCGATATTGTAGTCATTGGGTCTATTTATGATGGTGTCCGTTCTTCTTATGGTTGCCGTGTATGTCCATTAATGGCTGTCCATTATTGGTAGTTAGAAGAAAACGGATGGAAATCTCATGAGTTTTTATTATCGTGCATCTTCAGAAAATACCAGTCTTTTGGTATGATCGAAATATATTTCTACAGATCAATATCGTGATTTTTTTATTGTTCTTTTGTTTTTTGATAGTCAGCATATTACAGTTCTGAAAGATTCTCAGAATTCATATGATATAGTCCTGAGTCATTCAAACTCAGAGATATTATATTTTATCTTCTAAAAAATTTATGTAATGCTCGATATATGAGCAGCATATTTATATTCTATTTGAGTGCTTTATCTGAGTTGAGTATCATTATTTTATAAGGGATACTTTGTTGAATTTTTGAGCTCTGATCACTGAGTTTTTTGTAGACTTGAAAAGGAGACAGGGATATTGTAACCAGTTTTCTAATTGTAATAAAGGGTCTATCTTTCGGTGCGTTGGGTTGTTTCCCTCGGCAAGGAGGGTTTTTCCTGGATAACTTCTTGTATTACCTTATTTTGAATTATTGTATTTCTTTAATTGCAATTATATATGTAACATCCCCTTCTTCCGGGCCTTAGCTAACAACTAGCAAATCAGTGTAATATAGTTACTAATTCACATTCATGTAAAGGTAGTTATAATAGTTATGTTCATGTGAAAGAGATTAACAATTACAATTAGTTAAACTGAATTATCATAACAATCAATTGAAGGCATCATCAATAATTCAAAATAGAGGATTAAAATTTTCCATACCCTAAATTCCAAAACTGGAATCCGTATAGGGTAGCATCTGCAAAACCCAACTTAGTCCACATATACCACTTAGGGCACAAATACCACTGTATCATAATGACAAATACTATTTAGGGCATCAAATACCACTATATCATAATGATAGATACCATTCAGGGCATCAAATACCACTGTATCATAATGACAGATACCATTTAGGGCATCGAATACCATTGCATAGCCCCTTTTCTTTCCTATTGCTAACTATGGCAATAACATATTGTTAAAAGATACGTTCATATTCATTATTCACATAAATGAAAGAAAAATATAACATCCATCTGTTATGCCTATCTAATGCATACATATATATTTCATGTTCATTTGGAAAATCAACTGATTTAACTATTTTCCGAATACATTAAGATGGACTAATTTCTGATATTAATCAATCCAACATATCTTCAACTTGTAATTTCAAATTTAAGAAAATAAAATACCTCTTATTGGTAGATAATCGAATGCATAACTTATCTTTGTCTTAAGCATGTCTTGGCATTTGGTGGAGAGGAGCATTTTCTAGGGCTTTACCTCCCAACAGTAGACCCTTGAATATCCCTACACAATCTCAATCGAGAAAGGCCCTCCCTACACTAGAATTAGGCCTGGGACACCACTGACCAGCCACTGAGCAACCTAGAGCCAAAGTAACAAACCATTGTTTGACTTGACAACAAGAGTCCTTACAAAGATTTCAATGAGCTATCTCTATACTTGATTTGGATGATAATACTGATTATATTCTTTCTTTCAATGCAGGAACTCTTCCCACTCTATTCTCCCCTTAGCTCAACCATAAAGGTCCTCATTACTTGGGAGAAAATTTATATTAAATCTTTGGATTTCGTGATCTCTTATTCATTTTCCGTATATCATGTCTTTATCGGCCTATGGCATCATAACGTAGTATGTTTTTAATTCTATTCTAATATTACAAAAGAGAGTATTCCATCTCAAGGACATATCAACTATGCCCCTATATGGAACTCCTTGATCAGATCTTTTATTAAGAAAACTCAAAACACAACATAGCACTATCCGAATGCATAAACAGATCAACATAAGATCCTTTTAAATTAACATATATGTGCAGCTATGAATCTTGTAGCAAGTATCGAAGTAATAATCAGGATTGATAAACAAGTTGGATCACATATGCAAAACATGGCACAATCATTGCAAGAAAATCAAATGCATGACCCGATTTTTGGTATCAGTCGGAAGTATTTGGTTATGGTAGAATGACCTGGCACTAAGACCTTCAATTTGGGCCGATGAATATCCACAGCCCGAACTCGCAAGTTTCGGCTCTAGCAAATAACTTCAATCTCACCACCTCAATGTGGTTTGCATAATATTATATTGCAGTACAAAAAGTACTAAATGCTCGGAAATGTTGCATCAAATTAGAGAGAAAAAGGAACGATGAATATATGTTGAAGGGAGCCTTTCCCACAAGGATCATAAAGCACAATATAGACTTGTATTGGCCAAGATAATATGGCCTCCCATGTGGGCTTTCAGCTAAATCAAAATGGATGTGGTATAAATATTGCAAGATCATTTTTTGAAAATTAAAAAAGGAATATATATATATATATATAAAACTATTAGTCCGATGCCATAAGGTGGTGGTAATGAGGTAATGAGGTTAATCGAGAAAAATTAAATAAATACCATGACCACGCCAAAGGAAAGATTATAAAAGCAAGTTGCAAAAGATATATCTATACATATCTTGGTATAAGAATATCACCTTTTGTATATTCATGCTTGCCTGAGTCCTATGATATGTAGGTATACATATATGCATACGCTAATGATTATTTTGTGTACACACACACACACATATATATGTATATGTGCATATGTACGTACATATTTCATATCCACACAAGTATGAGTATAGACGAGATATTTTTATACCAAGGTATGTTGGCTTGCATAGAACAAGGAAATGGTAAAGGTATTATTCTTAAGTTTTTCTTAATGCTTCTTTTTAATTGTTTTAACCAAATCGCTCATAGTCATCCTTTGTTCTTCTTTCTTGTCTAGTCGTTTCATCCTTGGTCATGGTGGTTTAGGACTCCCACCTATTTGCTCAATGTTAGGTGATTCCCTCGTACCCAACTCCTTTTTGGCAATGCTTCCCCCCTTCGATGTGCTCCTGTAGGGAAGAAGTTCTCCATGATAATGTTGTATTCCTCAATATAACCATAATTACCATAATAGTTATTATTCACAAACCATCATAACGGCTAGCCATCATTTCACTTTCCATGAATTCGTGATGAATAATCAACTTTCCAAGATAACATTAAAATATCCTCATAACAGTTAATTAGCATGCTAATTGCATATGAAATTATAATGATTAACCATTTTACCATTTCACATGATTGTAACTCGCTGTACCTGTCTACTAACTTCACACGAAACCTCAATGGCTATATGAAATTTTTAAAATTGAGCCAAAAATTGGGATGTAACAACTAACAATATACTTCGAGTTATAAATTCAACATGGTGTTAGAGTTGGTTTAAGGAAATGATCAAGAACCACAAGTACTATGTTGTACTATTTGCTCTTCTTTCAGTTGTTTGTTTTCAGCAATTGACAATGGTGAATGGTCTAAAGGTTGAAGTCAGATTGGATGGTGCATTTTGACTGGTCAATAAAAGCATTGTAATTTTTTCTATTGGCCCACGTGGTGGTGCTTTCATATTATTGGATGATAGGGGTGACAACCCTAATTAAAGTTTGTAGTGGATTAATCTAGGCCATTGATTGTGTTTAATATTGGTCATTTATTGTAATTGAGCCCCCTGCATAA
Organism: Cupressus sempervirens; assembly: GCA_028749045.1. Classification (NCBI taxonomy): domain Eukaryota; kingdom Viridiplantae; phylum Streptophyta; class Pinopsida; order Cupressales; family Cupressaceae; genus Cupressus; species Cupressus sempervirens. Next base: position 729,020,028 of record CM053791.1, on the reverse strand, counting down.
GGCCTGATCTCTTCATTTGTAATAGTGAATTGTTACTAAAATACTGTCAAATTCACTCTACTATTCATTGTTGTGTCTTATATCATGAATATTGTGATCAATTTGGAAGTATTGCATAGTGATCTACATTCCTCACTTAGAGTAGATTTGATTTCAAGTTGTTAAGTTAGAATTTGCATAGTAATTTAGATGGATAAGACTAATTGTGAGTGTATCCTTGCTTGACTTGATCATAGACCAAACTGTTAGTTGCTTATTAATTGTAAGTTTGCCTTGTGTGGTTGAATGGCGTTTATATGCAATTAACTTCAATCCATATTTGATCTTTAGTTTTCATCCATAGATGGGATTAAGGAAATGGTATTGATTTGAAAATCATTTGAACACACCTTAGAAGCTTGCACTAGGTGAGTGGAGTCAATCAGAAGACTGCATCTAGTAGAGTCCAAGTGTATTCATGCTTTCTTGCATCCTTAGGTAGAAGTAGTAGTTAAATCTGTAAGTTTAAGTTTAAGTTGCATTTCATAAGTTGGAAGTCAAAAGTATATTGTCGTTGCAAAATGTGAAGCCATATCAATCAAATCAAAGTTGCCAAAATCTTATAGAAGAGTCCCCTCATGATACTAGAACATCACATTAATATCACTGAGCGAGTATTGACACTAGGAAGGAATCTTGAGGTCACCTTATGATCTTCCATTGCGGTCTTAGCATAATATGTGTCTTTATTCAAGAGAGAGTTGGAGGTTTGGTGTTTTATCTTGAAATATCAATTATTCAATTTTGCGTGTTGGAGTGGTATAAAACTCACATCAACACCTTCTACATTGAGTATCTTTGAAATTAAACTTTATTTTTCTCCCATTCTTCCTATATGGATTCTCAGACCTATGAATACCCTCACACCTTAATATCTTTACATCTCATTCCCTACACCCCTAACTTCAGACATTCAAAGAACATGACAGCATACCAAATTGAAAGATTTTAGAACAAATTATGACTTTAGGTTTAAAATCCCATTCCATTTCAACCCAAGAAATTATTACATTTCTCTTCCATATATGAAACAAGTTGATTGCATGATGTTATGTGATTTATTTTGAAGGCATGTAATTGCTCATTGTTTTCGACAGGCATATAATGATGTTCAATTCTACAAGATTTTTTTCAGAATTTGCCAATTTAATAAATGTATTAAGTTACTGATATGTACCTTCAGATTACCATGCAGAAGTTATTTAACAATACTCAGAAATACAGAGGTATGTTCATGCAATAAGCATATATGTGTAGCTCAACATTATATAGAGAGAATAAAAAGCTTTAAGGAAGGATTTAGCTGGTTATTCACTGAAAATGTCATTGGAAGAGGAGAGTGCTGATATATGACCACATCGAACGTGAGAGCTGTGTTAATTCTGCCTCTAACTTCTGTGTGGACCGGCAAGATATTGGTGAAGTATTGTCATTGATGTCAAAGGGACTTATGAGCATGAACAAACTAAGTGGAAAAACCATCAATGTCAAAGGTGTATGAATGATTGTAATGGAAATAAAGCAGTGATGAAAGTATAACTAAAGCTTTGGTGGAAAGAGTAGAAAAGACATATCACGATGGGCATGAACAGAAACAACAATATACCTTAAGTGAACAAGATGTACTTGGAACTAGAGCCATGTCAAGGTGCCATCAAGAGTATGAAGTTGAGTTTGGTTTATCACATGCTGGTCTAAATCTGGGTAAAGATCAAATCTCCTAAATAGAGACATAGCTGGAACAATAAACATCACACAGAGAATGGTATTTGAGTCAAAAGACACAAGTTTTGTTTAATTCAAAAGGTAGCAATGAGTGTGTAGAGAAGTGATGGCTAGATGTGTCATTGATAAGTCAACAAAGAAAAAGCTACAGACAAAGTAATAGAGGATAGATATTTCATGAATACCATTGCCAACCGAGTCTCACAACAGAGATAGATATGGAGAGAACACATATGAACTCGAAGCTTGCTTGCATGTTTTCGTTAGTCTTGATTCTGATAAAGAATGTTTCATGTTATTACAGCAAATCTATAAAGACCAAAAGCTATTTGGTTAGATTGTGATATAAACAGCAATGAATACATAGAGCATGTATGTTCGACAAAAGATGGAGCCCAATGAAAGTATGAATTGTGAACTTGCAGAACATATCTTGAGTATTATGGTCGGAGCAATCAATCTTGTCGGTAATTCTATATTGTAGCCGATGGATAGAATTGTATCCGAATGGGTGTGTGACGGTTGAGTCACCCCTTCGGGAAAGTATATGTACACCATCTGAAAGGGACTATTGAGATATCATAATTGTTATCATTGTAAGCATTGTACTTGGAGTTGCATATATGAATAAAGTCTGTGTTCTGTGTTACATCTTAATCTACTGAATGTGATAAGTATCCATTTACACCCCATACGGTAAACAATCAAGACTTAGTTTGAATGCACATCTAGAATTAATGAAGACACTGGAAGACATATCATGCAGTCCAGACCAAGACTATCAGCGCCATTAGTCACAGAATTTTTTTATGGGAGCAATGGGCAAGTCAAAGACATCGAGGGCAATATTAAATTATTTAATGAATACCAAAAGACGATAATGGATATATCATAGTGATAAAAAGTATTAACTAATATCAATACTCTGAAGATCTGCGATGGATTTGACTTCTTGTAAGTTCAAATATATGAGAGAGAGACAAAATAAAGAAGGATGGACGGTGGGTGATACAAAGACAAGAAAGATCAGCGACGAGTTCAAATAAACTATAGCAAACAGCTATTTACCCTGTCACGTCATCCATTACTCAGCAACCACAACGGAAGGTGATTATAATAAACAGGGTAGCGATATGACAGTAAAATACTATGGTTTGAATGGAATATTGAGGCAGCGTCCAAATTGTCAAGAAGGTATGGTCATTAGCAGGAGCCACAGGAATGGTCAAAACAGTGACTGATAAAGGATTCAGTGAGCAGCAAGTAATCAAACTAATACGTCAATGTTTGAAGTATATATGACGGTAGAATGAAGAACGATGTCTTATCATATTTAGAGTAAAAGCATCATGCTAATGTTTTCAAAGGGCTATTGGTTTGCATTAAAAAATCATATCAGTTTGAACAGGAGCCACGATGAGTCTTGAGCAGTTTGGATACCATATTGCAGTCATGAGCGTGTTCGAAAATTTGATCAAAGGCCGGAGAAATCCCTATTTGTGGTATGAAAAGGGGCCCGATAAGCATACAGAAGTATTGCTAAAAATGAGATATCACGTTTAGAGTTTACGGTGGCACAAGTCACATACAATAAAATTATGATCGTGTTTGAACAAGAAGAAATGATGATGGACTCCAGTTTATCTTCTCTGTGTACGCCCACGATACATGTAGTTATAATACAATAATAAATAACAAGCAGCCAATACACACCAATATGCTGGAAGACATACGTAGAAGGAAATAGTCAGCGTTAGAGAGTTGCTCGAAGAAGTCAAATATATTTGACATGGGAACAATTACAGTGATCGCAGCAGAGTTTGCAATACCTTCAAAAATATATATATTTAAATATTACAAATGTATGGAAGACAAGAGCCTCATAAGCAAAAAATAATATTAAGGTTATTAAGAGCTGGATAATGCAAATCTACCAAAAATGAGTCACGATTTGTAAGGGATGACATTCAAAATTTATCATATGTGATTCATATTTAAAAGAATATGAACTTGAGTTAGAGTGCGACTAAGACCAAGGAAAATGACATTTACAAGAATTTAAAAAAGTAACTGCCATATCGTAATCAATTAATTCATGCGATTATGATTAGAGTTTGTCTAAGTTTACTTTTTAAAAGACATGACCGGTTCTTGGAAAGTCATGTATAATATATATAAAGGTTCAAAGACAATTCATTAAGTAGTTAGTGAGGGGTGAAAGAGAACATGGCAATGTAAGTAGTTATAAAGAAGAATAGGAGTGTGAATAAAATAATTTATATATATTCAGATTTCTAATCTGATATATATGAGAATAAAATGGAAAAGTGTGGAAGATAATAACAGAGCAGTGAATGAAGAATATGTGACTGGAGTACTTTAAAGGTGCAGAATATATATATGAAATAAATATGTATATCAGATCTATTTATGTGGCATATATATTAAATCTAAAGTATGAGATAGAAGGAAATAGACAGCGTATGAGAAGAATGTGCTTTCAGCTTTCAGACAAAGGAAAGAAATGTATTTAGATTTATGGAGCAAACTATCCATTATCAATCAAAGCAAACAGATGTCCACAATATCCATTATCAGTTAAGTTAGCAACATCATAAAGGTGGAAGAACAGTTTGTGTGCAGTGGGTTGGTGCTCACGAAGATAGCAATGGGGGTTGGTGCTTCCAATAGGTCGAAACTTGCAAAGTGTGGGAGTAGGAGCTTCCAGTGAGTCGGTGCTCATAAACATAGGGGTTGGAGCTTCTGGTAGGTTGGAGCCTACAAACCATTGTAAAAGAAAAGTTTATATAAGAAATCATTTATTTGCCGTGGTTTTCTCCTGCATTGGGTTTCCACGTAAATTGTGTTAATGTGTTCATGTGCCTAATTATTGATTTCAGCATTTAAAGTTATTTGAAGTTACTTGTGTGGATAAAAGTTTTAAATTGTCAAAGTTGTTATTATATTGATTCACACCCGCCCCCACCCCTCAGTATAATCATGTGCTCTTCAGATATTAATCCTTCACCAACTGGTACATCACCTTCTAAATAAAGACACTAATAGGCCAAAATTGCAGGAAAGAATAAGAAAGCTTTATTGCTTTATAATGAATTTCAGTTTGGTCTATGTGTTGTGAGAGGTGTTGTGGATAGATGCCAATTGAAAGAGTGAGAGTTAGTGAGTTTATCGGGGATGAAATGCAGCTTAGCAAACACAAAGATAGCATTAATAAAAATATTATAATTTTTCTATTCTAATCCTACAATAAGAGTTATGATAGTAACAACAATAACAAATTAATAAAAATTAAAGCATACCTCAACAAATTGAACATAATGAAAATTACAAAATTTCCCATAAAACTAAACTTTAGTGAATATACTAAACTATAAATTACTCTACATTTAAATCTTAAAAGTTATCATAATTAAATCAGATTAAAAAGAAATATCATATGCAAAAATAATAAATATCACACGACTATTAAAGTAAATTAAAACTATCTTAGTCAAATAAAATCAAACTAATTAAAATCACCTAACAATTAAAATAAATTAGAGTTGTTTTAATCAAATAAAACCAAAATATGATAAAACACATAAAAGAATATATCACCAAGCTTCCCCAATGAGTGTGCCCTTGCCTCGTTTGTATGGTGGATTAAATGAAAGGTTTTTTAAATTTTTACATAGGAGTAATCATTCAAATGCTAATTTTATTTATCGGAATAATATCTAAGTCTATTCTTTTCTCTTTCCTTTCACGTTTGCTCATATTTATATAATAATATAGGTGCAAGCTATTTCCTCCTTTCACACCACTTTGCTATTATTTTGTGGCTCACATTTGACTTTTCTATTTGTTGGAAATAACTTCCCTAAATTTAGGAGCTTATTTAGCTCATAGTTACAACAAAATAGAATATTGGTTTTGACATGAAGCTTTCTCTTGCACTTAATTATAAACTAAATATTAATTAGTTGCAACAAAATAACTAAAATATCATATGACAAAAGAATATTCTAGTTGGATTTCACTTGATCAAAAATATACTCACGGGTGACAAAAAGTATAGGAAGCCTGACAGGCGATAGGAGCCTGACTGAGGACAGGAAATACAATAGGCAACAAGAAATCTAACAGGTGATAGGAAGTTTGATTGGCGACAAGAAGTCTAATGGTTGATAGGAATTCTAAAATTTTCTCCTTCCATCAACAAGATGCAAGATGTATTTTTCAAACCTCAAAATAAAAACATTTTTTAGTAATGGCAATCAATAATTGATTTTCAAATTTTTATCCCAAAACTAAATTAAAGATCACTTATTAATATTTAATCATATGTAAACAAAGGATTGTAATAATACATGATTACTTATGAAAATGGAGTATAGAAATGGATATGAAGGTGCATGAAATAGGATGAAATATGGTGTAAAATAGGATGTAAATGGCTCTCATCAGACACGTTGAGGAAATATAAGCAAGTTGTTGTTGTGATTCCATGTGATGGTGCAACCAACAACTTTATATGGTGGTTGGTCCCAACTATCAATGTAATTGTATGTCATCTACAACTGATAAATTTGTATATTCCTGTCCAAAAATAATGTGATTTTCTATAGTACTCACAGTGCCCAGAGCAAGCTTGACCTCCTTTGTAATTCCAAGTTAGCAAAGCGAATTGATATGGATTTGCCTTGCAAGTGTGACTTGATGTTCCAAAATAGATATTGTTTAATGCCTATGCTCAGAACGTTTTCAAACCAAGGATGAACCACAACCTCTGCACCATCCAATTATCGTTCGACCTATTCTTCCTTGATTTGTGTCTTCCAAATGGGAGATCTCACACTATATTGAGGCATTCGATCCTTCAATGAAATCCTTGCCAATAAAGAGAACTAGCAGCCATCACCTGCAAATGGTATTCGTTCTGTTGTCTTAATTAAGCATGAACGCTCACCTCATTATTATCATTCCACACCAACTTAAAAATAAAAGCAATAAGAGAAGTTCTGGAGAGAGGGGTGAGCTCTACTAGGGTTTTTCCTTTGGTTGTTTACTGTCCATCTAAATCTTGCATTTTTGTGTTGTCATACCACATTTACCACAAGAATTTGAGTTTTATAATGGCTCTAGTTAGCTTCAACCCAACAATTGATGTTGGTGTTGGAGCTTTGGTGACGGGTGATCACGTCACCTTCGAACAGGCACCAAGTTGCCAGTTCGAATTCGGGTACAGCTTTGGGCAAAAAAAAAAATCCATGCTCATTAATCAATGTTCAAGATTCTAACAAAAATCATGCATTGAATTACTAAATTGCAAAATGAAATGCTAAATCATAGACTATTTCATCAAATAATAAAGTTTGAAACATAATGATAATATCATAATAGTGACAAGTGTTTAATAGTTTATCATTGTATCAAGGCCTGTCAAGGGTCAAATGAGTCATCAAAAAATAAGGGATCAATGGCTTCATCCCCGCTGTGAGTAAATCAAGATCCTCATCATTGCAAAATAGACACACCAAAATGAGAGAGCCAAATGAGAAGTAAAATGCGTTTGATGTATTCTAATAGGCTCCTTTTAGGGTTAGAAAAAATAAAAAATAAAAAAAATAAAAAATAAATAAATAAATAAATATATATATATATAGTTTGTTATGTTTTTAACATTTTTTGGCCTCATGGGTCAAGGGTCCTCGTAGGTCCTTAAGGGTCTGTGCGAGGTCCTTAATGGTCCTTTCACATTCATGGTAGGTCCGCATTGGGTCCGCTAACCCACGAGGACCCACAATCCATGGCCCAGACACTACCCGAACCTGACCCATGAGGACCTACGGTCCATGGCCTAGACCCTGCCCGAACCCATCATGAACCCGGCACGAATCTAGATCCAAGAAGGATTCAGACTCAATTGGAAGGGTCTGAACCCAATATCTCAGAACAAGTGATTTTGCAAGCTCATTTCGAAGGTGTTTCACAAGTTATGACCTCAAATACTCCTAATGTTGTTTAATCTTTGCAGGATTTTGATAGTTCTTGTGACTAGCTAAAAAAGGATACTTCGATTGGATATTTGTTGGGGAGGGTTCCACCTAAGAGCATGTTGCATGATTGGGTTGCCATATCTTCGGCCCCTAATGGGGTCCAACTTGATGGCATCCAAAATCTCTAAGTAGGAGATAATTTCCACAGCAAGTCAAATTGTGATATTGCTATCAGGATTTAATTGTGTGATTTTGAGTCAAACTCATTGACCCATTTTTCATGAGTAGTGATTCAACATGAATCCATCTCTCATGAGAATAAATAGAACACTTAGCACAATCCAAAATCTCATCAAGGGTGTCTTTTTGTTTCACTATTCCAACCCCTCCCATGTGTAGGATATCCTCAAAAATGGGTATTGGTTTGTCTGGTCTTCCTTGCTTGTTTACCATCCATGGTCATGAGACTTTATTGTCTTAGATGAGGAAAAGCTTAAGTTCCTTCTCTGGATAGAGTTATTGGGTTTACCCTTGATGTGTTGGTTGTTCCTGCAAACTATTGCACAAGCCCTTGGTAGGGTAGTTTGCATGGAGCCGGACCATTTCTTTATGCTCGTCCCAAAAAAAGGGTTTGTGTTGAAGTTGATTAACATCGCAACCTAAAGAAGACCATTGACATTTAGGTGGGTGGCCAATTTTTCTCCCAGCAAGTGCTTCATTTGGATTTTCCCAACACCTGCTATTGTTGTCAATCCTTTGAGCACAAATTTAAGGATTTTTCTTTAGCAATTCCCAAATCCCCACCAAAAGAGACAACTCTCCCTCATTCTTCTAAGGGTGCTAAAACAGATGAAGGTTGGACCATGGTGGTTAACAAAGGAAAACACACCTTGGATTTTGTTCAAAAACAACCAGGTGGGCTTGCTTCGCAATTCTTAGTGCAAGAACCAACTCAACCTAAGTCACTGCCAAAGCAACGAGTTGAATATGCGGTTTCAAACCCTAAACAATAGAGGAAGATTTTGGCAGAGTGGCTCCCATTATTCGTGGCCTCGCACTCAAGCCGCTTCAATGGTTTCTAATCAACCATCTACTTTACGTTGCCCTCATAGTCCTCTTGGAAAAGAAGATTTTAGTGATGGAGGTCCTTAAAAATGTCGGGTGATTCGAGGAGAATCCTACCCTAATTTTTGTCATGCCTCAAATTTTGTGCATAATAGCTTATCCTTTTTAGGGACGAGGATGACATGTAGGTAGTTGACTCATGAATTACATCTCATGGAATGTAAAGGGTCTAACTGGACTCACCAAGAAGTATTCCATTAAGGATACTTGTCAACATTTTCCTAGTCTTGATGTTCTTTGTCTTGAAGAAGTTAAAATTGTTGTGTTCATGCTATTTGTTGCATGTCATGTTATTTGGTCAAATAGCCTTGTTTTTGCCTCTCAACACGAAGCTGGTAGAGGAGTTGGTACTCTCATTTCTCCTTGATGGCATTCTTCTATAGTTGATCATGGGTCCAATCCCATCCGGAGAGTAGTCTAGGTCCTCATGTTGGTCAACAATCATTCTTTTGGGATCATTAATGTTTATGTTCCCAATGATGTTATTGAAAGATCTTAGTTGTGGTGTTGGGTTGATGATTCTTTTCCACCTACAACTTGGATTGTGTGGAGATTTCAATATGGTTGAGGTGAATTCTGACAAAGAAAGCATTATGCCTTTTCGATGGACAGCTAGAGAATGTGAGGACTGGTTTTTCATGCGTGATAAATTAGGCATTTTTGACCCCAGTGTTAGTCCTCGTCATTATAATTGTATCTGGCACACCTATGTAACTTCCAAGTTGGTCCTGATAGAATTTTTAAAGGGCTTGATCATCTCATGATCTCAATTTAAACATTTTTTTCCTAAGCAAAAATCAAGAGTTACTTGTCATGCCTCTTTATGAGGTTACTTTATCAAACCACTATCCCATCAAGTTCAGCATGTAATAACCCTAAACAATTATAGCTTAAACAAACTTCAATTCCCTTTGCTAATCAACAATTTAGCATTTTGTCAAACACTTGGCATGCATTTCATTTTCAGTTTGATAATGATATCTTGAATGATTGTAAATGAAAGCTTGAATTTATAGTTAAGTCAACATTGGAATGTGAATCAACAATTGCTTTTAAAATGCCGTATCCTTGAGAGAATAACTAGTTTAAAATTTTGGATAAAACAACCATTGCTGAAAAAGTATTGAATTTATAATGCAAAGAAGAAACTGTAGTTTTCAGCCAATGTCGATTTATAACAGCAAGTATAAATGTCTGATCTGACAGTGCTTGTTCCAGCTCTGAATTATGGTTGATACATGCCCAAATCAGAGGTATATATCTCCACGCCAACCTGCCCTGTACACGGGATTTAACTGCCCAAAATCAGGTACAAACCATAGCCAACTTATAGACTTAAGTCGCCCAGTTAGAGTGCTGAAACACACAGCTCATCAGATGTCAATTGATCTGCCCACGTGCCTTAATAAAGCAAACACCCACAGAAGAACCTTTGGTGCTAAATTGCTTAGAAACTCCATTCCATAATGCAACAGGTAACCACACCAAATAGAAAGAAAATTGGGTGCATATAATCAAACTTCTGATCTCCAATTTCTCCTGCAACAAATACCTCTCAGTCACTGTTATTACAGTAAGAGAAGACAATAATAAATTTCCAGAATACTCAACTCCAATCTCCACTATACTTCAGCAATGGAGAACACCTCAGAAAAAACCCTTATACCTTACCAAGGTGATGCAATGGAAACAGTAGTGGTTAAAATAAGGTTCCTAGAATCCTCTTCACTGAAGGTATGAATACAATAAGTGTCCTTACAAAGCCAATCTACCCCAAAACACCTATCACAAGTGTTCAACAAGATGGTTATGGTTATCTCAACCTAAAACCACTCCTAGGAAATCCCAATCACAAGGAAAACCTATCACAAAGACAACTAATCACTAGTTGCTCTCACAGGGCACTAAAAGGCACTTTTGATACATTCCCTCCCTAAACTCACATAAGGACTAGGGGTGACTCTAAGACATACTCATAGTCTATTTAGGTCCTAAATAACATGAAACAATCATTAGAATCAAACTATGCAACATCTATCCCTATGTTGCTTAACAAACCCAAGATGAGGCTTGTAGCCCTTAAATTCTGAAAACTTGATTTAGTTTCAGCAAAGTCCACAAAACCCAAGGAATGAATCACAGATTCAAATACCCTTTTGGGGTTTGCAATGTTCCTGACCTCCAGAGGCTGGTTGGATGCCCCTCAAGACTAGTACCGTACGGTATGCAGGATGTATGGCAATGATTAGGTTGGAGTCTATATAGTAGGAGAGATACTGGTCTGTACGGTATAGTGAAGGTGGACAATGCACGGAGGGTAGAATGAAGGCCGTACGGTGTAGGGAGAGAAGTTGTCCCATAGAGAGCAATTAGGCCGTACAGTGGTAATGCAACCACAGGAAGATGGACTTCGTACTGAATGAACGGGGATGGTGCACGAATAGAGAGGAAATGTTCAGACATGCAATAAACTTAGAGATCCCAATTCAACAACCAAACAAGAAATTGAGATTGAACATGAATAATCCTTAAATTAATATTTGCCAAAAGATGGTGCTCCGATTTGCCAGATCCGAGCGAAGTATTACATGCAACGGAATAAGGTGAGGGTTGAATCCCACCGAAGCCGAACAAGCCAAGTAGGGAAGATCTTTCACTTCCGAAATGACGAACAACGGAGAATCCCAATGGGAATTTGCAATACAAAGAAATAATCCAAAATGCATACCTACGACTACCTACAAGCTGTGCTTAAATACCCGTCAGGGAAAACCTTTCAGAGGGTGTACAAAGATAGCCAACGACAACACTTATCAATGGAACCTAAAATAAAAAAAGGTCCGAGATATATTAAATCAATCGGAACCATAAATACAAATATTAACTTGGGCCCCATATTAATTAATTAAAGTAACTAATTAAAGGTCCTTTTATTATATTATTTAAATTCAGGGACCAGTTAATTAATTAACATTAAAAATTGGGGACATTACAAATCCTCGACGGCCAAAGATTCCTTGTCCTCAAACAATACGCAAACTCCAAGATCCCAAACCATGCGCGGATGCAGATTGCTATATTTGCTAGAAACTCCATGCTTCTTCAGAATCAGTTCATCCCGTGTGCCTGATAGCAGTTACCCGTTGGTCTCGTGTACCTAGTGGCCAGCTACCCGTTGGTCTCGTGTGCCTGATGGCTAGCTACTCATTGGTCCCGTGCGCTTAATGGCTAATTACCCGCTGGTCCTATGTGCTTGATGGGTAGGTACCCGTTGGTCTCATGTGGCTGATGGCCAGTTACCCGTTGGTCCGGTGTGCCTGACGGCCTGTTACCCGTTGGTCCTGTGTGCCTGATAGCCAATTACCCATTGGTCCCGTGTGCCTAATGGGCAGGTACCCGTGTGCCTAATGGCCAGTTACACGTTGTTCTTGTGTGCCTGATGACCAGTTACTTGTTGATCCTGTGTGCCTAATGGGCACGTACTTGTTGGTCCCGTGTGCCTAATGGCCAGTACAGTATAGTTGAACGGAGTGAACAGTGATGTACAGATTGTTTGGGGTGGGTCATACGGTAGTTTGGAATGGAGTACGAACAATGGTGTTGATTGGTCGTACGGTAGCCTGGAGAGTCGTACAGTATGGAGATGTTGTAGTACGGATAGAGATGGTCATACAATATGGTAATGTTGTAGCATAGGCAGAGATGGCCGTATGGATTGGTAATGCTGAAGCACAGACAGTTGCATTGTGTGTTGCGCCAAACCAAGGGCAGCGGATGGTGTACCGATAGAAGGTGGATTCAATCATGAAACAAAAACTTACAGATTCGACTTCATGAAATAAAGCCAAACAAGAGATTGAACATGAATGATCCTTCAATTAATAATTGCCCAAAGATGGTGCTCCGATTTGCCAGATCTGAGCAAAATATTACATGCAACGGAATAGGGTGAGGGTTGAATCCCACCAAAAGTGAACAAGCCAAGTAGGGAAGATCTTTCACTTTCGAAATGGCGAACAGTAGAGAATCCCAATGGTAATTCACAGTACAAAGAAATAATCCAAAATGCATACCTACGACTACCTACATGCTGTGCTTAAATACCCATCGGGGAAAACCTTTCCGAGGGTGTACAAAGATAGTCGACGACAACACTTACCAACAAAAAATAAAATAAAAATAGGTCTGAGATATATTAAATCAATCGGAACCACAAATACAAATATTAACTTGGGCCCCATATTAATTAATTAAAGGTCCTTTTATTATATTATTTAAATTTTGGGACCAGTTAATTAATTAATTTAGTTTAATTATTACATTAAAAATTTGGTACAGTACATATGGTCAAAGGTGTCACATAGCCTGGAATCTTAGGATAGATTGATTTTTCATGTTCTTATATATTTTGGTCCATGTTGGATCAGTTAAAACCAACTTTTGGTTAACTTAGGCAAAGTTGCACTAAAAGTTGCAAAGTTGCTAAAAAGTTGTCAGGCAACTTTTAGCAATTTTTTGCAAAACTTGTAATTTGAATTCCCAATGGCCATATTTGGTTTAAATGGTTGTTATAACCATTGGGAGAGCCTACATAGCCCTTTCAGGCGGATGGTAGGCATAGAATGCATAATTTTGCTTTCAGATCAATAAAATACCAAGTTTTTCTGCAAAATCTCATGCTGTAACACATTGTGCGGACTCATTCTGCCACATAGGTACGGATTGTTGACATTGTTGGATAGCCTGGTGAATCACCTTTCTAATGTAGTTTGAATAAGATTCTAATTCGCTTCCTAACTCCAGATATCTCAAATTCACTATTTGTTGCCATAGTTTCTTGTATCTACCTAGGGTTTTTGACATTTTCACTCATATCTTGAGATTCCACCATGCAAATTTAACAGCCTTAGGTGGGATCCAAGTAGGAACAATGTACTTTGAGATTCTTTTGGTCTCATGTGAAAAGATGCAGACAACAAGGAGAAACTTGATGCCCTAGGCATGCAAGATCCATGTGCATGCTAGAAATGTGCAACAACAACTCCCATATCTCACTACAGAAAAGGCTTCAAGGCCTTGGATCTCGTTTATAAACCTTTTATGTGAGCCCCCTCATGTTCCAATTGTTGGGTTGGAGTTTTGATCAGATGTTAGGGTACTTCCCTTGTAAATGGAGGCCTAATTGGCTAATCCTTCTAGGTGAGATTGTAAGTTTTACTGGTTTCATTCTCACCTTGGGATCCCAGGGCTTCAGTATGTTATGTAAACCCTGTAATGTCCCCAAATTTTAATATAATAATTTAATTTAATTAATTAATTGGTTGGTCCCAGAATTTAAATAATATAATAAAAGGACCTTTAATTAGTTACTTTAATTAATTAATATAGGGCCCAAGTTAATATTTGTATTTGTGGTTTCGATTGAAAAAAAAATTTGGACCTATTTTTATTTTAGTTTTCGTTGGTAAGTGTTGTCGTCGGCTATCTTTGTACACCCTCAGAAAGGTTTTCCCCTACGTGTATTTAAGCAGGGCTTGTAGGTAGTCGTAGGTATGCATTTTGGATTATTTATTTGTATTGCGAATTCCCGTTGGGATTCTCTGTTGTTCGCCATTTCAGAAGTGAAAGATCTTTCCTACTTGGTTTGTTCGGTTTCGGTGGGATTCAACCCTGACCCTATTCCATTGCATGTAATACTTCGCTCAGATCTGGCAAATCGGAGCACCATCTTTTGGCAAATATTAATTGAATGATTATTCATGTTCAATCTCAATTTCATGTTTGGCTATTGAATTTGGATCTCTAAGTTTATTGCATGTTTGAACATTTCCTCTCTATCCATGCACCATCCCCCTTCATTTAGTACGAAGTCCATCTTCCCATGGCTACATTACCACCATATGGCCTAATTGCTCTTTGTGGGACTTCTCTCCCTACACCGTACAGCCTTCATTCTACCCTCCATGCATTGTCCACCTTCACTATACCGTACGACCCTCATACCGTACGGCCTTTGCATACGGCCTACCGTCCAGACTAGTATCTCTCCCACCATACAAACTCCAACCTAATCATCATCGTACATCCTGCATATCGTACAATACTAGTCTTGAGGGGCATCCAATCAGTCTTCGGAGGTCAAGAATATTACATTGTATCAAAGCTGGTGATTTTGCCAGCTTGTTGGAAGAATTAAGAGTTTAGTCTTGGATCACACTATGGCACCCAACGATGTCATATGATCTCCTATCGATTGGAATGCACATCTGTTGGTCGAGTACTCCAAGAACACTGTTGCATGCAAATTGATGGATGGCGACATTCAGGATGACAAATAGAAGGTAGTCGATGACATCATCTACTACAAAGACAAAATCTATTTGGTACCTGAGACAAAGATGAAGGAATGGATTCTGGAGGAAGATACCAACACAAATATTGTCAAACCAGCACCTAATGATCATCTTGATGAAAATTTGGGTTCTGTTAGTGGCCCTCCTAATGAGAAGGTTCTATCGATGGTTGTTCAACTTCTTAGAGATGCTATGGACGATTCCTTGTAGAAGCAACCACAGTTGGTTGAATATGGAGTGTACCCTTAAGTTGTGCCTAAGTCGTGCATGACTGCAATTTTTCCATGTGAAGTGCTTCCTCATAAAAATAATAGGATCTACATGTGTTGTGAAGTTCTTGGGGAGATTGATGATTACATGAAGATCATGGATCTGTTTAATGATCGGCTCCCTTGGGATCCTGGTGGTTTTGGATATAGCAATGTTTATATTAGAGTGACATAGCGGAGCCCGAATGGCAGTCTACTCATCTCAATTGAATTTGTGATCCTGAAGAAGCATGGAGTTTTCAGCAAATATAGCAATCTGCATCCGCGCATGGTTTGGGATCTTGGAGTTGCGTATTGCGTGAGGACAAGCAATCTTTGGCCGGCGAGAATTTGTAAGGTCCCCAATTTTTAATGTAATAATTTAATTTAATTAATTAATTAACTAGTCCTAGAATTTAAATAATATAGTAAAAGGACCTTTAATTAGTTACATTAATTAATTAATATGGGGCCCAAGTTAATATTTGTATTTGTGGTTGCAATTGATTTAATATATCTCGGACCTAGTTTTATTTAGTTTCTATTGGTAAGTGTTGTTGTCAGCTATCTTTGTACACCCTCGGAAAGGTTTTCCCAACAGGTATTTAAGCACGGCTTGTAGGTAGTTGTGGGTATGTATTTTGGATTATTTCTTTGTACTGCGAATTCTCATTGGGATTTTTTGTTGTTTTCTATTTCGGACGTGAAAGATCTTCCCTACTTGGCTTGTTCGATTTCTATGGGATTCAACCTTCATCCTATTTCGTTGCATGTAATACTTTGCTCAGATCTGGCAAATCGGAGCACCATCTTTTGGCACTTATTAATTGAAGGATTATTCATGTTCAATCTCTTGTTTGGCTTTATTTTATGAATTTGAATCTGTAATTTTTTGTTGCATGATTGAATCCACCTTCTATCGGTACACCATTTGCTACCATTGGTTTGGCGCAACACATAATGCATTTGTCTGTGCTACAGCATTACCATTCCGTACGGCCATCTCTGCCCATGCTACAACATTACCATACTGTATGGCCATCTCTATCCGTACTGCAACATCTCCATACCATATGGCTCTCCAGGCTACCATACGACCAATCAACACCATCGTTCGTACTCCATTCCAAGCTACTGTACGGCCCACCCCAAACAGTTTGTACATCACTATTCACTCCATTTAGCTATATTGTACTGGCTATTAGGCACACAGGACCAACTGGTACTTGCCCATCAGGCACACGGGACCAACGAGTAATTGGCCATCAGGCACACGGGACCAATGGGTAGTTGGCCATCAGGCACACAGGAAAAATGGGTAACTGGCCATCAGGCACATGAGACCAATGGGTAGTTGGCCATTAGGCACACAGGACCAACAGGTAACTGCTATCATGCACACGGGATGAACAAATCATTACACCATAGTTGACCAAGGGCGTATAGAGTGCCAATCTTGGAGCTAGGTCTCACAAGTGGGTCAACATGAATAGCCAACATTCCTAACCAAAACCGAATGGTTCAAAAGACTTCAAAAGAGTCCTAACGTTGTATCTTATTGTTATTTTATTGGGGTGCCCCTATACCTGTAATGACCTCAACCAATAGGCCACTAAAAACCTCTAATGCTGAACTGAGAATTTCGTCAAACACTTGGCTTACTATTGTTGAAAGTTAAATGCTGAACATATGATGTTGTGCAACAAATCCACACAACTAGCTGGAAATGCCTTCGAAATGCCTATATGTTGGATGATGATAATTGCCAAACTGGGCCGTACAGGCCTGGGTTACATCTTGGGAATATCAAACTCCAAATTACCCAAATGATTGCCAAATCTCTTTCAAACTGTAGTGCCTAATGTCCTGGGAAATCTGCGAACTGTATAGCTGGAATTTTAGATGATCCATGATTGTTATGACAGTCTGAAACGCAGCTCCCTATGACTGCAATTTTTATTATTATTATTAATTCCCTGCCTTAACTATGGCGAAAATGCCAAGGAAAGAAACACCAAGTCTGAGGGGAAAACAGCGCCCTAGTGATTAATCAAAACTCTGCACAAACAGTGAGTTTCGAAGTCCAAATACTGTCTTTATATGCTAGTTCGAAAATGCAAAACTGTGCTTCCAATCCCTGCAAGAGACTCTTCCATAATAAACACCAATACTCGTTGAGTAACCCTTGAAAAGAATCGACCTCTTCTCTTTGCAAAAAAATGATGATACCCCTCGCAAAAACGATGAAATTCTGAGAACTTTGGGCTGAGAGCAAACCATCGGAAATTCTTCTAATTTAGCACAACTTGAAGCAACTGAATGTTACTTCCAAAGAGCAACCCTTCAGAGGATATCTCACCCCCTCAATTATGCGAATCCAAGGGAGATTCCATTCCCAAAGATCAACTGACTATCTGAAGACCAACTTGGCTCCACAATAGACTATGCGACTGAATCACAATCTGATGTCAAGATAAGAGATAAACAATTGGATGATCCAATGCAAGACCCATAGGATCTATTTATTCACTTTTCAGTAGCTTCCTCTAGAAGTCACTTAAACATTTTAGAAGCATCCAAATATTCTTATGAAATAAAGTGCACTTTTTATAAAATATTACTTTATAATAAAAAGTGCATTTCAACATCAAATTATAAAATTGGGCCCGAATAAAGTAACTTCATAACAAATGTAGGCCCAAATCACTAATCAACTGTAAGGACAAAATACTGCCAAATAGTCACTAGTCGACTCTCTCCACATCACCACCAGCCTACGAGAGTCTATGATAGACTGATTTGGCACGCTAAATGATGTCAGCCAAAAATGGGGACATGATAGTCCACCCTTCTTGAAATTGCTTGTCCCCAAACAATGACTAAACAATAAACCAATCAACCCACCTAGATCCCAAATATAGTCATGTACTATACTATTGTCAATCAATGCAGGCTCCTACAATATCCTTTGCAATATAACCAAGAAGAATCCATGAATGAAGTGTGAATCATTGCTCAACTGAACTTCAAATCCACTACTGCCATATTCAGGAACCCATGAGACACAAACTCCCAAAATATCAGAACTCAAGTAGAGTGGACATCCCAAATTGCCAACACAGTAAATACCATCGACACATCCCACTGACCTATATGGAATGTACAATCCAACTCAGTTACAATGGTGGACACTCCTGAATGAAACTTTACCAAGTACGGAGAATCCACCTATTGCAATCAGCACAACTCTGCAAATCACCGACCACTGTCTCATAAGCATAACTCCCATGCACCGTTGATGTTGAGTAGACATCACAAGATAAACAACAAGAAATAGAACCCAAACCAAGTCTGCCTGCCATCAACTCCTCAACACATGGATCAAATGCAAACTGATGAACATACCCTGTAGTATAATGCTGATCAAAAGAACCAGCCTCAGTCGACAGCTCGCCATGCACAAGTGATACAACCCACTGCAACTAATCACCAGCTAAGTCAGGAGATGACATAGCCAAAGAAGTAGAATCAATAACAACCACTAAAGCATCACTCCCAAACTCCTACTCTAAGTCATGTACTATCAAGCTGTCAACCGCAGAACCTATCGCCATGTCATGCCCATCACAACTCTCATTCCGTGGTGTCAAATCGTCCCATAACTGATGACAAGCACTAGGAACCAAAGTACATCTCCGTATCATCATCTCATCAACATGGTCATCAAATGTAAATTGATGAGCATACCTCACAGTGTAATGTCGATAGAATGCGCCAATCTCAATTAGTGGCTCAGACTGCAATCCAGATGAAACTAACTACAACCAATCACTAACCAAGTTGGAACTGACTACTATCTCCGAAGACATCACCAAGGGAGTAGTATCACTAGCAGGAACCATGCCAACTGCCGGCTCACCAACATCACACATGATCTCTGACACAACATCTCTAGTCTTCGTGTCATCAGTAGTAGAGGCCATCACCATGTCAGGCATACCACAACAATCTACTGCAGCACCGAACTCAACTGAACTTGACTCTAGTGGAAATGAACTCGATATGCCAATGCTAGTATCAAGGATGGATACATCCCCATCTCCACTGTCTCTGACAATCTCAACCATGGACATCCTCGGATGACCAGACCCCACAGCCTGTGACTATACAGAATCTGGTAGAGACTGCAGTCACTCTAACTCCATGGTCACCTTAGCCAAATGAAACTGTGACTCCTCAAAAGCCAATTGTGTACTCTCACGAATCTCAGAAGTCACCTCGAGCTACTGAGTAAGCTCACTCACCTCATCTTCCTTGGCCAATAATGCATCGTATGTTGTACTCCCCCACTCCATAAGATAATCTCTGTCGGCTACCAACTGCATATAATTTTGTCTCAGAACCCGGATAGCCTCCCATAAAGAGTGGATCTCTGTCAAGGAAAGATAACTGCCTCCCTCCTCATCACTAGTAGGAGAACCCCATCCATAAACTGCTAACAACTGACGAGCAGCATCAAAATGCTTGCAAACGATAGCAATGTCTCACTCACTAACTCTCAACTGACTAGATACATGATGGCGCTGGCTAGACTGTCTCCTACAAACCTCCTTTGATGCACTGTCCAAAGGAGTATCCTCAAAGTTACTGGTCTCTAGAGTATTACCATCCACATTCTACGAATCAACTCCAAAACTCATATCAACACACTGAGTATCAAAAACTGTAGCACTGCTGCCCAATTCCTCTGTACCAAAAGAAACTGCCAAGGAAACTAAGTCCTCAAAACTACCCACTGCATCCTTCTGGATGTCATCAATGCCAATATGATCCTGGGACTCATCTGTAAACACTGCCAAATATGAAAGATCATCGACACATTCCAGCAAGAATGGTCGACTAAATATATGAACATAGCCCAACACCGGTGTATAAAAAACTAATACTAACATCGGACAAGCTACTGGCACAAGAAAGGACAACACCATGCAATATGCTAATCAAATCCATGATAGCACCCAAACAATCACTGCTACCAAAAAGTGATAAAGATCTCCAATCAACTAAATTCCAAATGTCAATATGACAATCTTGAGTCCATATCCGTAAACTAGAATCAGCTGGTAACTCAAGCAAATTCCTCACCTGAGTAATATGACTAATACCAACTAACTCCACATACCTGTCTGACACTGTCCCTGTATCCTGGATGTGAATGCAACATGAAATCACAACATTATCAACGACTACATATGATCCGCGTGTCACAGGAAGCTGAGTATCAAGTGTGCAAGATGGTACTAAACTCAACTCCATGCCATGCTCATTCCCATGTCTTTCCAAGTCCTCTAATGCCAATGGAGTATTCACCAAGGAAGCTCAAGTGTCCTCAAGCTCGTGAGAAAGCCTGTCAACTTCCTTCTCCTTCCTCCTCAAGGCATCTGAATAGTCACTGACAAGGCTAAGAAGATGGTCACAATCTGATAGAAGATGTAAATAACTCAACTTCATCGTTCCCATTCCTTCCCTAATCGCTTGTGAGTCAACACAAGAAGACTTTGCCTGAACTTCCTTATGTCTGCCTTGTAACTGAATCATCCGGATGTGATCCTCTATCATATCTCGCATCCTGTCATGATGAGATAATGAAGTCACAATACTGTCTTCACTCACCTTCAGCTGGCTGGACAAATCATGCGAAGTACTACCAGCCTCAACCTCATGTGACGAAGCATCCAAATGTGCTTGGTACTCCCTCTCAGCAAAGTCATGAATACTCAATATTTGTTCATCTCTACTAGGTATCTCACCATCATGCACAACAACATCCTCAAAATCATCATCTGAACCCTCTAGGTTGTAGTCGCCACCTGTCGTAACTAAACCATCCCGAGTACCTGTGACATCACCCTCTGGCGACCTGTATACAACTGTGTTAACTTGAGTATCAAGTTGACCATTGCTATCAATCGGAGTAATATCCTTTACCACCGCCTCTTGTGGCGGAGTAGAATTTGAGACCTCTACTTGGCTGTAAGCTAGTTTCTTGAATTCCTCATGCAAGTTCCTGGTAATTGTGTCATCTGCCCTATGAGAAGATCTGCCAAATAGAAATCAAGTCAACTTATCCACCTTAGCTAGGTCGGACAGCATGTCATTCATCATACGATGGTGCTTAACCAACTGTTCAAACATGTCATGGCTTATTTTCTTGAGTTCATCTCAAATGCTTAAATAACCATCCTTTCTACTATTCCGACTTTGGATCTTCCTACTTTGCCTATCAACTGTCCAAGATCGTGTCCTCTGAGACTCTATACTATACCTGTCCATTCTGGATAAAGTAGAGTGTTGATCACTCATACATGATGGCTCTTACCCAACAAGATGGCAAGAAAACCGCTCTGATACCACTGTGATGACCCCAACCAATAGGCCACTAAAAACCTCTAATGCTGAACTGAGAATTTCATCAAACACTTGGCTTACTATTGTTGAAAGTTAAACGCTGAACATATGATGTCGTTGTGCAACAAATCTACACAACTAGCTGGAAATGCCTTCGAAATGCCTGGATGTTGGATGATGATAATTGCCAAACTGGGCCGTATAGGCATGGGTTACATCTTGGGAATATCGAACCCCAAATCACCGAAATGATTGCCAAATCTCTTTCGAACTGTAGGTCTAATGTCCTGGGAAATCTACGAATTGTATAGCTGGAATTTTAGATGATCAATGACTATTATGACAGTTTGAAACACAGCTCCCTGTGACTGTGATTTTTTTTAAAATTATTAATTCCCTGCCTTAACTGTGGCGGAAATGTCAATGAAAGAAGTGCCAGGTCTGAGGGGAAAACAGGGCCCTAGTGATTAATCAAAACTCTGCACAAATAGTGAGTTCCGAAGTCCAAATACTGTCTTTATATGCCAGTTTGAAAATGAAAAACTGTGCTTCCAATCCTTGCAAGAAACTCTTCCATAATTAACACCAATACTCATTGAGTAACTCTTGAAAAGAATCAACCTCTTCACTTTGCAAAAAAATGATGATGCCCCTCCTTGCAAAAATGATGAAATTTTGAGAACTTTAGGTTGAGAGCAAACCACCAGAAATTCTTCTAATTTAGCACAACTTGAAGCAACCGAATGTTACTTCCAAAGAGCAACCCTTCAGAGGATATCTCACCCCCTCAGTTATGCGAATCCAAGGGAGACTCCGTTCCCAAAGATCAACTGACTATCTGAAGACCAACTTGGCTCCACAATAGACTATGTGACTGAATCGCAATTTGATGTCAAGATAAGAGATAAACAACTGGATGATCCAATGCAAGACCCATAGGATCTATTTATTCACTTTTCAGTTGCTTCCTCTAGAAGTCACTTAAACATTCTAGAAGCATCCAAATATTCTCATGAAATAAAGTGCACTTTTATAAAATATTACTTTATAATAAAAAGTGCATCTCAACATCAAATTATAAAGTTGGGCCCGAATAAAGTAACTTTACTTTATAACAAACGCAGGCCCAAATCACTAATCAACTGTAAGGACAAAATGCTGCCAAATAGTCGCTGGTCAACTCTCTCCACATCACCACCAGTCTACGAGAGTTTGTGATAGACTGATCCGGCATGCTAAACGATGTCAGCCAAAAATGGGGACATGACAGTACCATACTCCCCATGAACTTTAGAGCTCAAGTTCCCACTTGAGTCAAGTTGATCAATGGTAGTGCCATGTTGAAGGATTTGTTCTTCAGTCATCCAAGTAGCATCAATTTCAGGTAGTCCTTTCCATTTGACAAGGTACTGCATATAAGTTTTAGTCCTGGTCTTCCTAAGGACTTTAGATTGCAGTATTTTCTCCAATGTCACTGGTTTGCTAGGAGGGAGATATGTAACAAAATATGATGTATCAGCATATTACAACCAATGACAAAAATGTCCTTTGATACACTGGTTTGACAAAAATGTCCAATAGATTCCAGTATTTTCTCAAGTGTACGCCAAAAATGTCCTTGGAACTTCACATCCCTGTCTGAAACAATGGTTTTTGGTAAGCCATGGATTCTTACAATATCTTTGAAGAAAAGGTGAGCAATGTGTGAGGCATCATTAGTACTCTTGCATGGCACAAAATGCACCATTTTGCTGAACCTGTCTACAACAAAAAACACACTATCAAATCCTTGTTTGCTTCTAGGAAGTCCCATTACAAAATCCATTGAAATGGACTCCCAAGGTCTAGTAGGTATTGGCAAAGGCTGGTATAACCCCTGATTTGTGGATACACCCTTAGCTTGCTGACATATAGTGCAACTTTCCACGAATTTCTTGATGTCACTAGACATTTTAGGCCAATAGAAACTCCTCTTGATCTATTCAGATGTTTTGTCAATGCCAAAGTGTCGTCCCATGCCACCACAGTGCTTCTCCTTAATGATGTTCAGACTCATAGAACATCTTGGTATACAAAGTTGAGAACTTTTGAATAAAAGATCATTTTGAATAATGTATTCAAAAAAATCAGTTTGATATTTTCCTATTAATTCAGAACAAACCTTAAATGCTTCTCCAAAATCTGGATCTCCTACATAGAGATGTTTAAGGGCATCAATCTCAATGCTCTGTAATTGGACTTCTTCAATTAGGACAACCCTTCTACTGAGGGCATCAGCCACTTTGTTTGCTTCACCTTTCTTGTGCTTCAATGTGAAAGTGTATGCCTGCAGTTGCTCCATCCATTTGATATGCTTCACACTTCTCCTGAGAATTCAAAAAGCTTAGAGCATGGTTGTCAGTATAAACAACAAATTCTTTTCGCAAAAGGTAATGTCTCCACTTTTTGAGAGCCTATACTAGTGCATACAATTCAAGGTCATAAGTTGAGTATCTTTTCTTAGCATTATTTAATTTTTTAGAGAAGAAAGCAATAGGTTTGCCTTCCTGACTTATGACAGCACCAATGGCTAGATTACTAGCATCTATTTCAATAGTGAACACCTTCCTAAAATCAGGCAAGGTCAAGATAGGGTATTGAGCCACTCTATTCTTCAAATACTCAAAAGCATTGTTTGCCTCATTAGTCCTAGAGAATTTAGTTTTCTTACCACTTTTGATTGTATCAAGCATAGGAGCACATATATGACTGAAGTTCTTTATGAATTTCCTATAAAATGTGGCTAAACCATGAAAACTCTTTACATCACCTTGGTTTTTAGGAGGTGGCCAATTGATAATTGCTTCCACTTTGCTTGGATCCATTTTTAGAGTCCCTTGGGATATGACAAATCCCAAAAAGGTGAGTTCCCTCTACATGAATGTGCAATTCTCCAAATTGATGATCAACTTGTGATCATGAAGTCTTCTCAAAACCTGCTCCAAATGGTTCAAATATTCTTCCCTGTTGCTGTTAAAGATGAAAATCTCATCAAGATAAACAACAACAAATTTGCCAATAAAGTCAATAAAATTTCATTCATGAGTCTCATGAATGTACTTGGAGCATTGCTTAGCCCAAATGGCATTACAAGCCATTCAAATAGTCCTTCTGTTGTTTTAAATGTTGTCTTCCACTCATCTCCAAGCATAATCCTTATTTGGTGATATCTTGATTTCAAATCTATTTTAGAAAACTAGCAAGCATTGCCAAGTTGATCATGCAGGTCTTCAATCCTTGGCATAGGAAACCTATACCTGATAGTTATTTTGTTTATGGCTCTACTATCAGTGCATAACCTCCAAGTTCCATCCTTTTTAGGTGCAAGAACAGAGGGTACTGCACAAGGGCTTAGACTTTTCTAAATTAGACTTTTCGCAAGCACTTCCTTGATTTGTTTTGCGATCTCTACATTCTGATTTGGAGTCATCTTGTAGAGTGCCTTGTTTGGCAATGAAGATCCAGGTATTAGATCAATCTAATGTGTAATATCTTTGGGGGGAAGGAGGGAAGAGGGCATGTCACTTGCCATGACATCATTATACTTCTCTAGCAGTCCTTTGACTACTACTGGTATAGTTGCTTTCTTATTAGATTTCTCACCATCCTTAGGCTTCATAATCAATATGAAACCTCCCTCTTCTGATTCTTCTATATTTTTATCATTTCTTTTTCCCCTATTACAATCCTTGTGGTTTCTTCCTTTTCTGATTTCTGATCAGGTAATGGATTCATGGTGAAGGTTTTTCCACCTTTGATGATGGTGTGTGTGTTTTTCCTACCACTATAGGTGGCATCCACATCATACTACCATGGCCTCCCTAGAAGGAGATGGCAAGCATCCATTTCAACAATGTCAGACAAAACTTTGTCTTTGAAATCCCTAAGAGAGAATTCTACTATAGTTTGTTCAGTAACTAAGGTTTGTTGCCCTTTAGTAAGCCATGATACATTATAAGGGAAAGGATGTGGTGTTTTCTTTAATCTTAATTTCTGCACCATTTTTTTAGAAACTAAATTCTCTGTAGAAGTAGAATCTATAAGCAAGTTACATACCTTTCCTTGGCACTTAACCCTTGTTTTGAACAAGTTCTTCCTTTGGGGTGGCTCCTGAGTATGTGGGACTTGTAAGAAAGTTTGCCTCATCGTCAGGACTGTTCCTTCTTCAACTTCAAGTTCTGAACTGTCTTCTTGGACCAATTGTGCTCTCCTTTCATATTGGTGGTTGTTTCTTTTCTCAGGACACCTACCTGCATGATGTCCCAATTGGTTGCAGTTATAGCATTTGATAGAGCCATTGCCTCTACCACCTCTGCCACTGTTAAAGGTCTTGCCTCCTCTGTAGTTCCCTTTGGACTCAGTCTAATCCTTGTCTTTTGGATTTTGATCAGTAGTCTTGTTGTCACTGTTACCAAAATTTCACACATGCTGAATTTTACTTCAAGTAACATTACAGAAAGTAACATCGCAAAAGGAAAACGTACATTTTCTATTCATTACTATTCCATCATTTTTGCAATCATATATGAAATCATGGGCAAAAGAGATACAATGTTCATTGTATAGATCATCAACTGATATGTACAATTTTCATATTTACAAAATATGAAATGAATTAATATGTTGAATAGAGAAGACCTCACACAAGCCGTGAGTATAACTAGCTAGATTTCTTTCATAAAGAAATACAAGAAAAGATGCATATGTATGAAATAAATAGGAATAGAGGTAACTAGTCATTGCCTGTTACTTTGACTGGTTATAAATTGGATATGTGTTACCGAGATCCCTGTTGCACCCGTCCAGCTCCAAGCTCCATGATCTCCAGCATCTGCAAAACATAAAAGCAACTGATGTTAGATCCCGAGGGATCTAAGCAATGACTACCTATCTCTATGACTACATATTCTATCTGTCAATGCATTCCATCATGAAAGAAAGCAAGCAGTGATATTGGCATTTAGTGCTGAAAGAAATAAAACCATTTGTGAGTGTCATGAGCCTATGCTTGAACCTCATAAGATATGCAACAGAATAGAAAAGATGAACAGACTAACAAATGTGTATTATGAAGTTATTTATGAACATGTGCAACAAGCAAATGGGGATCCGAGCTCTGGATTTTAATTCAACAAAAGAAATATGAAGGGGGAGTATCAATCAAAACATGGCACTGATATGCGGTTTGGCGATGTAACTACAGCTCCAAGTTAGAAGACAAAAGTGCGGTAAATGACAGGGATACCGAGGAATGCTGTTTGCATCTTATTTTCAACAAAAATGACAAGTACCTCAAATATAAGTTGTATTCACAACAAGTCATTTATGTTTGTATTGGGTGTTGAAAACATCTATTCAGAATTTTCCATCCACAATGGAAATATGCAAATTGGCAATCAACAAAAAATACCGTATGCAACATGACAGCAGGATAACAAAAATCAAATAAGGTATTTCTCAAGCAACATTAATAATGATGCCCTATCTATGGAGCTTCCTTCTGGTAAGGATAGAATTAGTAGACTGAAGTGGGCTACCTGGTTTGCTGTTCTGAGTATAATATTTATAGTCACAGTATATACAATTATTGGTTTTTTTGGTGCTGTTCATTATAGGAATCAAACAAGTGACAAATTTCTTGAGAACAAATATTTTAAAACAGAGTCGAGCAAGGGGCTGCTGATGTCTGTGTCATATCCTTTTCTGAGTCTTATTGTTATTATCATTTTTTGCAAAAACTTAATGAGGACTGGTCTGTGGTTTGAGGTATCATCACTCATGATGGAGTGTGCTAGATCTGGGATGAATTAGTCATGAATTTTGGCCCAGTGAGAAGGATCCAAAATGATAAAAGAAAGTGGAGTTATGCATGCTGTAACCCAGAAACAGCAAATTCAATTTTGATAGAAGCTTGCAGCTGAAAATGTGAGGAAAGCACTACCCAGAAATAGAAAAAAGCATGTTTTTGCTTAAAAGGGAACCAGGCTGTTACAAATTTTTGCCATCAAGTTTCATGTTCAGCCACCAAAGGTTTGGGATCCAGATCCACAGAAATTGATCAATGAGATTCATGATTACATGTTTAAAAGGCGACTCTTCCAACTGAACTTAGTCTTGCGACAAGATAACCAAGATGCCTTGCTACCTATAAGCTTGGGGTTGAAGACCATTCAAATGCAATTGTTGTCACAAATACAAGCAAAGGAGATGGAGAAGATCTCATCACAAAAACAACTCCCAGCAACAAATTCATTCATGGCGGCTTTCAAACTCTAAGTTGCTGCTATCGTACATGGAAATGTGAAGAATACAGACTTCAACAGTATCAAGCAAATATCAAGCAACAGCTAAACATTTTGAGTAAAAAATTGCTCCAAATATCTTACATGGCAGCCACGGCTGAACAAAATCTTCACAAATATCTATGTAAGTGCTATAAAAGAAATATGTATAGCAGATGAAATGAGGGTTTCAGCAATATTTTCAAACATTGAAGGGCAATAAAACAACTATTGAAGACCTTGAAAATCTTTACAGGAAGATATGCTGAAACTAATTTTACTGAGAAATTGAGGAGTTTATCTCATAGCAATTTTCAAAATAGGCATCGAATCACTGTCTTACCATGCTTCAGCAGATGTACTACATGAAAGGCCGGTCCCTCAAGCATATGACAACAATATCTTTCATGGCAGCAGCAAAGCAATGCATCAAATACCTTCCAGCAGGATCTCCTTCACAATAACGCAGCACAGGAAACCAATGGGTTTCTTATATAACATTGGCAGTGAAAAAAGAAATAACCAGTAAAAATGCAGCAATGGCGGCCATGAAACTTCTCCAAAACCCTCATTCTTCCGCATGGCGGTGAGAGCTCTTCTTTCTCAAAATTGCGATGTAAAAAATGAAGACTTTGGATGTGTTTTAGGGTATTCATTAATGCCTTCTAGAACTTTATTTCCAATCGGTTTTCTTGCAGAATTTTTTTTTTAAGACCCAAGTCTTCTTTTCCATGCGTGAGCTTTTTAGCCTTGCTAGGCTTTTGCAAAAAAACCCAAATGTCTTTCTAGTTTCCTTTTAGGTTAAATAAATATGTTATTTATTTATTTTAATATTTTATTATAACATTTATATATTATACTTCAATAAATATTGATTGGATTATTGATGTTAAGGGATTTAATGTTTTAATCAATAACATCATTAATCTAATCAATACTTATTAAAATATAAATTACAAATGTTATAATCAAATATTAAAACATTTGAACATTAAATATTAAACAGTAAACTATTTAATATTAATGTTGAGAATAAGATATTTATTTTACTTTTAAAATAATTAGAAGGATCTTGGATTTTTTTTGCAAAGTAGCATGAGTCATGTATTGGCAAGACTGAAGGGATAGGAAGTTATTGCATTTTGGAGACTTTTGGGTTTGCTCAGAGATAATAACTACATTTATGAGAGACAGTTGTGATGATCTTTTCAGGCCATGCTTTTTGGGGGATTTTGTACACTTTTTGGAGTTTTTTCAGGGACTCAAGTTTGGCCTTTGGGGCTGTATCCGACCTAGCATTTATGGCTTTTGAAAAATGCAGTTGGAGAAAGGTGTTCAGTATGAGTTTTTCAACTCATTGTAGGGAGTTCTGATTTTATGGATAGAAGTTTTGTGGCTATTCTTTGAGTCCTGGACTTCATTCTGCAGAGTCTGTAATTCATTTCTGGAAGTATAATATAAGTAACAGCAGTGTGATTATGCTTGATGAAGTTATCAGTTAGCCTTTTTCCTTTCTACAAGTTCTATGTGCATTTTTTAATGATTGGATAGGTTAACTTGTGAATGTTTTATTATTCCTTGTTTTTTTGTCTCATTTCAGCACCTTTGTGTAGAACAATAAGTTTGTTTGTAGGTTATGACGTGTTTTTTAGGTGAAATTGGTCAAAGGGAGGTATTAGTTTATCTTTCTCTTTGTAGTTTCAGTGGAAAACCTTATTATAAATCATTTGTGCAAGCCTTTACAAGAAGTTGTGCTTCATCTACGTTTCATAAAGCTATATAATCCTCTTTGTTACATGTGGGTTACATTTCCATACCCCTTTTTGGTGTGTCACCTCCTTAGTTTAAACTTTAGGTTTAGGTTTGGTTTTCAGTAATTTCTTCCCCTTTTCCCTCAAGTTTTCTTTAAGTTTTAAGAGGTTATCACTAAGAGATTCAATAGGAGTCGGCCTAGAATCCGAAGGTTTCATCTCACTGTCCAGTCCCATATAGTGAAATGAATCCCATGTTAAGTAAGGGTTACTGAACGTTTTCTAGTTCAGTAAAGGGTGCAAATCTTGAAACTTAACAGTTACTATACTGCCCCTTGTTCCATGAGTTATTCTTGCCCTCGAAGGATTTATTGTCATTTCCTTTGCCTTTGTTCTGATCTTGCTTTCTCTTCCATTTCTCCTCCACTTTTATTGCCAACTGGTAGCACTTATTTACTGATGAAGGGGTATGCAAACTCAATTCTTCTTGAAAGGGTACTTTCAAGCCATTCACATATCTAGCAAGTTTCTCCTCTTCATCTTTTGTTGTATTTGACTTCATGCATAGTTTTAAAAATTCCTTAGTATAAGAACTTACATCTAAGTCCTACTTCAAAATTTTCTTCCTTCTATGGAGTTGAACCCCATAGTCATCAAGTACATAAGTTTCTCTAACTAATGCCACCATTCTATCCCATGATGAAATCATGTTCCTTCCTTTCTTCACCCTCATAGTTTGGATGAAGTTTCACCAAGTTAGGGCTACTCCCTTCAACTTGGACTTTGTCATCTTTACCCTCTACTTCTTTGGAATGTCTTCACACTCAAAGAAACTAGTCAGGGCTTCTATCAAATCCAATGCTATATCAACATTCATTTTGCCATTGAAAGTTGGCAATTCCAACTTCCCCTCCATGGTTCTTTTCTCCATGGATTTGAGAGCATTCAAGAGAGGTCTCTATTCAGCAGGTACTTCACCATCTTCTTCAAGGTCTTCAGCCTTAGCATCTTGATCTTCATCATCAGATTGTGCCCCTTTTTGTTTATCCACTCTGCCTTCAAGTTCTCTCAACCTCTTTGCAAGAGCAGCATTGGTTGCTCTTTGTTCTCTCATCAACTTTGCTAATTCAGCATTTGTCAGCCTATTAGGGATCTCTTCATCTTCTTCAGTAAGAGCCATGCTTTGGTACCACTTGATGCAATGGAACCAGTAGTGGGTTAAAACAAGCCAATCTACCCCAAAACACCTATCACAAGTGTTCAACAAGATGGTTAGGGTTATCTCAACCTAAAACCACTCCTAGGAAATCCCAATCGCAAGGAAAACCTATCACAAAGACAACTAATCACTAATTGCTCTCACAAGGCACTAAAAGGCACTTTTGACACATCCGCTCCCCAAACTCACATAAGGACCAGGCGTGACTCTAAGATATACTCATAGTCTATTTAGGTCCTAAATAACATGAAACAATCATTAGAATCAAACTATGCAACATCTATCCCTATTTTGCTTCACAAACCCAAGATGAGGCTTGTAGCCTGTAAATTCTAAAAACTTGATTTAGTTTCAGCAAACTCCACACAACCCAAGGAATGAATCACAAATTCAAATACCCTTTTGTGGTTTACATAACATACTAAAGCCCCCTGGGATCCCAAGGTGAGAATGAAACTAGTAAAACTTACAATCTCGCCTAGAAGGATTAGCCAATTAGGCCTCTATTTACAAGGGAAGTACCATAACCTCTGATCAAAACTCCAACCCAACAATTGGAACATGAGGGGCTCACATAAAAGGTTTATAAATGAGATCCCAGGCCTTGAAGCCTTTTCTATAGCGAGTTGTGGGAGTTGTTGTTGCACATTTCTAGCATGCACATGGATCTTGCATGTCTAGGGCATCAAGTTTCTCCTTGCTGTTTGCATCTTTTCACATGAGACCAAAAGAATCTTAAATTAAATTGTTCCTAATTGGATTCCACCTAGGGCCATTAAATTCCCATGGTGGAATCTCAAGATATGAGTGAAAATGTCAAAAACCCTAGGTAAATACAAGAAACTGTGGCAACAAACAGTAAATCTAAGATATCTGGAGTTAGGAAGCGAATTAGATTCTCATTTCAAGTGCATTAGAAAGGTGATTCACAGGCTATCCAACAATGTCACCAATCCATACCTATGTGTTAGAATGAGTCCGTACAACGTGTTGCAGCATGAGATTTTGTAGAAAAACTTGTTATTTTATTGATCTGAAAGAAAAATTACACATTCTATGCCTACCACCCGCCTGAAAGGGCTATGTAGGCTTTCCCAACGGTTATAACAACCATTTAAACCAAATATGACCGTTAGGAATTCAAATTACAACTTTTGCAAAAGATTGCTAAAAGTTGCTTGACAACATTTTAGCAACTTTGCAACTTTTAGTGCAACTTTTCCCAAGGTAACCAAATTTTGGTTTTAACTGATCCAACATGGACCAAAACATGTAAGAACATGAAAAATTAATCTATCCTAAGATTCTAGGCTATTTGACACCTTTGACCATAGTTGACCAAGGGCTTATAGAGTGCCAATCTTGGAACTAGGTCTCACAAGTGGGTCAACATGAATAGCCAACATTCCTAACCAAAACCTAATGGTTCGAAAGACTTCAAAAGAGTCCAAACATTGTATCTTATTGTATGATGAAACACTTTCTCCTACCTTATATGCATTTGACTTATCTCATACACCTACTAGTTCACCTCATTTGGAGAGTCAAATGAAAGTAACTAAACATAGGATTATTGCAACTTTATCACACTTTGATGACATATATGGGATGTTTGTAAAGCACCTTTAGAAGGAACAGATGGAGGGGAAACAAGGGGAACTTAAAGAGGAATTTTCACGGCTAATACAAGAAGGGCTGAAAACTATGAAATCAGATTTACCTGCACCTTCTCTCAGATCGTGATCATCTCTTTAACCTTGGATAGATTTACGTAGAAGCACTAAGGAAGAAGGAAGTAGAAGTCGATGTATGTACATATGAGCTCGTGAATGCCAAGTGTAACCATGCTTTCAACACCCAAATTTTTTAACTTTGTGAATTGGTCCTGTGGAGAAATTGTTCCAACTTTTTTTGTTGGTTTTTTTTACTAATGATGCCCTTGTAAAGTTCGATCTGCGAAGAAGCAGTGTTCTAGGACCATGTTGAACTTGAACTTGAACCTTGAAGTTCAAAAGTTCAAAGTTCAAAATACAGTTTCGTTGGTTTGAAAGTGCGCATCCGAAGTTCAGCTTCAAGGCACATGTTGGTTGATTCAGAGAAGTTCAGCTTCAAGGTTCTTAGACTCAAAGTTCAAAGCTCGGGTTTAAAAACACAAGCGGTCAGTTCAGATTTGTAGTTCAAGTTCAAAGTTCAAAATTGAGCTTGCAAATTCAAAAAGGCAAGGTTTAAAGATGCGGGTGCGACAATTCAAATTCAATGTGTGAATGCTCCTAAATCCCAAGCAATGGCTTGAGTGCCAAGGCATAGGTCCACATTTGCTGGTCTAAAGAAGAAGAATTTAGCACATAGTTCGAGACCCCGATTGTTGATGAAACATCCATCAAGTCTCCTCTTAGCCTTATTTGCAGAAATGTTCCTCTGAAGATCATTGTATCTAAATGGTCATTAAGGCAATGAGTTTCATGAGGTGTGCAGTTAGGCATCATCATCAAATATTTACTCTTGGTTTTAGAAGAAAAGTGTGAACTTCCTTGATAACTGACCAATTATAGTAATATACAATATTGCTTGTAAATTCATCATGGCATGATGTAATTTAAAGATTGACATGTGTTCCTTATAAAAGCCCCATTATATGGATCCTCACATATCCATGATAAAAGGAGAATATTTCTCATCAAGTGTAGTGGCACAAATGATGTTTGGAATTTCATTCACTTTGGGTCAATGTTTTGAAGTTGTCATTTCGCTTGCTATATGGGGCCAAAGATAATGCATGTAATTTATTTGACAGATATAATAGTCATGATTGGAGGTGATTACTAGATTGGATTCTCATGTTTTATTGGAAAATGTGGAAGAGCTATGCTTCCATGAGCTATAGCTAGTTTAATGGAACAAAACTGACATCTAAAGTAGAAGGTCAATTTTATACTGATTAAAGTTACAAATGATGGATCCATGATTGATACCATCAGTGAGTTGGGTGCATTTCAAACTAATGTAGGTGCAGAAGTCGAGCCCGACAAGCAACCCCCATTGTTTCTTATGAACCATGGTCCCACGGTTAAAAAAGGATTGCTCCATATAACTTGGAAAAATGTGAGCATCATGAAAACTCACAATGGCAGGCATCGGGTTCCCAAAGTAGATAAATACAATCAACCTCATCATTTTCTAAATTTTAACTACATCGAAGTGTGAGGTAGTGACCTAAACGACAATGTGGAGGATTTTGGCTCATCATCACTAATGCCAATGATGAGCAGTTGAATCCATAATTTAGATACTCGAATTGCTTTTGTCATTTGAGACTAATATGCAAATATATGGGATTTTTACAAATTGTCCAAGGAACTGTTAGTACAGACCGATTATTTTCATAGTGTGTGCAAGGAAGATCCAGACGTAGAATGACTTTTCAAAGCATCAAATGATAAATGGAGATAAGGAAAACAACATTGAGATTGAACACTAAGTTAGGATGAACATAAAGCATCGAAGCATTTGGACAAGGCGCTTCGACATACGAAGCCACTAGGATCACATTTCGAAGGTACTTTTGGGGTTGTTGCTAGAACATCATGGGTGTCCCCATGTGTGCCAAGTGTAAACAAATTAATGGAAGACATGCTAAAGTCGGGGTCTGAGCATATATGCAGTGATTTTGAGACAAGTCAAGCTTTGAATTAGACACGTATTTATGGGCTCCAAATCCATGTCTTGTATTTCCTATCGAGCGTCATGCAAGTTGTGAAAGTGTGGAAAATCATGCCAACCATTAGGTGAAATACCGATAACCATCAAGGTAGATCAAGACATAATAAAGTTGTCTTCCTATGCAAATCATTGATGTTGCTCCACATTACTCCAATCATACATTGGTTGAAATGTGGAGACAGTGGATAAAGGTTTAAATAAGTATCGAAAGGAGCATGAATTCAATATTGAAACAATGCCAACTATTTGATAAAATGCACTGAATGCAGAGAATCAAGATCTCCGCACCCGCATTCAATTACTTCAACAAAGCCACAAAAGATAGTTTGCAATGATTAGAATCAAGGTAAATATCTGATGTAGTTAACAAAGCACACCCATGCGTTAGAAGACCAATTCAGTATAATAAAATTAAAAGCCTATTTAGGTCTCAAAATGGCTTCCGTTGTAGTGACATTCTAAGAACTAATGGAGGGTTTGAATACGGTTTCTAGAAAGCCAATGGAAGGCATGGTTACGGAGTCTTCAAGTGCCACGATTTCTCCAAGGGTCGAGACAAGATCTTTAAGACAATATCGGTATGAATGATAGTCCAAAACATGTCAAAGCTCGATTTAATATGAGGAAGGCTACGAAGTGTTTAGCAGTCTGTCAATACTATCTTAAGGATTATAAAAACATCGCGCTCGATAGTTGATTAAAAGGAAGCTAAGAGGCCGTTCCTTTTTCACGCCTAATAAAGAAGGCCATGGCATTCCCCTATCATAGATGCAAGACTCGAATTGAAGGCAGAAACAGTATTGGTGCCAAAGATTATGTGTCAGTACCTTAATAAGTTTAATTTAATCAAGGAGGGATAGATATCAAAAGTGATGCATGTCTTATGTTTATAAAGTATCAAGGTCAAGACTTTTAATTGGAAAATGTTTAAAACTCCCATTTTGAAAGAATCGGTTATTATAGCTAAAAGAGTTACGAGAAACCAAAAGATTCATGAGGGAGATTATATATTGGAAAAGACATTAAGAGCCAGGGATTCTTCTTTTTACTCTCGATAGTCTTGAGGATGTAGGAAGGGCAGGAACATAGGGCTAATACAATAGATAGTTCAAACCATGATGAGACATGGGGCTAATACAATAGATAGTACAAACCATGACGAATCATTTGAAGCAACAAAATCGATCCTCGGACCTGAAACAACCAAGATATCCACCAAAATGCAAAAGAGAAAAACACTGAATAGAATGTTCTTGGAGCAAAATTTGGAAAAACACCCAGCATCAATGGAAAGAGTACAAGAAGACCTTTCCAACGATAGAAAGAATTCCCAAATCGAGGATTGGATGCTCAAGATATGTCTCGCGGAGTTCAAAATAGAACCCCTCGCTTTGACAGCAGAAATAGGTATCATTATGGGAATTTTAACCAGTTAACCCTGCACCAATGCATTCGGCTTGGAATCAGCTTTTCGGCAATATCTCATTTGCAAAAAATGGAGTTCCTATGCCCAAGATATGAGCAAAAATTTGAAGGTAGGTCCAAATAGAGGCAGAATAGCAAGTAAAGGTGAAATGCTTTGGTTTCCGTGCCAACATATCTTAGTTTTTGTGCCACAGTGCATCGGTTCTCATGCCAACATGCCTCTATTTTCGTACCAACTTGCCTCAGTTTTCGTGCAAACGTGCCTCAATTTTCACACCAATCAGCACAAATCGTCTCTATTTTCGTGCCAACATTCACAGGTCAACTCAATTTTTGTGCAAATGTGCCTTGATTTCTACGCCAACATGCATAGATTCTCTCGATTTCCATGCCAAAAAATCTTGATTTCCGTGTCAAACATCTCAATTTACATGCTAGAAAATGTCAATTTTTAAGTCAAAATGCACAGATTGCCTCGATTTGTGTGTTGAGAGCTTGGGGAGAAAACAATTACCTTAATTGCAACTGTGTCCAAATTGGACGTGCCTTATATGGAAATAGGGGTTTTTAGGTGCTCTGAGCTCAACAACGATGTCCGTTTGGGCTCAAAGTGACCTGAAAATCAATGGCCCCTCAGATCCAAAAAAATCGTTTTGGAAAACCAAAGCCCTTTGAAAAAAGGCACAAATCTTAAAGCCAAGCCAAACCTCTCATCAACAGAATAGGGGCATGAAGATTTAGAGCTTTGATACCATATTG
The DNA here is from genome assembly GCA_028749045.1 of Cupressus sempervirens. Lineage (NCBI taxonomy): Eukaryota > Viridiplantae > Streptophyta > Pinopsida > Cupressales > Cupressaceae > Cupressus > Cupressus sempervirens. The sequence goes on along the minus strand of CM053791.1, from coordinate 728,982,937 downwards.
AAGTTGATGAAAGATCAACCCTACAGCTCCCAAGAATCACCTGCATGCAAACACTTGTCACAATAAGAGGGAAGCAAAAGTTATGGAAGCTGGAATTCCTAAATCCATAGATGAGACATTCTTGATGAGCAAAAAGAGAAATTGCTATAATCATAAGTGAATGAACTACAAAGAGAGATCAATCCTTATGAAGAAGATCAAAACCCTAAAAAGGTAAAACCTAGGTTGCATGATAATAATTAGGTAAAGAATTAATTATTATATGCCTAAAGTTTAGCTTAAGAAAACTAGAGATATTAAGTGACTTAATAATTAAATCAATATGATTTAATTAATAAGAAAATACTTTATTACTCTTAACACTTCATATGCACCTAACACGATTTTAGAGGAAGTCCACAGTGATGCAATAAATGCGCTCAGAGCGCAAAATAAAAGCACTAAAGGAAATATTTGGAAGAAGAAAATTTGTTGTGAACTATCAAGTGCACCCTGAGTGTGCACATAGATGTGCTAAGAAATGTTGAGGATGAGGAAAGTTTGATAATTCATTTCAGTGATTGGACTAAGAAATTCATCCATCGATATTCTTAGATGTTTATCTAGAATTACCAGTGGCCAACACACATTAAGCATGTCATATGAAGAAAATACTCACTAAGAAGGGGAAAATATTACTCACAAATTTGTGGGATTGTACATCACTGCATATGGAAACAATCAAAGTTAAAGACCAAGCAATCTAGCATAGGTTTATGATGAGTAAACAATGGTAACTCCAAGGATAATGAGAATGAAAGAAGTAAATATTGGCAACGTAATGATGTGCAATTAATAAATTCCTAACTAAAATAGGAAGAGATGAATATTGGTGGACAAGGTAAATTAATACTTTGAATTTGTCACATCAATTATGTATGCCTCATCACCACTTTGCAAGATGAAATCCGGTATACAATTAAAAGAGCAATATATACAATATCATTCTTGTATATATTTTGGAACATGGGTATAGAACCAAAGCAAGAACACAAGGATTGTCCTAAAAGGACTAAATAGCAATATAATCATCTACAAGTGAAAGCAATGATTTTTTTCAAAGCCATTGAACTAGACCATTTGATGGTTCAAATTAATTGAAAACTCTATAATAATGAAGCATGTGGGAATTTTAGATTGTGGGGGGTGAATAATTACCTTAACCAATGTTTCATTCCCCATTGCAGGCATTTTCTAATTTGATTGGAGCATTGTATATCAAGGATGTTGATGTGCAGATAAGTATTTATCTTTGAGTATTGCACTTATTTATTTATTTTTATTTATTATTGTTGTCTCTCGCTATATGAATTATAAGTGTCATTTGCATTGATATACTCTTGTTCTATTCCTTGGTCTATAGGGATATTCCCCCAGGGATCTTTGTTAGTGATAACATCTAGAAGTATGAAATAAAACCTAGACAAAGGGGCTCTTCCATTAATGGGGAGTCTAAAAAATACATGTGTGTGGCTGCATTATTCTGATGGGCCTACCCCTATGTACATCATGAGGAAGTAATGACTTGTCACTAGAAAGTTGTGTTGGTTCCCAAAACTGTAGATTAGAAATCCAAGAGCCTATCGCTTCTCCAATAGGATTCCACAATCAAATTTGGCCAACAAATGAGAATCACCTTGATTCCCCTGCACTTTAGGCTTGGCTACACCCAAGCAGGTAGACCTTCACCTCAAACGTTGACTGCCTAGTTCAAGGCTTTTCTATAGTGAATTTAAATCTTGTGAGAGTTCTTTGGTCGGGAAAATCCTTGAACTCGATCAAAATGAGATTTAATGCTGAGTGTTTAAATAATTGAATGCTAAATGTTTGAATTGGATGTTTTGTATAATATTTGTAATAATGGATTTGATGCCTGTAAGAAGGAATTTATAGATTTTTTAACTTCAATAATAAAATGACTAGTGCCTCTGCTCATCTTGGCAACAGAGTCAACTTTAGTGAAGATTATCACATACAACTTTATAAAGTTCTATGCACTAATACTGTCAACAATTTAATAATCAAGATGCGACAGACCAAATATGTATGCAATCTTAAATTAGTCGAGATTGAACTTTAACTCCTCTGATGGGGTGAAATGTCCCTTTACTGGTTTTGTATGATATTTCCAACTTCTAATCAGATTTTCAAGATCAAACAACTAATATCACAAAGATCCACCAATTTCTCAATAAACCCTAAATCGGGTATGCCAAAAATAGTGCCAAAAGCTTTACAGCTTCACCTATTATTAATAAATCTGAAAGTGGACATTTTGACAGAAATTTGAGTAGCATAATAGCCTATAAAATGACATTTCTAGATCTGTATAACATGCACACAATAGCTCCCAAGCGGAGGACAAAAACAATGCTCATCGGGCTCTCGAAAATAGCACAAAATAACCCGGAATCACCACAAAAACTTAATAATCTATCACAGAAGTATAATCATATCCAAATACATATTTTCAGCTCTATTTTAACATTCAAAAGTCTGATATACAGTAGCAACCCAAACTGATATGAAATACTCAACCAGAAACACCAAACTCTTACAAAAAAACACACCCGAAAACTCACAAATCTGCACTGTTCAGCACAAAGGCAAACTCTGCATGAGTATGCACATGGAATGGCTTCAAACTCCCGTCCTTAGCCTTCCTGGAAACCTGCAAACTCCCGTTCTTGGGTCTCCCTGGAAACCTGCAAACTCCCGTTCTTGGGTCTCCTTCTCCACAAGTTTGGCAGTCTCTGAAGAATAACAAAGAAATGAGCAAAAATCAAGTTCTTGAATGAGCCCAAAATGCCTCCAAACCCCTTAAAAGAGGGCATAACCCTAACTCACGTCCAAGAGGGGTTAATAAAACATATTTTAATAATAATTTTCATTTATTAGTCCATTCGCTTCCAAAGATTATCCCCTTTTGCTGAAACTTCACCTTTTTGGGCTTGCCTGCCTTAGCAAAGATTATTATTTTTAATTATTTGAAAAGGGGACATGACAAGTCCTCCCCTCCCAAATATTGCTTGTCCTCAAGCAATGGCTAAACAATAAACCAATCAATCCACCTGGATCCCAAATGTAGTCATGAACTATACTACTGCCAATTAACACAGGCTCTTGCAGTATCCTCTGCAACATGACCAAGAGGAATCCATAATCAAACTGACAATTACAGCTCAACCAAACTCCAAAATCACCACTGCCACAGTCAGAAACCCATGAGACACAAACTCTTAGAACATCAAAAACCAAATAAAGTGGACAAATCAAACTACCAACACAGTAAATACCATCAACGCATCCCACTGGCCTATACGGAATGTATAATCCAACTCTACAACAATGGTGAACGCTCTCGAATGAAATTGTACCAAGTATGGAGAATCCACACACTATACAACTCCTGCAGTCAACACAACTCTGCAAATCACCGGCCACTATCTCATAACCATAACTCCCATGGACTGCTGATGGTGAAAAGACATTACAAGATAAAGAGTAATAAATGGAACCCAAACCAAATTTGCCATGAACAAGTGATATAGCCCACTGTGACTAACTACCAGCTAAGTTAGGAGATGTCATAGCCAAAGGAGTAGAATCAGTAACAACAACTGCTGAAGCATCACTCCCAAACTCCTGCTCTAAGTCATGTATTATCAAGCTGTCAACTGCAGTACCTATCACCATGTCATGCCCATCACAACTCTCATCCCGAGGCGTCAAATTGTCCCATAACTGATGACAAGCACTAGGAACCAAAGTACATCTTTGTATCATCATCTCATCAACATGATCATCAAAGGTAAATTGATGAGCGTACCTCACAGTGTAATGCCGATAGAATGTGCCAATCTCAGTCAGTGGCTCAGACTGTAATCCAGATGAAACTAACTGCAATTGATCATTAACCATGTTGGAACTGACTACTACCTCCGAAGATATCACCAAGGGAGTAGTATTACTAGCAGGAACCATGCCAACTGCCGACTCACCAACATCACACATGATCTTTGATACATCTCTAGTCTCTGTGCCATCAGTACTAGAGGCCACCACCATGTCAGGCATACAACAATCTGCTACAACACCCAACTCAACTGAACCTGACTCTAGTGGGAATGAACCTGATATGCCAATGTTACCTGATATGCCAATGTTAGTATCAAGGATGGATGCATCCCCATCTCCACTGTCTCTGACAATCTCGGCCATGGACATCCTCGGATCACCAAACACCACAGCTTGTGAATGTATAGAATCAGGTAAAGACTGTAGTCGCTCTAACTCCATGGTCACCTTAGCCAAATGAAACTGTGACTCCTTGAAAGCCAACTGTGTACTCTCAAGAATCTCAGAAGTCACCTCAAACTGCTCAGTAAGCTCACTCACCTCATCTTCCTTGGCCAACAATGCATCATATGCTATACTGCCCCACTCCATAAGATAATCTCTGTCGGCTACCAACTGCATATAATCCTGTCTCAGAATTTGGATAGCCTCCCATAAAGAGTGGAACTCTGTCAAGGAAAGATAACTACCTCCCTGCTCATCACTAGTAGGAGAACCCCATCCATAAACTGCTAACAATTGACGAGCAGCATCGAAATGTTGGCAAGCGATAGCAATGTCTCGCTCACTAACTCTCAACTGATTAGGCACATGATGGCACTGGCTTGACTGTCTCCTACAAACCTCCTCTGATGCACTGTCTAAAGGAGTATCCTCAAAGTTACTAGTCTTTAGATTATTACCATCCATATTCTGTGAATCAACTCTAAAGCTCATATCAACAAACGAAGTATCAAAAACTGTAGCACTGCTATCCAACTCCTCTGTACCAAAAGAAACCGCCAAGGAAACTAAGTCTTCAAAACTGCCCACTACATCCTCCTGGATGTCATCAATGCCAATATGACCCTGGGACTCATCTGTACACACTAGCAAATATGAAAGATCATCAACACATTCCAGCAAAAATGGTCGATTGGATATATGAACAAAGCCCAACACCGGTGTATAAAAACTAATACCAACATTGGACAAGTTGCTATCACAAGAAAAGACAACACCGTGCAATCTGCTAATCAAATCCATGATAGCACCCAAACAATCACTGCTACCAAAAAGTGTTAAAGATTTCCAGTCAACTGAATCCCAAACGCCAATATAACAATCTCGAGTCCATATCCGTAAACTAGAATCAGCTAGTAACTCAAGCAAACTCCTCACCTGAGTAATATGACCAATACCAACTAACTCCACATACCTATCATGATGAGATAATGTAGTCACAATACTGTCTTCACTCACCTTCAGCTGGTGGGATAAATCATGTGAAGTACTACTAGCCTCAACCTCATGTGACGAAGCATCTAACTGTGCCTGGTACTCTCTCTCAAAAAAGTCATGAATGCTCAATGTCTGCTCATCTCTACCAGGTATCTCACCATCATGCACAACAACATCCTCATAATCATCATCCTTGAGATCAAATCTATCAATCACTCTTTGACTAAAATCATCAAATGTAGTTACCTGATCATGACTTTGAGTAGTCATTCCATGATACCACCAATCATAGGCTGCATCTTCCAAGTGTAGACTTGCAATTTGAACAGCATCACTCTCCTTCATGGGGTTAAGTGTGAAGAAGGTCTGTAATTTTTGTAGCCATGCTCTAGCTGAAATTTTTTTTGTTCCATCAAAAGTAGGTGCTATAAACTTGCTTATTTTATTTTTGAGCTCTCTTCCACTTATGTCATGCTCCCTTCTGTACTCTTTCTTGGGCATCAAAGTGTTCATCATATCCACATATTCTCTAAAAGGAACTAAACTGTGAAAGTCATCTTCTAAACCATTGTCAGTAGCTCTTAATGCAATCAAGTTACCTGTAACCTCTTCCATGGGATTCAGGGCTGGATTTGGCACTAGTGGCTCATCTGCATGCAGAAAAATAGTTTTTTTTGATTGAGAGGGTGTGAGTTTCAGATTTCTTGACTCCTCTGAAGTGCTCCCTTTCTCATTAATAGATGCAACTCGTTGCAATTTTTCTGTCAATACTCGCAAAGCCTCTCTAGTTTCTGCCAAACTATCCACTGTTTGCTTCCGAGTATTTTGGATGTCTTGGAAGAATTTCTTTGCCATCTCATCTAGATTAGCCATACTTTTTCCTTCCTTGGATTTTATACTTTTACTTTCAACTGGAGGTTTCACCAAAATTTCTTTATTCTTTTCTCGTTGTAAATATCTCTTTTCTCTTTCACTTAGTTGCATGCAACCATAAATCTTGACATGCAGCTGATTAGAAGCAACATGCAACCACCAAATTTACCAAGAACTAACATGCAAATGATTAGAAGTAGAATGCAACCATAAATTTTGACATCCAGTTGATTGGAAGCAACATGCAACCATAAATTATGACATGCAAGATTTGGGTAGTTATCAAAACTGACATGCAAGATCTGGGTAGTTGTTAAAATTGACATGCAAGATCTGGGTAGTTGTCAAAACTGACATGCAAGATCTGGGTAGTGTCAAAACTAACATACAAGATCTGGGTAGTTGTCAAAACTAACATGCAAGCTTCTACAAACCCTCAGGCTAGCAAGATCATGGCTCTGATACCACTGAAATGTCCCTTTACTGGTTTTGTATGATATTTCCAACTTCTAATTAGATTTTCAAGATCAAACAACTAATATCACAAAGATCCACCAATTTCTCAATAAACCCCAAATCGGGTATGCCAGAAATAGTGCCAAAAGCTTCACAGCTTCACCTATTATTAATAAATCTGAAAGTGAACATTTTTACAAAAATTTGAGCAGCATAACAGCCTATAAAATGACATTTCCAGATCTGTATAACATGCACACAATAGCTCCCAAACGGAGGACAAAAACAATGCTCATCGGGCTCTCGAATATAGCACAAAATAGCCCGGAATCACCACAAAAACTTAATAATCTATCACAGAAGTATAATCATATCCAAATACATATTTTCAGCTCTATTTTAACATTCAAAAGTCTGATATACAGCAGCAACCCAAACTGATATGAAATACTCAACCAGAAACACCAAACTCTTACAGAAAGACACACCCGAAAACTCACAAATCTGCACTGTTCAGCACAAAGGCAAACTCTGCATGAGTATGCACATGGAATGGCTTCAAACTCCCGTCCTTAGCCTTCCTGGAAACTTGCAAACTCCCGTTCTTGGGTCTCCCTGAAAACCTGCAAACTCCCGTTCTTGGGTCTCCTTCTCCACAGGTTTGGCAGCCTCTGAAGAATAACAAAGAAATGAGCAAAAATCAAGTTCTTGAATGAGCCCAAAATGCCTCCAAACCCCTTAAAAGAGGGCATAACCCTAACTCATGTCCAAGAGGGGTTAATAAAACATATTTTAATAATAATTTTCATTTATTAGTCCATTCGCTTCCAAAGATTATCCCCTTTTGCTGAAACTTCACTTTTTTGGGCCTGCCTGCCTTAGCAAAGATTATTATTTTTAATTATTTGAAAAGGGGACATGACATGGGGAGACAAACTCGACACTGATACAGAAACAATTTGATATTTCACTATATCTATGATGATCACATTCAAGATGCTAAATGACCATGTCCACTTATCTGATATTTAAATAAACAAAGGACTGTCATGTCCCCACTCTAGCTCAGTCTAACAGAGACATGTGAGTCAGCTTATTATGGGGTCTTGTAGGCTGACAGGGTTGGATAGAGACCCAGTATGGTTATTCAGTGTTGGGGACTTGGTTTTCTGGTGGGTATTGATCAGTTGGGTGATGTTCCTTGTTTTTAGGAGGCAGTTCCTACATTTATGGGGTTCATTCCTATTTTTTTAGGAGGTATGATCATGCCCAGGGCTGGGTTTCCATGAGATGACCCTTTGGGTTCAGTTTTAGAGGGATAGGGCTTGTTTCCTAAATTTTAGGAGCATCCCTAGATTTTAGGGATGAGACTGTCAGTGGATCCTTGATTTTCGACTTCAATCACAGACAGGTGACAAGATGATTTTATGGTTTGTGATGTCAGTTGGGTAGTTTGTGGCTATTTGGGTTATATTTTTAATATTTCCTAAGTTAGCGTTTAATATTTAAATAAGGATAAGTTAATAGCCATTTGGAGTAATAAGGGAATTTTGGCCTCATCTGGATGCGTATCCCATGTTATGATAGCTCGTTGGAAAGGTCTTGAAATTCTCTAAATCTTCCTCTTTGGTCTCAGGGCAATTCGGTGAACGGATTTATTACTATGGTGGAAAAGGTCATTTTCTAGTGACATGGTCACTTTAAAATAAGATTTAATTCATTGTTTTTATAGCCAATGCCAATTGGGGGTCACTTTAGGGTTCGAATTGCTTTGCAAGGGGTTATAAGGAGATGGGCGCCATTTCTCATGATCATATATATTTTTCAAATACTTCTTTTCAAATTTGCTCTGCTTGAGCGATTTGCATTCTGGGACGCAAACCCCAGGGTAATTGCTGGTTGGGACGTAACCCTCAGCAGCATTGGGTATTGGTTTGTCAGTACTTTCAACAATATTCAGGAGGAAGGTAGACGCCACTTCAGCTTGGGCCTACAGTTTCTTTTGTTGGGCATGTTCTTTGGCGTATGGGAGGTGAATTCTAGCAGCCGTACACTGCCATTTCTTGCAGCCGTACTTGCAGCCATACTCTGTCATTTGCAGCACTTGGATACATAGAAAAATTGGTTACTCAGCAGCAGATTCTTGCATCTTATCAGCCCGTTTTTATCAGCCAGTTGTGGCGTCATTGTTAGAGGAAATGTACTGGATCTGTTATTTGGCTCTATAATTCAGAGATCTGCCTAGTATGATTTGTATCAACTCTGACTTTACTGCATATTGTTATTTATTTTCAGACTCTTTTCTTGCTATTTGCTACTTCTCATTTCTATGTGGAATAATCATCAAAAACACAAAAACAAACAAACTCTTCTGCATTTCCGTCTAGTTCTACAAGAAAACATTAATAAACAGGAAAAAACAAAAAAAAAAAAAAAAAAAAAATCTACAGCAGATTTGCAGCAGAGATTCATCAGGGATCTTTCAGTGGTTTCACAACTTACATCCTGCCAGCCTGTAGGGTTTGTGAGAAATTGTCACAACAGATTTTGACATCTGGGTATTGGATAAAAGTTTTTGATAAATCATTTCAGCATCTGGGTAGTCACTAGTTGGTGGATTGAATACAAATCTATGCATCCTGGTGGAGAAATACACAAATTCTACGAGCGCAGGAGAAGCCAATTGCAAGCAGAGGCCGCCAGAGATGCACAGATACCAGCTATGGGTGAGGCACAGGGTGCTGCTCGCGACGGCATGCCTAAAGAGGCAGAAGAAAGAGAGATGGTGCGGACCCTATTCACTACTCAGCACAGGATCGCTCAGGCTCTAGACAGGTTACAGGATACCTTGGAGCGTTTGGAGATGGGTGGACACAGAGGCAGGCAAAGTAGATCAGTTTCAGTGGCTAGTAGTTAGCGCAGCCATTAGTCCCATTCTTCAGTTGGGAGCTCCCTTCATTCCAGTAGGAGGCATCACCATCGTACACCTACTACGAATAGGCCATTGCTTCCCCAATTCATACCAGGTGAATGGCCAGTGCAGGTGGAACCACCAGAAGTGGGGTTTCAGGAGTCAGTTTTGGCTGCCACAGCTGAGTGGAGAGCCCTACCTCCTGTGGTTAGGGACGTCTTCCCTCTTCCCCAATATTGTGCACAGCGTAGAGATACAACCAGGTTCAGGGGAGATCGTGGTAATAGACTACCACAACAGCAGCAGAATTATGACCTCAATAGAGCTACTGGGAAGATTACATTGGCCCCATATAATGGCTCAGGAGACACTAGTGCACGAGCTTGGGTCCACAAGCTGGACATATATCTTTCATTGAGGCCCATGCCTGAGCGTGAGGCTATTCAGTTTGCTGTGTTGCATTTAGAGGGGATTGCCTATGATTACGCCTTAGTTCACGCCTTAGATCACGCCTTAGTTCACTCCTATGCTGAGTTCACCGAGCGACTCATTGCACGATTTGACCGTAAGGATACAAAACTTTATTACAGGGAGTTGGCTCACCTTAAACAAACTGGTCATGCAGAAGCCTATATTAATGAGTTCCAGCATATTGCAGTTATGGTACCGGATATGCCCCAGAAACGTAGTGTGATGTTGTTCATTGAGGGTTTGCAGGATAGACTAAAAGGATTGGTACGTGCTTTCCAGCCAGCTACTCTTAAGGAGGCTATTGATGTGACATTGAGATTGGATATTGTTCCCACTTCTTATCAGGCAGATAAGAAACCATTTAGAGATTCACGGCCTGCACAGAAGGCCAATATGACACAAAACAAAGGAGGGACCTCATCTAAAACTCCTTGGATGAATTAGGAGACGAGGAATGAATCGAGGAGGAAAAAGTTGTGTTTTTCCTGCAAAGAATCATGGGAACCAGGACACCGTTGCATGGGTAAAGGAAAGGTTCATTTGATTGAGGTGACTTCTGAGTTAGGGGATGAGGAGGTTCTTGATACTGATATTGAGGATAATATAGAGGATGTTGAGCAGTTTCTGATACAGTTGGAGTTAGACACCGCTGAGCCTGTGGCATCAGCTAAAGTAGCTATGGCTACCCTCTCCAGTTATCCTAAGTTTCATGCCTTCCGGATGAAAGGTACACTTAAGGGTAAGCGGATCACCAGTTTGGTAGACACAGGTGCCACGCATAACTTTGTTGGTCAAAAATTAGTTGAGAGGCATGGCTTACAGTACGAGGAGTTTGGTGGTTTTGGAGTGAAGGTGGCTGATGGTGCCATTTTTGGGTTGTACCAAGCGGATTCCACAGCTTAGTATTCAGATGGGAAATTATACTTTGACTGATGACTTCTATGTGCTTCCCATGGAAGATTATGATGTGGTTTTGGGCATGCAGTGGTTACAGGGTATTGGGCGTTACATTATTGATCACCACCGTATGCAGTTAGAGTTTCTTTCTGGCGGGCAAAAGGTGATTTTGAGGGCAGCGTCAGATGGTGGACCCAGGGAGGTGACTTCTCGCAGGATGGAGACCATCCTTAGGCATAATGATGTGCTTTGGGCTACACACTGTTTGGTTAAATCCAAAACACCCATATCTCAGGATGGCCGTGTATTTCATGTGGACATTCAGTCAGTGATGGATCGTCACAGTAGAGTGTTTGGTGATATACCTCCTGGAGTGCCACCAGATAGAGGGTTTGAGCATGGTATAGAGTTGGAGGATGGAGCGAAGCCAGTAATTACTACCCCATACCGTCATCCTAGAGCCTATAAGGATGAAATTGAGAAGACTATTCATGAGCTATTGGACATGGGTTTCATTCGACCTAGTTCCAGCCCCTTTGCTTCTTCTATAGTGCTTGTTAAGAAGAAGGATGAGACTCTATGGATGTGTGTAAACTATAGAACTTTGAACAAGAAGACAATAAAAAATAGATATCCCATTCCGCGCATTGATGAGTTGTTAGATGAGTTACATGGGGCTGTCTACTTCTCTAAGATTGATCTTCGTTCAAGTTATCATCAGATAAGTGTACGAGCAGAGGATGTACACAAGACTGCCTTCCGTTGTCACTATGGGCACTATGAGTTTCTGGTAATGCCTTTTGGCCTTACCAATGCACCAACTACTTTCCAGTCCTGTATGAATCATATCTTCAACAAGTAGTTGAGGAAATTGGTTCTAGTGTTTTTTGACGACATATTGATTTACAATAGTACTTGGGAGGACCATCTCGGACATCTTGAGGAGGTACTTAGCATAATGGAGAGTCAGTCTCTACTTGCTAAGCTTTCCAAATGTGAGTTTGGATTGGGGGAGGTGTTATATTTGGGTCATGTGGTCAGTGCTGAGGGGGTGAAGGTGCATGAAGAGAAGATTCAAACGATTCAGAATTGGCCTGTTCCTCAAAACATTATTGAGTTACGAGGGTTCCTTGGATTGTGTGCTTATTATAGAAGATTTGTGAAGGGTTTCTCACAGCTGGCAGCACCTTTGACAGATCTCACAAAGAAAGGATCGTTCAGATGGACAGAACAAGCACAGGGGGTCTTTGATAGACTCAAGGAGGTTATGAGTACTTGCCCCGTTTTGGCACTACCTGATTTGTCGCAGTCATTTGTCCTGGAGTGTGATGCGTCGGGCTTGGGTATAGGAGCGGTGTTGATGCAGAATAGACACCCCATTGCCTATGAGAGCAAGAAGTTGCAAAACAATGAAAAGTTGTACTCTACCTATGATAAGGAAATGTTGGCTATTATGCATGCGTTAGCCAAGTTCAAACAGTATTTTGTTGGCAGTAAATTTGTGGTGAGAACAGACCATAACAGTCTGAAGTATTTCCTAAATCAAACAGAGCTCAATGATCGACAACAAAAATGGGTTAGCAAAATTCAGGCTTATGACTTTGATATTGAATTCATAAAGGGGAAGAATAATACTGTGGCTGATGCACTCTCTAGGAAACCTTCATTGGCTGCCCTATGTTCATAGAGCGAGATTTCAGTAGATTGGAAGGCTCAACTTTTAGTTGAATACTCCAAAGATCAGCATGCTTGTGAGATTATGGAGGGATTGATAGTGGATGACAGGTACAGTGTGGTAGATGATATTATCTACTATAAAGACAGGGTTTACCTTGTTCCGGGTTCTCAGTTGAAGGAACAAATTTTGCATGCTCTCCATGATATTCCTACAGCCAGACATCCAGGATATGGTAAGACTTACAGGGCGGTACGTGAGAGATTCTCTTGGAAGGGTCTCAAAGATGATGTTTTATGCCATGTCTGTGAGTGTATGACTTGTCAGCAGAACAAGTCGGAGCATACCTACCCAGCGGGATTATTGCAGCCCTTGCCTATACTGGAACAGAAGTGGACAGGGATCTCCATGGATTTCATTACAGGTCTTCCTCGGGTTCAGGGGAAAGATTGCATCTATGTTGTTGTGGATAGGCTAACGAAGTATGCCCACTTCTTTCCCATTGCATTAGATTTTACAGCATCGCAGGTGGCTGAGTTGTTCTTTAGGGAGGTGTTTAGACTTCATGGTCTTCCCAAGACCATTGTGAGTGATAGGGACAGCAGATTCATGAGTTCCTTCTGGCAGGAACTTTTTACACTAGCTGGTACTTTGTTAACACCTAGTACTAGTTACCACCCTCAAACGGATGGGTAGACAAAAATAGTTAACAAATGGGTTGAGGGATATTTGCGTAACTATGTGTCAGGGCAGCAAAAAACATGGGTGCGTTGGCTGCATTTGGGCAAGTATTGTTATAATACTACGCATCATATGTCCATTGGCATGATGCCTTTCAGAGCTCTCTATGGATATGAGGCATTATCTTTCACTGATTTGGCATTTGGTGACAGTAGAGTTCCCTTGGCTCAGGATTGGTTACAAGAGAACCAGGATGTCATGAGATCTCTTAGGGAGAATTTGCAGTAGGCCCAAAATCAGCAAAAGATGTACGTTGACAGGCACAGGATTGAGAGGGCATTTGAGGTGGATGATATGGTCTTTCTGCATTTACAACCATATCGGCAGAGCACCCTAAAAAGGGGGAGAGCTGAGAAGCTCAAACCACGTTTTTATGGTCCATACAGGATACTCAAGCGAGTGGGAGAGGTTGCATATGAGGTTGAGTTACCACATGGCAGCAAAGTTCATAATGTATTTCATGTATCTTGCATGAAAAAGGCCCTTGGACAACATATTATAGTTTCACCCGAATTACCTCCTATGGATGAGGAAGGTAAATTGATTTTGGTCCCTGATGAGATTCTTGAGGTGAGGGAACAGCAGCTGAGAAGCCGGGTGATTCGAGAGTATTTAGTTCGATGGAGAGATCTTCCCATAGAGGATGCCACCTGGGAGGGTGAGAGCATTTTACAGCATCCTGCATTACAGTTGCTTGTGGGCAAGCATTGTAATGATCCCATCTTTTGGCCTTCACGTTCTCCAAAGTCTAAGTGGAGGATAAAAAGAAATTAAATTAATTTCTTATAAAGTCATTCAATTAAAATTAAAAGGTGGCTTTATATTTAATTAATTTAATTAATTATTGTATTACAAAGGAGATGCGTCTAGAGTGTGTATTAATTATTGGAAAGGTGGAAGCCTCTAGAAGCACAATTAATTATTGCAAGAGAGGAGTTTCTAGAGAGTGCATTAATTATTGGAAGGGGGAAGCTTCTAGCACTTGCAATTAATTAATGTTTTAGTTCTTTCTACAAGGGTGAAGGAATAGGATAAATAGGGGTGAGAGTCTCATTGTTTAGCATCGGATTATTGTATCGGATGATGATGACTTGCATTTGATAAGAGTTTGGATGTGTGAATCACACTCCCTTCTTTTGGCAATAGAGGACGTGCATTCTCTGTTGTAACATTCTAGACGTCATTCCCTTAGGGTTTGGCCTTTGGAATACATCTCTTTGTACTTGATTGTAGCATTTTTAGAATTAATATAATTTCAGCAGTTGGTTCAGCTTTTGGGGCATTCAGGGGTGCCCATTACAGTGGTATCAGAGCTTCCTTGCAAAGTCTTTCATAAAGTTATAACCGGTGGGTGCCCATTACAGTGGTATCAGAGCTGTTAGTCTTGCCATCCTGTGGAGATCTTATAGATAGCCGGATAGAGGGAAAAGTGTTTGACAAAATGTATATCAATCCAGATCAAGAAAATGTAATATTTAGATTACTGAGTACATTAGAGAAGGGGTGTCGTATGCAACAGGAGCAAAATAGGCGAATGGATATGATGTTGCAACTTATGGCAAAAAAGATGGGCATCAACATTGACGATTTGTATGTTGCTCCAAAGCAGAAGGTAGTTGATTCTTCAAATGGGATCGAGACACCACCGGGCTATGCTATTGGTGATAGTCAGGAGTCCACATATGAAGCTTTGTCAGGGGATGGCGATGCAACAATGATGGGATTAGAAGAATGCGAGGATACTGTCATATCAGCAGCCACTTCTGTGTCTGTTGAACCATCCAACAAGGAGTTTAGTAGTATGCATGCAGTTGTAGATATGTGCTTTGATGATCATTGTACACCTATTATTGCTAATGAGGTGAGTAATATAGTGACAGAGTCATATTATACTATTGATCAACAAAGTGTTGATGTTCACTTCTGCAATAGTACTATGTTCAACATGGATGCCACATTGTCTTATGATAATTTGATGTTTGCGATCGATATTGATCACTCTCCTGAGTGGAGTTGGGCTTTGTTTTCACCATCTACAAAGATTCGGTTTTGTGTTGCAGCAGTTGGGAAGAAGAGATTTCATAGATCTTCTATGGAGCCGCCTTCTGGTGACATCCAAACTTATACATCATCAGCACAAGTTTTGGGAGCTAACTTGCAGGACATGTGGTTGGTCCTAATGATGTTCATTTTTAGTTTGTTTAACTTCCATATGGATATCACATATTGGGATCCAGGTGGAGGTTGGAGTCCATTATGTTACTTAATTGCTTGAGGACAAGCAATTTCAAGGAGGGCGGATTTGTAATGATCCCATCTTTTGGCCTTCACGTTCTCCAAAGTCTAAGTGGAGGATAAGAAGAAATTAAATTAATTTCTTATAAAGTCATTCAATTAAAATTAAAAGGTGGCTTTATATTTAATTAGTTTAATTAATTATTGTATTACAAAGGAGATGCGTCTAGAGTGTGTATTAATTATTGGAAAGGTGGAAGCCTCTAGAAGCACAATTAATTATTGCAAGAGAGGAGTTTCTAGAGAGTGCATTAATTATTGGAAGGGGGAAGCTTCTAGCACTTGCAATTAATTAATGTTTTAGTTCTTTCTACAAGGGTGAAGGAATAGGATAAATAGGGGTGAGAGTCTCATTGTTTAGCAACAGATTATTGTATCGGATGATGATGACTTGCATTTGATAAGAGTTTGGATGTGTGAATCACACTCCCTTCTTTTGGCAATAGAGGACGTGCATTCTCTGTTGTAACATTCTAGACGTCATTCCCTTAGGGTTTGGCCTTTGGAATACATCTCTTTGTACTTGATTGCAGCATTTTTAGAATTAATATAATTTCAGCAGTTGGTTCAGCTTTTGGGGCATTCAGGGGTGCCCATTACAAGCATCTCCGAAAGGGGAGGGCTGTCATGTTCCCACTCTAGCTCAGTCTAACAGAGACATGTGAGTCAACTTATTATGGGGTCTTGTAGGCTGACAGGGTTGGATAGAGACCCAGTATGGTTATTCAGTGTTGGGGACTTGGTTTTCTGGTGGGTATTGATCAGTTGGGTGACATTCCTTGTTTTTAGGAGGCAGTTCCTACATTTATGGGGTTCATTCCTACTTTTTAGGAGGTATGATCATGCCCAGGGCTGGGTTTCCATGAGATGACCCTTTGGGTTCAGTTTCAGAGGGATAGGGCTTGTTTCTTAAATTTTAGGAGCATCCCTAGATTTTAGGGATGAGACTGCCAGTGGATCCTTGATTTCCGACTTCAGTCACAAATAGGTGACAGGATGATTTTATGGTTTGTGATGTCAGTTGGGCAGTTTGTGGCTATTTGGGTTATATTTTTAATATTTCCTAAGTTAGCGTTTAATATTTAAATAAGACTAAGTTAATAGCCATTTTGGAGTAATAAGGGAATTTTGGCCTCATTTGGATGCGTATCCCATGTTATGATAGCTCGTTGGAAAGGTCTTGAAATTCTCTAAATCTTCCTCTTTGGTCTCAGGGCAATTCGGTGAACGGATTTATTACTATGGTGGAAAAGGTCATTTTCTAGTGACATGGTTACTTTAAAATAAGATTTAATTCATTTTTTTTATAGCCAACGCCAATTGGGGGTCACTTTAGGGTTCGAATTGCTTTGCAAGGGGTTATAAGGAGATGGGCACCATTTCTCATGATCATATATATTTTTCAAACACTTCTTTTCAGATTTTCTCTGCTTGAGCGATTTGCATTCTGGGACGCAAACCCCAGGGTAATTGCTGGCTGGGACGTAACCCTCAACAACATTGGGTATTGGTTTGTCAGTAGTTTCAATAGTATTCAGGAGGAAGGTAGACGCCACTTCAGCTTGGGCCTACAGTTTGTTTTGTTGAGCATGTTCTTTGGCGTATGGGAGGTGAATTCTAGCAGCCGTATACTGCCATTTCTTGCAGCTGTACTTGCAGCCGTACTCTATCATTTGCAGCACTTGGATACATAGAAAAATCGTTTACTCAGTAGCAGATTCTTGCATCTTATCAACCCGTTTTCATCAGCCAGTTGTGGCATCATTGTTAGAGGAAATGTACTAGATCTTTTATTTGGCTCTATAATTCAGAGATCTGTCTGGTACGATTTGTATCAACTCTGACTTTACTGCATATTGTTATTTATTTTTAGACTCTTTTCTTGCCATTTGCTACTTCTCATTTCTATGTGGAATAATCATCAAAAACACAAAAACAAACAAACTCTTTTGCATTTCCGTCTAGTTCTACAAGAAAACATTAATAAACAAGAAAAAACAAAAGAAAAAAAAAAAAAAAAAAATCTACAGCAGATTTGCAGTAGAGATCCATCAGGGATCTTTCAAGGACTGTTTATTTTATTATTAAAATAAAATAAATGAATTTATATTACATTCATATTTAAGCTTCTCATTCCACCTTACAAGTAAAATATTTCTTCTTCTCTTATATGTTAATTTGAATTTCTTTTCCAAATGAAATAATTCTTTGTTTATACTGTATTCAAAGAAGAATGTGACCTTTAAAAGTCATCACTTTATTTAATAGTAATAATAATTTACTCTTAACTGTTTAAAATATAATAAATGAGCATTACTTTGGACGGGCTTTCTTTTAATTATTATTTCTTCAATATTAATCGATGATAATCCTGTCCACATGATCAACAGGATCTTCCTTAGCCTTTAATAGTTTGAGACTTTAATATATGTTGATTATTGAAGATGAACACCGTTGACCCATGCCATACAGTTGGTATTTTTGCAATAGACACAACTCCAGCGATATGCACATCTGGAAACAAATCACGTCACAAGATAATTTTGGCATCTTTGATTTTTGTATTCTATGTGATTGATGCTTATTAGGATCTGTTTGTATTGTGTCTTTGGAATGATTGACAATAGACGCACAAAAGAAGAATCATTCCCTCGTAACTGAACCTGTAGCTTTCAATATCCTATGAGAAATCACAACTTAAAATTTGCTCGGCAAAACAGTGGGTGCCGATTGAGCTTGGCACGCTAAGGAGCCGAGTGGGAGTATGTTCGGCAGTAGTGGATGTCGAGTGACTCAACAACAATGGGACCCGAATGAACTCGGTCACCAAAGGAAGGTGGAGCTCAGCAGGCTCAACACACAACCAACACAAGGACTGAGTGGACTAGGTTGACAAAGGAACCGAGTGAGCTCAGTGAGACTCAGTAGTAAGGGACCGAGTCAGCTCAATAAGCACGGGAGAGAGGTGCTCGGTGGACTCAGTAGAAACAACAAGACAAGAACTGACCGAGTGAGCACAAGGAGTACTCGGTTAACACTTGAATCGAGCATATCAATAACAAACTTGCTCTTTGGGTTACTCCACCATTAAAACACAAAGAATAAAGACAAAGAACTTCCAACTCTAATCTTCTCAAATACTTAGTGCAACATGCATAATGAATAGAAAGGAGACAACAAAGAGCCAAAAGAACTGGATTGACTAGTATGCCTGCTTGCTTGCTTTCTATTCATAAAATGATTCAACTGAATACAAATCTAAGAGCATAGGGCTTCAACCAGAGACAAAATACTTTAACCTACAACTTCTACTTGAAATATAAACTTGCAGCTCTTCAAGACTGCATAAAATAATGCCTGGAGCAATCACAACTGGATCGACTAGTATGCTTCATAAAATGATTCAACTGAATACAAATCTAAGAGCATAGGGCTTCAAACATAGACAAAATACTATAACCTACAACTTCTACTTGAAATACAAGCTTGCAGCTCTTCAAGACTGCATACAATAATGCCTGGAGCAATCACTGCTTCATTGGACAAACAAGAACGAACTCACAGAGAACAAGGAGAACAAAGACTGTGCTGCTGCAACT
The DNA here is from genome assembly GCA_028749045.1 of Cupressus sempervirens. Lineage (NCBI taxonomy): Eukaryota > Viridiplantae > Streptophyta > Pinopsida > Cupressales > Cupressaceae > Cupressus > Cupressus sempervirens. The sequence goes on along the minus strand of CM053791.1, from coordinate 728,963,682 downwards.
TTTGTCTTCTTCCAGTTCTTTTTGTTCTCTGAACTTTCTACACGTTCTTTTGCACTTCTTCTTTGCTTTGATTTGTTGATCTTCTCTTTGCATATTATCTGATGAATGAGGCTTCTTCCTTTTTGTCTTGCATCAAAAACTTTCCCTCTCTTTTGGATTCAAACTCACCTACCGAGTTGAATGCTGTCAAGCGGGTAGGTTGGCGTGTGGCTCCAAGACAACCAACTAATTTCAACTTTCTAACACTCCCCCTTTGTCCTGAGCCATACGAACAAGGATTACTCTTGATCCAAATCAACTACACCAAGACTCCTTAGGTGCACAAAAGTTGCTATGCCCAAAGGCTTAGTGAAAATGTTTGCTAGGTGCTACTTAGACTTACAAAATTCCATTTTGATATCTCCATTCTCCACCAACTCTCTGATGAAGTGATATCTGATTTCTATGTGCTTGCTTCTCCCATGGAAGACTGGATTCTTAGACAGTGCAATTGAGGAAATGTCGCAAAAGATTTTGGTTCCATCCTCTTGCCTTTCATTCAAATCTGTCAAGATTCTCCTTCTTTTCACCTTGCTTGGTGCGGACCATAATAGATCCTTTGGCCACAATGGGAATGGTTCCATTATTTCCCATTTTAATTTCAGACTTGAAACTTCTATCAATAAAAGAGAATAAACTTTCATTACCACTCATGTGGTTGCTACAATCGATGTCTAAGTACCATACCTTAGGGCTGCCTTCTTCACCAATGTTACACATGATGAAGGCTGTGGGATTGTTTGCATTTCCCATGTTCACGTCAGCCACATTTACATTCTATCTTGATTGATCACTCTACTTCTTCCAACACTCACTCGCATAATGCTCAAACTTATGATAGTAGTAGCATTCTACATTGCTCTTATTGGAGTTGTAATTCTTCTTACCTCCTCTAGAGTTGTTTTGAGAGGTGCTTGCTCCCTCTTGGTTGCTTGCTCGTCTTGAGCTTTCTACACCAGCATTCCTTTGACCATTCCTTCCATGACCTCTACTTCTTGAGCCTCTACCAGGGCCACTTCTTCCTCTCCCCTTGCCTCTTGAATTCTCTTGAGCCTTAAAAGACTGCTCTTGGGAAGTTGTTGTTGATCTGTTGATCCAGTGCTCATGGGTTTGAAGAGTTCTCATCAACTCATCCATGGTCAATGTGGTGAGGTCCTTTGCTTCTTCAATGGTTATCACAAGGTTGTCATATTTTTGAGGTAAACTCCTCAATATCTTCTCCACAATCCTTTGCTCTTCATACTCTTCTCCATTTGATTTGAGTTGGTTTATCAAAGTGGAGACTTGTGAGATGAACTCTGCAATAGGTTCATTGTCTTTCATTTGAAGGTTCTCAAACTCCCTTCTAATCATCTGTAGCTTCACTACTTTGACCTTATCAGTGCCCTTGAAGTTAGTCTCAAGGATATCCCATTCTTCCTTTGAGTAATTTGTTGTTACAATCTTGGGAAAAATAGTTTCTATCATTGATGCCTCAATCAGACTTAAGGCTTTTGCATCTTTTCTCCTTGACTCTTTCAACTGAGTCTTTTGAGGGTTTGTGAGGGCATCATACTGTGTTGGGTCAGTTACATCATTGGGTTTGTGAGGGCATCATACTGTGTTGGGTCAGTTACATCATTGAACCCATTGATCACAAACTCCCACAAATCGTTAGCAACCATGATGGTTCTCATCTTCTTTGCCCATGTATCATAATTTTGTCCATTAGAGGACGGTGGTTGCTGCCATATCTTTCCTACATCTCCTGCCATGTCAAATACCCAGAAAACAAATACCCTAACTCATTGTGGATGTGCGGCCTCAGAGCTCTGATACCATGTGAGAAATCACAACTTAAAATTTGCTCAGCAAAATAGTGGGTGCCGAGTGATTTCGGCACACTAAGGAGTCGAGTGGGAGTATGTTCGGCAGTAGTGGATGTTGAGTGACTTGGCAACAATGGGACTCAAGTGAACTCGGTCACTGTTGTCACAAAGGTTCGCACCCTTGTCCGAAGTTTTTACCTAAGGACAACCTTGTGAAACATGGAAACAACCTCCAAGCTATGGGACTTGAACTATGAGGTTGAGTCTCCGGAGAAGGCCGACTTCCTTTACCATCAGGGTGCACCTAACTGCTCTTGGAGAGGAAAAGGGAGAAGGAATGCATAAAAGCAAATCTACCCACTCTAACCTAAGGGGGTGATGCACTAAAATAGAGTGTTCAAACCAATCTCTGCCCATACATGCACTATTGAACCAAAGATATACACATCCAGACTTGCTTTAATCTAACAATCACATGCAGATCACAAAACCCAAATGAATGACACAAGGAAAGAGAGGATTCACTTATATATCATTCATAGGCCAAAAGAGATACAATTATGCAAGATTGCAAATATCCACAATACACCAATGAGAGGCAAATAGTTCTTGCACTTTACATCAATGGCTGAAGGAGATAAGGTAGAATGTCATACAATTCAGGGGCAAAGGGAATTTACACATGAAATTGCAGAGCAATATCAGAGAAAATAAAGAAGAGTCGACCTGAACAAAATCTACAAAAATTGCCTTTATAGCTCAGGCATAACTGAGATATTTTCTAACTGAAGTTACTCCACAACCACTACCATTAAGTCTCTTTTTTTAAAAATCTGGAGAAAATCTGATCTAGGTACAGATTCAGATACAATGAAATCTAATATTTTGTTGAAACAAGGCCCTGACAGAAATGGCGCCATTAAACCATTCTGACCAAGTAGATGGATAAACTGGGGTGGTGGAGTGTTCTCCTGCTATTTACTGGGTTCAGCATTCATTTGAGAGTGGTTGGAATTGATCATAAGGATCAAATCACGCAACAAAACTCGATCCCCTCTATTTCTAGCTCATGAATCAGCAAAAGTCAGCAAGTCAAATGAGTCCTTCAAGCAAAATAGCAACGTGGGCCAATAGTCTTTTATTTTTCTGCCACCCTGCAAGGTCTTCTCGAGTTTGACCACATCTCATTTATAGCATCATGTTTCTGCCAACTAAGATCCTATGATCTTACGACAACCATTGCAAAGACCTCTTGTAACATCGCCTGACTATAATGCTGGCTTCCTGATCTTACGACAACCACCGTGCCCAATAGTCGAACACAAAGGAAGAAACCCCCACGATCATATGACAACCCATGTTATCGTAACATCGGCATCCACTTTTTCTTATTCTACGATCTCTCGAAAAACACTTCGTAAGATCGTGAGTCACCTTCCTTCACCATATGATCATACGACAACCCATGTTATCGTAGCATTGCAAACCATTTCATTTTACAATGCTACGACGACCTTGAAACCTTTACATCGTAACATCGGTGGCTTAGCATTTTCCTTTTGCAATATTACGATCAAACCCCAATCGTATGATCATAGAACTTCCTTCATCAGCTTAAGATCTTACGGCAAAGGACTCATCGTAAGATCTTAGACCATAATCTTCTGCCCGTTTTAAACCTTTTTGGTCCCACTAATTCTGACATCATCTGACCTGGCATCCGCACACACACTCTATCCAATCAAGGAACCTCCACGTATCTGACAACTCACCCCTCTATTCACCTTTGTCACTTTTATGATCTTACAATGACACAACATCGTGTCATCACAACCCTTTTAAATTCTCCTCCCGATCTCACGAGAAACACCCTGTCGTATGATCGTAGCTCTTCAAAATGAACCTCACGACCCTACGACAAAGGACTCATCATAAGATCGTACACATCGCGAGCCTTCGATTTTCACGTCCTGATCATACGACACATCGTAGCATCGTGGACCCTCCAAATGAACATCTCCGATCTCACGACTGATCATAACATCGAAAGCCCAAATCTTTCTTCACTCGATCTCACGACTGACCTCTTTTCCTTTCTGTGGCCCACACAAGAACATGGACCCACCTGCCACGCATCGCAAAGGGGCTTGCCTGCATTATGTAAAGGTAGTGCATCTGGAGAATGCGGGAAAGTGCCTGTCGCAAATCTATGTAAGATCTGATGGCGCGAAAAGTTGCAGGCCAGTGGAAACAGATTTAGGAAAATAGAAAATACCATAAGGTTTTTAATCGTTTTAATTTATATTTCCATGACATTTAAATAATATAAAAGAGGGGAGAGACCGTTGGGTGGGCTCGCATTCAAATTCAAATTTTTGGCGGGAGGCAAAAATAGGTAACAGTCACCAAAGGAAGGTGGAGCTTGGCAGGCTCAACACACAACCAACACAAGGACCAAGTGGACTCGGTCAACGAACTGGATGAGCTCGGCGAGACTCGGTAATAAGGGACCAAGTCAGCTCGGTAAGCACAAGAGAGAGGTGCTCGGTGGACTCAGTAGAAACAACAAGACAATAATTGACCGACTGAGCACAAGGAGAACTCGGTTAACACTTGAACTGAGCATATCAATAACAAACTTGTTGTCTGGTTTACTCCACCATTAAAACACAGAGAATAAAGATAAAGAGCTTGCAACTCTAATCTTCTCAAATACTTAATGCAACATGCATAATGAATAGAAAGGAGACAACAAAGAGCCAAAACAACTGGATCGACTAGTATGCCTGCTTGCTTGGTTTCTATTCATAAAATGATTCAACTGAATACAAATCTGGGATCATAGGGCTTCAACTAGAGACAAAATACTTTAACCTACAACTTCTACTTGAAATATAAACTTGTAGCTCTTCAAAATTGCATATAATAATGCTTGGAGCAATCACTGCTTCACAGGATAAACAAGAACGAACTCACAGAGAACAAGGAGAACAAAAACTGTGCTGCTGCAACTTTTGTCTTCTTCCAATTTCATTTGCTCTCTGAACTTTCTGCACTTTCTTCTGCACTTATTCTCTACTCTGATCTGTTGATCTTCTCTCTGCATATTATCGAATGAATGAGGCTTCTTCCTTTTTGTTTTGCATCAAAAACTTTCCCTCTCTTTTGGATTCAAACTCACCTACCGAGTTGAATGTTGTTAGGTGGGCGTGTGGCTCCAGGACGACTGACTGATTTCAAATTTCTGACAATTTTGTTATTTGTCTTTTCCATATACGATTACTTGTATAACATTGTATTCTCTTCTTCACAATGAAGATATAAACTTGCATATACTCGAACCTTTGTATCCGTAAATTCTGATGGAATAGAGTTGTCGTGTGTGCAATATATTTGCTGGTGACATATTGTTGTTTTGATCACCTTCATTAGTATTGTCTGTGTGTCTTGTATTGATGCAGATCAATGATCTCAACAGAAAGACAATGTGAAAGAATGGTTAGAGGATAGTCACGTTATATTTTTGTTTGAGATGGGCATCGCATATATGCAAGCACCTTGCTTAGTTTCTTGTTTCCACAACCCGATATTGAGAAACATCAACTATATCAACCATATCTGGAAGACGACAACTACAGCAACCATTGCATTTGAATATGAATACTTTCATCCAATGAATGAAACTAGCACTTCATTTGAGCGGAGCCTTCATGTTCTAGCAATCCATCATCCAGTGAACAAAACAAGCAATTCTAGATAGAGATGCACGACCACCACAAGTTTATCCGAAATGGGAGAGAGTTATCTATGTTGGTGCTCAAGCACATTTCCGTGTAAACTAGTCATCCACAATTTCCGTGTAAACTACAGCAACCATTGCATTTGAATATGAATACTTTCATCTGATGAATGAAACTAGCACTTCATTTGAGCGGAGCCTTCATGCTCTAGCAATCCATCATCCAGTGAACAAAACAAGCAATTCTGGACAAAGACGCATGACCACCACAAGTTTATCCGAAATGGGAGAGAGTTATCTATGTTGGTGCTCAAGCACATTTCCGTGTAAACTAGTCATCCACGATTTCTTGTTTAACCAATTTGACCCAAGTTTGATATTGTGAACGTTGCTATGTGCCCCACAGGATACAAATTTTAAGTTTGAAACCCCTCCGTATTTAATTGGAAGTGAGCAGGCCCATCAGTAATTTCAAAAGCTTGTCTAACTCAGCCATGGTAAATAATTAAATATACTAGCATCAACCTGGGAATGAGACAAAGGAGCATCGAGTAATGTTGGATGAGCTACGCACTTAGAGTAAAATCGGTAACTATAATACATAGTGGTTTGCCAAATAATTAATCTTCATCCATTGTCAACCATGCTCACGGGCTCTTCCTCATACTATCATATGTTGGGTATACTATTTGACCTTCCTGTATCTATCACTGATTTGTATAATTCAGAATCCAATCTTTCTATGTTTATATAAATCTATATGTTGTATATGATTACTGTGTTCCAACTTACCATCTCTCAAACCATTGTATTGTCCTTCTTGTCATTAATGGATTGTTGTTGTTTGTCTATTCATTCATTCTTTAATTCTTTGTGAATCACTTAGAACTGCCCTGCTCATGACTTTTAATGAATTGAAGCATATTGTTTGAATATAAGTAGTGGGTAAGATCTAAAGGTTATCCCCTTGGCATGGTGTTTGGTACTTTAAAATTTGCCAAAATTTTAGTGTTCCATCAAATCAGGAGATTGATATTAGATTTAGAGGGAGGCCAACAATTTATCACAGGCATCCTTGGAGAAAGAGAGCTTTTAGGGAGTAGCTAGAGGATCTGACATCCAGGACCTTTGATTAGAGGGAGAATTTCAAGGTGCAATTCCTTGTTACTGAGTTCTTCTCCATGAAAAGTTCTAGGTGAAAGTCCTTGTATTGCATTATTCTCTATAAGGGAGAAGTTTGAGGTGAAAAGCCTTGTTCCACATTCTAGGAGCAGCTATGGTGGATTCACTCTTTGACATAGCTCATGGTGGATATCATGCGAGTTACTATTTTGCATATGTGGATTATGTCATGCAAGGTGACGATCTTTCATTGATGTATGTGTGAGGTCGCTATTGTAAGGTGACAATCTTACTAGTAGCTTGACCTGTTATCATGATAGACTACATTAAGTTGTTGTCCTAGACTGTCGGAAATCATGATAACAAATGTATCATGACCGACTACATTAAGTTGATGTCCTCAACTATGTTGGACGTCATGATACTTGTCATGATAGTGATCATGACACCTTGATTACTTGTTATCTGATTGACTACATTATGTTGTTGTCTTGAAGTGCTGGAAATCAGAGAACTCATATCCTACTAGGATATAACATATTCTCTTGGTAGGCATCACAGATTTGATGCTAGTGCACATAACACAAGAATATGAGATTGATAAATATCATATGGTTGATATTCGTTGTTGAATCATACTTTAGATGATATTGAAAAATAACATATATTTTGATGAATATGTGTTGATATCCTTAAATATGTCATTCCAAAATATCACATTGAGATAATATCTCTATACGCTTGAGAATATACTATGCTCTATAACAATCCACCCTAGCTAAGAGGGAGTGTTAATGTTGTAGCTTCAATCAGATTAAATTGACCTAGAGATAATTCTTTTTATGATTATTGGTTAATCATTAATTAGACAAACCTTTATATATATATTATTGTTAATATTGTCTAATTAATTATTAACTAACAAATTACCATAGAGACATGTCTCCTCTTCTCTTATTTAAATACATTTGAATCTACATTTGGAACACAAAGAAATAAAGAGCAGTGCTATTACATTTGTAGAAAATGATCTTATTATTTCTACATAGAGTTCAGTTTTCAAACATAAAGACAAAAACCCTTGCATTTGACAATTTAAGAATGAAAATTATTTGGTTATTTTGAGGACAGATTCATATAGAAGTTGCATCTCTATTTCAAGCTTGGAGGATTTTGACTAGGATACTAATTCATCTTGAACAAGGCAGGTTTCCACATTTGAAGCGGATAGATCCGTGGTGCTTTTGGAAGCCCTGTGGAAGCTGGTCGGAAGCCTATTGCGGCCAGCTTCCACAGGGCTTCCAAAAGCATCAAGCAGCACCCGCAGGCCCAGTGGTCAATAATATAAAGAAAAACCCAAAAAAAACTTAAGTTCCCTATTATGCATGTGCCTAAATTGATTTTTTTAGGTTATTTTTTCCTATGAAACCCTAAAACGACCTTAAAGGTGAATTTTAAGGCATTCACAACTCATTTTGGAACTTTGTTTGCATTTACAACCACTTCTCATTTGCTCTCTAGTTTGCATTGCCATTGTGAAGCCAAGTCCAGCATTTTTGAGAGGATTGATCGAAGGGCGAGAAATAGCTTTCTGAAAGGAGTTTAAAATTCAAGGTAAGTGATCAATCCCATTCTTGAGTATTTTGATGATTTTTTTTGAGTCTTTGATGAATTTTGCAAGTTTTTTCTCAATTTTTTTAAAAAATGATATAAAGAAGCAAGTTTGGGTATCTATTTTGGTAGTTTTTTTCACTTCTTTCCACTTGTAAGCATGATGTCCATAGTTGTTAGGACCTAATAAAAAAAATAAAAATTCTTATAGAATACATTGCAAAAAACTATACAAGAATGGAGGCCAGTGATAGTGCTAATCAAGGTTCAGTGGGGGGCCAAGAAGGGCAAGGGACTAATAATTTCAAACCTGATATAGGTTCTTCTTTATGGAGACATACAACACGAATATCATAGGTTGCAGGATGTGGCTCATACTATTGGAAGGGCAATTATTGTCAAAGCAACAAAGGAAAACCTTTCAATAGCTCATATTCCCGAGTGAAGCTTCATTTTATGGGCCCTATTGGCAAAGGATTTGGAATGTGCAAAGGCAAAAATGGTAATGGGATGACTAGTGCAAAAATACTTTCATTTGTAAGAGAACAAGAAGTTGCTGATGCATTAGTCAATAGATAAAAAAAAACTAGTATCAAGGTCCATCCTCAAAGAGCAAGATGCATGCACCCACTAAACCAATTGTATCCTCTCAACACCCATTCTTGCAAGTACCTGTGCTAGGAGAGGATGAGGAAGAAGTGGGAATTTCAACCCGCAAAAGAGGCCCATTGCACACTACATTTAAAATGAAGGCAAATTGTGTTGATGAAGCTATTGCACATTGCCTCTATGCAAATGAGCTTCCTTTCAACTTGGTGAGATCACCATATTGGAAGGAAATAGTAGCAGCAATCAAAGAATCATCAGCTGACTACACAAGCCCAGGGTATGAAAAGGTGTGTACAACTTTATTGCAACAAGAGAAGACACATATAGAGAAAAACCTTCAACCAATCAAAAAATCTTGGAAAACTTCCGGTCTGAGTATTGTGTCAGATGGTTGGAAGGATACAAGAAACTGACCACTGATTAATGTGATTGCAGTTTCCCCGAAAGGGGCAATTTTTTTAAGGTTGTTAATTGAGGGGCAAGTGAAGAATTCCGAATTCATTTCTAGAATTCTCATTGAGGCCATTGAGATGGTGGGTAGTGAGAATGTGGTACAAGTGGTCACAGACAATGCCAAAAATTGCAAAGGTGCAAGTGCTTTGGTTGAGAGTTGGTATGACCATATTTTTTGGACGCCATGCACTATTCACTCCCTTAATTTGATCATGCGAAAGATTGGCACTGAAATAGATTGGGTTAAGAAAATATACCAAGAGGGGGAGGAGATACAAATGTTTGTGACACACCACCACATGTCACAATCCATTTTTAGAACATACTCCAAATTGGAGTTGCTAAAAGTAAACTAATTTTTTAAAAACACTAAGTTTAATGGATTTGTAATTTAGTTAAAAGTTAAAATTTGTAATTTTATTATCAATTGACATATTGTTAACTTGCATGGGTTGTTGAGACTCGTTTTGCATCTCATACAATTGTTATGAGACGACTCCTCAAGGTAAAAGATGCATTGATCCAAATGGTCATTGGTAATCAATGTGGCATATGGAAGGCCTCAAATTCAGAAAGAGGTCAAAGGGTCAAGTATTTGATCTGGAGTGAGAGTTGGTGGGCTTGTGTAGCATATGTATTGGATTTCATCGAGCCCATCATGACTATGCTCTGCTTTTCTGATACAAGTACACCTTTCTTGGGGGATGTGTATGATGGCATGGACACCAGGGTTGAGAAGGTAAAACATTTTATACAAACACATGAGAGTTACCCTATACAAAGAGAAACTTTATGCAATCAAGTGGAAGCAATCATCCACCATCGCTGGAATAAGATGACTACCCCATTGCACCTCCTTGCATATGCCTTATCTCCTAGGTACTATAGTGAGGAGGTATTAGTATGTCGGGTAGAGTTGCACCATTTGTGGATGAGGAGGTTGTTGAGGGGTGCCACAAAGCTCTTACAAGTTTCTTCCCACTAGAAGAAATGCATGAAAAAGAGAGGGAAGAATTTGGGTTGTTTGCTTCAAGGTTAAAGCATTCTCCATTTGCACTAAAGGACCAAAATAGAACGGGAGCTATCACATGGTGGTACATGTATGGTCAACCTTTCAAGCATATTCAACCTATTGCAATCGAGGTCCTATCACAAGTAAGATTTTAATTTTGTTTTGTTTTAAACTTCTAATATTTATGTTTACACTTGCATTCTAGAATTTAGTGTTTCACACATTCTTTAAAATTAATTTTCTTTTCATTTGCATGTTTTGTGACTACCATCTAGGTTGCTAGTTCCTCTGCTGCTGAAAGGAATTGGAGTACATACTCCTTTATCCATCCAATGAAGCGCAATCGGTTGGGCTCCAAGAAAGTTGAGGACTTGGTCTTTGTCCACACCAGCTTGCGTCTTTTGTCACGTAGGAATGATCATTACAAGGAAGGGGAACAAAGCTTTGGGATGTAGCCCTTGAGTGTGCAGATTTGGATGCAACACTTCATGAGCTTACTATAGTCGAAGATAGTGATGATGATAGCGTGGCACGTGGTGCATCTAGCATACCTAGAACCATGTTTGGTTCAAATGATCTTTCAGCAATCAGAGATGATGATGAGAATGTGGATTTTCTTGTGAATCCTTATGATTCAGACTCTGATGCATATTAGACTATTAGTTGATTGAATCTTCAATCATTAACTAAGTTTTTATTTTGTTGAGATCTTGAAAATTTGAACTTATTGCCTAAACTCTAATGTTGGACAAGCACATATTGATATATCATATGAATTTTGAAATATCTTGAGTTTTGATAAAAGGTGAAGCATCATAGTCATACTATCAAATGATTTGTTTTTGTATATTTCTTGCATTTCTTTGCATACATATTATACGTTTCCTCCCCCATCCGCATCCAAAAAAATATAAAATCGCACATCCCGTATCCGCTTCCAAAATCCACATCCGAATTGGTAACTTAGGATTTTAATAGTGTTTTGGGTGGTTAAGCAATTTGAGCATTTTCAGAATATTTATTTAGTCATTTGAAATTGATATGTTACTTGAATGAAACATTTAGTTAGAGCCCATTATTAGATGGGTAAATCTATTTTACTTTTATCGATGTTTCAAATCTAATGCTTTCACATATCTATTTCTTATGAGTGTTCTAGATTGAAGTATGTTTTATGAAAATTTAGTAAAGGACTATTAGTAATTACACCTAAAACCCCCAAAATAGCCTTTTTTTATTTGCCCTTTTTACGTCTTTTCAAATGGCCATTCTGTAACCTTTTCAAATAAATGTATTTAACCTTTCTAATTTCTTTTCAATAATGCAATCAAGACATTAAAAAATAAAATCCATAATACTGTGTTCAATTCTAACACATGGTTATTTGTCGAACACTTTATAAGCATTACAAACACAAGAAGAAAAAAGAAGCCTAAATAAAACACTTGTACATGTTTCGTGAGTTTAAGAAAACATATATCTAGTATCAATGCTGATTTGGGCAGAGGATCCATGTGACTCCATAGCGCTCATCTTGCAACTCAAATCAATTCTCAAAGTTAACACATTTATTCAAGCCAATCGTCTCTAGATTAATCAGTGTTGAGGAAACTTATGCCTGCACAAAGAACTTAGTGTGTATTACGAAGATAGCTGAAGTATATAAACAAGATGATATAATTCATAATATGATATGAAGTAACCAAAATTGACTAAAAATTATCTACAACTAATACAATTGAGATGTCAAAGATGCGTAGTCAATCATCCATGATGCAGACCAGATAATAAGATCATAATCGCATATAAAGTGAAAATGGTGAACCTAAAACATTGCTAGAGTTCAAACATTATAAAATCACGAGGTATGACTCAAAAGTACAAAAGCGGACATTTTAATGGCAATACAAAACATTCTTGGTAACTACAGTATCAAAATCAAATGAGAATTAAGCAAGAAAATAAAAAACATATGACTATGGGCCTTTAGAAGAGTGAGAATGCTATCTAGAAACTTGTCAATCCTGGTTTTCTAGTGATTCATTTTACTCTCAGCTGCTTCATCTTACGGAGAGTGAGGTGGCTGAGATAATTTTCTATCATATAGAAAATATCTAGATCAGATGTATCTACCTTCTCAATTTATGTAAACCTTTGTTCTCTCGGCTTGGAGGGCACCTCATGCTCAGCTTTGAAATCTGACTTAAGTTAATAACACAATATTCTGCTAAATGCCCTCGAAAATGATTCATATGTCTGATATTTTTCATTCATTTTGTCAAATTTCATTCATAAAATATAAATGACTTCACCTAAAGAACAATCCAGCTTACTGAATGGCAGCTTGTCAAGGGATCAAATCAAGTTTTGTCACTGTCTGTTTCCAGGTCGTAGACTGGAAGAATGTCATCCCTGCATATAAGGAACTTATATAGCTGCAAACCCGGTAGTCTAGTTGTTCACATCTATGCTCCACGGAGTTTCGCAGATGTTGATGGCAGGGAATGGCAAGACATGTTTCCAGTACAGATACATTTTAGGGAATGGTAGGGGAGGGCTATTAAAAAATTAGGGAAATTTTTTAATAGAGAAAGAAATGTCAAATATTTATATCACAACATTGATAAAAGCATTCATCATAGACATTTTTAAAACTAAATACTTAGCATTAGACTTGAATTGAGATTTCACATGTGATTGATAAGCAAATTAACAAAATTCAAATGCTTCCATGATCCATTGTCAATATATGGCATACATATACCAAACATGCCCAAAGACTCCAACTTTCAAGCATGAAATGACATAAAATATTAAAATGTAAATACTATAACTAAACTATTAAACAATAAACATAAAAGTCCATAATAATATGTCATTGTTCAAAATTCATTGATAGTAGGTCTAAGAGTCTAAATCAACAAGATTTTATGCCCTAACCCCCTCTTTCAACTGTTGTTCACTACTTGACCCACTGCTCCTCTTGCTACTCTTCTCCTCTGCAATTATGAAAATTAATTTCTTTTTCTTCTTTTTGGTTATTTTATGATTAGATAAGGTCTTGGTAATGTCAAATGTAGTTTGGGTGTCGTTGTGAGCAAGCCACCCCTTTTTTCCAAATTTAAAAATGTATTGTTTCCAAAACTGCTTATCCAAAAATGGCTTGGGTCATAGGGGATGGGCCAGAAGTCATCAGGACTGTTAAGAGACTCCCCTAGCTGTCCCCTACCACTCTCAGAGTTGTTTTATGGACCATTTCCGAAATTCGTAGAAAAGGGTACGAGAGAGGGGATGGGAAAATGATGTCCCCATACCATACCGGGGATGGGAGCGGGTCAAAAAACTCAGGGGATATCCCCGTGGAGCATAGGTTCACATACCATGCTTTTAAGAAATCATATGATACTAATACTTTTCAAGTAAAAAGGATGTTTGCAGTCGGCCAAATGTTTATTGCTATATCTGATAAATCAAATACACGAAGTGATAACGAAGATGACACTGCATACAGATAGAGGGGTAAAATGTCTTTATTCACTAAAAAAATTATTACAGAGAATGGTTGGCAAAGGATTATGGTCCATCTGACTACATCATACTACCTTCCTTCATGATACACAACATATTTGAAGGACCCAATGGTTGCGGAGAGGAACAAAACAATCAACCAACCAACACTTAATATGGACAATTAATACAGTGCCAGATAACAAATGTTATCAAATAGGCATCGTAAGCTAACTACAATGTCCATTGTCCCTCTTGCAGGATACAGATATTTTAAACTGACTGATTTTTGAATTTATAAATCCTTCATTTAATGTGATTGTGGATTTTAAACAGGCTCCTTTGGTCATAGGCGCAGATGGGATACACTCAACTACAAGGAATATTTTGTTTGGTGCAATACACCCTCGTGACAATGGGAGGACAATGTGGCGTGCGGTAATTGACAGAAGTCTCTGCTCACATAAGGTATTTATCAAATCAAAATCAACTTCTGTTGTTTCTTTTGACAGTCTGTCTTTTGAAGAACTCGTCCTTGATTTCAAATAGTGACCTGTGTCGACAATAGTGTCAATGAGCAATTTGACTGGTATGCATATTATATGTCCTAGCAAATGCTGAGACCATTTTGAGCTTCCATCTGGTTCCATTCTTGATGAGGGTCTGTTTTGTCAAGGCCTTGGTGACTGGAACTCTTGCAGCGATGCAAAATGGCCGAACAACATTTATTATAAATGGTGTGAAAGATAAACTGTATTGGGCCTTAAGTGTCACAGATGAATGTACTCAAGGAGAAACAAAAATTCGTTCAAGAAGTAAAGAGGAGGCAAAAGAAAGGCTGTTAAAATATTTTGAAGGATGGGATGTTGCTTCCCATGTTATTCAGGTGAGTATGTCCATGCATCAAGACTATATTAGTTCTTCAGTTGTGTTTCTCATTAGTGTTTGAAGCTTATAAAATGCCTTGCATATTTTATCTCATCAACTGAGGAATCTAGCTCACATTCTTGGCAGGTCACAGATCCAGAATTTATCCTAGAACGTAGGGTGTTAGATGTTCCTGTGCTTCCAAAGTGGTCATGTGGTCATGTTGTTCTTCTGGGAGGTTAAATCTTTATCATTTGGAGGCATATTTGTTACATTTACTAGTATTTCTTTAATATGTTCTATGTTACAATTACATTTCTACAAATCAAAATTCCATATCCCCAAATCAAAATACTCTACTGTTGCCTTTTTTGCTAATCAAGATCTTTCAATATTTCATCATCTGTCAGATGCTGCACATGCTGTAACTCCATCGTATGGTCAAGGAGCTAATCTTTCTTTTGAGGACGGATTAGAGCTTGCTAAGCAGCTTGAAATTTCTTCTGATTTAAGGTCAATGCATCTTGTTTTTGTCTTTCTGCTGAAATTAATTCAAAGTGAAATCTCTGTTAACCATATTCATCATAGACATTTTTTCAGGAAAATAATTAGATGTGTGCTTAGAGTTACGCTACTTGTATATGTTTTGAGTATGCTAATTGTGTAATAATAGACTTAAAATTTTGGATTTATTTTCTGAAATCCCTGTTACGATTTATCAGGAGTGCCTTTGAAGAATATGAAAAGGCAAGAATTCCACGTGCCTCTATTATTTCTGAAAAATCTCAGTCCATTGGTGTTAGACCAACGGACGAATTCTACAATTGGTTGTACACTGCTGTTCCAGGAGTTTAAATATTGTAAGTGATTACAGTCTGACGAGTTTCTTTTATCTAAGTTGCTGTTTCTTCCTATAGATAAGCTCTTCTTTAGAATAAATGGGATTTATAGACCTGCTAGCCATCATATTTTTTTTGTTTCCATTTTTCTGTATGTCAATCAAATTAGACACACTGAGCTTCTGATTGAACCAAAGTAATTAATCTCAAGAATTTCTTATTTGTGAATCATATATTTATTTTCTGGTGGTTTCAGGTCTGATGGAATGCAGAAGCGACCGTCAAAGTTTGCCAACCATTGCTTGCAGGGTAAGTAAACAAAGTCGGTTTTCTTCCAACTCGTCGGCATATTACTGGCTCTGATTGTTAGCGCATTTTTATCAATCTGGAATTACAGGTAGTGTACAGCCGCATGCTTGAAATAAAAGGGTATTGTATAATAAGGGCTAAATTCGGGGCTTTTGCTGTGAAGAGGAACAATTCAAAGCTTGTAGGTTTTGCCCTTTTGTTTTACCTTCAAGAGATTAGAATGAAACAATAACCATGGAGCACATTACCATCACATCCTTGGGATGTCACTGTTCATTTCATGAAATTTTTAGTGGACTCGAATCTGATCATACATGATAGAGATCACACTGCATAGTGCACATTGTACTGTGGCATTTAGTATTTCATTTTTAAAATATGGACACGACATGTTTATGGCTGATCTGCTCTTTGCTAAATTATCTCAGTTAATAGCGCATTGTTGATTTTTTATCAGGAAGCATTACATACTTGAGTCAGAAGCACATGTTGAAAATTGGAAACCAACGATAACTACCGTGAAAAATCTGTAGTACAGTGTAAAAAGCAAGGCGCCCCGGATTAATCGCATAGTTTACTATGGGTATATAATTGCTACAAGTCAGCAGAATCTAATGGGAACAAATATTATTATTATTTAGGAAAAAATTGCATATTACATATACCTTATAAAATTGCAAGAAATATCCCTTATTTAAAAATAATAACTAAGCGCAGCTTCAAATTATAATCTTCCAACTATAAAATTATAAAATTTTAAGGAGTTATTTATCTTCATAGTGAAAATATATTGAAAGAAATTATGTAAATTGATTTTTCTTACATTATAAATATAATAAAGTTTATACAATATTTGTATATTATAAGAAATTATGTAAATTATGTTTTCTTACATTATAAATTTAATAAAGTTTATACAATATTTGTATTAATATAGAAATTGATTTGTCATTTTAAGCAAAAATAGTTATGTTAGAAGACATTTGATTTAAGGATCAAATTCATATTGTAAGTACTTAAATGATGTTGAGTTCAAATCTTCTATAAAATATCTGTGTATAAAATAATAATAATAAATTACACTATCAAATAAAATAAAATTTTACAATTCTACAAATTAAAATATTACTTTTTTTTTCATGAAGAATTCAATAGGTATCTTAGACAATGCCATGTCTTTTGGAGGTCGCAATATGTACTACCCTTCCTCCATTCCCTTAGCCCTAAAACTGTTGCGGAAGATGATCGGAGATGATGGACGGTAGTTTGATCATGCAAATATGATGCTAGAAGATCAAGAGGGAGTAGAAAGAACTTGAAACCCTATGTGAAGGTTCCCTCTAAGCATGGAGGTAGAAGAAATACCAAGATTAACTCAAATTTGCTCTCCATTCTTTGGAGCAAACAACAAACCCTTAAGAAGTCGATAGCAACACAACCTCCAACTTCAAATCTGGCAAAGTCTCTGAGTAACAAACCTAGGAACAAGGTAGATGTTTTCCTTGTTTTGAATTTGACAAGTCATTCATTGAATGCATCCAAGGGTAAGTGCACCAAGTTGTGGTGCCAAAAGGGGGTATAAGTGGACACCTTTTTTTTGAAATCAGCAATTTCTAAACTTCAACAAAAATTTGAAGATAGTTACACTCAAAATTTTAAGATATGACAAAAAGAAAAGTAGTAGTCCTTTGATTTTAGTTTCTAAACTACTATTTTTTTTTCAAAATGGTTTAGTTTTAGGTCATCAAAAAAGGGGGCCACTGAAAGTGGTACTGTTTATCCAGAACAAACATAACACAGTACAAAGTGTGGCCCCCCTAAAATTTTAACTTTTTTAAAAAAATTCTTTAATCGCTCTAATTAAAAGTTACCTAAAAGTGTGTAGTTTATCCCAAATTTTTTGGTTAATTTTATACTTTGTATTTTTTTTAATGAATTTTTTAATTGGACACATCCCAAAAATATGAAATATCTGTGTGCTCTCCCTAGAAATGATTGAAAACTAATCTAAAACCAAATTTATTTATTTTTTTCAAAGTGTGTAGAATGAAGTCTAGTTTCTAAAAAATTGAGTTGTTGCAAAATTTGATGAACGAGCTAAAATCTATAGCCCAATTAGTACATGTTGGTTTTTGGCAAAAAATGGACATACATTCAAAATAAATTATAGTTGAAAGACTTGAAATAGTTCAATTTTTTTTTTTTTAAATATGGTTATAAAGCTAACACGGAGACCTACAATGTTATGTAACTTGATTTTATCAATGCTCAACCACAAGGAAACTTGAAGGAGAGCACACAAGAAAAATCAATCATTTTTTGTATGTTTGTAGCAAAACACATCTCAAACCAGTTTAGAGAGTCTAAACCTTTGGGTTGGATCCCCAAGGCAAAACCAAGCCTTAGGCTTGGTAGAATGCAAATCTTTAAAGCTTTTTAAAATTTGGGTCTTAATAGTGTGTATGTTGTGCACACACTATTAAGACCTAAATTTCAATAGAGAGGGAAGGAGAGAGGCAGAGAGAGAGAGAGGGGGGTGGGGGGGATGGGGGTGTGTGGGTGTGTGGGTGTGTGTGTGAGAGTGTGAGAGAGAGAGAGAGAGTAGGGGATGCGAGAGAGAGAGAGAGTAGGGGATGGCAAAGAGAGTGAGAGTAGGGGATGGGAGAGAGAGAGTGAGAGTAGGGGATGGGAGAGAGTAGAGAGGGAGAGGGAGAGAGAGTAGGCAGTGGGAGAGGGAGTGGGAGAGAGAGGGGGGATGGTAGTGTGTGTGAGAGAGAGATAGTAGGGGATGAGAGAGGAGAGAGAGAGGGGTGTGTGTGTGTGTGTGTGTGTGTGTGTGTGTGTGTGTGTGTGTGTGAAAGAGAGAGAGAGAGGGGGGGATGAGAGTGTGTGTAAGAGAGAGTAGGGGATGGGAGAGAGTGTGAAAGAGAGTAGGGGGTGGCAGAGAGAGAAAGAGAGAGAGAGTACATGATGGGAGAGAGAGATTGAGAGTAGGGGATGGGAGAGAGAGTGGGAGAGGGAGGGAGAGAGAGAGAGGAGGAGGATGAGAGAGAGAGAGAGAGAGAGAGAGAGAGAGAGAGGAGATGTGTGTGTGTGTGTGTGTGTGAGAGAGAGGAGGGGATGGGAGTGTGTGTGAAAGATAGAGAGTGGGGGATGGATGGGAGAGAGAGAGAGAGAGAGAGAGAGAGAGAGAGAGAGAGAGTAGGCAATGAGAGAGGGAGTGGGAGAGGGAGAGGGAGAGGGGGAATGGGAGTGTGTGTGTGTGTAAGAGAGAGTAGGGGATGGGTGAGAGTGTGAGAGAGAGTAGGGGATGGGAGAGAGAGTGAGAATAGGGGATGAGAGAGAGAGAGAGAGTAGGCGATGGGAGAGGGAGTTGGGGAGAGAGGGGGGATGGGAGTGTGTGTGTGAGATCTAAAGAGTAGGGGATGAGAGAGAGAGAGAGAGAGAGAGAGAGAGAGAGAGAGAGAGAGAGAGTAGGCAGTGGGAGAGGGAGTGGGAGAGGGAGAGAGAGAGAGGGGGGATGGGAGTGTGTGTAAGAGAGAGAGTAGAGAATGGGGGAGAGAGAGAGAGTGAGAGTAGGGGATGGGAGAGAGAGAGAGTAGGTAGTGGGAGAGGGAGAGTGAGTGAGAGAGAGATTAGGTAGTGAGAGAGGGAGTGGGAGAGGGAGAGCGATAGAGAGAGAGAGAGAGAGAGAGAGAGAGAGAGAGAGAGTAGGGGATGGGAGAGAGAGTGGGAGAGGGAGATAGATAGATAGAGAGAGAGAGAGAGAGAGAGAGAGTGAGAGAGAGAGAGAGAGTAGTAGATGGGGGATGGTGGGATAGGGAGAGATTATTTTTCACATAGTGCATACGCGCTTTATAGGGCGTACGTGCTATAGTGCATACACACTATATGAAAACACCCAAAAATGGTCATAATAAAAGTTTGGGTCCCTACTAATCCATATTTTGTTTTTTGTTTGTTGTGCATTCTATTGTTTCGAAAAAAAACACAGGTTTCAAGATGTTGAAAGTTAGCAAACACTATTTGAAGACTTTTTGAATATTCTTTCTATAGAAAATGTTAGTGCAGTCCTTTTTAAATATTCTTTGTTGTTACATAGAGACAAATTTGATTATAATTTGATATGTTTAATATATAGTGAATTCATTGAAATTTGTATGTTTGAATGAATTGTTATTTGAAAATAGTTAGAAATTTGACAAGTTGTTTAATATATATTGTGTATTCATTGAAATAATTGTAATTTGTATATGCATTTGAATGATTTGTAATTTACAAATTGTAAGTAATTTAGATGTTTGAATAATTTGACATATAGAAATCATCATCATGCTAAGGAAGAAACCAAAAACTCAAACAACAGAAGAGAGGGAGAGAGATTTGGCAATTAAAAGAGATAAAATAAAACTACTACATGAATAAAGAAAATTGCAAAGCAATAATGAAGAATTGACTTTAAAAAAAGAACAAGAATCATTGAAACAAAGAAACAAAAAGGAAGAATTGGAAAGAAAAAGATAACGAATGAGACCGTTATGCTCAAAAAGACAATTGAATTGTGAAGCTACACCATCTTCCAATGTTGGAGTCATATCATCATGTTATGTTGAAGAGATGCTAATTTGTAGATCCAACGATGTACACACTCCATGTCATGTTGAAGGCACAACATTAACATATCAAGTAGGTGATATTCCATCTTTTGCATCTTATTGCCAAGGCACATCATCTCGGTTCAAGGTATGAAAAGTACTCAACCTTATGTTGATGTTCAAAATGTTGAAGGAATGGAAGAGATTATAACACCTTCTAAAATTTATTTTAGAAGACCAAAATATTTGATTGATATTGATACTAACATTTTGAAATCAATGTCTCACAAGATTAGCAAGCGTACTTGTCAACGAAAAGTTAATTGTATGTGGAGATTATTTTTTGAAGAATTAAATATTACAGGTGAATGCCAATTATTTGTTGAAATGATGAAGAATTTGAAATTTAGGTCTATCATGAAGATTCTTGGGCTAAGAACAATGGACGATTCAAATAAAAAATATATTGTAAAAAATTTAATAAGTGCTTATGAAAAAATGGGTTCTAAATTACGCACCAAAGATAGTAATATCACAAGATGAGTACTTACATCGACAATAGTAAATACCCAAATGAAGAAAGCTCGACTCATGAGAAAGAGAAACAAAACATTGAAAATTGGTAGAGGTACTCTAAGGAGAGCCATATTAAGGGGTAAAAGATTGGAAGATCCAACAAAAAATGAGTTATGGACATTTAGTGGTAGAGTACCACAAAAGGATAAAGAAATTAGTGAAGCTTTGAAATCATTGATTGAAGGTTTTTGAACAAATAACACACGTGTTTCTCCTAATCAAAGAGATGTTGTAAGGAGGATTGGTAGCCAAAATCGAAACCCACATGCAAAACATTTTTTGGACTCAACTTAGACACATTTTTTTGCAAAATTTATTGGTATGTATCCTCAAATTCGAATAAGTCAATTTTTTTTAGTTGGGTAAACCTTTTTATGTGAAGATAAATCACACTCGCACAACTTGTTGTTATAAGATACATATTGAATTTTCTATCCATTTTGATATTTTTAGGCATATATGTGTGTTTTTGCATTCTAAGTTTGTTTTGCAGGATTGTGACATGAATAAGCCATCTAAATTTTCAAAAGAACCCATATCCAACATTTTATGTGAAGTAGGGGATGGTTAAAATTTTTACAAGACATCATGCTTAGATGGTACATGTTTATTTTGTGGCTCTTTGCAACTTTTATCAACTTGTGAACATATGGATAGTACACATGCAATTGAAAATAAAATAGTAGATTACGGAAAATATAAGATAGTGACATATGCTCTAAAAGATGGGAAACAAAGTAAAAGATATGAATTAGTCATTGAAAAGATTCTAGTGTATGATTTCATCAAGATTTTTTGTGAAAAGATTATTTACAAGTATGCAAGGCATACACATAGAGCTCGATAGCTAGATTTGCAATTCAAGTTGTGCAAGGATACATTTTCACTGGATACCATTGTTTCAGTTGTAGACCTCACAGAGAGCTACACACTACAACCACAAAATGAGGTGCAAACAAAGTATTATACTTCTCAATAGGTTTCCATATTTGTTCACATAACATTCATGCATTCACCTACAAGTATAAAGGATGATTGGAAAATTTTGAGGGAGTACCATTTTTACATCAGTGATGATTGATCACATTCTACGGAGTTTGTACATGGTTGTTTTCAACTATTTTATGAAAATTTGGCTAATATGGGCATACCATATCATCAGCATATTATTTGGTCAGACAATTGTGCATTTCAATTCAAGAATGCACAAATGTTCTATTGGTTGAGCATGATGCACATGTTGTCTAGAATTTAATATATGTGAAATTTCATAGAGGTTGGTCATGGAAAGGGAGAGCATGATGGTGTAGGCGCATGTATCAAAAAGGCCTTAGCTCATGAAGAACTAAAGTACAAAGATGGAGCATATTGGTAAATTGAAAATCCATCATCCAGTGGTGTAATGCTACAATGGGTCCAGGTAAAGAAGGTGAGTCTACGGTTCATAATTTTTTTTGGTTGATAGATAATACTAACATTGCACCATATGAAGATTATTGCACACTAATAGGATTAAGTGAGTTGCACTTTTTTAGAAGCTTTGATGTAGGTTCGTGGAGTATCCACACATGAAAAATGGCATGCTATTGTTCATCATGTGCAGAGAAAAATTGGGATGACTATAAGTCGAATGAATGGGTGGACAAATGGGATCTACGAATTTTGGACCCAATTGACACCTATCGTCCCCCACAAGCACTGAAAATGGTAGAGATGGATTCATCCATTGACTTTGCCCGCTTGTCTAATCTAGTACAACCTGGTAATATATATATATATATAATTTCAATATGTAACCTTTATAACTTTTACCTAAGTATTTTATGAATTAATGACCGCATTTTATACATTTATCACTGTAGGCCATGTTTTTATTGTTATTACACCTGAAGACAATGAAGAAGGGATAGATTATTATTTGTGTTGTTGTACAACCTAGTAATATATATATATATATATATATATATATATAATTTCAATATGTAACCTTTATAACTTTTACCTAAGTATTTTATGAATTAATGACTGCATTTTGTACATTTATCACTGTAGGCCATGTTTTTATTGTTATTGCACCTGAAGACAATGAAGAAGGGATAGATTATTATTTGTATTGTTGTATCCAAGCCAAACAAAAATTCGATCACTCAGTTGTAGATGGTGAAGGTTTAGAGTACCATATCAATGCGGCATATGGCTTAGACAATATTCTATGAAGAACCCTAACTTGTAGTTATTTGAGGATTGACAAACATATAGGAAGATTCTTCATATTCAAACCTTGTTGTCACATCAAATGTCCACTTGATAAAATATGGTGCAAAATCACATAATAAGACTCTTTGGAAAGTTCGTGAGTTAGACCATGAGGCATTACTTGAGACATTAAAATGTAGAGCAAATCCAGTTGGTTCATTAGATTGAATAGGGAGAGAGGGAGACAGAGAGAGTGGTACAGGGGCACCTTGAATCATAGGGCCTTCACCTTTTCATTTTTGTTGTGTTATGCTCCAAGTGAGCAGTGTAAGTAGAATAAGGGTCATTGGACCTAGGTGTGGTAGTTAGGGTATTGGATGTCATTTAATGTCCTTAGAAGAGTAATTATTTTGGCTTAAAATTCAAGGCATACATTGTCATAGGGCAATGAGTAACCTAAGGGATGAGTCATTAGCTTAGGGAAGGGTCCCTAGCATGGAATTGCTAAGGGATAGCTTAAATAATAAGTTAGAAGTGTTAAGAAGAGCAAGCAAGAAAAATCCAAAAATTTCTATATTGCAATTTTGTAATTTTTGCAAAATGCTAATTTTGTAAGAAATTGTGGATTTTCCATTTAAAATTTGAAGGAGGCTAATGCAAACCATAAGGATGAAGGGGAAAGACCTAGGAGGAGATATAAAGACTTTCCAAACCCTAAAATGAGAGAAGTTAATATCATTATGTATGGTCAGCATGCTATAGCATAATATTTGAAGGCAAAATTATCGAGTTTATGAGTTTTAAGGCTTTGACATTTTTTTTGTAGACTGTACTAGTTTCCATGGTAGATTGGGTTGTTTAGAACAATTTTGTTTTAGGAAGTTTGGTTTGATTGTCTTGATTTTCATAGTTGCTCAAAAAGTTGCTTGACAACTTTTGAACAACTTCTTAAAAAGTTGTTAAACTTTCAAAAACTCTTCCCGAAATGGCTAGTTGGTTCAAACCAACCTTATAACTATTGGGGACAACCTATATTAGCACTTACAGGTGGGTGATAGGTATGATGTACTTATTTTGGCAAGAAATCAATAAAATAACCTATTTTTCTTGTAAAATTTTGTGTTTTAGAGAATTGTACAAACTGGTACAGACGTTGGGACATGTGTAAGTGACCCCAAGAGTTAGAGGGGTGAGTTACCTTTCATTTTACCATATTATGTTCAATTTATAGTTTGAAGGGCTACTAGCCTTTTCAATGGCAAACTACTATAACTGTATATCAAGGCTTTTGGACACAACAGAATCACTTTATCTGCTATATATAGACCTTAATAGGTCTAAAGTGTGTTTGTATTCCATTCCATGGTCATTGTTCTCTTTTTATTCATGTTTGGGGGTATGTTCTCTTATTAGGCTTTTGGAGAATCCCTATGTTTTGGTGCTTTTGAACTTAGGCAAACCTAGTGATTAGGTTCCCTACCTTGTTTGCATTGTGATAACCTGTGATAAGTTCATTATTGATGGTTGTGATAAGTGTCCTAGCACTAAACCCTTTTTTTGGGAAATTTGAAGGATTCCAACCTTGTCTAATTTCCTAGTGGCTTGCCCTTTAGAAGCTTCCAACATGCAGTGCTGCATCACAACCCATCCTAAGTGAACTATCTAGGATCCTTAGGTGCCTTCTTTGATAAGTCTTGAATGGGTGCTCCTACACCAGTCATCTACTTGACTAGGCCATGTTTGGGAATTGACAATATCCATTTAAACTCAAGTCTCCATTTAAAGGTGGCAAAGAGCTTTTTGTTGCTATGTTAAGATCATTAATATATTTCGATGAGAACTTTGAGGGATCATGCCTAGCTTGAGTATCCTAGCTTCCCAATTCTTGTAAATGCAAGGCCATTGATGAATAGGCATTTCTAATTGAAACCTTTGTGGTGCTGGAATGAAGTGCGTGACCAGATTCTTTGCCTACTAATGAGCCAATTTGAGGCTTCACTTCACATTGCTCCGTGGACAATTCTATAGCACTTGTTACTTCTCTATCTGAATTTTTTGTTTTTATGTACATGTACACTCTTTCCCAGTATCTGTAGGTTTTGTCTCTTCATCCTAAGTAATTGGCATACCCTAGATGGTAATAAGATAACCATTTTCTTCTGAAATGTTCTTTTCTCTCAAATTAATCTCTCTATTAAGAAGGTTTTCTATATCTTCCTTTGTATATTTAATAGATGTAGTTGCAATTCCTCTGTATATTAAGCTTTCCTCTTTAGGAATAAGAAGGCATGGGGAGTGAGGCCAATTGTTGGTCATTGTATTAAAAAGGTAGTTCTTGGCCATGCCACTGATGGGAATCATTTCAATCTTATTTTCAGAATCGGTACCTCATTTTGCTTGAAAGAATAATATATATTATTTTCAATGTTTTTGAAATATATGTAGCTAGTAGCCAATTGCTTGTTCATTGCCTTTCAATATTCATGGGAAACTAAGGTATTTGGTTACCTAATAGGTTCTAGGAATCTTAACGAAGGTCCTAGAATAGTCCTAGATGGACCCATTTGATCTAAATATGTAAAGAGAAAAAATTGCTCAAAAATTGCAATGTTGCTCAAAAAGTTGCTTGAGCAAATTTTGCAATTTTTGCAAATGGAAGTTTGAGAAGTTGTAACTATCCATGCTTGGGTATATAAGCATGGGAAATATTTTCCGAAGGTTAGAAGGTTTCCAGTCAGATTTGCATTTTTAAGCAAATTTGCACAAAAAGTGCAACTTTTGCAAAGTTCACTAGATTTCACTTTTAGGACTTGGAAAAGGTTCCAAACTATTAAAAAAATAACTAAAAACACCTAATCCTAGGCTATCTTGACCAAAAACTCAAAAAGACCCAATCTTGCCTAATTAGCAACTTTTGCTCATATCTTGCTCATATCTTACACAAAGTGGCCTAGACATACATATCTTTCTCATATCTCTCTCACCATTTGTCATGGAATCAAACTATCTATTCAGTTAGCTCTAGGTGGCCAGGTAAACCCTATCCCCAAGCTCATCCCATCCTATTAAGCGCTCAAACGTTCTTAGGCATGTCGAACCGAAATGTCCCTAAGAGTTACTAAATGTCATAGGGCAACGATCTTTGATGGGGTATATCATGGAGCTCGTGTGAGGTATGTATGCGATTCCAAGTGCTATAAGACCATATTGTGGAGACCTACAATAACCTCTCTTTCTTTTTGGAGATCTTACTCCATTTTGATTCTGTAACGCCATTTTGGGCGATGCTAAAACTTGTAGTGTTCGTCAGTACAAAGTTGCCAACTGCCAAATCTCCCTCACTATTCATTATGGGATTAAATTGTCTATTCTATTAGCTCCAGGTGGCTAGGTAGACCCTAGCCCCAAGATCATCCCGTCCCTTTGAGCACTCAAAAATTCTCGAGCACATCGAACCAAAACATCCCTAAGAGTCACTAAATGCCATAGGACAGTGATCTTTGACAAAGCATATCTCAGAGCTTGTGCAAGGTATGGGTGCGATTTTGCATGCTATAGGACTGTGTTGCGGAGACCTACAATAACCTCTTTCACTCTTTGGGGATCTTATTCCATTTTGATTTTGCGACACCATCTCGAGTGATCTTAAAACTTATAGTGTTGACCAATGCAAAGTTGCCAACTGCCAAATCTCCCTCACCATTTGTCGTGGAATCAAACTGTCCATTCCATTAGCTTTGAGTGGTTAGGTAAACCCTAGCCTGAAGCTTGTCCCATCCTATTGAGCACTCAAACATTCTCGGGCACGTCAAACCGAAACATCCTTAAGAGTCACTATATGCCATAAGGCAACAATCTTTGATGTGACATATCTCAGAGCTCGTGTGAGGTATGGATGCGATTCTAGGAGCTATAGGACTGTGTTGTGGAGACCTACAATAACCTCTCTCACTTTTTGGAGATCTTATTCCATTTTGATTTTGCGACGCCATCTCGGGTGATGCTGAAACTTGTAGTGTTGGCTAGTACAAAGTTGCCAACTACCAAATCTCTCACACCTTTCATCATGAGATCAAATTATCTATTCCATTAGCTCTAGGTGGCTGGGTAAACACTAGCCCCAAGTTCCTCCCATCCTGTTGAGTACTCGAACATTCTCAGGCACGCTGAACCAAAACATCTCTAAGAGTCACTAAATGTCATAGGGCAACGATCTTTGATAGGGCATATCTCGGAGCTTGTGAGGGGTATGGATGCGATTATGGGTGCTATAAGATTGTGTTGCAGAGACCTACAATAACCTCTTTTACTTTTTCGAGATCTTACTCCATTTTGATTTTGTGATGCTATCTCGGGTGATGTTGAAATTTGTAGTGTTGGCCAATATAAAGTTGTCAATTGCCAAATCTCCCTCTCTGTTCGTTGTGGGATTGAACTGTCTATTTCATTAGCTCTTAGTGGCTGGGTAAACCCTAGCCTCAAGCTCATCTTGTCCCTTTGAGTGCTTGAATGTTCTCGAGCATGCTGAACTAAAACATCCATAATAGTCACTAAATGCCATAAGGCAATGATCTTTGACGGGGCATATCTCATAACTCATGTGAGGCATGGATGCAATTCTAGGTATTATAGGACTGTGTTGTGGAGACCACAATAACACCTCTCACTTTTTGGAGATCTTATTTTTTTTTAATTTTGTGATGCCATCTCGATGATGCTGCAACTTGTAGTGTTGGTCAGTACAAAATTGCCAACTACCAAATCTCTCTCACCATTCGTCATGGGATTGAATTGTCTATTCTATCAATTTTGGGTGGTCGGGTAAACCCTAGTCCCAAGCTCGTCCCATCCCATTGAGTGCTCAAACATTCTCGAGTATGCCAAACCAAAATGTTTCTAAGAGTCACTAAATGCCATAGGGCAACAATCTTTGATAGGGCATATCTCTTAGCTCGTGCAAGGTATGGATGCGATTTCAAGTGCTATAGGACCATGTTGCAAAGACCTACAATAACCTCTCTCATTTTTTGGGGATCTTACTCTATTTTGATTTTACAATACCATCTCGAGTGATGTTGAAACTTGTACTATTGGCTAGCACAAAGTTGTCAACTACCAAATCTCCCTCACCATCATCGTGGGATCAAACTATCTATTTTGTTAGCTTCAGGTGGTTGGGTAAACCTTAGCCCTAAGCTCATCTCATTTTATTGAGTGCTCGAACATTCTCGAGCACACCAAACTAAAACATCCCTAAGAGTCACTAAATGCCATGGGGCAGCAATCTTTGACGAAGCATATCTCAGAGCTCATGTGAGGTATGAATGTGATTCTAGGTGTTATAGGACCATGTTGCGGAGACCTACAATAATCTCTCTTGTTTTTTGGAAATCTTTCTCCATTTTGATTTTTTGATGCCGTCTTGGGTGATGCTAAAACTTGTAGTGTTGGCTAGTACAAAGTTGCCAACTGCCAAATCTCTCTCAACTTTCATTGTGGGATCAAACTATTTATTCTATTAGCTATGGGTGACTGGGTAAATACTAGCCCCAAGCTCCTCCCATCCCGTTGAGTGCTTGAACATTCTCGGGCATGCCAATCTGAATTGTCCCTAAGAGTTAGTAAATGTCATAGGGAAATGATCTTTGATGAGGCATATCTCAGAGCTCGTGTGAGATATGGATACGATTCTTAGTGCTATATGACCGTGTTGCAGAAACCTACAATAACCTCTCTCACTTTTTAGAGATCTTATTCTATTTTAATTTTGCGATCTTGGGTGATGCTGAATCTTGTAGTGTTGGCTAGTACAAAGTTGCCAACTGCCAAATCTCCCTCACCGTTCATTGTGGGATTGAACTATTTGTTCTATTAGCTCTGGGTGGCTGGGTAAACCCTAGCCCCAAGCTCATCCCATCCCATTGAGTTCTTGAATGTTCTTGGGCATGCTGAACTGAAATGTCCCTAAGAGTCACTAAATGCCATAAGGCAACGATCTTTGACAGGGCATATCTCGGAGCTCGTGTGAGGTATGGATGCGATTTTAGGTGCTATAGGACCATGTTGTGGAGACCTATAATAAATTCTCAATTTTTGAAGATCTTATTCCATTTTGATTTTGTGATGCCATCTTGGGTGATGTTGAAACTTGTAGTGTTGGCCAGTACAAAGTTGCCAACTGCCAAATCTCTCTCACCTTTTGTTGTGGGATCGAATTGTCTATTTTGTTAGCTTCAAGTAGCTGGGTAAAAACTAGCCCCAAGCTCCTCCCATCTCGTTACGTGCTGAAACATTCTTGGGAATGCCAAACTGATTGCATTTTGCAATAAAAGTTGCTGACAACTCTTTGTGGCAATATTAACAATTTTTTAGAAAACTTTGAAATTAACATTGTAACCAATCAAACTAACTAGTAATCAGTTGGAATGGATGTCAAATGATAAAAATACCCTCTATGAATTTGGAAGAGGCATAAGGTGTTGGTGATTATTATTATTATTTATATGGCAAGGAATCACTACTGATGTTAAACTTGTATATAGGATCATTGAGTTATTGTTAAATAGCATTACTTCCTGTTTGGAATAGAAAAACTTGTACTTTGTCAGAATGAAACACCACTTTAGTTGCATGTTATCACTAAATGAAATTAGTGGAATATGTTAAGGATCTTCTTGGTTGTCTTAATAGCCATTTCATGGGTTAGAAACATAATTACTTCCCTTTGTGAAGAGTTGTCCAAAAGTTAGCAAATTACATGTTGCAAAGAAAATACAATCATGGGATATTGGAAGATTGTTTTCACTCATAGGATGTTGAAGAATCTCTTGGAAGGATGGAATAGATGACATGCTAAAATTTGTGAGATAGTTATTAGGTGTTCCTTGAAGTGTCTAAGATGTTAGTTTGAAGCAAGAAGTTGATTATGATCCATTTCTCAAATTTGCTCATTTTTCCCTTATTGATTCCTAAGTCTTAAATAGGAAAAGTGATCGAGTAGTTTTGTGAAGTTGGGTAGAAGTTTGTTCAATGTTGTAACTAAGTTGGAAAGAGTCTTTGAAGACATTTGCAAAGGTAGGAAAGGTAGTTTTCCTTAAAAGTGTTCTTGTTGGGAATCCACTAGCTTTCAGTGTGAGCACTTTGCATCATTTTGGATGCAATTTATATTAAAATAAAATACATGAAATGTACTTAAAACATAAATAAGAAAAACAAGATATATATTATGATAATCAATAATGTCATACATGAACAAACATATAATATATTATGATAACCAATAATGTCATACATTAACGAACATATAATATATTATGATGACCAATAATGTCATACATGAACAAACATATCATATATTAACCAATAATTTCATAAGTCTAATAATGTCATGCATCAAATATATGTCATACATCAAATATAAAATGTCATATATACATCAAATGTATATCGAATATGTCCAGTGACATAAAATCCAACATATATGTCCACTAATGCCTATATGTGTGTCTATCAACTATATCTTCTCCTTCCCACGAGGGCAAGGAAACAAATCCTTAGAGGTTTTTAGTCGTCGTACGAAGGGAGATAATGGGGATGATGGGGACTTTCTCACATTTTCACTCATCCTCTTGTTTAAGCCCTTCTCTAACTCGAGCTGATACAAACGAAGTAGATATGAATCAATAATTATTATACATTGAAATTAAATATATGTACACACAAAATTAATTATTTTTTTATCGCCATCAAATAGGCACTCTGTACGTCCACCTCAAAGGCTCGCGGACGATCGGGGGTAATAAAGCTCTACAACAATTCAATCAATATAATCATTTATAAATAATATTAGAAATTTTGATACTAACTATTATAAATAACAACTAAAACTAAAAAAATTCTTTATACCTCGGTCAATGGCTCTAAACTAGCCGTCGCTATAGCAACTACACAATCGATGGACTGGCAAAGATGAAAAAAAGTCTCAGATATCAACAACTACATTTCATATAATAAAATTTACATATAACATGAAACATGAAACAAATATAATCAAATGAATTAAATTAACATGAAACGAATGTACCTCTAGAAAGCTTGTATCAGTCCCTTGTGAATGTCGATGGTCCAGTAGAGAACTGATGCACATGCATAATTTTTTTTTGTCAATCCTTCATATGATTACTTAATAAATATATGTATTAATTTAAATGATTAAATTGATACATACCTCTCACCTCATCGATGGAATGAAAAATGGGGTTAAGGAGTTTGTATTAGGGCCACTAACACTCTTACCTTGAATTTTGAACAATGTTAATACATGTTAATTAATTAGTCATTCACTATACATACGAAATGTGATCAAATTAGTTTATTTTAATTGTAATTTACCTGTGTTTCAATGCCAAACATGTCACTTTGGAACTCATTAGTGACTAGCCCATCATTCATACTATCTCCACCATGACTGCAAAATGTGCATAAGGATCCACATGATGTGCAGATGTGACCACGACACCCAGAAGGGTCCTCCTCAACTAATGGACTCATGCAATGAATGAGGGTCTGCATAAGAGCATTAATAGTCCCTAGAGTGATGGGTCTCTAAATGTTCCTTCATAACTAAAGAAATAATCACATGCTCACCCTGTGGCTTGACAACAGGTGCCCTAACTACATTAGGGTCATGACGTTCCCCCAGCCTCTAAAATGATGACCCCCCACCTCTACCTTGAGATTCTAATGTATCAAAATAATTGGAGATCTCCCCAAGAGAAAATTTACAATACAATTTCTTTAAGAAATACATTGGAACCTCGTGATTATTTCAGGGAGGGGCATCAAAGACCATTCACCATCTATCCCAAAATTTATTTCTAATACCATCATGTATGCACCAATGGATGGAAAACCTTTTAGTTGTATGTTTAACAGTATCTTGTTCTCCAAGCTTTTTAAACAATGGACAAATGCTACCTTTTGATTTTTCTTTTTCTTTTTATATCTTGTTATGATAATTTGTTTGCATAATATCTTTTTTGTTCATCCCTCTTAACATGCCAAATATCCAATTGACCACTAACAGAAGTTGCATGGGTCATAATGGACTTGAGAGAGAGTGCCAATTATCCTCTCATCAAATTGGTTTGTCCACAAGCTATCAACCTACCAATGAGTGCTTCTAATTTATTTTTCCCTCTTTCTATTTCATTCATTATGTTGTCATGTGTAATGCTACACTAAGCATAAGCAAAATTTAAGCAAAGAACAAGAACTTAAACGTAAATTTTTTATTTTTTATTTTTAAAACTTAATACAAGTATAAAGATTGAATCACTCTCAATTCGTAAACCTCATAATAAAATAAGATATCATCCATATACAATTCCATTATGATACTAATACATATTGAGTTCAGTACAATAATGAAGTACAATATCATTCTTAGATGTCTATGACTAATATAAGAACTCTTCAAGAACAAATTCTGTTTCCAGAAGAAACTTCAATAGTAATCATTAGCCACATGATAATCAACTTGAAACACCTGAAAACACACAAAATTGCAACACAACACAAAGAGGGCTCAGTACACACTGAGTTGAAAAGCGTAGTCCACCTGCATACATGATAGAATAAACATATACAAAACCATAATGCAAATATCTAAACCACATAACATAGTGCAATTCTAAAATTAATATGCAAGAAGTAAACATCTTCTTAACAATGCAAAATTAAACTCGCACTAAGAATAACCAGTAAATGAATCATATATATACTGAGGTGTCATCACTATGGTGCTAAGATACTGCATCTGTATATGGTAAGCTCATAGACAACACATAGTGGAATTCTCTATGGTACTCATGAAATGACGTAATAGAGACTTGCCTTGTTCTTTGTACTTAACCTTACTGGTTTAAGTCATAGGTAAGGCCAATTATATTTTGTATGTAATTAACCCACCCAATTCATCCTAAAATTATCACTGAATTGATTAACTGAATAGGATAAATCGATATTCAGCCACCTCGATATATGATCATTATAGCTATCCTTAAAATACACATCAAACAGATATTCTAAGAATGCACATGCAACAAAGAACAAGTCAGTTTTCACATGATATTGCATTCTTCATCTATTGAAAATCTCATCTTCTACTGCCAAATTCGAAAGTAAACTTAGATTATTTTAACACCCGAAACAAATACTACAATATTACGATCTCGTAAATATAACTAAATTGATACATCAGTTTAATGATATTTACCAGTCGTAGTACTATATTATTTATTCCTACTGTTATAATAAACTAAACTTATCCTTCGAAATGACCTAAGATAATAAAACAATGCATATATGATATTCTTGCTTTAAATAACATATCATCAAACATATATCATAAATCTGCCTCATTACTTGAAACGACTTTCCATTTCAATTATGAACTGAAATACATCTTTATAATAAAAAGATTATGTTTCAAACATCTTATCTCAAAACAATCCATAAATGCTATTAAGGCACTTCATAGCAAAATTAAACATAATTGAATCCAAGTGCAGCCAATGCTTAACAAATGATCATTTACAATGTTATTGAATATTCAAGTGTCTATTGAAGTTATACCACTATTTGACAATAAGCCACCACCCAGTTATAACTACAACAGCATATGAAAGTACAATATCTGAAATCAGTTCAAAATGTGATTCACAAATATGCAATGTAACTTTCATCATACCAATGACCAGAAGTGATTAGAATGTAAAATCCCTAAGCTATAAGATGCACACTAGCTATTCACATAATGACCATGTTGATATTGAAATAACAACATCTATCTATGTCTTTGTTTATCAAATAATGCCTTATTCAGTTGCGAACAATTTCACAAAACAACAGTTGATTATGACTCAATTTCCATCATATATTAATGGGTAAATTATGCTGTCGTAGAGAATTTTCTACTTGATTCGAACTTCCTTTTGACTATTTGACAAAATGTCATTACCTTCAGTTGTCATATACTGTTCACTATATTACTATTTTTAATATATAATGACCAAGCTTTAGAATTCAAGTGCACTATTTATTATAATGACTTAACCTCGATTCAATTTAATTTAATTCTTAAAATAGAGTGACTGTGCCCTTGAGCAATCATGAGTCTGCAGCCTAATGCGAGCTTGTGACTATGGCCGAACCATAATAAATTTCAACGGGGACTGTTCAACAACATTTTAAATCACAAAATAACACTATGTTGATTATTGCTAGTTCAATATTATTTAAGTTTAATGCTAACTATATGACCTGATGTCTTCCCTCGATTTCATACAGCATTGATATCTTATCTATGCTTTAGGTTTCATACAACTAAATTACCATATAAAACCTTTTTTTTTTAATCGATGTCTTAGAAACAACCCCTATGGGTCGGACATAACAGCGTACCTGTGTGTGTATATTTTCATAAGACGGGCTCGAGTTTAACACCTCAAAACTTTTGTGAAACAAAGATAAATTCCCTTTAATCCTTATAATGTTGGCTATGTATGGAAAATTTCATAACCCCAAAATCTTGCTAAGAATTCTACACAATATCTAAATCTTAACTTCACACAAGCTGTACAAACAATAACTCTGCCTCAATCTTCATGCAAACTGTTTGATATTATGACTAAACCTTAGTCCATGCAAATTTATACAGTTGCAAGCATGTATTTCTTACTGGGTTCAATTTGGTGGAAACCACATGATTGGGGCAAGGTGCGAAATATATGCATACAACAAATCTCAAAACATTTCTCCATACTTCACATTCAAGTATGGATACGTGTAGACCTGCACCATACACAGTGCCCAAGTTTGCATATATCCATGCTTGAGTGTCAAATATTCCTCATTACAAACTGATACATGCATATCGGAATACAAATGCAAATTATAAAGATAGAGAGAGTAGGGTAAGAAATTGCCCCTACTTGCAAATTAGTAGATGGTAAATGTTTAGCTCGAAGCACTTCAACAACTCACCATCAGAGCCAAAAACCCAATTCAAAACCACACTTCCAAAATGCCAAAACAAATAAACTTGCTTGAAACAGAGGATAAGGTATTCAACAGAAGAAACTGAATGCAATGCAAGAGACTAATTGGTAGTGAGAAACTCAACAGTGCTCGGCCTCATAAGAATGAATGTTCTTTCAACAAATTCCTCCATGATGCTGATTCCTTAGCAACAAGCATCACAGATGTTTAGCAAAACAGAGCAATGCAGCCAAGTTTCTAGCCCAATCTCAGCAAGAAACCAACTCACGAAAAGAAATGGCCAACCAAACCAAAATGTCATAATACCTTCATTAACTTGCATTAATACAACTGCGACACTTCATAGGGCCGTGCACATGACAGTCACAATGCCACTGCCATGTTTTGGCTTTCAAAAATAATGAATATGTTCCCTCTTTCATGGCATTCGATACCCATTTAGGGTTACATGATACTAAAGAGGTATTTAAACCCTTTTTAAAATAGAAAATGTTTATGCCAATCTCAACTTAGGGTATTTAGACCCTTTTTAATAACAAGTATATATATATATATATATATATATATATATGAAATGCCAACTATGGTTTTTCTTTTAATAACAAGTTAATATAAGTCATGTAATCAAAACCATCTTAAGGTTATATGTATTTAGAAGAATCTAATCCCTTTGTAGCATATGCCTATATGCTATACTGAAAACAAATCCAATGAAATAATTCAATCCCTTCTCAGTCAAACATACGTAAATACAATGACAAGTTCTAAATACATACAACATATTAACATTCAAATGTATTTGAAATGTCAAGTTAAACATACAATATATTTAACTTTCTTTCCAAAGCATACAAACACAGAATGCAGTTTACAATGAGTTAGAAACATAATAAACAAAATTGACACCCAATCAACATGCAATTATATATATGCCAGTTTCAAATCATAAAATCCTAAATAACCTTTAATGCTATAAAATAGTTCTAAACAGAAAATACGTTCAACATAAGTCTTGTGTTCCAAAGGACAAAAATATAACCAAATTCTACAGAAATAAAAACATAACATCTGAAAGGAACTTATAACAACAAAGTCCTGATATGTAGAAAAACCAAAGTAGTGGTTAGGCATGACATCATGGGTGTCAAGAGGAGGTCTTCTAATTGGTGCAAGTTGTAGAATTTGTTGCTCTTATTGTGGAGGGTTTTAATTTTCATCTTGTGGAGGGTTTTGATTTGGATCTTGTGGAGGGTTTTCATTTTGATTTTGTTGATCTAGCTGGGGATTTGGCAGTTCATTATTCACATTTCTTGATAAGAAACCAATTGCAATCTAAATAAATAAACAAATTGAAAGCAAAATTCAAAAAAAATCTACAAAACAATGTAAAAGCTTACAAAACAATGCAAAAATAAGAGTAGAAAAAATACAACGTGATCTCGATCTTGAACTTCAGTGACAAGGAGACATTTTGAGGAGGTGGGTGACAAAATTCTTCAATTTCTTCAATCTGCGAGTGCATTGTGAGGATAAATGCAAAAAGAATAAAACAGGCCATGTATTTGTAGCCCATTTATAAAAAAAATTACTTTTCAAAAGCACGTGCGAGCTATAACATGTATGCGCTCTTGAAATTTTTAAAAAAAACTTTATGTGTCATGTTTTTGGCACCACAACTTGGTGCACATACCCCCAATGCCAATGCTAGAAATCTGGAGATTTTTCTTGATGGACTAGTCCTAGTATAGATTTAGAAGCTCTTAGGAAATCACATAGGCTTAACAACTATGGAAAATGATTTTCTTTACATAACTTGTGATAGTTTAGATTTACAAAATAGTTTTCTTAAGGGAAACCCTAGTTTTCAATGGTTATCCCTTCAAATTTTTGGACTAGGAACCCTTTTTCAATTCAAAGAGTGTGGGAGATTTCAAAGTAGATCATGCAATAATTTTACCAAATCTCTAGCTAATTGTTAGGGTTATTTAGAGTTCAAGTGGGGTTCTAGGGTTAGGATTATATGGATTTTGAACAAGGAAGTCTTAAATGGTATTGGAAAATCTTGGATAAGGAGGACATTCCTTTAAGTGAAAATGATTTTTTGAAGAATATATTATCCTCTAGGAAAATTATGTTTTGGGAAAGTAAATATTCTCTTATTTGGGATGGATGTAAGAGCAGTGTTTATAGTTTTAGGATGGGTTATAAGCTTATAGAAACCTCTCTAAGGTTCTTTAAGAGTACTCTTCCTACTAATCTCTGCTAGGATACATTTTCCTCCCTAAGGCATGAGTGTTCACCTAGATTGTTCTCCACAATAGAGCCCTGACAGTAGATAAGTTTAGGAGAATGGGCTACCAAGGTCCTAGTAGATGTCCCCTTTGTGAATTAGGAGAGGAATCGACATATAACCTTTTTCTTAATTGTTATTTATTAAGCCACTAGTGGTGGCAGTTGTGTTCTAAGTTAGGTTGGAGTTCAGCCTTCACTAACTCCATCATTAGTTTTCTCTCAACTTGGCCCTTGTTGAAACCGAATACCATTACAAGAACATTTGGATCTCCTCTCCTTGCATAGTTCCTAGGAGAGAAATAGAAGAATATTTTAGGGCAAGAAAATGGAGTTTGATCATCTTGTCAATAAAATTGAAGCCTCAACTATTGAGTTAACAAACATTTAATTGATATATGATCCACAAAGTGGTAAACATGTCTCATTGGGATGAGAAGATGTGTGGTAGGTGGATTGGATTGAAAATCCCCCCTCCCCCACTTCTTGGGGAAGGGGGACCTTCAAAGTAACATAAGTAGGAAAGAATGTATTTGGAAGGCTCCTAAGAGAGGATGGTATAAGCTTAATTTTAACGAAGCATCTAGGGGGAATCCTAGTAAGGCTGGTATAGGGTGCAACATTCATAATGATGGAGGGTTAGATATTGCATGTATAGCCAAAGTAGCAATTGAGAAAAAATTTATGCTTTAGTAGAGGGTTTGGATCTTTGTAAGGAATTGGGACTTAAGAAACTAGAAATAGAAGGTGACTCATCTATAATAATCAATGCCCTTCGGAAAGGCTCCCTCACTAACTGAAGATTAAATGCTCAATTATCCAAAGCCCTAGTGCTTTGTAATTATTTTGAAAAACTTTTAATCAACCATATATATTGTGAAGGGAATAAGATGATAGATGAGTTAGCTAATCAAGGAATCGATCTTTTAATAAGCTAAGGTAGATAATATTTATATATTGATGATGATAGGACATCGTTAAAGGGATAAATATGTTGACAAATAGTGTATTATTGCAAGTGAGATCTTGCTAAATAGGAAATGTAGTTTTGGTAATGGTGTTTGCATACCTCAACAGTAGAGGATGAAGGGTTCTTAGAGGAAGAAGAACCTCAATCCCCTTCTTTTATGCCTATCGATCAAGACTTTTTATCTATAAGATATACTTTGAATTCCATTTAAAAAATAAATAAATGCTTCTTATGTTTATCTATATTTTTGTACATCTTCTTTCTTTCATTATTGATAGTTCTTAGTCCTCTTGTATCCTTTTAAGCTATATGGTTTAAAAATAACAAATTTTAGATTTTTTGGTTTTAGTATATTACACACTATCACATTAACAAAGTAGACCATGAGTTGTTTGGTGGTTTGGTTGTGTTATATCAGGATTGAACTGGATGAAGGGATTTTGAATGGGCAATAGAATGCATAAAGAACATTTTGTTTCACATATTATTTCTTTCTTTTCTATCTTTCAAATGATAGACAAAACTGAAGGAATTCTACTCAACTTCATCCTCTCAGTGCCTTTCGAGTTGGGTTGTAATTTTTTACTTTTTTAATCAATGGCTTTGGCCTCTTGCTTATAACAAAAATACTATTTTTCTTAAGATGGAAGTGTTTATATAAGATTTATGCATAAATTTTACCACACTTATTGCAGATCATCATGGGGTTGCTAAGCTACATTTTTAGCTAGTAGCCTCATGATTATTGATTCCTAATAACTTGTGAAGTCGCGTCTCATTTTTCTCAATAAATTGTTTCATATTTTAGCCCTCATTTTTTCAATGCTTATTTTTAAATTTTAAACCGTGGTTGTTCCACAAAAATAAAGAGACGGATTCCAAATTATGACATGCTAACAATCAGCAACCTCATGGGGACATGGGGTTAGTCTAGGTTGTGAAGGACATGGGGCTAGTGAAAGCTCCCATATAGTCAAGGTTAGTGCAAGTCCCCATATAGTTGCTTATCTTATTTTTGCTTGGGGGTATAAATCAACCTATATGACCAAAATCATTTGCTTAGCTTCACAAATATGTGTTTTGTGGTCTTTTAACTATAATAATCAAACATTTTTCTTGTTGACAGTGTGGTGTAAAAATCATTATTTAATTCTTTAGAAGACAATCATTGTGTAAGGGTTTAAAAAATCAAAGTAGTTTAAAAAAATGGCATGTAAAGAGATTTAAAAAAATACAATAATATAATGTCTTCAACTAAGTATTAATAGAATGATATAAAAATCCTTTTCAAAATATTATAATTGATACATTTAATAAAAGATAAATGCATATATAAATCTAAAATGTACGTTAATATTTATTAGTAATATTAACAAGTTTACATGACCATTAAAATATCTCATTATTACATTTTAACTATCATTTTCACATTCAAAGACTTTAATCCAACAACATTAAGAAAAAGATTTATTTGGTGTATTAAGTGGGTGAACCAAATCACAAACTAGATCCAATCTCTGAAATGCTTTATAATTTGTGAGTACCCTATGATCTAAAATTGAGGCAAGAGCCTACAACACAATGGTAACTTGTGAGCCTCTCATATGGGAGGTCTTGGGTTTGAATCTACTCAAGTTGATGCATGAGTATCTTGGGTCAAGGAGCAATCTTACATCACCCAAAAATATTTCTTATCTTCTGCACTTGTTTATTGTTCATGGTGTAGGCATTGCTTCCTTGAGTTTTGTGCTATGCACAATTATCATGATATTGAGGACCTATTTTCAATCCCTAGCCTAAGAGCACCAATGCTAATGTGTCATATTTCTTTCCTATTGATTTCATCATGTGAAGCATGTTGTTTCTCTATGTGTGGTTTCCTATGATGTCGTGGCATCTTATAAAGTTGGGAGCCAACTCCTAACTTGTGTTTGGACCTATCATTAAAAGTGTGTGAATAATTGATGCTCATTGCTTGGGTTATAGTTTACATCTCCAAGGCTGGACCTATGTTGTAAGTAAATGCCTGATTGGCCAACTTGTGGTCTAGCTAGCTATATAAGCACCTGGGTTTGATGTAGGATAGAGGAACATAGTAAAATAAGGCAGATAAAGACTACACAAGTTGTAATTTGATGTTGTAATTTCTTTGTATAAGGTATCAACCCAAAAGGCCTCACAACCAAAAATGGTTGTTTATGTTTACCTTGTGTAATCAATCAATAAATCTATGAAATATATGGTTTCTTTGTTGTGATTTTCTATTTGGCTTCCATGTGTACTCTTGGTAGGATGTTAGTAGGTTAAAGTTGAGTTTATTCCATCTTATTCCCCTAGTGTGCTTGCGTTAGGTGGTATCAAAGCTTGAGTTCTTTCTTGTGAATTGGATTGTGAAGACCCTTAATTGGATTGGCTATAGGGTGACAAATCTGAAATATGACCTATAACTTGGAGAGGGTTACAATCTTGTAGGAACTATTGTCAAAATGGTTTGAGGTAGAGGAAATGTAGACAATGTTATAATGGACATGTTAAGGAAGATTACAGTGAGACATAAAGCTTTTGAGACAACTTAGAGAAGAGGTGTACATATTAAGAATGTTAGTGATGATGAAGAAGCAACACCTAATCCTAATCTTGAACCTTAGGTGGAACAAGATAAGGAAAGACTTATTAGAGTCTTGTCTAGTGCTAATTCTAGACCTTTTGTTGAAGTTGCTTGCTAGGATGGAAGACTTGAGACTAATGTAGTATTGGATTGGACCTCTAAGATGGATAAGTGTTTTGAGTATGAAACAACTCCTGATAACAAGAAGGTGGAGATGTTTGTCACAAAGTTGAGGGGGCATGCTTCACTTTAATGAGATCACTTGCAAATTGAAAGATGTAAAAGAGGAAAGAAAAGATCAAGACATGGGTGAAGATGATTGGAAAAATGAAAAAGTTCCTTCCTATGGATTATCAAGTTATCTTGTTGAGAAAAATGCAAAATTTGAGACAAAAGGACATGAGTGTGAAGGAATATACTAAGGAATTCTACAAATTGGATTTCAAGTATGGACATGTAGATGATGAAGTTGAAAAGGTGGCTAGATACTTGAATGGTTTGAGGACATCTATTCAAGATGAGATCAACTATGTTAAGATGGATAGTGTGGAAGAAGCATATCAATATTCCCTAAAAGCTAAAGAAAGGTTGTTAAAGAAACATGATCAAAGACAAAGAGGAAGAGGTGGTAGATTTCAAAGAAGTAGAGGCAAAACCTATGGAGAAGGTAGTAGATTTGAAAATGCAATGCAAGATAAAGGAAAGATAGAATGGAAAGAACAACTTGATGGAACCCAAAATTCTAGTCTCCATTTTTGATCTTGAAGAATGAATAAATATGAATCTGAAGAAAGAAAGGAATTGGAGATTTATGTTCATATGTAGGGCTCACTGGACAGATATAGTTTAATGAAAAAATGCTATTTCTTTCATATATCCTTGTAGTGAAGGTCTACTTAACTTACCTGGGCTTAATCATGGAGCAATATATGTGTCCATCAAGGATGAATTGAAGCACTACTACAGCATGATCTTTCATGTGTCATAAAAGTTATTCATTCTAATCTTGTATAATGAGTTACTATGTTTTATTGATTTTCTCATATGGAAAAGTATTACTGTTTGAGCTTATTTTTTTAATATATATCTAATAAGTTTTAAGGTGCACACATCAAAATAAAAAAGAATGACAGCAACTTGCCATCAAGTTGGAGTGTGACCAGTTTAATCTCATCATGCAGAGAGTGCAAAATATCTGATGATTGTGAAAAGAGCATCTTTAGTGAACACATGAATAGTGATAATCATGACAATTTGACTCTTTGAACATTGGAATTATGGTGGCCTGATGAAGCTAGCAACCACATGTGCAATATAAGAGCAAGTTATCTATATATTCATTTGGGTCTGATCTACATTGGGAGAATCTATAAGGAATTAAAATCATTCAAGTTTTTCTTAATAAATAACATCTGATCTTTTCTTAAATCTGTTGCAAGAATATGGCAAAAGAGATTAGAAGGATCTGGAGATTTGAAACTAATAGAAGGCTATGAAATTGATGATGCATGCCATACGAATAAGACGAGCCTGCTAGTAAGCCATGTGTGGCAGAGAACATATGATACCAGTTTCAAATTAAGGGTTTCCAATCAAATATCGTGGCATCAACAACAACCAATATTGAGCAAGTCACATACTCCTCTGTGAAGTAACAGTAGCAAGATGTACAAGAAGCAAATCCAATCTACGAAAATCCCAATTCAAAGACATGTAGATAAAAGAAATCAGCATGAGTAGAAGAATAAAATCATTTGAAGCATTTCAATTTCTTAGTGAATAAACAAAATTTCTAGGCATCACCATATGGAGTAGAATAGACTCTTTTATAAGGGACGAACATTTAATGATTTTCTCATGGAGAAAGAATTATAGGCAATGTCACAAAGTGTTGAAGCTTGATAAATGGATAAATCAAGGCGGATGAATATGACAATCAAAGAAAAATATTAACCAAATATTCAACTCCTGAAGTTCATAGGGCATTTGTCGTTAAAGGTTGAAAAATGCAGGAGTATGGAAGACAATATGCGGCTCCAGCATACAAGAGTTTTGTGTCAATAATTACTAATATGTATCTAACATACTTCATGTCTCTTGCATGTATGGAAAAAAACACAAACGAGTTCCGGCTCAAATCCAAACTGCAAACAGTATGGAGTGGAATGCAAAATTATCAATTAAAACTAGATATAAGATGACACTTCATGGGGAGTGTAGACATGTGAGGGAAATAGGAGAGTAGAAAGTGATGGAACCATAAGCATGAACTATCGGTTATATTATAACAAAGTTACATTAAATTGTACCAAGATTATACTACCATATAAAAAAT
Source organism: Cupressus sempervirens (assembly GCA_028749045.1). NCBI lineage: Eukaryota > Viridiplantae > Streptophyta > Pinopsida > Cupressales > Cupressaceae > Cupressus > Cupressus sempervirens. Next base: position 728,920,138 of record CM053791.1, on the reverse strand, counting down.
GATTAGTTATTTTTTATGAAGGGTCATAGTGTTATAAGGAAAAGTCTCACACCCTTTTATCATTTATAAATATGAGATGAAAATGTGAAGTAAGAAAATTCATATTCATATTTTAAAATTTTATATATTATGAGGCACTTATGATGTATTATATTCTCCTATTGGCAAAGAAATGAATTCTTGAACAAAGTTCATAGATTGAATTATTGGGTGAATTTTGTGCAATCCAGATAAATTCGCAATAGATGGATTATCTATAAAGAGTGTTTTTATTGTGATTTTATTTTTGGCATAATTATTTATTTTAAATTTCGGAGTTGAAATATTATTAAGTTGTGTCCTATATAAATATTTTATTTAATTTCTATAAACATTTTAAAATTCAGATAAGTGGACTAGGTCATTATTGCATTTTAAACTTGATAAACATAGATATTGTAAAATATTTAATTGTTTCTGTATTTATGTCTAGTTTGTCTCCATATCACAAGAGTTGAAGTGCATCCTAGACTAGTTTAAAATTGTGTTTATATAATTGATCCATCACGTTTGAATTGTTAAAATTGTTTATAGTTTAAATATATTGAACTTTTAATAGTTGTATGTGTCAACTTATATATTGACTCTGATTGCCCATTTAATTAAGCACTGGTCATTATATTACTCTTGATTCATAATACATATGCTGGGAACTGTTTCATATTTTTTCTATTGAGGAATTAATATATTCATTTGTTTTGTTCATTCTTTATTTAAAACATTATCACATTTATTTATTTATTCATAATTTTCAAGTTTAAAATTTTTCTATAATTCTTGTCATTAGGAAAATTTTCAATACATTCACATTCTAATCAATCTACTATAAATGTCTTGGATCTAAGTGTTTTGTTTAGGATTAGATACACCTGCCTTGGTTTTGCAGAGCTAGAAGCACAGGGGATTTGGATCACATTGATCAATCCCATCAAGTTGGCCTTTACTGGTTGGATATCCCAGCATGAAGCAAGCAAGGCTTGTAGGATTCCAATTTGCGATTTTGAGAACCAACAAATTGGTGACTCTACTGGGGAGAGTTGCAAAGAAAACCCTAAGAGTTTTTTATTTCAAGATTAGTAAGAGTTGGATTCTATTTAATTTGTTAAAACATTTTTATATATTTACAATTCTAAATTGATAAGTTTTTTAAAGTGCATTTAATTTCCTTAAAAATTTCAATCTCTCGTAATTATTTTATAAATTTTAAATTTATTTATGAAGATTTGATCTTGTAGAAGCATTGTATGTTTTTCTTTAAGCTTTTTCTATAGATTAAATCTTTGGTGAGATATACTCTACTGGAAGGAAGAACTCAGATTCTTGAAGACTATTCATTTCCTCTATTCAGAGGTGGAAAATCTATTGTATTTTGATTGGTACTTTAACAAAAGGAGTGCCCAGATCATTAGTGACTCTACTAAGAGAGGTGACTCAAAGAAATGTACTTTTCTTATTCTTCAAAGAGTAGACATTGTTATTGCAAAATGTTCCAACCAAAGAAAAGGAAACAATATTTTCTAAGTGAAGATAGACCATTGGACCTGGGAAGATTTAATTATGATCCTAATTATTTATATTCAAGACTGTCACTTATTGCACCCAAATTCTATGGAGATGGAAGTGAATGTGCTTTCAATCATTTGAATGCTTTCTATGGATTCTTACATGCATACAATGTGGATTTGGAAAGTTATGCAATGGGGATTTTTGTAAGAACCTTGAAAGATTTTGCAAAGGAAGCATTTAGCCTATTGCTAACACATAGTATTTCATCATGGAGGGAATTGAAGCAGTGGTTCCTTGTTGTATTTCATGATGTGGACCATGAAGAAGAGATGTGTTATGAACAATATGAAGATCAAAATTGCAACATGGAAGAGGACCCTGAAATGTGTCTACTTGATGCCTTTTTCAATATAGAAAGATATGAAGCTGAGACAAAGCTTCCAAGTAAAAACTAAGAAACCATGTTATGAAATTATGATTTATGCCATTGGAATCAGAATCAAATGATATTTTCTACAAGTCTTGTTGAACACATTTTTCAAGTCACAGATTGTGATGAGTTGGAAATATATAATGTTCATGAATCAACAAATAGAGTCGGTTGCTCTGAGAGCCGAGCACCTAAGATTCATTGGCTGTATAGCCATGGAAAAGGTGAAGAGGTGAGAGAAAGGAATTTGCAACAACATGAAACAGAATCAAATGTGACATAACAATGTTTAAAAGGAATCATTTACTAGCTCATGCATGATCAAGTTTATTGTTTTCTCTTGTTGTCAAGTCGAGTGGTGTGATTAGATACTAGGATGCTCAGTGGATGACAAGGTATTCCATGTATATTCTGGGTAGAGAGGGTCTTTCTAGTTAAAGAAAGTGTGGGGATAAGTTTAAGGTCCATGGTTGGGTTGTTAAGCCCTTGACAATGTTTCCCCTCTCTGCAAGATGTCAAGACATGTATCTAATAAGATAAGTTGAGCATTCAAATATTTATTGGTAATAGGTATTTTTACATTTATGATATTTATAAAGTAGAAAGCATGATGGATTAATTTATATCATTGAATTCAATTATTCCTTTGATGTAAGCAACCTTTCTTGTCAATGTAATTGATAACCATTTGGATCGGTTGATATTCCAACTAACTATAGAATATATCTATATGATTGTTATTTAAGTCTTTCATTTATAAGAACAATGATTATGAGCATATCTTCTAATTTTATGTTATTTTCATAGTTAGCAATATGAAGAAAATAAATGAAATGAAGGTATTTGACACCCCAAAGAATATAGCGGTATTTGATGTCTTAAGTTATATAATGGTATTTGACGTCCTAAATGATATAGTGGTATCTGATGCCCTAAATGATCCAATCATAATTAATGCCCTAATTGATATAGTGGTATGTGATGCCCTAATTGATATAGTGGTATTTGATGGTAATTTTCATTTCATCCTAAGTGGTATTTGTGGACTAGCCTGGGTGTTTGCAAAAGCATCCTTAAATTGATTTCGGCTTTGATTCCATGGTATGTAGATTTTAATTTCCACAATAAATTCATTGATGATGTTTTCAATTTTTAGTTATGAATTTTTTTTTAATTGATTGTAACCGTTAATCTCATTCACATGAATGTAACTATTATAACTATCTTCCTATGAAAATGAAGTAATAATATTTTTTTTGATATATTAGTTGTTAATTAAGACCCAAGGAAAAGTGGATGTTTCAGTTATCCTAAATATATAAAGATGATATGAAATCAAATAAGTACAAATAGGAGAAAGATCAACATTAGAAGTATAGACATCAAGCAAATTGTGTGCTAGAAGATATCCAAGTAAAGAAAGTTGATCTAGATATTGGTATAACAAATCAACTGCATTGGGATCCTCTAATCAGTAAAGATCATAATACACAAATCATAATACACTTAATAAATTCTCAACAAAACAAAAGTCAAATACCAAGGACTGCATTGATTAAGCACAATCAGTAAGTATTGCACATAAGAATGATGCATTTGATATAGTTGTGAAGTATACGCAACATACCAAGGTAAGTATCCTTGAAGATCTTGTGGTAATATTTGTAAACAATATGCTTAGGGAGACATTTTTAAGTTTTCATCATTTTTCTTTTGAAGATTTTTCTTCATGTATATTGATCGAATTAATAAAGCAAGAGGCCAAATATTTGGATTAAATAGTAATAAAATTTATTTCTTTTCTAATCTTGTTGTTCAGACAAAGATAAATTATAGTCCAAAACATGTGATGAAGGATGATGATACATTATGCAGTGGTCTAAATTTTGCTCAAACAACTAATTAGGCAAAGCAAGGATATAATATCATGATTAGAAGCAATGAATTATTACGGGATCAAAATTAGGTGTTTGATAGAGGAAAGAAGCAGTGTTTACTTTTTGGGGGCCTGGAGCCACCCAATTTTCACCCAACATCATGTTAAACATGGATATTGGGTCTACTCCTCCAGAGATAGCTGAAATCTCATTATGCCCACAATGAGCATATGTCCCCAACAAGAGCCACTGATGGAGCCGAAAATTCTAGTCTCCATTTTTGATCTTGAAGAATGAGAAAATATGAATTCGGAGATATCCTAGCATCGAGCAGGCAAGGCTTGTAGGATTCTAATATGTAGTTTCAAGAACCAAAAAAACCTACTAGAAATAGAGGTAATTACACTAGAGCTAGCTATATGGGTTACTCTAGGAATAATAATGGTGGTAAGAAAGAAGAGTGATCTTTGTTTAAGGGCACTTGCTTCAAGTGTGGAGAAAGACATAAAGCTTTTGAAAGTAGTAATTCTGGTAAGAAGGTTGGAGGTAGCAATAGAAATACCTTGGATTGTGAAGAAGTTGTTGAAACATCTAATGAACCTAAGCATGGTGAGAACTTGATGATAAGAAGAACTTTTTGGAATAAGGAAGTTGATGCAGAACCTATTTTGAGAAGAAGTTTGTTCAAGACTAGATGTAAGATTACTGGAAAATGTTACAAAGTAATCATTGATAGTGAAAGTTCAAATAATTTGGCATCTAAGGAGTTGGTTAAAAAATTGTAGTTGTAGAGTTTGAGAAATCTTAAACCTTATCATGTTGCTTAGATCCAGAAGGAGCATAACTTACTTGTAAGTGAGCAATACCTTGTTAAGTTTGAAATTGGAAATTATCATGAAAAAGTTTTGTGTGATATTATGCATATGGGTTGTTGTCATATTCTTTTGGGTAGACCTTGGCAATATGATAGACATGGTTTTCATGATGTTACATTGAATCAATATACTATTTGGGTTGGGAAGAAGAAAAATTTATTTCCTTTGATAAAGCCTAATGAGAATGATTGTACCACAATTAGAGTATGTTTGGTCGAAGGAAAACAATTTACTAAAGATGTAAAAGAACAAAATGTTTGTTTTTTTTTAATTCCTAGAAATACCACGAAATAAGATGAACTAGAACATGCACCTAAGATTGAATCTTTGTTGGAAAATTTTCAAGATATAATTTCTAATAATGTACTAGATGGTTTACTTCCTATGAGAGGTATTAGTCACTATATGGATTCGATACCTAGAGCTAGTTTTCTTAATAAAGCATTGCATAGATTGACACCTACTAAGAATGTTGAGTTGAATAGACAAGTACAATAATTTCTTAAAAGGGGTTTGATTAGAGAAATTTTGAGTCCTTGTGCAGTACATGTTGTATTGGCACTTAAGAAGAATGGAGAATGGAGAATGTCCATTGATTCCAGAGCTGTTAACAAGATCACAGTGAAGTATAGGTTTCCCTTGCCAAGGATGGATGACACAATGGATTTTTTGAGTGAGAAAATGTATCTTACAAAGATTTATTTTAAAAATGGCTATCAACATATCATAAATAAATGTAAATTTTCTTTTAAGAACAATGGAGGTATGCACAAGTGGTTGGTTATGTCTTTTGATTTAACTAATGCACCTAGTACTTACATGAGGCTGATGAATGAAGTTTTCAAGAAATTCTTGGGAAAAAGAATTAGTGTATAACTTGATGTTATTTTGAAATTCAGTAAGACTAAAGAAGGACATCTTAAGAATTTAAAAAAAGTAATGTAAAGATTGAAGGAAGAAAATTTGTTGATTAACTTAAAGAAATGTTCATTCATGAAAGAGAAAATTGTGTATCTTGGTTTCATGATTTAAGTAGATGGTTTGAAGATGGACCCTAAATAGGTCAAATCTATTTTTTATTGGCCTACACTTGAGAATGTTGGGGAAGTTAGATCATTTCATGGATTGGCAAGTTTTTATAGGAAATTTATAAGAAATTTTAGTTCGGTTTGTACTATTGTGACAGAAATTGTGAGAGGTGACAAAAGGGATTTCAAATGGACACATGGAGCACATAAGAGTTTTGAAACATTGAAATAGAGAGAAATAGAGTTTCCTACACTTTCTTTGGCTAATTTTAGTAAAATTTTTCAAGTTGATTGTGATGCTAGTGGAAGTCTCATTGGAGCTATTTTGAGTCAAGAAGGAAGACACAATAGCTTTCTATAGTGAGAAATTGAATGATGCTATGAATAAATATTTAATATATGATAAGGAATTCTATGCTATTGTTCAAGCTTTGAAGAAATGAAGACATTACTTTATGCGTAAATATTTTGTGTTATTCACTAACTATAAAACTTTGCAGTATTTGGAAAGTTGGAACAAGTTGAATCAGAGACACATAAAGTGGGTTAAGTACTTGCAAAAAAATCTGTGTTGAAACATAAAAGTGGATAGTCAAATAAGGTTGTTGATGCTTTGAGCAGAAGAAGAAAATTGATAACAAAAATGAGAGTTAAGGTACTTGGCTTTGATGATTTGAAGCATTTGTATGAAACTCATCCTAGTTTTATAGAACCTTGGGAAGCTTGTAAAAACTAGTTGATGAGTGAGAAGAATAAGTGGATTGATTACTTCATCCAGGAAGACATTTAGTTTAAGGGAACTCAATTATGCATACCTATTCGATCTATGAGAGATAAAATCATGAAGGAGAAATGTAGTGGAGGACTTGCTAGACATTTTGGAATTGATAAACTAGTGAAGTGTATTTATGATAGGTACTTTTGGCCTCAAATATATAAGGATGTATAGAGGATGGTTAGAGGTTGCTGAATTTTTCAAACAACAAAAGGAGTTAGTCAGGATTTGGGATTGTATTCACCATTGCTTGTGCCTAACAAACCTTGGGAAGATATTAGTATGGACTTTGTTCTTGGTTCACCTAAAACTCAGAGAGGTAATGATTATATTTAGGTGGTAGTTGATAGATTTTCAAAAATGACTCATTTCATACCTTAGAAGACATTTGATGTAGTGCATGTGGCTGAATCGTTCTCCAAGGATATAGTAAGATTGCATCATTTTCCTAAAAGTATTATTTTTAGACAGAGATACTAAGTTTATTGGTAATTTTTGGAGAACAAATTGGAAGAAAATGGATACAAAGTGAAAATTTAGTTCTATATTTCATGCACATGTTGATGGACAAACTGAGGTTGTGAATAGAAGTTTGGGTAAATTGTTGAGATATTTGGTTGGGAATAAACTTAGTAATTGGGACTTGATTTTGGCACAAGAAGAGTTCACATATTACATATGTGAATAGAAGCACCAAGAAGACACCATTAAAAATAGTTACTAGATTGAACCCTAAAGGGAGTACCAAATTGAGAGATTTGAACACCGAAGTAAAGGGAAGTGTTGAAGCTAAAGAATTTTCAAATTTCATGAAGACTTTGCATGCTAAAGTAAGAAAAAATCTGGAAGATAGTAACCTTGTATATAAATAGAAAGCAAACAAAAGGATAAGGCATAAATGTTTTAAGGTTGGAGATAAAGTGATGGTTCATTTGAAGAACATATTTCTAGTTGGTACTTATAATAAGCTAAAGAGAAAAATTTTGGTCCTTGTAAGATCTTGAGAAATTTTGATAGTAGAAGTGCTTTTGAAGTTGAATCACCTAGAGATATGGATATTTCACATATATTCAATATTGTAGACATCTTTCAATACTTTTAAGTAGATGAGGAATTAAAATATTATCTAGATTATCTTAAGAAGGTTGACATCATTCAGTGAGTTTTGGATAATAGAATAAGCAAGGGCGTTAGAGGAAAATACTACATGAAATACCTTGTTGAGTGAAAAGATAAACCAAATGAAGTGTTGGTGTAAATAAGTATTTACTATTTACACTTTACTTAAGTTTACTTAGGTTATATTGCATTATTTTATTATTTTAGGATAGACACTTAGGAGTTTGTGTACTCTCATGAGTTGTGTTGACAACATAGAAGTACACAACTCTAGTTCAACACATGGTGTCTACAACACTAGTTGTAGAGTTTGCATCATTTACTAGCTTGTCATGTAGACAACATAGTTATTTGCACTCCCATTTTAGCACATGTTTTCTACAACATTAATTTGTGTGCTACACCATTATACACTTATCCTCTCATCATTGCACTTACTCTCATGCTTAATGGAGGATAACCCATATCTAATGGACATGTGCTTGGTTGTATGACTTATCATGTTGCTGACTTCTATGCATTCTAGAAGCTTTCCAGAGGCCTTTATACATAGGCACTCCTAGTGTACTTTTACATTGAATATTGAATGAATATATCATCATTCTGATCATACTCTCTTTGGTCTACTATTGTGCTTGTGTTTGAGTTCCTTGGTCTTGGGTGAATTCTACCCTAAGGCAAATTTTTACATGGTATTAGAGCTTGAGAAGATTCTCTTCACATAGTAGTTCGAGACCATTGTTACTTTAGCACCTCGACCCAAATCCAAAGAATCTACAAAAATTGGGAGCATCTAGAGTCAAATTGGACCTTGCCATTGTGTCTAGAACATTGATTTGGTGAAGATCGACTATAAATTTGCCTATGCTAGGCTAAAGTTGATTGTGAGGCAAATTCTTTTTGCAAATTGGCACCAGAAGGCTGATTTGCAAGTTTGGGAATGGTCATTTAATCAATCTGTGCATTTATTTTTAAATTTGAATTAATTTGATTCTTTGTAATTATTTTTTTGAATTTCTATTTTCACAAATTTTTTTTGCCCAGTTGGGCTTGCAGAGATTTTTTTTTTGCAAAATCAGGTAGTGACACCCTAGCCCTACAAGGAGGAATATTTGTATTTGTTCCATAGGAATATTCCATTTAATCCATTATTGGTAGTCCTTCAATTACCAACCAATATAATTTGGCTACACAACATTCCACGACCTACATATTTTTTGACCAACCCTCCTCACTACATAACCAACGACTCGCTCTTTTACTTCTAGTGACCTTGTTGTTTTGTATGTGCAGTGGGTCTCCTTTTAAACACTCGTAAGTTTTTACCCACACTACATGTGGGATTAAACCCAAAATTCCAGCATGGTAAACTCAAAATTTGGCACCCACATATCTTAGTTCCAACCCAGCAAGTGCCTACCGCTGACTGCAATCTTTGGTCACAATAAAACACATTTCGGCAATAGTGAAAATAAAACTGACGAATGCAAAAAGGACTCCTAGCTCCTGTTGAATAGTCCAACGATATCATTAATTCTCTAAGAAGCAGTGGCAAATTCTCGTCAATGCAGATTCCTGTCCACATGGTAGCCGCAACACCCATCCATGTGGTGGATGAAGATTATACACATGGACCCTGACACCTAATCTGACATGTCAGCACATAGAATATAGTCAACTCCTGACATCGCATATTGCCACATCATTTTTGACTAAGCAATACACGTTAGTTTTTTGTCGTACTATTCTGTACGGTTCCATACACTTCTGTACCACCACCTAACTTGTTGACATCATCTAGGGGTGGACTTTTGCTAACATCATCAAGTTCACTAGCCTAAATTTGACAACCGTCTGACTGTCATTCAGGGGAAATTTTGAACTTCTGCAATGGCTGTATGATTGTCAAATTTAATCCCATCTTTTGCTGATCCAACCCCTCTCCCAATTGATTTTTGATTTTGTAGTCTGACTTTGGGAGGCCATATCTCAGTCATTGGGACTTCAAATTAGGTGTGATTTTTTAAAAATTGGGTAGAATTTCATAACTTTTTAGTGGTGCAGCTCTTTTCTGATTTTAGTACATAGATTTGTCAGAAATTGCATCTTTTGGAAATTGTACCTGTCCAATCTTATATTTTGCACCTTCAGATGCTGCATACAAGCTCATCTAGACATGAAAATAGGTTCTATTTTTTTTTAAGTACATTTTTTTTTTCTACTTTCCATATCTGTAATCAAATTATAGAGTTGTGTGGACAAAAGTGTCACTTTCAAAATTAGGTCCTTTTCTGTATTGTAATACTTTGATATATCTTCAAAATTGTTGTATATCTAAGATACATTGTAATATTCCAATTTTTAACTCCATAAAGAGGTTGTAAAAGGCAAAATAAAAAGTCCACTATGGCCAAAATTGGCAAGTGGCCATTGTAATTGCACTACATATAAAGTGCTAAAAGCTTTTTTTTTTGGAGGGTTTCTTGATTTAGTGAAAAGGGGGGTGTTCTTGGTGTTGTGTTTCTTTTTTCTACAATTTTTTTCATTTTCTGCATTATGAAAAATTATAAGTTTCCAAAATTAACTCCACATAACTATGCTACATGTTCCATTAAAATGTGGTGTCATTCAATGCATAAAAGAGTTTCACAATATGTAGATGGTACCCTTCCTAAACCAATAGGTGATCAAGTACCTACTAGTGAAATCACTGATTGGAAAACTATGGATAGGAAAGCCCTAAGTGATATTTATTTGGGGGTTGATGATAAGATCATGTATCAAATTTAGAAGTCTTGTACATCTAAGGAAACTTGGGATACCTTCCAAAACCTATATGGTAAAGTGTCTGAAGAAGTTGTTTTCAAAATTGAAGATGAGCTTATCTCCTTAGATCCAAAGGCATTTGATTCCATATAGGATTTTATCATAAAGGTGAATGAACTAAGAACAAAGCTTAATGATTGTGGGAGTCCTATCAAAGATGAAAAATTTATCTATCTCATACATAATAAGTTGCAATATAAGTACTCCACATTTGTTTCTACTTATAACACCTCAAAGACTACATTAGGGTCTGCCTATTAGAAAGTCTCTTTTGATCACTATGTTGAACTATTGGATAAAGAAGAAAAGAATTTGAAATCAATGGGGATTCTCAATTCGCCAAAGTCGAAGGCATTGGTGGCCAATAATGAGGGTTCTTAAAATTTAGCTAGTCAATCTTCAAATAAAGGAAGGGGCAAGAATAAGAAATGAAAGAATAAAAAATCAAAGGACGTAGAAAAGACAACACCACAATCAAATCAACAAGGCAAGTCTTCCTCAAATTCAAATAAGAAGGGGGAGAATAATAAGGACAAGAAAAAATGTGCTTATTGCAAGAAATTGGGTCATGAGGAACATGAGTGTCATCGTAAATAGATTGATGAGTTGACCAACATCATGAAGAAACATAATGTTCCACTACCTAATGCTTACAAGGAGAAAGGATCTTCTTTAGATTCAAAGGGAAAAGGACAAGAACTTATGGAAAATTCAAGTTCTTCAACAAAATGGATTCTTGACTCAAGTGCCTCCTATCATATGGGTTCTTCAAAAGGAGATTTTTCTTCATTGAAGCACTCAAAGGTACCACACATCTTTGTGGGAGATGATAGAAAAATAAAAGTTGAAAGGAAAGGAAACATGGAGATGGAAAATGGAGAGTTCAAAGATGTTCTCTATGTTCCCAGCCTAAGTTCTAATCTCCTCTCAATTTACCAAATCACTCACCTTGGAGATTGTCACAAAGTTGAGTTCCTTCTTGACTCAGTAATGGTACATAGTCTAAAAGATGATTCAATGGTTGCAGTGGGGAAATTTAATCATGAAAAAAGGTTGTATTGTTTCTCCCACTTTGTGCCCAAGTATCCTTCACAAGCCTTGTTGACTCAATCAAATTCACACATCCAATTATTGCACGAGTGGTTTGGTCATCTTGCCTTTCGCTATCTTCAACAACTTTGCTCAAACAAAATGGTCAAAGGTCTACCTACAATCAACTTTCCATAGGTGAATGTTAACAGGTTTAGTGGATATCCATCTAGAGGAGAAGTTACATAAAGGGAAGTCATCAAGAGCACCAATTGTTATTTAGTTGGTTTACATGGTACTAGTAGTTCCTTTTGCAATGACATTAGTCAGCCAAGGTCACTACATACTCACTTTTATTGATGACTTTTCACTTATACTTGGGTCTACTTTCTTCATCACAAGAATGAAGCATTGGATAAGTTTTTAGCCTTCAAGACTCATGTTGAAAAAAAATCAAGGAATGCCATCAAGGTTCCAAGGATGGAAAATGAAATAAAATATGTGAACAAAAGAATTAAATAATTTTTCAAACTTGAGTGAATTGATCTTCAAAATCCACCAAAATTTACTTCGCATGAGACAGATGTTGCAACATTGAGGATACAAACTCTTAAGTCCATGGCAAGTTGCATGATTAAAGTCGAGTCTCTAGATCCATCACCTGAAGTCGAAAAAATCAATATTGCCAATCACATACTTAATAGTTTTCCTCATAATGCCTTAGATAGAAAGACTCCTTTTGAGGTATGGTGTGGTAGAAAACTATTTGTGACACACTTTAGAGTCTTCAATTTTCCTGCATGGTCAAACAAATCTTCCAAGGGATGTAAGGCACCATCACCTTGGCCTTGTACTGTCATTAGATATGAAGACAATTTGAAGGCATACAGACTTATGGATCCTAAGACACATGAGATCTTTGTGGAGAAGGATGTACACTTTGAGGAAAGTTCACCTAGCTTATCCTCTAATCCTCTCCGCACATCAACATTGTGAAAAGTGATAGTGACACTAGTGATAGTGCTTCAATAGATTTAGACACATGGGGTTCTATTGATAATTGTAGTGAGAGGTCACAACATTAGAATACTCCACATGCATATATTTCCATAGTGATAGGTCCAACACAATAGGGTACATCTTGTCTTCTAGCTCCAACAATAGAGGATGACTACATAGCAAATATTGCAAGTTTTTTTGTGGAATCATACATAGAAAATTTGGGGGACATTATTGATGATATACATCTTCTCTTTGATGGAGAATATCCTTCTATAGTTTTTGTGAGGGCTCACTCTGACCCTCATGTCCATTCTCTACATGATCGATCTTCACAGGTTGATGTGATTGTAGATACTTATGTACAATAGTTGCAAGAGGTCTCTTTATCAGTTGAGGAGATAGTACATTCTTTGTGATAGGTTCTACATTATTCCTTCATAGGGAAAATTGAACAAGTTTTAGAGGCATCAATGATCATCAAGATTCTTTCCACATCTCACTTGTACCTATGATATTGTTTCTTCCAAGGGAAGGAACACTATTCAACATTCCTAGATCAGCTTCTACATTGAGGTGTCTATCATTCTACAATGCTCTTAATTTTGGGGGGGAGACTACCTTGTCTATCTTCTTCTTCTCTCTTGTGAGGGGGACCTTTTCCTCTTTTGGGATAGTGTTCTTCTCACATTTCTCTATTGTATATACTTGATGTATATTGTAATTGGGGGTTTTGATTACTCCATCCATCTATGCATTTAGTTTTTTCATCTCTCTTTTTGGGGGATGGTTTTTCCCATGAGATTTTCCCTCTTTCTCTGCTTTATGAGAGATTGCATTTCATTATGTACATGGGTACCTAAGATGGCCTAGTAGCCATGACCCATCATGCACTGCATCCTATATTTTGTGAGTTACACTTAAGGGGGGGTGTTGGTATAAATATGTATTTACTGTTTACACTTTACTTAAGTTTACTTAGGTTAATGCATTATTTTATCATATTGCATTATTTTATTATTTATTTAGGTGAGACACTTGGGAGTTTTTGTACTCTCATGAGTTGTCATATTGACAACATAGAAGTACACAACTCTAATTTAGCACATGGTGTCTAAAACACTAGAGTTTGTATCATTCACTAAGTTGTCATGTAGACAACACAATTATTCACACTCCCATTTTAGCGCATATTGTCTACAACATTAATTTGTGTGCTACACCATTGTAGGCTTATCCTCTTATCATCACACATACTCCCGTGCTTAATGGAGGATAACCCATATCTAGTGGACATGTGCTTGGTTGTATGACTTATCATGTTGTTGACTTCTATGCATTCTAGAAGCTTTCTAGAGGATTTTATATACAAGCACTCCTAGTCTACTTTCATATTGAATATTAATGAATATATTGTCATTCCTTATCATAATCTCTTTGGTCTACTATTGTGCTTGTGTTTGAGTTCCTTGGTCTTGGGTGAATTTTTTCCTAAGGCAAATTATTACATGAAGACAGTTCATAGATAACACAAGCTGAGTTGGATCTTTATGATTCAAATGAGAGCATCAGGGATGTCTTATGTGGAAATTAGTTATTTACTTACCATAGGTGTCTGATGCAGGAGCATCTTGGTCAAGGTACAATCTTTCCTCACCCAAAAAAATTTCTTGTCTTTTGTACATGTTATCATTCATAATGTAGTCATTGCTACCTTGATTTTTGTGCTATGCATAGTTATCATGATGTTGAGGACCTATTTTTAATTCTTACCGTAAGAGTACAAATGTTGATGTGTCATATTTCTTGACTTTTGCATCATTATCTCTAGTCTCTATTTCCTATTGATTTCATCTTGCAAGGCATGTTATTTCTCATTGCACAGTTTCCTATGATGTCATGGCATCTTGTAAAGTTGGGAGCTAACTCCTAACTTGTGTTTGGACCTATCAAAAGGAGTGCCAAAAAAAATGATCCTCATCACTTGGGTTATGGTTTACATCTCCAAGATTGGACCTATATTGTAAGTAAATACCTGATTAGCCAACTTGTGGTCTAGCTGGCTGTATAAGCACTTGGGTTTGATGTAGGAAAGAGGAAGTTAGTAAAATAAGGTAGAAAAAGACTACACATTTTATAATCTAATGTTGTGATTTCATTGTATTAGGCTACAACCTGGAAGGCCTCATAATTGAGCATGTTGAGTATTGTTTAGCTTGTGTAATCAATTAGTAAATCTATAAAATATATGGTCTCTTTGTTGCAATTTTGTGATTGGCTTCCATGTGTACTCTTTGTAGGATGTTAGTATGTTTAAGTTGAGTTTATTCCATCTTATTCCCCTATCATTCCAATGTCACAAGCTTAACACATAGTAATAATTAATCTACCCTTCGGCCCATTATCTATAAAAAATAATGTACTAAACTTTCTCTACTTAAGCTACAATAACAACATATAATTGTATGTACATAGTAAGGGGTTTATAATTAATTGATACATATCACACAAGTGAAATATAGGTAAGGCACAACATCTCTTTGTGATGACTGTGTTTCTAGATTGTGACAAAGAATAGGAACCCAAAAAAAACTCCCCTCTAACATTGATATGAAACTATAAGGAACCTTATGTAAATAAGAATGCATGTATCCCCACCTCAAAGCTTCCTTGTGGTTGTTGAATTTAGATTCGTGTTAAAAACATGTAGGCTCATCATAACAAATGATCTCTTATGGAGGATTCAAAATGCACATAGTGCTCATTTCTAATGTAATCATGGAAAAGATATCAGCCCCTCATCTCTTTGCCTAATTTGAGTGTAATATATCATATTTGACATGATGAAAGTTGTTTATGGTGAAAAATTCAATGACTACATAAGCATATGAGTGGATAATGGACTGTTGTCCTTCAAATGGAAGAGAATTTGAGATGATTGAACCTAGATGAAGGGAGATCCTATTGGCATAATTAAATAAGTTGGTTGATACTACTTTCCAATGGAAAGGGAGAAATAATATGGCATGTAGTTAAAATTGGTGAGCACTCCACAAATCCCAAATATCAAGTTTCAATCTAAGATAAAGAACCTTGCAATTGGAACATGGATTTGTGTTGGGATAGCAATGTTATTAAATTAGTAAGTGTGGAAAATTATCAACAAGAGAAAATACACATAACATAGTGTTTATGTGGAAAAAACTTGGTTATATTATTTCAAGAAAAAAAACCATAGATAAATATATTTCAATATTATATTTTTAGGAAATAAATAGTTACAACTTCACCCCTCATCTATTAGATCTCAATGATAGAAGGAGAACAACTCCTTAATCCAACCAACGCCACTAAAAAATGGTACAAGACTAAAAAATGGCTCTAGTAGGAACAAGAATTCAAATAGTAGTAGGAAATGGAGGTGAATCACATGGAGATTAATGAGGTGCAAGGAAAGGTGGAGGTCCTTTTCCAAGTAATGGTGGTTGTCTAGGAAGGTGGTGACAATTATGTTGACAATAGTCCAATAGGATCAGCTTCCAATGGTGGGGGTGCTCTCAATTAAATGAAAAAAGCAAGTTGGAGTCAAGACTAGTTTGAGGTAAGTGCAGAAGGAGATAAAAATGCTAAAAAGTGAGATATCCAAGAAAGAGGACTGAATTTGGGAGGGATGATTGGAAAAAAATAACTTGGCTCCCCAAAAATGGTCTTCCCTATTTGGGATAAAACCTATAGGTAAATCTTCATTTCCTAAAGTTAATGTCATTTCTAATCTATCAAAAGGGGAATATGCTATTTTTGTTCCTGACTCCCTTTTAGATTATTTAGTTTCTTCAATTGTTTTATCTCTAGTCGGTGAGTTTTCTAGAGCTAGGCCTAACATATATACTGATAGATCTTTCATTCATAATAAATAGAAATTAAAAGGGCAAGTGGATTTAGTAGCTATGGTGAAGGGTTTCTTCTTCTTTATTTTTTCAAATGTTGAATATCTTGACAATATTCTCTAAAGAGGTCATTGGATAATGGAAAAAGCTACTTTGGCTCTTCAAAAATGGACTCAAAACCTAGATCTGAATGAAACCTTCTTTGAATCATCCCCTATGTGGGTAAAATTCCATGGCTTAACTCTTGAATACTAGAATAAAGATGTTAAAGGGATAGCTAAATCCTTTAGGGAACTTCTTTCTATAGATCCAATGGTAACAACAAGATCCCAACTAATCTATGCTAGAATTTGTGTCAATATCAACCAAAATAATGAGATACCTCATGATATTTTCATTCATTTGAAGCTTTGTAAATGGATGCAACCATTGGAGTATGAATCATTTCCTTTTTGTTGCTTTATTTGCAACTAGATGGATCATTGGGCTAAACCATATCCTTACAAGATTCTAAAAGATAAATAGAAAATTATTATTTAGTTGAAGCAAATAAAAAGGGAAAAAAATGGAAAGTAGTCAAGACTACTAATGGAAATCAAACAGATCATACTAGTGATATAGGGGCTCAAAATGATTCTAAGATAAAGGAAATCCCTAAGAGTTTAGGTACTCATGCTATGGAGAAAAAATATGTTATAGAGGTTATGGTTATTGAAAATGAGAATGATTCTCTTGTTCAACTAGGTATAGAGAAATCTAATGAAATCAGTGTAGATCAAGAAGAAGAATTTTCTCTTTTCTCAAATCTTAGTAAAGCTAGACTGAAGAAACTTTAAAAGAGATTGAATTAGCTAAGGAGAAGAATAATTTTTTCTCATTAAAATATATACAAGGATCCCTAGAGAAGGTCAAAGAACCAGATGCAAAATTCATTTCCAAGGATCCAAGTTAAATATGTTGAGTATTAGAACCAAAACAACAATACTATAAAATTCCTAATTTCACTAGGCAAGAAAATAGATAATATCAAATATTCAAAATTCTAGGGAGTGTTAGTATAGTTTTTAAATTTCCTAGTGGGTTATTTATTTTTCCCTATATTGCTAGGTTTTTCCTACACTTTTAATAATCTTGCTTAGGTTAATAAAGCATGTCTTATTTAGAAAGTGGTTGCGAGGTGTCACCTTCCTACATGTGAGCATCCATTAGCTATCTTAGGAAGATACTTTTCTCTCATTAGTCCGATGGATGGTTGCTCCTCATTGGTCGGTGTTGTTGCCACCTCCTCCCTCTTCCTAGTCTATATAAGCATGCTACCTAGCTTGTATTTGGAATCAATTTCTTTTGCATCCTCTTAATGCTATTTTGCTTCCAGCATTTGCATTATTCTCTTGGAGAATAACTCTATGTTGCTATTTTGATTTTGTATTATTTGCATTCATATTTTAGATATCTATTCTTTGCACTAGTTTTTTGGGTTATCAATCTTTTCAAATTCTAACATGGTATCAGAGCTTTTCTGTGTGCAAGAGTAGATTTTAGTTTCCTTATTTGAGACATTTGGGCGGGCTAATAAATATTATTGCATTTTTTTTGTAAAATGAAATATGCTCTTCTCTTGCATCTTAGAATGATCTTGAGAATAAAATTTGTTTTGACAAAAATGTTTTTAATCTCTAAGGGTTTAGTCTCAAATCTAACAACCAACGTGTATATTTAATCAATATTGCAGGTTCCAACATGCCATTAATGGACTTAGGAAGCTGATTCAATATTTGCATGTCATCTTTTGGTTGTTGGGATTATTTCTTGGTTTTTGGAGCCATTTTTTATTGTTAAAGGCATATAATTTACACTACATCTACATCTTCTGTACATCAACAAGAAAAAACATTTTCTGGGTTTTGTTTGTAGTACCAAAAAACTATCTAAGTATCTTTTAGTTGTTGCATGCAAGGTATATATTTTGCAGAATCAAGCACAAAAAGCTACAACCATACCCCTCTTTGTTGGTAGTCATAGATTTGAACACAGTTTTCAAATGCCTCATTCTTGCTCATACAGACTCTGATTTTGATGATTCTTGTTATGACCTAGGCTATTTTTTTGTGCTTTATCCACTAGTGGAGTTGTTTTTTGATTTTCATGCATAAATTCTTCACAAATTATAGATTCTCGATCGTGACTATGCATAGTTCTCATTTTGGAAACTTCAGAGAATCATAACTTTCTCATATGACCTCGTATCGAGGTAATTTTTTTTTGAAATTGCATATTTTTTGAGTAGATCATAGTGGTACTATTTTTTTCCTTGATTATTGTGCCCAAGTTTCACTTTCAACATATGCTCTTCATAAGGATTTTGTGATACATTAAAATCTAGACTGCTTAGTATTTCTTGCTAGTGGTAGTTCTAAACACACTAAAATAAAGTGCCAAATAATATTTCTTTGAGGGGGAGTTCTTTGATTGAGTTAAAAGCGGGGGCGGGGGCATTGCCATGGCTTTTTTTTGGCATTTCTTCTTTGCATTTTTTTCGTCATGGATCAAACAAATGTGCCCATCCTAACTCCATACAATTACTTTGAGTGGAAATCACACATGAAAATTCACTAAAAGAAAGTTGGATTACATAGGATAACTATGGGACTTGAAACTCAACCTGATAAAGATGAAGATATGCTTAAGTGGTTTAACAAATGTGATGAGGCATATGGAACATTTTGTTTGTCTATTTCTCTTGATTTTCTATTTCACATTGAATCTTTGGATACACCAAATGAAATATGGTTAAAGCTAGAAACACTATTTGGCACACAAGATTCAATGAGGGGTCATATGTTGGAAAATGAACTAATTAGTTTAAGTCCAGGCAATTTGAACATAATCTAGGATTTCTTCACTAAATTGAAGTCACTAAGGTTGTAATTAAAACAATGTGGAATTGAAAAGCAAGATGAACAATTGATTCGTAGTATTCTCTCTAAGTTGAGTTTAGAATATTTTGTGTTTGTCTCTACCTTCTATGCTACTAAGGGTGCACTTGGCACTCAATTCACCATGCCATCTTTAGATGATTTTTCTGTCAATCTCACTCGAGAATAGGACAAGCTAATCTAGATGGGCACTCTTAAGTCCTTTAAGTCACATGCCTTGGCTACCAACCAAGGTACAAAAGAACAAAAAGGACAAAGTAGTAACAACAATAGTAAGGATAAGAAAAAAAAGAATACCAAGGAGAAGAAGGATCATAAACTAGTTGCTTCAAAAGAAACTATTGATACACCATCTTCTAAGGGAGATAAGCCTAAGAAAGAAAAGATCCAATGTGTCATTATAAAAGATCTGGTTATAATGAACATAAATGTTTGAAGAAACAAATTGATCACTTGACACATTCTTGAGAAGAATAATATCAGTGTTCTTGAGTCTATCAAAAAAAGTTTGAATGAAGGGTCTAATAAGGTAAAAGGAAACAACAAAGGGAAAGGAAAGGGCAAGGCCCTTGTTGCAGTTGATTCCTCACCATCCACTTGGGTTCTTGATTCAGGTGCTTCGCACTACTTGGCTTCATCTAAGGAGGAACTTGCATCCTTGGAGGCGTGTACTATACCTTCTATTTTTATGGGTGATGACACTCCTATTGAGGTGTGTGGGAGAGGGTCTGTTGAAGTGGGGAATGGCACATTTCATGATGTTCTTTGTGTACCCTCATTGTCAACTAATCTTCTATCGATATATCGGATCACTCACATAGGTCCAGGCAAGCGAGTTGAGTTCACTCCTGATTCAATGGAGATACATGAGTTGCACAATGATTCTACAGTTGCAGTTGGGAGAGAAAATCATCAGTCACAACTCTATCTATTTTCTCACTTTATTCTTGATCCTCCTTTGACTATTTTTCTCACTCACTCTAATGATGTGAGTAAATTATGGCATGAGTGGTTTGGCCATCTTAACTTCCACTACTTGCATCAGCTCAACAAGAAGAGCATGGTCACAAGGTTGCCTTTAGTTCAGTTCTCAAGTAGTGTTTTCCAAGGTTGCATTCTTGGTAAGCATCCTAAGAAAAAGTTTGATAAAAAGTGAGGCATGGAGAGATTCATAGATACTAGAGTTAGTTCATAGTGATTTGGCTGGTCCATTTCAGCATCCTTCTTTCAGCATAACTCGATATGTCCTCACATTCATTGATGACTTTCTTGATATACTTTGGTGTACTTTCTCAAACAGAAGTTAGAGGTATTTGATCATTTTCAAGAGTTCAAAACTTTTGTATAGACGCAATCTAGGAAAGCCATCAAAGTTTTGCGCACAAACAATGGTGGTGAGTATGTCAACCATTGGTTTGAAAGATTTTGCACTTCAGAGGGGATTGATTTACACCATTCCATTCCATACAATCCTCAGCAGAATGGTGTTGTAGAACCAAAGAATAGATCCTTGAAGGAAATGGAAAACTATATGATTCACTCTAGATCTCTTGCACCACAATATTAGGTAGAGGCCATTAACTGTGCTTGTTATATCTAGAACTATGTTCCTCACCAAACCTTGAAGGGAGTTACTCTTTTTGAAGCTTGGAAAGGTTGAAAATCATCAGTTAAGCACTCTCAAGTTTTTGGCTCTCTTGCATGGGCCCACATTCCTACAGAGAAACACAAGGCCTTGGATCTACAAAGTAGACCTTGCATATTTGTAGGTTATCCTAATGGTGTGAAGGGTTATTGATTGCTCCACCCTACTACACATTAGTTGTTCAATGAGAGGAGTGTTCAATTTGAAAAGGGACCTTTAAGCTCCCTTTCTATCACTTCTCAAACTCTTTCTACTTTGACATTGGAGTCACATGGAATACATGATAGATGTTCTGATGAGTCAAATTCACTTGAGCAATCTTCTATGTCCACTTCTAATTCAGAGAGTGATAAAGAGGACTTACCTCCTTCCTCTCCTAGTCATCATTCATAGGTTGATGATTCTCCTCCAAATTCTCCATCTTCTAGTCCACTTTGGGTTAGACAGACCTTGTAGTCTACAAGTGATTGGGTTGGGGATCCATCAGACACTAGGTGTACTTGTTCATAATTTGAGGATGCTCCACATGTCTTCATTACTACTGCCTCAGATACACAATCCTTTCATGAGGCTTCTTGTATTCCTAAGTGGGATACAACTATGTAGGAAGAGTATAGTTCCTTGATGAGGAACCACACTTGGGATCTTGTCCCTCTTCCTAAGGGAAGAAAACATGTTCAATAGAAGTAGATCTATCAAAAATTTTTTTTGGTAGATGGGTCAGTTGATGTACACAATTCTCACTTTGTTGCCTCCCAAGTTCCTGAGATTGACTACTCTGAGACTTTTGCACTAGTTGCCCAAATGAATTCCATTCAACTTGTTCTTGCCATTGCTGCAACTAATTGTTGAGAAGTACATTAGATGGATGTGAAGAGTGCATTTCTTCATGGTGACCTTCATGAGGAGATCAACATGGAGTAGCCACAAGGTTTCCTTTAGGATTCTTCACTTGTGTTCCATCTTTCAAAGTCTCTCTATGGCCTCGAATAGGCTCCTCAGGCCTGGTATGCCAAGATGGACTCCTTTCTTCTATCAGTTGGGTTCACACGGTACCATTTTGATCCTAATGTTTACATTCTACAATAGGGTGATTCATCCTATTTTTGGTTTTTTATGTTGATGACTTGATGATCACAAGAAGTTCTTCACCCACCATTAAGGCTATCAAAGTCTCCCTTCAGGATAGTTTCTTGATGAATGACTTGGGCTTGTTGCATTACTTTCTCAAGATTGAGATATGTCAGTCTCCTTCCAAGATCACCATCACACAGTCCAAGTATGCTCTAGATTTACTCTTGGGGTTTCATATGGATGATTTAAGCCTACTCTGACTCCCTTCCTTTCTAGAGTCAAACTTGAGGCTCAGTGTTCTTCTCCACTTGTTGATGGCACCTTGTATTGCCAACTTGTTGAGAGTCTCATTTGTTTGACTCATATGAGACCTAAAATCTCATATGATGTAGGCATGGTCTCTTGATCCATGCAGGAGCCTCATGAGCTACACTAGAAAGTAGCCAAGTGGATACTTCACTACATTCAGGGTTCTTATAGTTATGGGATTCACTATGCAGCAGGTATTGAGCTTGATTTGGTGGGCTAGATAGATTTAGATTGGGGAGGTGATTCTCAGGATCGCAAGTCTACTTCAAGTTACAACTTCTCACTTGGTTCCTATCCTATTTTTTGGTTGAGCAAGAAGTAGTCTGCTATTGCTCTATCTTCTACTGAGGCTGAGTATCGGGGGGCTATGAATGCCACCACTAAGGCCATTTGGCTTCAACATCTTCTCACTGAGTTTGGTATCTAGATCAAATGACCATCAGTCATATTTTGTGACAACTAGAGTGCCATTTATATCTCACAAAATCTGGTCCATCATCAGTAGACCAAACACATTGAGATCCATATGCACTACATCTGGGAGCTCATCCATGGTCATATTATTGACCTTCACTATTGTTTGACTTTTGAGTAGGTTGTTGATATCTTCACCAAACCCTTCGTTGAGAGCAAGTTCCTTCATTTGCGAGTTTGGTTGGGGGTGCAGGATGCTTCATCTTTTGGGGCAGCCTCTTCCTTTCACTCAGAGTCCTAATTATTTTTGGGGTTTTCTTCTCTCTTGTTTGGGAGAATTTTATGTACATGGGTACCTCATCAAGCTTGACTTGTCCGGACCCATTTCTACATCCACCTAAGCTTTTCTTATGGGGGGTGTTAGTGTAGTTTTTAAATTTCCTAGTGGGTTATTTATTTTTCCCTATATTGTTAGGTTTTTCCTACAATTTTAATAATCTTGCTTACGTTAATAAAGCATGTCTTATTTAGAAAGTGGTTGTGACGTGTCACCTTCCTACATGTGAGCATCCATTAGCTATCTTAGGAAGATACTTTGCTATCTTTAGTCTGATAGATGGTTGCTCCTCATTGGTCAGTTTTGCCACCTCCTCCCTCTTCCTAGTCTATACAAGCATGCTACCTGAGTTGTATTTGGAATCAATTTATTTTGCATCCTCTTAATGCTATTTTGCTTCTAGAATTTGCATTACTCTCTTGGAGACTATTTTGATTTTGTATCATTTACATTCATAGTTTAGATATCTATTCTTTGCACTAGTTTTCTGGGTTATCAATCTTTTTAGATTCTAACAGGGAGAAGATGATTTAGAATTTTCATCAAAAGAAATGATGATCTTGGATTGGATTAGAACAAAGAGAAATAGAAAAGGAAATAATAAAAAAGGTAAGAAAAAGGAAGAACCTATTCTTGCAGCTCATCCTTCTCATATTGATGTAACAAAAAGAATGAGAGTAGATATTGGAACCCCAAAACAACCTTCTAGAAGGAAATCAAATTAATTCATTAGAGAACAAGAAAGTAAACATTACATTATGGATGGTAAATAATTGATCTTTTAGGAAGCTTGCTCAGGGGTCAATAAATGAAGGTCATATCATAGAGCATAAGAGGAATCAATAGGCCTCATAAATAAGATGTATTAAGAAAGATAGTGAGGGATCAAAAACCTGACATCATAATGATCCAAGAAACTAAAATGGCTAAGGAAAATTTTGGAAGAATCAAACTTTTCAAAAATTATGACATGATTGGCAGTGACTCTAAAGGAGCCTTACGGGGTACTTTAATCTTCTAGAATTTGAATTATATTAAAGGTAGTGCTATTCTTATAGAAAATAATCTTATTGTTGTTAAGTTCCTTCATTTGAGAAATAACTTTGAGTAGGTCTCTTCTAATATCTATGCTAATAATTTAAAATCCGCTCATACTATTTTTTGGAGGAAAATTAAAATTTTTAGAAATCTTTTCCCTAATGACTATTGGCTGATAATGGGATATTTTAATACTCCTCTTAGAGAAAATGAAAAATTTGGAGGTATTGCTTCTCATCTTGAGAATAGAGTTGATCATATAGACTTTATCAATAGGCGGGCTTTATTGGATGTTGATTTAGAGGGTATTAAGTTTACTTGGTCTAATAGAAGATATGTAAGTGATCTTATTCAAGTAAGATTGGGCAAAGCTCTCCTCTCCCAGAAATGGTTGCCAAAATTCTCCTTCTCTATGTCTTCTTGTGCTCACATTGCTTTGGATCACTTTCCTATTTTTTTTTTAGTGGATTCTTTGGTAGGGAAGTTCTCTAGACCTCCTTTTATATTTGAAAGAATGTGGATAGCTCACCTAGATCTAGGTAATAGAATTAAATATTGGTGAGATATTAAAGTGGAAGGGACTACTCTTTTTAGAGTGGCTAAAAATTTGAGAAATATCAAAGACAATATAAAAGTTTGGAATAAGAAATTTGTTTGGGAATATCTTTGATAATAATGAAACAATTAAAAAAGATCTTAAGATTATTCAGGATCAAATTCAAGAGGTTGGTTATTATGATCTACTTAAGTAGAATGAAAATGAAAAATTGGTAGAATATCATGATGTTATTTCTAAGGAAGAAGTGTTCTAGAGGCAAAAGTCGAGAGCTCTTTGGCTGGAAGCAGTTGACAAGAATACAAAATTCTTTCATATGAAATCTCTAAAACACAAATATGCCAACAAAATTAATTCAATCCAAACTTCCATTGGCATGGTGGACAAAGAGGAAGCTATAAAAGATGAAATGGTGGGTAATTTTTCTAGTATTCTTACTATTCACCATAATTTGAATTTGGAGGACCAGGATGTTCTCTTGTAAATTATTCCTTCTTCTATTGGAGTAGATACAAATAACTCTCTCCTAGTGACTCCCAATTCTAAATAAATTAAGGACATTGTCTTCTCTTTTGAAGGAGATAAATCACCAAGCTTGGATGGCTTCCCGATGTTCTTTTTCTAGAATTTTTGGTATATAGTTTCTAAGGATGTTATCGATGATGCCAAAGAATTTAAAGGGTATCAATATTTTTTGAAAGAAATCAAAGTTGCCTTCATTGTTTTGATTCAAAGACCCCCATAGCTGATTTTCCTGATGGTTTCAAATCTATCAGTCTGTGCAATTCCTTGTATAAGATCATTTGAAAGGTCCTGAATTCAAGATTACTAATTTTCATTCCTAGAATCATCTCTAACCAGTAGAATGGAATTGTCTTAGGAAGACAACTTATGGATTGTATCATACAGTGCATGAAAACATTACTCCCTAGAAGCTTCTACGAAACAAGGATTGTTAATGAAAATTGACCTCTTGAAAGCCTATAATAGAGTTGATTGGTTGTTTTTATGTAAAATGTTAAAGGTTTCTAGTTTCAATTCTAGAGTTATTAATCTCATTTACTGGCTTATTTCTACGTCCACAACAACAATCCTAGTGAGTAGTTCTTCCTCAAAAAGTTTCAAATGCTCTAGAGGTCTCAAATAGGGAGAACTTATTTCTCCTATGCTTTTTGATATGATGATTGAACCTTTGGTAATGTTCATTAATAAATTTTTTTAGGACAGTAGGATTGTTGGTTTACAATATTCATTTTTTATATTAAAATCTTCTCGTGAACAGTTTGTCAATGATACCATCTTTTTAGGGGCATTTACTATTAAAGAAGAAAAAAAATTGAAGATAGGTCTGACCTCTTATACCAATTCTACTAGTAAACTTAGCAACTGGGTCAAAACTAATCTTTTCTTTGTCAATACTCTGAAGGATAGAAAAAAAAAATCTCTAAAATTCTAGGTTGCAAGCTTTGCTTCCTTTGACATATCTGGGTCTTTCTCTTGGAACCAAACCTCTTGATTCCTTTTGGAATTCCATCATTGATAGGATTAACAAGAAACTGGATGGATGAAAAGGAACAATGCTTAGTCAAGATAGAAAAGTTCATCTTCTTAAATCAACTCTTCAAAACATGTTGGTGTATGCTCTTAATATTTTTTCTATCCCAACAAAATTTGGACCTTATAGATATCATTTAAAAGAATTTTCTTTGGCCTTAGGTTGAAGAGAAGGGGGGGGGGGGCTTCCTTTGGTGTCATGGGATATTGTCTGCAAACCTAACAACAAAGGAGGGTTAGGTTTACGATTAGTGAGAATGGTTAATAAATCTTTGATGGCTAAACAATGTTGGAGAATCTTTGAAGAGGAAAAAGAATGGAATAAGATTATTAAAAATAAATACCACTTTGATTTCCCCTCTAAAGAAGATTTGTTTATAAGTAATCATTTGATTAGTGGATCTCAAATTTGAAATAGTATTAAGAAAACTAAACATATTGTTGGTCAAGAAAAGATGTGGATTCTTGGAAATGGTAGGAGAATTAGATTTTGGGAAGACTTTTGTTTAAAGGACTTTCTCTTGGCTGAGGATCTAGATTTTGATTAGTTAATAGAGATTTTCAAAAACTCCTATAGAAGTGAAGGCATCAATTGTTGAAGTTGATGAAAGCTCAACCCCGCAACTCCCAACAATCATTTGCATGCAAACACCTATCATAGAAAGAGAGAAGCAAAAGCTATAAATGCTAGAATTCCCAGATCCATAGATGAGACATTCTCGATGAGAAAAAAAAGAGATTTCTATAATCAAAAGTGAATCAATAAATTACAAAGAGATCAATCCTTATGAAAGAAGATCAAAACCCTAACAGGTAAAACTTAGGTTACATAATAATAATTAATAAAAGAATTAGTTATTATATGCCCAAAGTTTAGCTTAAATAAACTAGAGATATCAAGTGACTTAATAATTAAATCAATATGATTTAATTAATAAGAAAAAACTTTATTACTCTAACACACCCCTTAAGATAAATTTAGGGAGTAGCTAAAAACCTAGAAACTATTGCTAAAAAAAACTTGGGTCCTAGCAACAAGGCCTGATGAGGTAACCAATCATAACCAAATCTATGTAAAGAGGAGAAATAAAGAAAAACACATGGAAAAAACCATACTCCAAAAAGAGATTTAAATAATGTTGAAAATAACTAGTGAAGGACTAAAGATGTAACAACTGGTTCACCCAAGTCTAAATTAACATTAAACATACTCAAGGAATACAATTATATTTTCAATTTCATAGGAAGGTAGTTACATCATTCATGTTCATGTGAATATGATTTACCATTTAAAAAAATAGTTATACAGAATATTCTTAACTAAAAACTTGAATTTCCATCAAATGAATTTACTACAAAAAGTGAAAACCACATACCTTAGAAAACTGAGTTTGAATCAAAATAGGGATACCTCACTGTATCAATTAGGGTACTGTTTACCTTCGAATCATTTAGAGCTTCTGATGCTGCTATCTCACTTAGGGCATCCAATACCATGGATTCATTTTAGGGCTTTTGTGACCACAAATTTCAACTATGGTTTCCAGTACCACTATATCAATTAAGGTTCCACTTGTCACCCAATCAATTAGAGTTTTCAAATTTCTTTTCCTTTTGATTACTTATTTGTGACAGCTTCTCAAGATTAGATAAATACTTAAATTCAATATTCATATGAATGAAAAAAATTTCACAAATCAATTCAGGTGTAAAATAATGATCACAATGAATTTAACTCAATTTAATCTTACCTCTTCATAAATAAAAATGATAATAACTATTTTTGATAAACAATTGAATGCATAGCTTATTTCTATTTGACACATATATGACATTTTGAGAGAGGTGAAACATTGTCAGGGGCTTTGCCACCCAACCTCGGACCAAATCTTATCCCCACATGATCTCTAATGAGAAAGGCCCTCCCTACCTAGAATTGATAGGGAACATCTTACCATTCATTGAACTTCACGATATAAACATGCCATAGGACTTGGCAGCAGGAGATCACCATAATAGGAATATGCATGAGCTATTAATTAATTCATATTAAATGATAAATATAGAAATGTCATAATTGATACTAGTTCATACTATTGATGATTCCTCTCTTACACCTTGCCACCCTTTTACTTGATTACATAGTTGAGTGAGCCCCAGGTGTCAGGAATTCTCATATTAACTAGTTTTGGCAATTATACATGCATCCAGCATTTCAAAAACCATGATCATATAATTATGTTAGTAAAAGATCTCAAAAATTGAAAGTCTAATTATTTAACTCCTCTTTACAATATTACCTGACGAGTTTCCATGGTGTTAGGATTTATGATAATAATTTCATTCTTGCAAGGTATGAATTACATTCTAAATAGAATTAGTTGTTCACAGTTATCATTGCAATTCCATATCTTTTATACATGATTTGATACACCCTTATGAATAAAGAACACCTATGATTTTATGGCAGTTTCCAAGAACTAGAAAATCTATTACTGACCAACCCGATTTAGTTTGTATTATATTGGTTTCAGTAATTGGATAGACGATTATTCAATCAAGCATAAAGATCCAATTTGATTTTAGTAGAAGAAAAAAAGTATGCAAAAACATATTGGAAAATACCAATCCTATTAGGTCATTAGCTACCAAACAAAAAAAACTGTGGGAATCAAACCCAGATCTTATAACAATGAGACAAAAGTTAAAGAGTATATGTGCTTGAACCATTATATCATGAACCTATTTTTGAGATTATGACTTTATAGCCTATGAAATTCCTTGGTATTCAAAATTGAACATTGTTCTTATATTTATTAAACATAATCATCTAAAGTAAAACATTTCAGGAAAAATCTATAGATTATGGCATGTGCAGTTTGATAATGGATTATTCTATATTCAAAGAAATTTCAAAGTGATGGCAATCGGTACTACTGGAGAAAGAAGATAAAATATTATTTAAGCTTTAAGACTTTCACAGTTGGCTTATATTATTAACACCAAACTACATAATAAGTGACCATGTATATAGATTCTAAGGCGTTTACAAGTATTCAGAACATAAGGAAAAACAACAAGATTATTACTGTGTTAAATATTAATTAAGAATTGGATCAAAAATGACCCAGGAAGCACAAAAACTATGATTGAAATATGGAATAAGAAATTGAAAACACTTCCTTACTTGACCCATGGCTCTATAGTCGGGTTCACTAGTTCTTTACTTAGCTTTCCTCCTTCAGATCTTCCGCAGAATCAGTTGACAATTAGATTTTCAAGAACATGAGTATTTAGGGGTAAAGGATACTATGACTGAGTAGGGTGATGGATGTATTGCAAATGAATATGAGACAGATATCAAAGGTGCCCGATAGGTGACAAGGTCAACACATATATATATATATATATATATATATATATATATATATATATATATATATATATATATATATATATATATATATATATATATATATATATATATATATATATATATATATATATATATATATATATATGTTGGTGTAAATAAGTACTTTACTATTTACACTTACTTAAGTTTACTTAGGTTAATGCATTATTTAATTATATTGCATTATTTAATTATTTTTATTACGAGACACTTAGGAGTTTGTGCAACCTTCTAAGTTGTCATGTTGACAACACAGGAGTACGCACCTCTATTTGAGCACATAATGTCTACAACACAGTTTTGCGTGTCCCACCCTTGTAGGCTTATCCTCACATCACCGCACTTACTTCCGTGCTTAATGGAGGATAATCCATATTTGGTGGACATGTGCTTGGTTGTGTGACACTTCATGGTGCTAACTTCTATGCATTCTAGAAGCTCTCCTATAGCCTTTATAATCAAGCACTCCTAGTGTACTCTTGCATCAGTTATTGAATACATTGTTATTCTAATCGTACGAGTTCTCTCTTGGGTCTATAGTTGTGCTTGTGTTTGAGTTCTTAGTTCTTGGGTGAATTTTTCCCTCACAAAAATTCCTACATGGTATCAGAGCTTGAAGACTTTCTCATTGCAAGCCGTTCAAGACCTCTTGTTTGCTTCTCACCTTAGCCTGAATTTGAAGTGCTACAGAAATTGGGAGCGTCCAACACCAGATCTGACCTCTCCATTGCGTTCAGAATGCTGAACCAATGAAAATCGACTATAAGCATGCCTACCTTGGCTTAAAGTCGATTATGAGGCAATTTTTTTTTGCAAATCGGCACCCAAAGGCACCGATTTGCAATTGGGTATGATCTTTTTTTGGATCTATTTGATTATTTGTCAGATCTGAATTTATTTTTTCTCTGCTATTTTCAGAATAATTTTTTTGAAATTACTCTATTTTTCAGAGAAATTTTTTTTTGCAGTACGGGCTGTCAGATCTTGTACTGCACATTTGGTGGATTTTATTTAATTAGCAAGGTTGATACATTCGGGCTTCATAATACCATTGGCCCTTGCACTGCAAAGCCACTTATGCAATTCTGCCTAGCTACATACCCATGGCGAAACAAATTTGGCAATCAAATCCATTTGCCGGTGGTGAGCAAATATTCTCGCCAACATCGATCGACCACAGACCTGAACCCGATGAGTATTTCCTATCACCGACAACAGGCATCAAAGCCCAACAAATCTGATGTCAATACTCCTTAGCCAGACCTACTTAAATCGGCTACTGCCCACCTGGTTCGGCGATGCAATAAGCGCTTGGCATTTAATTTTGCATACAGCGACACACTCTTTTAAAGAGTGGATTGCCCGCCACCCCACTGCATGTGGGATTTTTGTTTGCAATCCTCGGCGGTATTCAGACCTTCAGCAACAGAGATTCGGCAACTGTGCACGCCCAATTTTGAGGTAGTAACCACGTGACATGCGATGACATTTGCTTCGCCCCTCCTACCAAACAGTCGAACATGTGGCCACTTACCATTAGGCCAGCTTATGCAAACAGATACACACATCAACTGTCCACCTTGCCCAGTCATCGGTGACTATACATGCAGTCATCAGCATCCATGTCTGCACCATACATCCTGGTCGGCTACCACGCACTACCATGTGGTGGATCCATACATTTCTGTACGGTATGCCATGTCATCTAGGTGGCACATTTTTCTTGCTGACATCATTTTTTGCATGTGTTAAATTTGACACCCGTCTGGATGTCATTCCAAGGTCTTTTTCAACTACTTTGATGGTCATTTGATCATCAAATTTAGACTCAATTTTTCCTCCAGACCCCTCTCTAGATTGCTTTTTAGTTTGGCAGCTTGAATTTGTGAGCTCATAACTTGGACATCCAGACTCCGATTCAGGTGCAATTTTTTTGAAATCAGGTAGAATTTCCTAAATTTTCTAGTGGTGGTGTTGTTTTCCAGTTTTGGTGCACAAATTTTGCAGAATTTGCATTTTTTGGTGACTGTACTTGCATAATCCTACCTTTTGCAACTTCAGAAGCTCCGTATGGGCACATCTAGTCACTTTTTGAGGTTCCATTTTTTTTGAAAGTGTGTATTTTTCATCTACTTTCCAGATCTGAAGTCAAATTCTAGGGTTGTGTGGACCAATTTCTCACTTTCAAAATTAGGCCTTCTTTAGCATTGTAAAACTTTGGTTCTTTTTCAGAATTGCTGTAAAACTAGGCTACAGTGCTCAAGTGATAGATTTCAGCCTTATAAGGCGGTTGTAAAAGAAAAATTAGAAAGTCCACTTTGTTCATTTTGACAAGTGGCCCATTGTAAATGTGCTACTTATAAAGTGCCAAAGCACCTTTTTTGGGGGGTCTTTTGATTGAGTGAAAAGGGGGGGTGTGTATAGTGTTCTTGTGTCTCTATTTTGTGCTCTTTCATTTTTGCATCATGGGTTTCAAATGTCCTCCTTTAACTTCATGCAACTATTCTACATGAAAAGATATTGCATGGAGTAGATTAATGAAAAAAGGATATAGTTTGTATGTTGATGGTACAATTACCCAACCTACTAATGTTAAAGAACTCATTGATTGGAAAAGACAAGACCAAAAAGCTTTAGGTGTTATTAGGAGTTGTGTACATAGCGATCTTCTCTTTCACATTAAAAATTGTTCAGAATATAAGGAAGCTTGGGATAAACTTGAACAATTGTATGGTAAAGTGGATGAAGAAAAGGGATTTCAAATTGAGGATGATCTACTTCTCTTGGATCCTAAGAATTATGACACAATTCAGGATTACATCATCAAAGTCAATGAGTGGAAATCCCATGAAGGATGATAGGTTGATTCATCACATCCTAAAGAAGCTACCTTCTGAGTATGCCAACTTTGTTTCGAGTTTTAATACTCACAAGTTAACCATGGGATTTTCTTACCAGAAGCCTTCCTTTGATGGATTTGCAGACATGTTGATTGTTGAACAATCTCACTTGGTGGATTTTGGTCTTCTCAAGTCATCTAAGACCAAAGCCTTAGTAGCTCGTGATGATCACACATCTAGTCAAGGGGGGAAAAGCAACAAGAAGAAGAAGCAGTGGAAGCAGAAAACACAATTTGAGACACAACATGACTCCTCTCAAAAAGGTAGTTCTTCTTCAAACAAGAAAGGAACTAATGACAAGAAGGACAAACTCTTTTGTGCATATTGTAAAAAGCCAAATCATGATGAGCATCATTGCAAGACGAAAAGAATTGATGAGTTATAAAATCTACTCAAGAAGAATAGGATTCAAGTGCCAAGTACTTCCAACAATTCTACTCCAACCTCTTCAAAGGATAAAGGTCAAGCACTTATGGCAAACACAAGTTCTTCGGAATGGATACTTGACTCAGGTGCCTCTTACCATATGGGTTCTTCAAGGGAAGACTTTTCTTCATTGAAGCAGTCAAAGGTACCTCACATCTTCATGGGAGATGATGGTAAGATGGAAGTTGAAGGGAAAGATCATGTAGAAATGGAAGATGGGGAATTCAAAGATGTTCTTTATATTCCAAATCTAAGCTCTAATCTCCTATCAGTTTACCAAATCGCTCACCTTGGAGATGGTCATAAGGTTGAGTTCCTTCCCGATTCAATGATGGTGCGCAGTCTAAAAGATGATTCATTAGTAGCAGTTGGGAAAGTCAATGATAACAGGAGGCTTTACTCCTTCTCCCACTTTGTGCCTAAGAGTTCTTCTTCAGCCTTGATCACTCACTCACATTCAAACAAAAACTTATTGCATGAGTAGTTTGGTCACCTTGACTTCCGCTCTCTTCAGCAACTTTGCTCAAAATGCATGGTCAAAGGTTTACCTAATATCAATTTTTCTAAAGGGGAATGTTCATCTTGTTTAGTGGATATGATCTCAAGGAGAAGTATGATAAAGGGAAGTCTTCTCGAGCTCCCATTTTTCTTCAGTTAGTTCACATGGTATTAGCAGGACCTTTTGCAGTGACTTCAATCAACCAAGGCCGCTACATACTCACATTTGTTGATGACTTTTCAAGATTCACTTGGGTCTTCTTCCTTCATCATAAGAATGAAGTGGTTTAGAAGCTTAAAGACTTCAAGGCTCATGTTGAACAAAAGTCAAGTAAAGTCATCAAAGTATTAAGAGTGGACAATGAGAATAGATATGTTGACAGGAGACTTAAGAACTTTTGCAAAATTGAAGGAATTGATCTTCAGAACTCACCAGCATTCAGTCTGCACAAGATAGATGTTGCTATGAGGATTACAACTCTCAAGACCATGGAAAGTTGCATGATAAAGGCCAAGTCTCTTGATCCTACATTAGAAGTTGAAGCCATTAGTAGTGCTACTCACATACTTAACAAGTCTCCTCATCCAACCTTAGATGGAAAGACTCCTTTTGAGGCATGGTGTGGCAGAAAGCTAGTTGTGAGTCACCTTAGAGTCTTCGGTTGTCCAGCATGGGAAAACCTATCTTCTAGGAGTGGCAAGGCACCGTCACCTAGGCCTTGTACCTTTATTGGTTCTAAAGACAACATGAAGGCATATAGACTAATGGATCCTGAGACTCACAAGATTTTTGTGGAGAAGGATGTTCACTTTGAGGAAAGTTATCCTAGCTTGTCCTCTATTCCTCTCTACACATCATACACAGTGGAAACTAATAGTGACACCAGCGATAGTGCTTCAACAAGTTTAGACATGTGGGGTTCTATCGATAGTTGCAGTGAGAGGTCACACTAGTCCAGTCCACATACTTATATTGCCAAAGTGAAAGGTCCAACACAACATGGTACATCTCATCTTCTAGCTCCAGCTTCATTTGACTTGGGAAACAGACTTGAGGACTTACATCTTCTCATTGATGATGATTCTTCTACAGTTGTTATAAGGGCTCAGTCTGACCCTCATGTCCATTCTCTACATGATCAATCTGAACAGTTTGGCGTGATTGTGGATCCTTATGAACAACAATTAGTGGAGGTCTCTTTGTCAGTAGAGGAGGCAGATGGTTCAGTGGAACAGGTTCAATAGACATCTTTGATAGATCTGCATTCATTCTTTATAGCACTGTTGGAAGGGGTGAACTTCAGCATCAGTATAGGGATACTTGAGCAAGTTTTAGGGCCACCATACATCTTTAGGACTATACCTTGGGCATTGTTTCTTCCTAAGGGGAGGAACACCATTCTGCATTCTTGGACCAGCTTCTTCATCAAAGGAGTTTTCACTTGTTGGCATTCTTCATTTGGGGGGGGGGGGGTAGCCTATTCTGTCTCTCTTCCTTCTTTCATTCTCTTTTGTATATACTGGATGTATGTTGTAATGGGGGGGTCTTGATTACTCCATCCATCGATGCATCCTCTTTTATCTCTCTTTTTGGGGGAGGGTTTTTCCCATGAGATTTTCCCTCTTTCCCCGCTTTATGGGAGATTGCATTTTCATTATGTACATGGGTACCTAACATGGCCTAGTAGCCGGGACCCATTTTGCATCTACATCCTAGCATGTAAGCTTAAGCGCATTCCCCTAACTTGCACTTAAGGGAGGGTGTTGGTGTAAATAAGTACTTTACTATTTACACTTACTTAAGTTTACTGAGGTTAATGCATTATTTAATTATATTGCATTATTTTATTATTTTTATTATGAGACACTTAGGAGTTTGTGTAACCTTCTAAGTTGTCACGTTGAAAACATAGGAGTACGCACCTCTATTTGAGCACATGGTGTCTACAACACTATTTTGCGTGTCCCACCCTTGTAGGCTTATCCTCACATCACCGCACTTACTTTCGTGCTTAATGGAGGATAATCCATATCTGGTGGACATGTGCTTGGTTGTTTGACACTTCATGGTGCTAACTTCTATGCATTCTAGAAGCTCTCCTGTAGCCTTTATAATCAGGCACTCCTAGTGTACTCTTGCATCAGTTATTGAATACATTGTTATTCTGATCATACTCTCTCTTGGGTCTACAGTTGTGCTTGTGTTTGAGTTCTTAGTTCTTGGGTGAATTTTTCCCTTAGAAAAATTCTTACTATATATATATATATGTATGTATGTATGTATGTATGTATGTATGTATGTATGTATATATGCTGTTACAAGATTTTCTTTTGACTTCTAAATTTTAAAAGAATGAATATGAGAAGAGGGAAAAAGAAAATGAAAAGGGGAGGAAAGATGAAGGGTCCAATTGATAATATTATTTTATATTACTTTATTGTCTTAATTAAGTTTAAAAATATGTACATACAAGGTGGCTTTATAGGATTATAAATTTAATGTAAGGGTGCCATTTTGTGTTTATATAAAATAATTGAAAGGTTCAAATTGTCAAATATTAAATTGATTAAAAGTAAGAAATTATAATTCAAATATTATAAACCAAACATTATTATTATTACAATCACTTATTTAAATTATTGAAACATTTTATATTAAATGTATGAATACAAATTATTATCTAAATAACAAAATGAAAGGTAAATTGAAATCCTTTAAGATAGATTTAATATTTTATCCTAATTATTTAAATTAAATTATTAAACAACTCATGCAAGTTTTGTAGACGTATTCTAGCTAGGTCCTTTACCCATCTGCCTAGTGATGGTGATGCCTTGCCTAATTCTCTTCTAACAATGCTTTCTCCCCTTCGACATGCTTCTTTCAAGGAAATTCTTGGAAATTAATTTATATATTATTTACTCATAAATAATCATAACAATTAACCTTTCATCTTAACTCCATGAATTGGTGATTAACAAATAACTAGCATGTCATCTTCACTTGAAATCATAATGACTATCTTACCATTTTGCCTAATTATATCAAATTAAATTGCCAATTGACTTCATGTGAACCTCAACAACTATATTTCAAGCTAGGTAAAAAATTGGGATGTAACAAAAGAAGCCTCCAAACTAGGGAATGTCCCAAAAGATAGGAACAAAATATGATCATGAATAACACCACTGAAGCATGAAGCTACAAACATTTCCAAACTATTGATATGAAGAACCTCCACTATATAGAACATGACTAGGTAGAGAAGAATAAGTTTGAAGAGCTGATCAATTGAAGATGGAAGGTATCTTCATGGCCTACAAAAATAGGAATGAAAAAATGTCTATATGGTAAATGATCTGTCTCACCAAAATGCATAGGTATCCAACCACTGCAATCACCTAGTACATAAGATCAAATATTCAATACATAGCTCACTCCATTGAACCAAGAAAGCAATAGAACCAACATAACCCCTCTTCAATGCTGAGAGGTAAGACATGAACACTAAAACTGAATGCAATATCTCTTATAGAAAGAAGAGCCAAGAACATCAAGAGTGCAAAAGAAGTACAAACACCTATAATGGCATGTGTCAGTGACACATCATGCAACTAATATCATGGAAGGACACTCACTTGACGAAGGACGATGGCAAATGTAGCCAACATGAAACTCCTGAAGGCACTTTATAATGTAGTGTGAGTACAAAAAAACAAAAAGATGTGCAAGATCTTGAAATGTAATAGAGTGGTACTTTATCTTAATGTGTTTGCAAAATAACTACAAAATGATGTCATCAAAGATCAAAAGAGACATAAGGCTAATACAATAGATAGTAAAAATCATGAAAAATCATTTGAAACAAAAAAATTGATCCTCAAACCTGAAACAACCAAGATATCCACTAGAATGCAAACAAGAAAAAAAACTGAATGGGACATGCCTGGAGCAAAATCTATAAAATAGAATGTCTCAAGATATGTCTCCTGACATGCAAAATAGAACCTCTAAATTAGAATGCATAAACTAGAAAAAAAATAGCATCAAAAGTCCACATAAATTGCACCATCATGACGGGTTCGAAATCAAATTTTTGACGATATCTTGTTTGTGAAAAATGGAGTCGAGATGAGCAAGTTACGACCAAAAAACCACATGTAGGTCAAAAAAGTGTTAGAAGGGGAAAAAATCACTTTTTCAAGATTTGTGCCCACCAATACTAGAAATTACCTCGGGATTCATGCTAAACTAATTTAATCTTCATACCAAATTACCTCATTTTGCATGCAAAAAATCTTGATTTTCACACTAAAAATATTGATTTTTGTGTTAAAAAATCTCGAGATGAGTGTGAAAATTCTCAATTTGTGCACCAAAAAATGTAGATTTGTGTTCTAAAAAATCTTGATTTTTATGCCAAAAAATCTCATGT
The DNA here is from genome assembly GCA_028749045.1 of Cupressus sempervirens. Lineage (NCBI taxonomy): Eukaryota > Viridiplantae > Streptophyta > Pinopsida > Cupressales > Cupressaceae > Cupressus > Cupressus sempervirens. The sequence continues at coordinate 728,882,210 of CM053791.1, read as the reverse complement.
TTTGTGTCAAAAATTACAAAATCATTGCCTCAAGAAACATGCCCAAACTAAGAGCAATTTTTTTTCCTGAGATGTCAACTGTGTCCAAATTAAACAAATTTTATATGAAAATAGGGGTTTTGAGGTTTTTGGGTTCTGTGAGCTCAACGATGATGTTTGCTTTTTGCTCAAAGTGCACCAAAAATCAATGACCCCTTGATCTAGTATGAAAATTATATGGAAAATGAAACCCTTTGAAAGAAAAAGCACAAATATGAAAGCCAATCCAAACCTCTTATAAATAGAACAAGGGCATGATGATTTGGAGCTTTGATACCATTTTGAAGTTGATGAAAGCTCAACCCCATAGCTCCCAAGAATCATCTACATGCAAACACCTGTCACAGAAAGAGAGAAGCAAAAACTATGGAGGTTGGAATTCCTAGATCCATAGATGAGACATTCTTGATGAGCGAAAAAAGAGATTTCTATAATCAAAAGTGAATCAATAAATTACAAAGAGATCAATCTTTATGAAAGGAGATCAAAACTCTAATAGGTAAAACCTAGGTTGCATGATAATAATTAATAAAAGATTTAATTATTATATGCCCAAAGTTTAGTTTAAGTAAACTAGAGATAATGACTTAATATTTGAATAAATATGATTTAACTAATAAGACAAAATTTTATTACTCTAACATCAACTACTAGAGAAACAATGATTGGATTGAATTAAAGGAGATTCATCCCAGACTATTATAGTTTTTAAGACCTAATCAAAATGATTTGTTGACTTGGTTGTTTAATCCTAACAGAAACTTTTGCACTTCCTATGTTTACTCTTTTTGGTTCAAAATTTTTGAAATACCTTTCTAGTCTCAAGCTTGGAATAAAATCTCAATTCCTAAGATAAATATATTTTTATAGGTTTTTTTACAGAATAAGATTCTTACTATTGACAATCTTAGTGAAAAAGGTTTTACCATTCCTAACATTTTTTATCTTTGTTGTAAAGAAGATGAATCTTCATTCCATCTTCTCCTGCATTGTTCCTATTCGACAAAAGTATAGGCTTTCATTTTCCAAAGGCTAAACTTGAAATTGGTTTTCACTAATTCTACTTGGCATTTATTTGAACAATGGAAGTGTCTAATTATTAATGAGTGAGATAAGAATATTTGAATGCATATTTCTCCCAATGCTATATGGAATATCTTGAAAGAGAGAAATAATTGAATACTTCATGGTATACATACTTCGACAAAGGTCACTAGAGAAATTTTTTTACAAATTTTAAAGAAAATATGATGGCTAATAATAAAGTGTTCAAGATGAATGATGGAAATAATCTAAAGAATTATAATTTCAGTGGATTAAAAAAGATATTAGAAAAGACAAAAAACTTGGCTTGGGTGGCACTGCCAGTTGGATGGGTCGAGGCTAACTTTGACAACGTGGCCAAAGAAAATATGGGAAATGTTGGATGTGAAGGAATTCTTAAGAATGAAGGAGGGGGTTGTATAGCTACCATTGTCATGCCTTTGGCTATTCAATCTAGCCACGTGGTAGAAGTTATGGCTTTCGTACAAGCTGTTAGCTTGACAAAAGAAAAGGGAAGCAACAATGTTTGGTTAGTTGGAGACTCTTTAAATTTTTTTAATAATATCAAAGGTACTATAAAAAGCATCCATTTCTATTAATCATTATCATCAAAAAAATAAAGACTATATCTCAAAGTTTTAGTAAATTCAAGATATCACATGATTTTTGGGAAACAAGTAGAGCTACAGATTTATTAACCAATATTGGTACAAAAAGAAATCGTGTTTTAAATTGAAATGGTACATTAGAGATGAGAGATGATTTAAATGACATAAATGTATCCTTAGAGAAAGGACCATTTTGAGTAATGATTGATATGACAATCAATACTTTTCATCACTTATTAATTTGCATTTATATGTTGGCATCGATTGTCATAACTTTGATAATTATGTCACGCACTTTCTAGGTGATTAAAAATGTTTCTTTGTAAAGTGTCTACCATTATTATCACAACAAGCAAGTTTTCTAGTTAAAAAAGTTGTCTAATTGTTGAAAAAACAACCATTGTTCACTCTGCAACTTCCTCTTTTCTAAGAAAATGGGTGGAAGGACTAACCATGAAGAACTAAAAGATTGTGAATGAAAAAATGATGATCTGGTGTCGAAGAAACTTGCTAAAGGTGGAGTTACACCCTATTTAGAGAAGATGCATGGAAACAACCCTAAAATTACTAGAAGTTTCATAGAGAGTTGGAAAAATGACAAGGTCACTATCTATGGAAGGAGCATTAGGTAACTATACATTTAATTGCCAAAATAGAAAGGTTACCCAATGCTGGTATGAATTTTTTTAAAGATGTGAAAATTTCAAAGATTGCGGCACTTAAATTTCCTAAAGAGCAAATGGAGAAAGACCTTTTGGTTAATTCTAAATTATATTTCTTTAAAATGAGCCAAATCAATCCTTTATGGGTCAAAATTCTTAAATTGGTTATGGAGTATTTCTCCTTGGATGAAAGGTAAACTAGGGTCCATAATTTCCACTTTGTCTTTTTAAATCATTTCCGCCATAAAAAATGGACATCTTTTACTTACTATACATAAATTCTTTAGCAAAAAGAATTAAGAAGAATAGGAAAGACCCAACAAAACTTGTTCTTCATGAAGGGTTGATACTACTCATTTATGAGAACTATATAGATGACAAGTTGGGTTATTTACTAGAGTTGAAATAGGATTAGAGTAAGGGAAAAAGAGAGGAATCTTAGGAAGGTAGCTCTAGAAAAAAGAACAAATCTCCCCATGGTAAAAATAAGGACTCAGAAACATAAGGTTTTAAAAGTGATGATTATATCACTAAAGATGAAGAGGAGAATATCTCCAAGGATGATTCAAACAAGGAAAAGAATGGAAGACATTTAAAAACTCACAAAATGGGCAAGAAAAACATTGGAGAAGTCTTGAATAAAAAAGAGGCTATGAAGGGCATGGTCACTAATGATTTAGATAATGAGAAGAATCTATCTCAGGAAAAAGGACAAGGTTGGCCAAAGTTAGATTGGGCCTGAAGATGAGGTGGGCTTCATTCTTCAAAGTGGAGAGAAAGAGTCTAACAAGGGTTTACATTACATGGCATTACATAAGAATAAGGATGGGGAGATTAAGGACAATGAGGAAAAAGGTACAAATAAGGGCTTGGAAATTGAGGTTGGAAAGGAGATCAAGGATTTTAATAACAAGGGAATAGAGATTTTTGAAGATGAGTATAATTTTGGTGAAAATATTATTAGTGTGGAACTGATAAGCTTCAAGAGGAGGTGAATGTTGGTTTTACCCAAGAGAAAGACAAAATTGTGCATATGTAGATGGATGTTGTTAGGAATGAGCATGTTCAAGGTAATCCTAATCTTGTGGATTATGAGGATTATGATATCCCTCAACATGAGGTCTCTATCTTGAACCCTTGTGGCCCTATTTCTAATATTGAAGAAGAGATAATCAAGGAGCAGTCCATTTATCTAGATTCAAAAGACCTCAAAGATGATAGGGATAGCATGTTGGTTGTTCTTCATATAGCTAAGGCTAGGTACATCAATTTATTCTGAATAAACAAATGGGTGGTCAATGAGTTTTCTAATCCTCATGGAAAAATAAAAAAGTTTGAGGATAAAATGGAGAAAGAAGTCAACATAGCTGAAGGAAGGTTGTCTGAAACTAGAGACATTATCAAAGATGCGATTAAAGAAGAGCAAACTAAGGCTATGATAGAGTTGAAAGCTAAATAAATTATAGATGAAAAAATGAAAAAGATGATAGACAAACTAGAGTGAAATGACACTCTTTTAAGGTTTGTTCTCATCCATAATCATGAGGGTCTAAAAGTTGTTGCTAGTAACCTGAACAGTATCTATGCTATGCTAGAGAAAAGAAACAACAAGATTATTAAAGTTAATCTTGAAGAGGATTTGACTATTAGACAAAGAGAGGGACCTTGGAATCTTACCAAAGGCAACTTGAAGAAGAAAACTTCAAAATAATCCATGGAGCAGGATCCCTCTAAGATCACTGAAATCAAGTTAGCTTTTTAGATGATGGAGGAACTTGAGATGGAAACTATTGAGTTCTTGATAAAAAAGATGGTGTAATATCTAGGTTTATGTTTTTGTTTGTAATGTTTTTCCTATTTTTTTGATCAAATCTATTAGTTGTGACCGTTGGTTTTGCTAGATATGCAGACTTTTGTCATTTTTTTTTGGGATATGTCATGCTTTGATCTGATGAGATGAAGAATTAATTGAATTTATAATTGTAATGTTGTTGTAAAGCATTTTAGAGCCCCTTCAAAACCTATTTTTGAATTAATCAAAGACATTCAAATCATGCCTCCAAGCATGACTTCGAGTTACAAAGTCCTAATTACATACCACTTACTAAAATGTAACGACTCATGCATATGAATAGAAAAATGGTGAGAATGCATAATACGAGAGAACTACAATTCTCATAAAATATGCAAACCAATCTAATCTACCTAAAAAGAAACCTAAAATGAAAAAGATTAAACACACAAAACCCCTTTTAAGTTTAGCTCCTATGTTCTCATTTCTTCTACACTGTTGAAGTTGATGTAACTCCAACTTGACAAAGTATACCTACAAATGTAAAAGAAAAAAGAATTATAATGATATAAATGTAACAATATGGCAAGAATTCTAGGAGAATGTGGTTAGAAAAAAAGGTGCTAAGAGGCTCAATTTATAGAGTTCGAGAGCCAAAATGCTAAAATAGAATAAAAGTGAGCAAAATTGAAAGATGTCATTGACATGTTATGAAACTTGGAAATTGCTATGACTAAGATATGCAAAGTGGAAAATATGACATATTATGAAAAAAATTTAAAAATTGTCATAGAAAGATGTATGAGAAATAAAAGTGTAAGAGAAATGTGTAGAAAGTGTAAGAGTAGAAGCTAGAAAATAAGAGGAATGTAGGAGTTGGAAATTTTGAATTTTAAAAACTCACAATTCTCTCAAAAATGGAAAGTAGAAATTAGGAAATATGAAATTCCCAATAATTCATGAAAAGGAAACAACTAATTAATAAATATTAATAATTAACAAGATCAAATGGATAAAATGATAAAGACATGGGAATAAACCATGAGTTGTTTATCCCTATAAGGAAAGCTAGTAAAATGATTGGCCAATATGGTTAAATAAATGCAAGAAACACTATTGAAGAATCATAATGAAATTGCATATCAAAGGTAATGATGTAGAAATAGGATCAAGTTGACAATCAAATAAATAAAATAAATGATGTTAGATGAATTCATATAAGTTGATGAAATGTTAAGGACACATGACATGGATTGATGGTGTATGAAATTTAATGAACTCTGCAAATGGCATAGGTTGTGATGAAGGGTTCTCCCCATAATACCTCAAATATACATAGAAATAGAGAACAATAGTATTTTTGCAAGAATAGAAAATGGGCTTTTCTTATTATCTCCACAAATGTGGAATTAGATATTTTCATAAATTCTATATGAAAATCCACATTTGTGGATATAATAAGAAGCCCATCTTCTATTCTTGGAAAAATAATGTTGTTCTCTATTTCTATGTGTATTTGTAGTATTAAGGGGACCACCCTTCATTAAGTGGTACTAGAATGTCCCTTCATCGATGGTAATAGAGCTGGTGTTCTTGAGCATGTAGACAGATCACCGAATTTGAGGAAGTTAGCACCAAGACCTTGGGTTGGTTGAAGTTTTTCAGAGGAGGACTTCTTGAGTGTGTAGATAGATTGCCAACTATAAGGCCATTTGCATTAGATTATGATTTTATCTAAGTGTGTAGAAAAATCACCAACTGTGAAGAATTTTGCTCTAGGTTCTTGTATGAGTACTTGAGTATGGAGAAGAGAAAGAAAAAGATGGATTTTGTGATTGGATTGATTCTTAGGATTCCTAGACTTGCGAAAACTAGAACAAGAAATCAAGAAGCATTATGAGTTGCATTCTTGGATTTGTAGAAGTTAGTGAATGTTTAGAAGCAAAGTTTCAAAAGGGAAGAGTTATTCATTAGAAAAGAGATATCGATAATTCTTTGGATGCAAAAAAGAAAGAAGATATAGTGGAGTATCATACATGCGATACAAAAGAAGAGGAAAGGCATGAAGATGAAATTTTCATGAACCTGAAGTTGATGAAGATGATTTGAACATTACAAAAATAGAAGAAGAGTGGAATTCCTTGGTTGGAGGTCAAATAACTAAAATGGTTACATGCCTTACTGAAGATGTGAAAGCAACAAACAATGATGAAGATGTGGAAGAGGTAAATTTATATGAATTGTGGGATGCTAAATTTGAGATGAATTTGAAAGATAATGATGGCAGTTTACATGAAGATCTCATTAGTGATGTGTGATATGCAAAGGAAGAATTATATGGTTTTAGAGGGTTTATTAAAGGTGCATTAGATCCTACAAGATTGGAAGATAAAGAGAGTTATTCTTGGACAAAGTTAATTGCAAAGGAGCATTATCATCAATAGATATTTGTTCTAGCTAGGTGTTAGAAGAAAAGAAAAGAAAAATATCAACAGTGGCTATTTCATTTTGTGAATGCATATTCATAATAAATTCCTATTATGAGTGTCTAATGCAGGAGCATCTTATATCACAAAATAAAATGGGGTGTGAATAAAAAAAAAGGAGAGAGAAAGCAACAAAAATTGAAGGAAAAATAATAAAAATTTAAAAAGGGGAAAGAAAAGGAAAAAAGATATTTCATTTATCAAGGTGTGTAGGTGTCATTTTAGAAGTATGTGGAAAGTTCCTAAAATCATGCATTTAATATTTGTTGTAACCCACAAAGGCAATATAATTTTCTAATTGGTCGACATGGTGGTGCTTAGTTGTAATTGGGTGGGAATTTAATATTTGTTGTAAGGTAGTTATATTTACCTTTTATCCCACATTGGTTGTGTTTGTAGCATCTTGGGTGATAAGTTCCTATATAAGAAATTCATATGAGCATTTCTAAGAAAGCTCTTTTGGTAGAAGCTCTCAAGGTATAAACTCTTGTGGTAGAAGATCTTGATGCATAGGCTCTTCTTGGTGAAGCTCTTTGGTTGTAAGATCTTCTTTGTGGAAGCTCTCTTGGTGAAATCTCTTAGTGTAGAAGCTCTTGGTGTACAAGCTCATTTGAAGCTCTTGGTTTGTAATCTTTTGTATTGAAATCTCTCTCATATTATAAGAAGTTGGAGTTTTCCATCTTGGGAAATTTGTAAGGAATGTCAAGTAATGGATGCTTTGTAAAGCATTTTGTCTTCTCTTTTATCTATGTATTGTTATGTTTTTTGTTATGAGTTGATAAGGATGGTGTGGCCCTTTATTAGTGGTATCGGAGCATCCCTTCATTAGTCATATCAGAGAAGACCTTCATTAGTGGCATCAGGTTGATTTCAATTGATTGATAGGGTTGGTTGTAATAACATCAATGGACTATGTCAATGCTATAATATTAATTGGATGAGGCACAATTAGACACTAAGGGAACTTGACAATGTCAATGATAAATTTGATGACAAATATGATAGGATGTGATGAAAAGGCACTAGGGAACATGATGATTTCAAGTGATCAATTAATGAAATGATGGCATCCAAAGGACACATGACATAGATTAATGACTATTGATAAGGCATTGAAGGATGTAACAATGCTTAAAGGTTTGATGGTGATAGTTGAATTGACCAAGGTTGTTCGAGATTTAATAATGTCCAACTAGGAATTGAAGGATGTGACAATACCCAAAATTGGATGATGATGATTGATTAGGATTGATTTCACATGATTTTGATGAAATTAAATTGGTTTTGAATTGATCTGGAAAAGATTTGGTTGGATAAGAATCAATTTGAAATTGATTTGAATTTGATTGAAAAGGGTTACAAATGATGAAAAACATGTCAAAGAATTTTCAAAGAATGTTGTGAAACAAGTCAAAATGATGATCAAGTTGATCAAAAGATCAAATTTAGTGAATTGAGAAAATGGGATGTGCTAGTTCACAAAATTGATGAAAGAGTAGGTGCAAACCATTTTTGAGCATCTACAACAACTACATGTATAACAATTATCAAAACTACATTTGTTTATAAGTCATCAAAATAACTTATTGTTTATAATAAGTTAACTCATAAATGACTCTCCATGATGACTTCACATTCCAACAAGGAACAAATTGTCGAGGGTTGGGACTATTGTTTGAATGACTTTACACCAAAAAAAAAAATGCAACAAATTCTGACTAAGGAATGGTTAATGCATATGGATTTTTTTTCCACCTCATGTGTTATAAGAATGTAAAGTTGGTTAAAAGGAAATGATTTTTTATAGTCTATAATATTAGCTATTTTTTTAAAAGTTTATAAATGCTAGCATTAATCTAGGACTACTTTGTACTCCTTTGTAGGAGGCACCTTAATACGATACAACAAGTTTTACATACCCTACCCTCTATAGTATTTGAATTTGGGATCTCGCTTCCAAGAGCATAAGTTCTCTGCCACTATCCCAATTAATAATTTTGTTGTTATTTTTATAATAGTTTTGTATAGGTTTATTGAGCACACTTGAAATTAGATGAATGCATGAATTTTGAAAAATGTAGCTACAGCATATATATATTTTTCTTTTAGGTTGGGTCTTAGTTTGTAATACATATTTTCTATCTCCTTGAAATTTCTTTAATCATTTTAGTGATGGATTATGGAGTGTGATTTGAAATTTAGATGTAAAAAATACAACACTATCTACATAGAAGCATTTACAATATGAGAACTATAGCTTGTGGGAATCTTCAATATCTCAAAAATTTGTTTAGTTTCATTTTATTAAACGAGAACAGGTATATTTTGAACTTTGCAAAGGACAAGATTACATTTCTTTGTAACTAAATACCATATTGGGGACAAGTTAACATAAGGGCCCACAAATAATTATTTGTTACAAATAAATAAATTGAAACTACGTTAAAATCAAATATATAAGATTAAAACTTTAATAAATTGTTCAAACAAAAGAGAAGAACCTCTCTTTATATGTATATGAATATGTATATGTGTGTGTGTATATATATGACTGTGTGTATGTATATATGTACATATGTATATATCTATCTATCTATCTGTCTATGCATATATATATGTATATGTATGTTTGTATGTATGTATGTATATATATGTGTGTGTATGTGTGTGTGTGTTTACAATGAGGAAGGTTATTTTGTACGAAGAGGCAAGAGAAAAGAAAACTTAGAGAGATTCCAAAAATTGAACAGTTATTTATTCCATGCTAGTTCTTGTTTCTTATGTTTATTCAAATCCTTAATTTGAAGTATACACTAGTACATTTGGGCTCATTTTTTGACCTTTATTGGTCAAAATTTTGACCCATTTTTCGACCAATCTTTGACCAAATTCAACCAACGAATTGGTCGATAATTTTTTGATCAAAAATTTGATGAACCTACTGGATGGTCAAAATTTTGACCAATACGTTGGTCGAAAAATGTCCAGGTTGTTGAGCCATTTTCTGCCATTCATTGGTCAAACTTTCGACCAATGCTTGGTAGAAATCTGTGGGGCATTGGTCAAAATTTTGACCAATGCATGGTAGAAAACTAGATGGCACTGGTTGAAAAATTTTTGGTTGAAAATTTGACCATCCAGTAGGTTGGTCAAAATTTTGATGAATACGGTGGTCGAAAAATGTTGGCATTGTTATCGCATTTTTTGCCATCCATTGGTCAAACTTTTGACCAATGCTTGGTAGAAATCTGTAGGGCCCATATCATGGACATTGATATCATGGACCCACTTCCCGTGTACTAGGTGCAAAGATTTATGATCATGAGATTGAGCCAGGATCAAAGGGTGGTGTTGACTCGCTATGAAGAAGTGCTCGAAAGTTAAGTATAGCGAGTTAGTGAGTGTGGCCCGCTACAATTGAAGTAAAATTGCTGTCCACAAGATCAAGTCTAGATCGACGACGCCCATTGACTCGCTATAAAGAGATGTGCAAAAATTAGGTATAGTGAGTTAACAAGAAATGGACCCACCATCGTGTTCTTAAAGGTTGTTTCAATTGTCTACCACACGATTAAAGTAAGATCAGTGATCATCACTAGCTTTTTGTGGAAAGGTGCTCAAGAATTATGTATAATGAGTTAGCGAGTTGATGACATGTGTGTGTAGTCATGCATGGGCCCAGTTTGAAGCGCTAGCCTTGAAGGAAAGGTAGAGGTGGAGGTGTTTTATTGGCTTGACTGTCAATGTGTTAAGAAGAAAGCTGAGTCAGCTTAGTTGTCATTCCCAGATCATAGGATTTTTCAAGGATCAACGACACAACTTTAAAAAATAAAGTGCGACGCCACTCTATTTTTCTATTCAGTGCATTTATGATAAGTGAAAGCTTTGTGTGTGGGAGAAACAAAGTATAACATAGAGATTTTCATTAATTCCAGTCCCACGTGAACAGAGATTGCAAATTTTTTGAGCACAAGAGCCTGATTGATTGTGTCATGTTAAGCCTAGTAAAGACATGAAACTATTCTTCTGTTGTTCGAGAGAAATTTTAAAATTTCAGAGAAGAACAAGTTCAACAAGTCAATTAAGTACTCATATTATAACATCTGTGGCATTCCAATTCTCTCAATACTATCAAAATGCCTCCTAAGAAACCATTCTCTGGGCAAATTAATTATGTGGATAGGAATGTCCACGATGATTTATTAGAATTACTCCTAGAATCTACTGTACAGCCTGCACAAGTTAAAAAGTTAATTTCCTTAAACCCTAGGCTTAAAATTGGTGATGGCCTATTTGACAAGGGGAACTGGGTTAGGGATGCAACAACTACTCAAACTGGCCTTATCTTGTTTAAAAAGTGGTTTTTAGAAAGAAAGTTGTTTGCCTCACATGCTAATGTTTGGAATTTTGATTTGGGAAAGTTAGTAGTCCCAAGTGTTTTCATGGATTATGATTTTCTTGAAGCCATTGCTAAGAATTATGACCAAGCCATTAGGGTTGTAAGAAGAAAGGATGGTGTGCCTCTGGTCTCGATTACTCTTGAAGAAATTAGAGAGGTTTTGCACCTAGAACCATTATCAGACTACCGTGTGCAAATCAATCTACTAGAATTAGAGAATGAATATAAAGCAAAGAAGGATGTAATTAGGGGAGGTGCACTAAGTGCACATATTGGTACAATAGGAACTTTGCCAGTAATTACTGCAGCCTCTAGAGAGCCTTTTAAGAAGAGTCTTTTCATTTCTCGGGCTATAGAGATATACAGGACCTTATGCCAAGTTTTTGGTGAAGATGAGCAAGAATTTATGCCCATTGGTTTCATGTACATGATGGTTTAGATTGCTTCCTTCGGTGTAGATGTTATTTTTGATTTTGCTTCCTTTTTGGCTGAAGAAATTCACATTGGTTTAGTTGGGATTGCGAAGGGCAAGGTGGAAAAAACTTTTGGTCACTACTCTCTATTAATGCATATGTTTTTGTTCAAAGGAGTGACATATTTTGGTAATGAGATGGAACTAAACAAAGAGGAGAATGGGGAAATACTGCCAGTCTAGTTGTGGAGTGCAGATATGACTTGGGATGTAAGTAATGCTAGTTTTATCAGATTTGATAGATATTTTGCTGCTAAATTGAGATGCCTCATATTGAGTGACAATCCCAGAATCCCTAGGGTACTAATGAGTCTCATCAGGCCTATGGATAACCCCCACAACTTGAAAGTTTCACATAATTGGGGAGACATCATCCCCTACCTTGTGTCTACTATTTTTAGAATCTATGGTTTCAAGGGGAACCCTCATGTTTTTCCTTACCAAGTTCCTTTGAAGGTGGGAATGGCTGAAGTTTTATGGTAGTTAGGGGGAGTGGAAGAAATGTTTTTGTTGAAAAGGAAATTATGGTCAATTTTCCCTACTTGCACAGTGGCCCATTAGTTTGTGATTACAAAAAGGGGATGGATCTTTTTGCATAAAATTTTGGAGCAGTATATGATAGTTGTCTCTCATCCCCATTTTCGTGATTCTGAGGGATTTTTCAATCAGATGTTGAGGCATAGAATCAAGTTGGGACTGGTCAAGCACGATTCTTATTATCCAGAGGATATTATAAGAAATGAATTCTCATTGCAGGAGTAGGAAACTAAAAAGGAAAAACGGAGAGTTTATTCCCGGGTCTTAGAATTCATTCATTGTTTTGATAATAAATATGATCCTTTGGATAATTCTATTACAAAGGCTGACAAAATAAGTAAGCTCATGAGTACCTTCCCTAAAATAATGGAGGTCATGAATGAAAAGAAACAATTTTTTATTGATTCATATCTTGATAAGGCCAGAGAGGTCATGAGGAGGTTGGCTTTCACTCCAAATGTGAGAACTGATAAAATAATTGTACAAAAGAGGCTTGAATATACTATAATTCAGAATAAAAGGGTTCCTATAGACAAGGGCAAACAAATAATAGGATCTACCAGTATAGCCCAAGAGGAGAGACCTGAAGAGCCTAGTCCTAAGAGGAAAAAGGTAATGACAGAAGAAAGGCCTCAAGATGAGGAATATTCACCCACCCAGTCCCCTTTGAGGATTGGAGAAGAGCAGCTCACTGGTGAACAGGTTGAATAAATGGGATCATAGGGAGATATTTTTATTACTCAAGCAGAATTAGATGAGGGTAATCCTCCAGAACTTCCTCTCCCAAGTTTGGATCTAAAAATAGTTGATTATAGAGGTAGGGAGTTGGACCTGTATTAGAGTAGGCAAGTCATCAATTTTTGACTGATGACAGTTTTGTGAAATCAAGGGCTTTTCAACAGTTTGCATGGAGGACAAACATGAACGTTTTCAAGGAGAAATGTAAAAAGATGAAAACAAAGCATCCAAAAATGGATGAAACTTCCATGCAAAACCAAATTAAAGAAGAAATGATGAAGGAATTGTAGAATATAAGCCCTGAGGAGGGGAGGAAAATGATAAAGGCATCTAACATTTTATTATTCCCCAATTGGGATATTGCAAATGCATTAATTTTCAATTTTGTTTCAAGTAGATTGGAGTTGCAAGACCCAAATAGAAGAGACTTCCCAGACACTTCATTCATTGAAGATCAAGCTGCATTGGCCAGTTGGTCATTGAGAAAGGGATCTAGAGCCACACCATCACAATCAGATGAGTCTAGGTTGATGGGAAATATACTTGTAAGAAGGGTTGCTAACACTTCACATGTACAGGCAGCATATTAGAATGTGGATTCTTCTAAGTTTGTGTTGGCCACTGCTAAGAAGGAGGAACAGGTTATGTCTGAGTTACAGAATAAATATGAAACACTTCTTGAGGCCTATAATAGGGAGGTAAAAAGGAGAATTGAACTTGAACACAAGGCAATGGGAAAATCCACAAGGCCAAGAATAACATACCCCCATCCTCCAGTGGAACCTTTTAAATCCACCCCCCTTGTAGAGATGCCAGACACACCTTAAAGGCCTGAGTATTATACAGCTGAGGAATTTGAAGAAGAGAAGAGAAAACTATGGGCCTTACATGTAGAGTTAAATATGTAGTATGAGGATAAGCTTAGAAAGGCTCTAATGTATTTAGCGGACAAAATTGAGTGGCCCTTATTCTTTGATCAGTTGGTAAAAGTAATAGATATATGGGAGGAATTGAAAAATCGTGATGATACCCTGAAGCCTATTGTTAATAAATGGGGAAGAAGGGAAAAGGAAATCACCCTTTATGTTATTCAGTTATAAAGTCTTCCCATGACCATGTTGAAAAATTGTATGATATTGCTAATGACCTGTCAGATTTTGATAACAGGAGAGTTGCTTTGCAATTGAAAATTGTTTCTTATTTGAATAAGTACAAGAATAAAAAAATTGATCTATTTCCTTATGCCTTGGATAGAAAGAAGAAATTGAAAACTAAGGAAGAGTGGAGTAAAGAATTGGATGACCTTTTCTGCACAAGCAGAAATAAAGTTATTAATGAAAAGGGGCATGCTTGGTGGGCCACCACGACAAAGGAATTGGTTAAAGTCCAATTATTTTTTGATTCTTTGAAGCAAGAATTTGTTGGTTTTGAAAAGGAGGTTGGTTATATTTTAAAAAAGCAAAATGATATCCTACAGTTCAACTGGCCGGATGATATACAATTTAACACTTGGATGGCAGATCTTCTGTTGGACAAGTAGTTAGAGGAGGACAGTTCAGATGATGATGAGAAATTAGAAGGCGAGGTGCAGGTTATTAACACCTCTACACCAAAATTGAAAAAAGAAGAAGAGGAAAAGGTAATAATGCCTGCATAGGGTGAAAGCAGTGAGAACCCACAAGAGAAAACTGATTTGGAGGTATCACAAGATCATCCTTCTTTGGCCAACATGGTAGCCACGTATTCTGAAGAGACAAAATAATGAGAGACAAATCAGAAGTTGATGATTCACAACATAAACTAGAATGGGCCTACCTGAAGGAATATTTGATACGCCTGACACTCTGTTGTGATTCTTTTTGTCTTTTGTATGATGCTTTGTTCCTTGGACACTTGTCAGATCACAATTGCCCTTTTCTTGTTGCAACTCATGCTATATAAATAAGTTTTCAAGGCATTGTGATGGTCCAAGACTTGTGTAATTTTTTGTTTCTTTCAAGAAGAGTACATATTCAGTCGGTCCAATAGTATGCAGAGGTTTTGAGTTTGTTTCCATTGTACTTTCTGATAAGAAAATTGAAATGACAGAAATGGCAATCTATTCTGGGCTTTCAATTGGTTTTCTATTGGTTATTGTATTAGTCATATGAAAAGGATAATACAAAGGGGTATTTACACTATATCCGTGGATCATCAATTTTTGTCTCCAGTTTATGGGTTTGTTTACTTTGAAGTCATTTAAATAAGGTTTATTTGGCTGAATGTAGTCTAGACAGGTTGTATGCTGGTTTTATTGTTGCTTTTAATTCAAGCAATTATATAAATGCTTCAGTAAATTAGTAGGGTTTATGAGTTCATAAAAGGGATATTGCATAAGAATGGAGATGGGTGATTGTAGTTGATTAATTCTTATACAAGTTATTTGAATTAGATCTCCTACCAATAGTTAATTTCTTGCCCAATGGATAAGGCACTGGTCCTATAAATGAGAAGTAAACAAGGATGAATTCCGCTGCTGCATATCAAATCATCTTACAAAATCAAAATTATTTTCAATCCTGTTCAAGAATTATAAATGCTGGTTTCAACTCATTTATATCTAATTCCTGAGTCTTAGGTAGCTACTATTTCCAGGAATATTTGTAAATTTTAGGAGAATTATGACCAGATCTGCTGATAAGGGATGTGTATAAGTTTGAGAGCATTGAAGAATTGAAGTGAGCTATGTATGTATGTGAGGGTAACAGAGCAGAATCAGAATGAAACTAAGATAATTTCATTTTTGAATTCTACTGCACTGTGCACTTGTGCAGATCCTTTCTTGTTCCTCTTTGTGCCCACCACTTAGCCCACATTATTGAGTGTCCTATACAAGAATGTATTATAGCAAGCAATTTACCCAAGATTCTTGGAGTTGTTCCACTATAAGATATGATGAAATCATGAACTAATTGCCTATTATTTAAGTAAATGAGAAACACTATAAGACACTTTGTATGCTGCAATAATAGCCAAATCACCAAAGTAGGCATGCTTTTTGAATTATATTCTCTCTCAGACACAGATGCAACATGCATTTTGGTTGCAGGTGATTTCTAGGAGCTTGGGGTTCACTATCAATTCCAACACCTTCAACTAAAATTTTTGAACAAGTCAAAAGTTGTTCCACTATAATGATTACTAATAAACTTTATCATTGTTCAAGTCAAAAGTTTATCATTAGCAAAAATGGTAGATAATTTTGTTCATGGTCTCAAGGAAAACAAAGACTACTTGACAATAGCAAGAAACAACACAGATGACTTAAAAATAGTCTATCATAATGAAAGACATATTTTTCCCATAATAACACTAGCAGTGCTCTACTGTCTCATTTTTGGTAATAGAGACACCCCCCAAACATGAAGGATTCACCCCCCAAACATCTTCAAACATGAAATAATCCACTATCTATTAGACTGGTGTCTAATCCAAACTAAACCTCCATCAGCAATTACCATCCAACACTACACTTGCACCAAGTTTTCCCACTCTCCTGCATTTGGTTAATATAGTACAAATAAATTATCACAACCTCATTGTCTCCCACCAATAATAGTGACTACAGTTGGTAGGAGAGAATCTACATTGGAAACTTCAGAATAAGTACAGTTGACTATGCCTAACCAGTCACTAGTTTGAATGCACCAGTCTATTATTCCTTACTCAACCCGCAATGAAAATTAAAAGAATGCGTGGACAAGATAAAAAAAATAATAAAATGTTCTCACACTAAATATTAGTCAAAATGCATTTGATACATCATAGGAACTCACTGTTCCATGGGACAGAGACTGAATTGCAGAGAACAGGATTATTTTATTGATTATAATTTTTTCACAATGCCTTGTCTCACCACCCCAACTCTACTTCTCCCCCAAACACTCGAAAAATCCCTTCTAAATAACCAAACAACAATAAACAACCACTGCTATCTAACTATCTGACTATTACCAGTTAGTTATAAACTGAAATTTGTTGTCTAGTTGAAACAAAGTGTAAACTTCAACAACTTACAATCATATATGCCTTTAATATATTTCACTAACCTTTTCAAAGGTTTTATAACTTCACTAACCCTTCCAAAGACACCTAAAACCCTTATGAGATGTACCAGGCCTAAAGACACCTAAAACCCTTACAAGCTTTTCTTTGCATTTTTTCTACATTTGATACTTTTCTTATAGGTGGACATGTCTATCACAAACATCCAACATGTCTGTCCTTAGACTTCATGGAAAAAACCCTACAAACAACACACACAACATAAGGACATGAACCATCCAAACATCTCTAATAGCTTGTGGATATCCCAAAGATGCATAAGTGCATGACTTGTGAAAACCAAAAAGATAAGACTAACTTGTATAACAAGCGAATAACCAAAATGATTTTATGTCAGTGTTATGTTTGACAATGACAATGATATTTGGATTCAGGTATGAGGAAATTTGTATCAATCAATTCATTAAATATCATTTGAATACAAAGAAGATTTTGAGAGATTCAAGAGCATAATTATAAGCCAAATTTGTGGAAGACCTAAATCAAACATAAGTGAACAGACATGTGAAGGCTTATTTTGAATATGATGAGCAGATCTAAGGCATAATTTTTATGAAGGTATATTCCAAGTTTAGAGCATTTATTGAAAAACAATATTTCAAATCTTGGTGGATTATTCATAAGTACAAGGCAGATTTGTTGAAGACCTCAAAGGAGATCTAAGGCAAATCTACCTACATTATAAACACTTTGCATTTCAAAGGTCAGTTCCTTCTGCATTGCAAGATTTTAAGTTGGTGTCTCTTGCTAATTGAGTGTACACATTTGTTTGAAGTTATATACATACATACATATGTGTGTGTGTGTGTGTACACACACACACAATTCACCTACAAGGATTTCCATGCTAAATAGTATATGCATCTTGTCTTCTTTTGTTAGACATCAACTATGTGAATGCTTTCTACATTGCTTTCAGTTGACTAAATATATATAATAAAATATGCAGGTTTCTATGCCAAACTAACTCCAATGTGGACAAATATCTAATAATTGGGATTTAAACTAAGTAAGAACTATATGTTCAAGGAACCAAAAGATGA
Organism: Cupressus sempervirens; assembly: GCA_028749045.1. NCBI lineage: Eukaryota > Viridiplantae > Streptophyta > Pinopsida > Cupressales > Cupressaceae > Cupressus > Cupressus sempervirens. Next base: position 728,864,286 of record CM053791.1, on the reverse strand, counting down.
CTACAATGAGACTATTACAAGAAAAAAAACTTCAGTCTCGTTAAAGAGAATTGGGATGTGTGTTTGAAGACTTAACAAATTTGAGCTTCACTTGATTTCAAGAATACTATAATATTCTCTACTTAACAAGGCCAACCGTGTGAAGGTGGAAGCTCATTTGGCCTCACCCCCCTCCCCCTAACATCAATCTAAAGTACCCATTATCATCTAATTACATACTTCATTCATTCATTCATCCATTTATGAACTATAACATTCAATCAATACAATCACATAACATTCATTAATATGATATAAAAATCATTAATACACAATACTAATCAAAACTTCATTAACACATAACAATATTCATTGACATAAAATAAAAATCTGTATTAATATGCATCATTCATACATAATTACTTAAAACAAAGTTCTTTCATTATCCGACAAGGTTTAACAAAGAATATTTTTAAAACATCATTTCTTTTTTTTGTTTTTCTGAGCTCTCTTAAGAAAACCAGTCATAGGGACATCCATATCTACTTCATTCTCCTCCTCTTCTAGCACATGTAATGTCAAATTATGTTGGCTCCTTCTCTTTGGAGGAGCAGGAGGTTGCTGCACTAAAGGGGGCTCTGTTGCAACAACAAGTGAATGCAATAAATTGGCATACTCTTTTTCTTTTTCTAACTGTTACAAGTTTGTAATTAAGTACGAGTACAACATAAAATGCATTTTTCTTACCTAACAATGCCACATCATGTACATTAACATTTTGATCTTCCACCGCGTCAACATGTTGAACACTTGGAACATGGTCCAATCCTTCAGCATGATGTTCAACATGCTCTGAAATATTCAAAAAAAGGATACACGTCAAATTCTAATTGAAGATGTTAAATTGTATTCATAATTGCATAATTAATTTCCAATAGCAAATTAATACCTCCACCACTATAATGCACATCATGGCCTTCGTCAGGAGCAGGTTCTATGGTAGGATATGAAGGCTGAAGTAAAATGTTATGCACATTGCTATGTAGTCAATTTATGTTTAAAACTAATACCAAAAAATAATCTTCTCAACTATTTAATTTTATTTAGTTTTCATTTGACCAATTTACCTGTGAGATATCATTTGGTGCATTGGATTCTTGGGCAAGGCTTACAGATTCTTCACGTAGGTGTGCAACCACAACTTTATAGCCTTCCTTCAAGGCAATTTTTCTATCTTCATCTGTGACCTCCACATTGAAATTTGTACCCTGTGGTTTTTGCTTGATAACATTAGTTTTCCATGTATGGTTTCTTAAACAAAACTCTTTGCAACATTATATTAAAAAAAATACAAAATTCATTGCTCTACTTACAAGTCGAGACTGCAAATTCATATAGCCACCAGAGCCAAGTTTGTGTTGGCCAACCTTTTCTATTCTTGCTTTTGTAGCCACGGATGTGTCCTGCAATCTATGAACAATTTCAAACATCTTAGATTATATATTTACAAATATTAATAATTAGTGCATGATTAAAATATACTTAATACTATAATGACATACCTCTTTTTGCCATGTGCTGCTTCATTATCTCTATCTTCACATAGCCTTTTCTCCTTTGCATCTTCTATTATTTCATTCCACTCCATTGGTGGAATCATAGGAGGACAGTCGTACTTTGGGTTATCCTTAAGACCTCTTCTATATTGATCCCTCATAGTCTTTATATGCTTTGCTGCTCTTTTCAGAAGTAGGCCAGTGTCAAAAATGTTTTTCCCAAATTTCTCCTCAATGGATGCAATTAGCTAATTTTTTAATTCTCCAGCTTGTAAATTCCACCTTTTTAAAAACAAATAGATTGTTAGATCAATAACTTTAATATATTACAATAAATAGAAGAAAATAAAAATTATGTAGCAATGATATGAAACTACGTACCTGTTATGTATGGTGGGTCCAAACAGTCTCAATGTCATATGAAAAAGATGTTCAAAGAAAGCATTATTACCTACAAAAACATAAAAGATTTATCAGTCCAAAATGAGTAATGTAAAAGTAAACTAAATTTACACTTTAAAAAATATCAATTTTAAAGCACTTGGAAGCTTTCGTTCTCTTAATGGAAACATAGTTTTCTTATTCAACAACAATGTCCCTTCATACAAACCAGGACTCATCACACAAACTACTCCAAGAAATGGATCAACTTCAATAGTACTGCTCTCTGTTGGTCTACCTCCCTAGCTATGTTCATGTCTCTCTATGTGTGGCTATATATATATATGTATGTATGTATGTATGTATGCGTGGTGTGTGTATGCATGTGTTTGTGTGTATGCAAGCTTCTGTAGACATCATTTAAGCACTAATGTGCTACTTCGTTGTTCATCAACTTGTAGAAAGAAATTACAAAATATAGCAGATTACAAAATATAGAAAAACAAGGTTTTACTAGTTCTACTAGGCATAGACGATGATTTTTGCATGGTCCTTGTTGTTGACAATATAGTGGACCACCAACTGAAGGAGGAGTCCGCACTTCATCATGAGCTGAAGAATAGAATATTGTTAGCAAAGACATTTGCAATGGATAAAGATCAAATGGGATGCTAGTGAGAAACGTCGACAAAAAAAAAGGTAAGTGTTATAATGTTGATCAAAACAAACAAAGTGTTACTTACACGAAGGTATTGTGAAACAACCCTGACCATGTTCAGCATGTGATGTCGCAACTGGTACATATGTATATACAAGAACACATAAAATCAGAGATCATGATCCATAAGATACTATAAAATATTAATATCTATTGAACTTCTATTACTGCTTTAGTCGAATTACTGCTTACTTTCAAAGATTGGATTCAATGGCCCAAGTCTATTCTCAGTGCCTCTTTCTCCTCACTTCTGTCACCCTTGATGATAATTTGAACAAGCTCATTAGTGTATCTTTGTGTAATTTGTTGGGTGATGAATATAGGGTCAGTACTAAGGCCAATGTCATGTAGATATGACACTCGTATTTCAGATTGCATTTGATCAGCGATCATTGTAGCTTTTTCCTATCAGTTGTGACATCAAATATTTGTATACTTTCATCAAAATAACTCCAAAGACATAAAGAAAAGAACATAATAATAGGACATTTGTTTCTATATTAACATTAAAATTTACAATAATTAATGTTTACCTCTACTGAAGGTGTCTGACATGGTGCATCCATATCGCCCTATGAAAAAAATTAGTAAGGCTTAGAAATCAACAGTGAAATTAAAGTAATAGACTTACCAAAAAAAATATTAATAATAAAGTAGATTGTATATGTAAATAATTTGTCTTAAGTTAAAAATTTAGCGTAACTAATGTTTATATCTAAAAAAAGATTTGGCATGTTCTACTTAATGTTTATATGTGCACATATGGTTTGGAAAGAAATATTTGGTCATACAAGACCCCATCATAGTTGACATTGATCATACCTGAAGATTTCATTGATCATCATGATCATCATCCATGTCATCATCATCATCATCACCATCATCGTACTCATCACTTTGATCATTGTCGTCACCACCGCCATCTTCATCACCATCATCATCCTCTTGATCACTATCATCATCATGACCATCACCATCTTCATCACCATGATCATGATCATCATCAGCATCATCATCATCATTATCACCATTATCATTAGCATGACCAAAATCATCACCATTTTCTTCTTCTTCATCACTGGGTAACTATTGTTCCTGATAATCATTTACTTCCTCTTGTGCTTCTTCAATATCTTCTTCTTCGATCACATTATACTTTACAGGCCTTCCTCTTGGGTCATGTCTAACAACAAATGACCAACCTGGTTTGTCTGGAACACCAAAGTAAAAAACTTTCTCGCATTGACTTGGAAGAACATAGGGCTCATCTCCGACTGGCTCAAATGACCTTGTATTAATCATAGTAAATCCACTATCGTGTTCAATAATAGTCCTATCGGGATCATTTTGATTCATTCGTAACCCAAACCATTTGACGAAAAATAGAACTATTTTGAATGAATTAAAGTTGCACTCAAGTATATCATCCAAAATGCCTTAGTATCAATTTTCAAATTATTGTGAATGTATGTCAGTTCTAGATGAAATATTTGTGACTGTGAAGACAACACTTATCCCGAAATCACACATTTTCTTCATTTCATCTAACTTTTTGTGTAGAATTTATAGCCATGGTAGTACATAGATTTGTGCTATTTGACTTGCAATTATTCAAACATGTCAAGAATCTTCTCATTGATCTGTGAGTTGATATTAAACTTATGTCTCATGATTAGTAATCTTATGCATACCTTTGTATCTCTTAAGCCATATATTAGATCAAGTACCATTGGCGTAATATTGGGATCTCCATTATGATGAGCTTCTTTAACCAATGATGCAACACCATCCCATGTTAATGAGTGACCATTTTCTTGAGACTGTTCAATCCACACTGTCATCCAATCAAGATTGTTTGAAATATACAAGTGTAGTGCATCCCACTCATGACCAACTATAAAGAAGACAATTACACCAGTTAGAAACAACTTATATATATTGATGATGGATAAGAATTGTTAAATTACAAAAAAAAACTTATAATTACCTCTTACCCTCCTCAATCTACCTTTCCCCATCAGTACTCCCCTTTGAATTTGTCATTACAGTTGGGATCCCAAATGCGATCTAGATGGATACCTGCTACAAACTTTGGAAGATATTCACTGATATACACCATGGTCTATTATATCATATATTCCTCTATCATAGAACCCTTAGGATGTGCTCTTTGTCAAACCAAGCCCTTCATAAATTTCAAATGCCTCTCAACCATCCACATTGATCTAGCTTGTATAGGTCCACACAATTCAATCTCCTCAACTTGATGTATGAGGTAGTGTTCTTGAGCATTGAAAAATGTTGGAGGTAAACACTTTTGTATTTCACACATAAGTTGTGGAATTTTTCTCTTCCAATATTTTATATCTTTTTTATCAATTTCTTTAGATGATAACCACCTAAATGAGATTCAACACGCAAAAACACATAGAGGAGATTTCAAATAAAATTATACAATAGATTTCAGATTAAAAGCTACAAATCTAAGAAAAAACACTCTTCTAACCTCATGTATTTTTCAAGATCATATATAACTTGTTTAATACTGTTGTCAAATTGTTGTGGAAGGGATAGAGGTAAGACGAACTGCAATCATTAAAAAATGATCATTTCAATATATTATTAAATAATGCAACTAGTACTACATTCAATCTTACAAATATACTATAAATAGAAAACATGACTTACCTTGAGGAAGGTATGCCAATCATGTGTCTTCAACCCTGGCCCAAAATCACCTTTCTTTGATAGAAGAGTGCTTATATTTACAACAAATCTTGTTGGAAATTTTGTTTTTTTTATGACTTCTCTTAATGCATCACTTTGTTGCTCAGTTAATAACCAAGGAAGGGCACTTGTATTTATGCGATCTTCATTCCTATTTGATTCAATGAAAACTTTTAGTGCATGATTAGATTCATGAATGTTAGTACAAATTTTAACAATTTGTTCTCTAACATGCCTTCCATCCAACATTTTCCATAGTATCTGTGTTACATTCTTTCCAATATGCATAGCATCAAACAAATGCGCGATTGGGAGATCCTTGTAGTATGGTGACCTACTAAATTGAGTAGGATAAATTTTCATTCCTTTAGGAAGTTGTTCATTGATTCTTTGACGACCTTCACGAGCATCAATTACAACATTAGTAAATATAAGACAATATCGAAATACAAATTGTAAACTTTGGACAACAAATTCGACATTACCTCGATGATTTAGTCGATCATATTCCAACTTCCATAAATGAGGTGTCATTCTTCGTGGCCTTGATGATGTCTCTTCTTTCCCATTGAAAAGATGTTTTTCAGCAATTTGACACCTATGATTATTGTGGAGAAAGTGTTTAAACTCATCAAACACCTGCTTTCCTAAACTTCTTGAATGACGACATTTCATCTTTGGACCACAAACTGGACATGCAAATTTTCTCTTTGTCTAAAGACCTAAAAGATCATGTATAATTGGATCATGTACAATTATCATGCACAACTTAAGCATTTGATAGTAATGTGTAAGCAGTATAACAGACCAAAAATATGTGATCTTAACAATATAACATACCACAAAAATGAGTTAGCCCAGGGGCATCATGTATTGTCCATACAAGCATTGCGTGGAATTGAAATTGTCGATGTCCTATCAGTCTAGGGATGTCATACATAGTGATGCCATTCCATAACTTCAAAAACTCATCAATTAAGGCCTCAATATACACGTTCATATCTTTAACTTGGTATTTACCTAGCAATTGAATGAACATAAATATTACGTAATTATTATAACCATTTTCATGCACTATTTATAAATTAATTTAGATAACTATTAAAAAAAAAAACCTGGCACAATCATTGACAACATTATGTGTTCCCTATTTATGGACATCCAAGGAGGAATGTTATTGTTAATAACAAAAATAGGCCATACTGAGTAAACAGATCTCATATCTCCATATGGATTGACACCATCCATCGCCAATGAAAGTTTCAGATTATGAAGTTCTTCTTTAAAATGTGACCATGTTTCTTCTATCTCTTTAAATGCAGAACCATCGGTAGGCATTCACATAATGTTATCCTGACTTCTATTGCGTACATGGTAATCCATAAATTATGCCAAACTAGCGCACCTGAATAACCGTTCCAGACGTGGAATAATGGGAATGTATCGAAGAACCTTGTGAGGCACTTTTATTATTATTTGATCTGACCGATATCTACTAACACGATAATTATGACATTCTGTTGCAAACTCATGTTGTTTATGATATAGAATGTGATCATTGGGATATGCATGTATTGTCTGATAATTCATTCCAATCTGATCCATAATGTTAGATAATTCTTGGTACAAACGAGGCAAAATGTTTGATGGTGGTAACAAAAATTCACTAATCAACCTACAACAAAAAATATGCATTGTTAATATAATGAATAGTAATTGTATGCTAACCTTGAAGATGACAAAAATGACATACCTTAGCATATGTGACATTGCTACATTGGATATGTTATTCATAACCTTTAAGTTCACCAACAACACTATAGCTGACAATAGAGTTGTTTGGGAGCTTGGGTATAAGGGCTCGTGTGCCTTCTCAAGTAAAGGTATATCAAGACCATCTTCATCATTATTATTAGATTCACTAGTACCATCATTGTGAGCCTCTTCATCACTTGCCCCAATACCATCTTCTTCAATCATGTCCTCTGGCACATTATCATCTTCTTCCATGGGAGCGTTATCCTCAGCTTGGATATTCACACCTCCATGTTCCTCCAGTAGGAAATCCACATTCAGCAATGGACAAAAATCATGGCCCCCTTCAACATGACCATATTGCCTACAATGACTTTGGGCTATTCTGATTAGAATTCTTCAATTCTTTAAACCCTTACACTTTTTGCAAGGACAATGACATTTATCAGGTTTTCTTCGGAATTGAGCCCACAATGCAGCCATTGTCTCATTATTTTCTTCTAGATTCATATTGTCAAGCGTGGTCTTTCTTCATAGGAAAATATACCTACAAATAAATTGGACATGTTTTGATTAATGTTTATATCTGCACATATGGTTTTTGTTAATTAATGTTTTCAAATGTAACTAAAATGATTACAAACATATCAAAAAGGACCTTCACAGGGTCTTATTACATCAACTGTTCTAACATGGTCATGTTGGTTATCTTGAGACCTTAATGTATTCTCATGCCTTCAACCTTGACCTTGATGCTCCTGCATCATTCTCCCAAGGATTAAGGAAAGTTGGATCATCATGGAATTGAGTAGGCAGACCTTCCAGGAAGTTGCAATACTTCAACCTTGTAAGTGTCACGTCAATGCAATGGGTACTAAACAAACAATTTAAGTTGCTGAGAAATGGTTGTTATGAATTCAAATTGTAAGCATCACCTCAATGCATTGGGTATTAAAAAAATAATTCAAGCTGATGAGTATGGGTTTTTATGAACCACAACTCATGAAATATGCATTAAGTCCATACCTACTATTTACAATGAGTATGGGTTTTTTTCCTAAAAACATACCTGTTGTTTATAGTCAATAAGTTTCTATATCTTCTAAAAAATTTGAAGCAATGAGCCAAAGTCACATGGTTGAAGATGATCATTGTCCCCTCAAAGCGCCATCATTTGATAAATTGTTGCATTGAAATATGATCTAGAAAGGGCCTTTCCACATAGTATGTTGGCACTATTTGGCAATCATCGATCATGTGGTTATTGCAAAGAGGCTAAGGACCAAACATGGAATCATGGAGATAGTGCACGGATGTACAAGGAAAATTTGTTGCTCTTTAGCTACTAATCTTGCTTTGTGCTTGTCAATTAAAACATTATTTTAAAACTTGATCTTAATACTTTTTATAATCAATGGCTTTCTTTCCAATGTCTATCTCTCGACTCGACACATTTTTTCATTTTTCTTTCTTCTTGCTTCATCATAAATACTTGGTTCACAAGCAATTATGGTGTTCTTCTTGCTAAGATTATGAAGTGGACAATGACTTTCAACCTAGATAATCAAATGTTTGGCTAAATTTTTTTGGGTAAGTGTGATGATATGTAGTGCACTATAAATTTTATCTTCAATGAAAGGATTAGCACCTCTAATTTTCAAATGGTGATCAACCAGAACTAGCTAACAATCTAACCTAAAAAATAGATTTTATGCCAAATTCCAATCATAGTTAAAGACATTTAGCTATTGGAAAATGACAAGATTATGTCTTATTTCATATATGCAATAAAATGGGCAAGAAATGTGGAAGAACGTTAAGTTTTTATCCACCAAAACATGAGTAAAATTGTATAAACTGAATGTATTTTTAAAAATAATGTCAATTCCCTTCAAAAGAAATATTTTGCATGCAACTTACTTGCTGAAGATATTTCAAGTTCAGCAACTCTTTAATCAAAGGATCCACAATAGTTGGAAGCTTTGACCTGTCTATCAGATGTGGCTTGGCCTGCAGCAACAAAAAATTCTTAGTATATGCATCTCAACATTTAAAAAATACATCAAGTAATTTAGGTCAGTTACAATCTGTAAATTAATTGGCATTTGTTTCTTCTTTGACATATTCAAAAATCAAGTACAATTAATAGGAATACAAGAGAAAAACTTGGAATTCTACTAATGTCATCAATGTTAATCTTGGGACTAGTACAAAGCCAGTAAGAAATCTGCAGTTATACCAACCAAGATATTTACAAGACTTGATCACAAAAGGTTCATTTAGCACAAAACAACTTCAAAAATATTGTATATATACACTCTTTGATGCTGTCAAAGGGAACAATTATTTTAATGATGTTTTACGTAAGAATTTCTAGAGGAAATGATAAGCATGAAATATATTCAAGTTTTGACACTAAGGAATTGAAACATCTGCACTCAGGAATTGCCCGGAGTATTTAAAGAGTGTGTATCCCACAAATGAAATTGGTATAAATGTTACAACCACCAAATTTGGAGGGCATGGAAATTTAGTCATCACTATCCTATGTAGTACACTTAATTTCATATGTTGGAATCATTTTGTGACTTGTACACATGATAGTCCAATAGTTTTTAGTGTCATCTTCATCACAAATTTTCTATGATAGTCTAATAGTTGCAGGTGGCATCTTTGTCACAATTTTTCCATGATAGTTTTGTTGGTATGAATTTTTGCATAATTGAATTCCTTTGTCCAAGGTATAGAAGAATTCAGATTGGGATCCACCTATGGTGAATAGGGTTTCTAGCCAAGTCATATTGTGTAGGTCTTTGAAGAAAATTTTTGTCGAAACCCTAGGTCTTGTTTTCTTTTAAATTTTTCAAGTGCGAAACTAAAAATATGCGAAGATTCCTATCCTTTTCAAACTTTTCACACCCTTAGTCACATCTTTTCTTTTGTGTTTCTAACTACCCGATCCCTAAAAGATCTACGAAAATCGCTATCTCGCTATGAAAAGATACAAGTATTTTACCCTTAGCGACATAGCGACCACCACTAAGTTGAAAAGCAGTACCGTCAAGTGGAAATATGTTGACCAAATATTGTATTGTTTCAGAGATATTTCATCACATTTACAACAGATATGTAGGTACAAAATGCGTCAACATAAATCTTATCTTTTTCGACCAGTCGCTTTGTCGCTATCGAAGAAATTGGGCACTTTGCCATTAGCGACATGATGCCTTCACCAAAAATAATGGCCGGCAGTGACTTTTAAATTTTTTGATGATCGTAAGTTTTTTTAGGCTGCATGGTGCACGTGCTATTTTATTATGTGTCAAATGCATTAATGAGGGTAGTTATGACTTCACTCGCCTTTATCTTTCCAACCTTGAATTTTGATGAGTCACCAGAAATCGCTATGTTGCTATCGAAGAATTGGTGTCTCTCACCGTTAGTGACATAACGCCTAGATGGAAAGTAGTACTGCAAAAACTTTTCAGAGTAAGTGGGTCCTAGAAAGTACTCCATCAGATATCAATTATAAAGCTATGGAACATGCTGGCATCTAATGGGCTACACGTAAATGCCAAGAAAAGCAAAGACACCGAGATTCGCTATTTTGCTATCGAGAACTTGTTCTTCTCGTCGTTAGCGACATAGCGCCTGGTCGAGAAATAAACAAATATGGGACCCAAGTAGCAAGTAATATAGCCAATATTTCATCACGTCATCAATGATTGGACCCACACCCTATTCACAAAATATATGAAAGACTAATCGTTAGATCTATCTCAGATCCATGATTGTCGCTATCTCGCTATGGCGATTTGCATGAAGGTTACGAATAGTGACATGGCGACAAGGGGTCCACCATATTTCTTTTGAGCAATGCATCAAATGTCATCCACATGATCAAATCAAGATCAATGACGGGAGCTATCTCGCTATGGCAAGGTGCTCACTCTTTATGTATAGCGAGATAGCGCCTAAGTGACACGTGTCCTCAGAGTTCTATGGGTCTAGTTCAGAGGTGCCAAAAATGAAGGAAAGGTACACATGGAAAATTTTTATTGGGTTGACTTCTAGCTTGTCAAGAGGAACATGAGTCATCTTTGCTTGCATCCCTAGATCATAGGATTTTTCGTAAATCTCCGGTGTAAATTTGAATATAGAAGGTGATGCCACCCTGTGCATTTATGAGAGATGAAAGCTTCGTGTGTGAAGAAAAATAGAGTATAACACAAAAGATTTTCTTAATTCCACCATACTTGAACAAAGATTCAGAGCATTTCTAACTAGAAATAGTTGTTGAGAAGACTGTGTTGGATTCAGTAAGATTGTGAAGCAGTTTGTTTGCAGAAAGATTGCAGAAACACTAAGAAGAACTAGAGTGAAATTCAAAGTAATTACTTGCATTATAATCCTCTTGTTGTTTCAATTCCTTCGAGAGTTAATTAAAATGGATCCAAAATAGAAAGCATTTTTTGGTCAAGAGAACTATTTGGATAGGAATGTCCATGATGATTTGCTTGAACTACTCCCTTCTTCCACTATTGAAACTATAGAAGTTAAGAGGCTAACTTCATTAAACCCTAGGCTAAAAATAGCAGATGGGCTATATGACAAAGGAAACTGGGTTAGGGATGCAACAAATTCACAGACTGGTCTTGTTTTATTCAAAAAATGGTTTTCAGAGAGGAAACTTTTTGCCCCACATGCCAACATCTAGAATTTTGGTATAGGGAAAATGGTGGTTCCCAGTGTTTTCATGGATTATGATCTTTTGGAAGTAGTAGCTAAGAATTACGACCAAGCCCTTAGGGTAGTGAGGAGAACTGATGGTGAAATCTTGATTATAAGCAGCGCAGAGGAGATTAGGGAAGTTTTCAATTTAGGGCCTGTCGCTGATTATTATGTGCCCATTGATTTGAAAGGGTTAGAAAATGAGTATATGTCTAAGAGAGATGCAGTTAGGAAAGGAGTGTTGAGCGCACACATAGGTAGAATTAGAACACTGCCAGCAATAAAAACATCCTCCAAGGAGCCTTTCAAAAGGGCATACTTCAATTCTAGGGCTATAGAAATATATAGGTCCTTCTGTAAAGCTTTTGGGAGAGATGAAGAAGAGTTCATGCTTGTGGATTTTATGTATATGATTACTCAGATTTCCTCTTTTGGTGTGGATATAATTTTTGATTTTGCTTCTTACTTAGTTGAGGAGATTCACATTGGACTGATTGGAATTGCTAAGGGTAAGGTGGAAAAAACTTTTGGCCATTATTCTCTGTTAATGCACATGTTCTTATTCAAGGGAGTAACATATTTTAGGAAAGAAATGGAATTAGACAGAGAAGAGAGTGGGGAAGCATTACCAGTTCAATTGTGGAGTGTAGATATGACTTGGGATGCAGAGAATGCTAGTTTTGTCAAGTTTGATAGGTATTTCGCTTCAAAGATGAGATGCCTCCTATTAAGGGACAATCCCATAATCCCTAAAGCATTAATGAATCTCATTAGGCCTATAGACAAACCAAGTGGTTTGAAAGTTTCACATAATTGGGGAGATGTCATTCCATATTTTGTTTCTACTGTATTTAGAATATATGGTTTTAAAGGAAGCCCTCACGTTCTACCCTACCAAGTGCCTTTGAAGGTAGGAGTTGTTGAGATATTGTGACAGCTGGGAGGAGTGGAGGAAGCCCTTCTATTGAAAAGACAAAATGGGTCAATTTTTCCTACTTGTATAGTGGCTCATCATTTTGTAATCACAAAAGGAGGTTGGCTTTCTCTGCACAAGATTTTGAATCCTTATAAGATGGCCACTTCCCATCCTCATTTTTGTGATTCTGAAGGATTTTATCATTTGGCTCTGAGGCAAAGAATTAAGCTTGGTAAAATTGAGCATGAATTTTATTTTCCTGAAGAATTAATAAGGAATGAGTACTCCTTGTAGGAGCAAGAGACTAGGAAAGAAAAGTGGAAAGTCTTTTCTAAAATTTTGGATTTCATTCATTGTTTTGATCTAGATTATAGTCCTTTGGATGATGCAGTTACAAATGTAGATAAGATGAGAAAACTTATGAATAATTTTCCTAAAATATTAGAGGCAATGAATTAAAAGAAGCAATTCTTTATTAGGTTTTACCCGAATAAGGCTAGGGAAGTAATGGGAAGATTGGGTTTTACTCCCAATATAAGGGTAGGTCAATTAACTGTCCAAAAAAGGCCGAGATATACTATTGTTCAAAATAAAAAGAATAAAGTGGACAAAGGCAAACAAATAATTGAGTCCACTAGTAGGGTTTTGGAAGAGAGGCCTACTAAGCCCTCCCCTAAGAGGAGAAAAATAATAAGAGAGGAGGATTCTCATGTTGAGGAGTATTCACCTTCATAGACCCCTTTGAGAATCGGGGAGGAGTAGCTCACTATTGAGCAAATTGAACAAATTGGATCACAAGGGGGAGTTTTTGTCACTCAAGCAGAGATCAATGAAGAGAACCCCCAGGAACCTCTTGTGCCAAGCCTCGAGCTAATTGTAGCTGATTTTAAGGGAAGGAAATTGGACCCTATTTTGGAACAAGCCAGCTAGCAATTTTTGTCATATGACAGTTTTGTAAGGTCTAGGGCTTTCCATCAATTTGTTTGGAGGGAAAACATCCACAATTTTGAGGAAAGATGTAAGAACATGAAAACAGAGCATCCAGAAATGGATGAAGCTTACATCCAAAACCAAATAAAGGAGCAAATGATGCAAGAATTCTAGAACATTACCCCTAAGGAGGGAAGGCAAATGGTAAAAACTTCTAACATACTATTGTTGCCTAATTGAGATATTGCAGATGCATTGATTTTCAACTCTGTTTCTAATAGACTGGAGTTACAAGACCCAAATAAAAAGGAATTTGCAGGGACTTCTTTTAGTGATGATCAAGCTGCTCTTGTTATGTGGTCATTAAGAAGAGGATCCAGGATTGTATCAGCATAGTCTGATGGTTCAGGACTGATAGGGAATATTATTGTGAGGAGAGTTGCTGATAACTCACACGTACAGACAGCCCACATGAATGTGGATTATTCTTAGTTTGCCTTGGCTACTGCTAAAAGGGAGGAAAAGGAAATGTTTGAATTACAAAGTAAATATGAGGCAGTTGTGGATGCCTACAATAAAGAGGTAAAAAGGAGAGTTGAGCTTGAGAACAAGCTACTGGGAAAATCCACCAGGCCTAAAATAACATACCCTCACCCCCCTATTGAACCTTTCAAATCTACCCCCCTCATTGAAATACCAGAGACACCCCAAGGGCCATAGTATTACACTGCTAAGGATTTTGAAGAAGAAAAGAGTAAACTGTGGGCCTTACATGTAGAGCTGGAATCTAAATATGAAGATAAAATAAGAACAACTCTTACATATCTAGGAGACAAGGTTGAATGGCCACTATTCCATGATCAATTGGCCAGGGTGATTAACATCTGGGAGGAGTTAAAAGTAGATGATGAGGCTCTAAAGCCTATTGTGAACAAATGGGTGAGAAGGGAGAAAGCAGTAACCTTATTGTGTCTATCTGTTATAAATAATTCTCATGATCAGATTGATAAAACCTTTGACATTGTTTGTAATCTTGTTGATTTTGATAGCAAAATGATACATTTACAGAAGATAATAATAGGCTACTTAGACAAATATAAGAGCCAAAAATTCAATTTATTTCCTCATGCCCTAGATAAGAAAAATAGTTTGAAAAGAAAAGAGGAATGGGCGAAGGAACTTGATGATTTATTCTGTTTAAGAATGAATCAAGTCATAAATGAAACAGGGCATGCACGGTGGGCCACCACAACAGAAGAAATGGTGAAAGCCAAAATATTCTTTGATTCTTTAAAACAGGAATTTTTTGATATTGATAATGAGGCTGATTATATAATAAAGAAATAGAAGGATATTTTGCAATTCAATTGGCCAGATGACACATTATTTGACAGGTGGATGGCAGAAATGCCTTCTAGTGAACAGTTTGATGTAGATGAAACTGATAGTGATGAGGTGCAGGGTGAGGAAGTCCAAATCATTGATACCATCACTACTCAAACCTAATCAGAAGAAGAAGACAAGAAAAACCTGTCACTTTTAGTTGCAGAACTAGGACCACAAGATCTCAATACAATTAAAGAAAAGGAAAAGGTAGAAGTTGTCCTTACCATGCAGAATGAAGGTGGTGGAAGCCTGCAGGTGGAGGTTAATGTGCCCTTGTCAGAACAAGCTTCATTGTTGGATAATTTAGCAGTTACATATGAAGATGAATTAGATCAATAGTCAACTCAGCAACATTAGAACATGTAACAAAAGCTGACCCACCGAAAGGAATGATTTGATTTTGATATCTTCTGTTACCCATAGTTTTGTCATTTTGTGATAGGTGTATGTAGATATTCCTTGTAAAAGACACCTGTCAGTTTCTCTTAGCCTGAAACTTGTTGCATTTCACACTATATAAGTGAAATTCTAGGACAAGAGAAAAGGTCTGAATTCTATTTGCTAAGTGATACACTTAGCCTGTTTTTGGTCCACCATTTTTGAGCAAAAATTCGTGATGTATTTTCTCTGTCAGATCTTGAGAATACATGAATATAGAATGATCTGTGTTTCTTTCTGAACATCATTCTGAGTCTATTGTAAATTGTATACAATTTTCAAGGAAAATGAATACAAATTATGAACTGTCCCCATATCAGTCCTTTCTGAACCTTGTCTCCTTTTGATTACTTGGTTATCTTGATGTTGTATAAGTAAAGGCTTGTGCAATTGAATGCAGTTCAATTAGGTTGTATATCTGTTTATCATGGTTGTTAATTCAATGGATTAAGTAAAAGCTTTGATGAATTTGATAAGGTTGCTGCAGTAGTGGAAAGGATTTTGAATGACGATTTCTGATAAGAATTGCTGATAAAATTTGTTGTAAGGCAAAAAATTAGATCTAGAGATTTGTAGTAGACTCTGAACCCCAATGGATTAGGCACTGATCAAATTTAATCCAGCTGAAAGAGAAATGTGTCACACATGATTGTCAAAATGCAGAATTATAATCAACTTTACTTTTATTTCCTGTAGATCTTCAAAGTTGGCCTCTACTTGTTTGCATGGAATGTTTTAGCTTTAGTTAGCCATTATTGCTGAGAACATCTGCAGACCTATAGAAGATTTTTGGCCATATCTGTTATATGTGATGTGTTTATTAAAGTATCAAGAATTGTACATGTATTGGAGAATTTGAGATGAGAATCAAAATGAAACTAAGATAATTCTCATACAGTTTTCCCAGTCTTGTATCATCCTTGGGTATACCCACCCTGGTTTTGTAGAGCCAAAAGAGTAGAAAACCACCCTTGATTTTGTAAAAGTTTGGCCCAAATGGTGTGCACATACAATTGATAATAAGAATTGGCTAGTCTTTAGACTGTGTGAGAATTTTCATCTTAGTATTAAGCATTTTGTTGCTTAGTAGTTTTAAAACACCAACAAGTTTGTTATTCATCCAAATGGAAACCCTTGTAGGAAGACCTAATTGCAATGCAACAATTAAATGTAATGTTGAAATATAGGAGAGAGATTCTTTTGGTTGAACTAGAAGATAAATCATCTTCTAACAAAATGACAGAGACTTTCGGTGAAGGATCCAAAGTACATCAATTCAATTATAGTCTAGTAAATTTAGGTGCCATCTTCATCATAAGCTTTTGAAGATAGTCTAGTATTTGTAGGTGTCATCTTCATCAAAAAATTTCCATGATAGTCTATTAGTTTGAGGAGTCATCTCCATCACAAGTTTTCCATGGCATACTTGTAGTTAGAGGTGCATTGAAGACCTTTTATCACTACATGAGCTAGTAGTAGATGGTGATTATTCATTATCATCATCATCATCTAACATAGAATCACATGAATATCATGTTTTATAGCCCACATGGCCTAGGTATTGAGGGTACAACTCCAAGCACTAAACACACCAGATTTCAAACTATTATCTTAATGTGTTGATGTTTAAGTTGAATGTTCTAGAGTTGAAGAGAGAAACACACTCAATTTTTTTTTTCTTTTTGTTCTTTTTTTGAATATGAAACTATTGTCTAAATGATACAATATAATTATGTATTATTAAAACAAAATTACAAGAAAAATATGATACCAACACAACTATATTTATAAAACAAAAAATTTGTCATTATTATTTCTTCTAAGCTTTTACAACTATAGCTTCTGCATATACATTTCCTTTCTTTTCTTTCATTACTATAACAAAAAGTATAATAGTTGTTACAATAGACCAACATTCCATATGATAAATCTGCATCTACACACTTTCAATAAGATGAAACAACAAGTACATTACATTCTTTTTGCAACTAGACTCTTTTTAACACTTATCATCAAAACATCACTGAGAAAAAACACTTGAGCGGAGACTCTCCCATTTATATTACACAACAATGGCTGAACTTTGGCATAAAAAATAATAATGATAGTAATAATATTCACTTCCATCTTCAATATTATCATAAAAACCTACAACAAAAATACACATGTACCTATGGAAATATGCTCGAAGATAAATCCCTCTCCTCGACCACCGGAAATGCAGGCGTGATTGGAGGTCATGAATGGAACAGCTTTTGAAGTCGAGCACATCAGGAAGAATGAAAGAAAGACAATATCGAGAGTTTCGAACTACTATTCTGCCCCCCCTATATTGATGCAAATGCAAGGCCCCCTTTCATATTATTCCCAAGGCTAGCAGGCATCATTAATCAAGTGGGTGGAGAAAACCTGAAACGAAACTGGGCTCAAAGAAAACCATGCGAAAATGCAGAGAAAACCATGTGAAAATGCTCCAAAAACGTCAAATGAAATCGGGCATGAAAAACGTAATTGGGAAAATGTTTTTTGAACTTTGCGGATGTATAAGCCCTGTGTTGGTCAAAATTTTGACCAACACGGGTCTTATATGTAAAAAATGAAATTTTTGCCTTTACATTTCGACCACCCTAAATTTATTTAGTTGATGGTCGAAATTTTTGGTCGAAAAATGATGTTAAATGTAGTAGTGATACAATTCATCAATATGTTGATTTATTCTCTTTCTTTCTAGAAAATAAAGGATTCACTTTTAAGAATATGTTTTAGTACATTTTAACTCGAATTGTCACTATATTCTCTCATTTACCATAGCATTCATCTTCAAAACAATTTTTAAGTTACTTTATTTCTTTATTTAGATGAAGACTAATATTTTTAGTTGAATGTAGCTGATGGTGCAATGTAAAATATCTCACCTAATTTGTAATATTTGGCTATTCTTTTATTATTGTTTTGGATTGTTTAATGAAAATTTATTTTCCTTGATTTTTTATCCATGTCATTGTTTGGATTTTTATTATTTTCCATTAAAAAATCAAAATTTATTTGGGAAACATTTGTAATATTTTTCTAATTATGTTTGTTGAAACTTCCCCTAAATGATAGGCATGTTCTCTGGAATGTGGAGTATTTGAACAACACCATAGAAGAATGTTGTATTGAACCTTTGCTCTTATTCATAGTACCATGATTTGTCCATGCAACAACTCTCTACAAACAAAAGTTATGTTTTTTTATTTTTTTGAGTTTGGTATTTAGATTTTTTTGTAAAATTTGGTCTTCAACAATTCAATGTGATTTTGGCAAATTTTAATACAATTGTTATGGGTATTTTTATGAGCATTATTTTACAACTATTTCAAAACTGTTGCATTTTGTTTTACGATTTTTGTCAATCATTTTTAACCATTCCCTAAAATTTGTATTATATTTGGTTGATTCTTTATGATTCAATGGTTAAAGAACTCATATGCATATCGTTCTTGAGACACAATATTAGTAAATATATTCGTCTTTAAATAAAAATCCTAAAATAACCCTTCTTTGCCCAAATGTGAAGACACAAAAAGCTACCAACAGTTGGGTCTGAATTTCACAGGATACAACTCCCCAATTAGATATACAAGGAATACGATTAACAAATGCTTTTAACCTAAAAGCAAAGGCTACCCTCACTATTTTTGGATAGGAGGCTAATGTATGAAATAAGACTTAAATAAACCAATAGTTATGTAGCAAATTAGAGACATACAATTGCCAACTGCATATCAAGTTTAAGAAATCAAAAATGTAATTTAAAAGTAAACACAAATCTGCTCTACAAGCTATCGACTCAAGAAAAAATTGTAGATATCATCAACAATCATGATTTAAACAACAACCATGAAAGAAATGTCTTTGAAGCTCACAATCTTTTGATATTTTTCATTTAGTTCAAAATTTTCAAATTTCAAAAACATTCTTTCAATCACAGTATTACAAAAATACAACATCAATATGTTGATTTATTCTCATTCTATATTTTCTCATTTACCATAGCATTTATCTTGAAAACAATTTGTAAGTTACTTTATTTCTTTGTTTAGTTGAAGACTAATGTTTTTAGTTGAATGTAGATGACGGTGCAATGTATAATATTTCATCTGATTTGTAATAGTTGGCCATTCTTTTATTATTGTTTTGGATTGTTTAATGAAAATTTATTTTTCTCAATTTGATATTCATGTCACTGTGGGATTTTTATTATTTTCCATTAAAATCTCAATATTTATTTGGCAAACATTTGTAATATTTTTCTAATTATGTTTGTCAAAAATTCCCCAAAATGTATTATGCATTATTTTTAATGTTTCGTCTAATACTTCCCCTAAATGATTTTATCCAATTTTAGGTATGCATGCTCTCTGGAATGTGGAGTATTTGAACAACCCCATAATAGAACGTTGTAATGAACCTTTGCTCGTATTCATGGTACCATGATTGTCCATGCAACAACTCTCTACAAACAAAAGTTACATTTTTTTGTTCTTTTGAGTTTGGTATTTAGATTTTTTGTAAAATTTGGTCTTCAACAATTCAATGTGATTTTGGCAAATTTTAATACAACTGTTATAAGTATTTTTATGAGCATTGTTTTACAAATATTTCAAAATTATTGCATTTTTTTTTACAATTGTTGTCAATGATTTTTTAACCATTTTCTAAAATTTGTATTATTTTTGGTTTCTAATTCCCCTTTCATTTTATTTTTGTTCAAATACATACTCAGTGATCATTCTTTGTGATTCAATGGTTAAATAACTCATGCATATTGTTCTTGAGACACACTGTTAGTAAATATATGTCTTCAAATAAAAATCCTAAAACAACCCTTATTTGCCCAAATGTGAAGACACAAAAAGCCACCAATAGTTTAATCACTTTGCCATTGGATTGTGCCCCTCTGAATTTTATAGGGTACAACTCCCCAATTGGATATACAAAGAATAAGATTAACAAATATTTTTACCCTGAAAGCGAAGGCTACCCTCACTATTCTTGGATAGGAGGCAAATGTATAAAATAAGACTCAAATAAACCAATCTTTATGTAGCAAATTAGAGACATACAATTCCCAACTGCATATAAAGTTTAAGAAATCGAACATGTACTTCAAAAGTAAACACAAATCTGCTATGCAAGCTATTGACTCAAGAACAAATTATAGATACCCTTGACAATCATGATTTACATAACAACCATGAAATTAATGTCTTTGAAGCTCACAATCTTTTGATATTTTTCATTCACTTCAAAATTTACAAATTTGAAAAACATTCTTTCAATCACAGTATTACAAAAACAGACAAAAGGAAAACTAAGATTTAAAACCACAATATGCTCGTAGGAAGAACTGTCAAAAACCTATACAATCTATGCTTCCCCTTCTTACGCAGCATACAATCTCTCAAACCGCGAAAAGAAGAACCCCTTTCTTTTCTTTCTTGGACATATTTAACTTTATTTCTCCGATCGGTTCTCTTTTACTTACCAAAACTGATTCTGTAAAAGAGCATGATTATTCTTTTTATCTAGCTTTAACCTCTCGCAGATGACCTTTGCTTTGGAATTTTAATCCTTTATACCAATTATACTTCTAATAGCATAATTAAATCGTGTGACCCCTTTGATTTCATTCTTTATTTTCATATGGGTTTTTGACAATTCAAATCAATTAACAAATGTCAGTCGACGGATATTCCATAATGTCACTCCTGTTGGTGAATGTTTCCAAGTGTTCTATCGAGATTCAATCTATGGACCCAGCATCTGTCATGATCCTTCGTCTTATTGTAATTTCTTTTCTGGTCGTTAATCATCAAAAATGGATGATTTGCATTAAGACAGTTCCCAACATAGACACTGATGCTATCATAACTGTCTATGTGCTTCCTGATATGTATATCCAAATCCTCCATCAAATGCTGGGGTGAGCACTCTGTGAGCACAAGCGGCTCATACATGCTTTTAATCAATAAAAACTCTTCTAAGATCATAGCATTATGTCCTTTTGTGTTTCGAAAGGAATGTTCCCGGTTGTGCATCAATCAGCTTGATATGTGTATAAATTTGAATCACATTTGGGAGATGATATTGACCCCATCATTCTCATCATCAAGAAGATTTTGATCATGCTTGTTTGCAAAGGAATGTCAACATCTTAAATGCTCATATCCAAATTGGTGGTACATAACAAATATGAGTTCCGACACTTTCCATGCAAATCCATCTTTATTCTGATTTTCGCAATTGCAAATTTGCTTAAAAAATCCAAGCTCGGTATTGGTCCTTTTATTGCACATTCGATTATGTGTAAATCATGACACTTCTACTACATTCTGTTCAGCACGTACCATCCAACTGTTAAGAATTTCTCATAGAGGCTCTATCTGATTCATAAGGGAAGAGTTCTGAAAATGATTGGATGTTCTTTGATTGTCGATCAGGTGCATGGTAATCAAACACTGAATCTCCTATATGATAAGGCACTTTAGATGCCAAGTTTCAGTATATGGAGATGTTCATGAATCATCTGGACTAATCAAATAGCCTCACCGCCAGATATAACAATCTCATTCACTCTGAGAGAGAGACTGGAACACTTGGCTTGAAGTGGAGACGTTATTAAATTCCTCATGTCACTTCATCTTTAATACGATCAAAATATATGGATATAGGCCCGTGTAAGGAAACTTGAATTGGATGCCTCCATTCTATTAAAAGAATACCCAGTTTATATGGCTATGCATATCTATAAACTAGGTGCAACCAAGAAATTTTCTCAGGGAATGTTCATGAATTACTTCCTCATCCATAGATTCGTCATAAGACTTACAATCCTCAGTTTATGCTCAATTTGAAATCTTTGAGCCTTTCTCAACTTGGCTGAGATATTGGATTTGGTGTATCTTGCTGAGACTGAGACATTAGTAATTTCAAACTTTCACGTTTAGTTATGCATTTTGAACTAATGATCTGACACTTTGAATCCGGACTTGTTTCATCCTTTTGAATCATCGAACTCCTGAATCTGCAAGCTTCTGACCTCCTGACTCTGCATCTAAACACGTATTTGGATTTATACTTCGAAATTTGAACTTTTAAGGGTGAGCCCCTGATGAATCCAGATTCTGATCCTAAACTATTGAGCTTCTGAATCTACATATTCAAATTTTATATGTTGAGCCTTTAACTATAAACCTTCATTGAACTCCCGAACCTGTCAAATCTGCATTTCGGACTTTGAACTTTGAACTTTTGAACTTCTGAACCAGTTCAAATGGTACAAAGTGGTTCAGAACCACTTCATACTAGTTGAAGACTATTATAAAACTGGTGAGCTGACCCGACCTTTTGTCTGAACCCGAGTCTTTCAAAATATAACTTTACAAAGTACTTTTCAATATGGCTCAGGGGAGAATCAAAGAACACCAAGGAAAGGCCATTAGGAAGATCAGATTGTCAAGTTCAAAATTGAGGTCAAAACACCAATTAACACACACAAAGACTAATTTTATAAAGTGTCAAATTCAGATCATGGGCGATTTTAGGCCCATTCTTTACACCTATAATTTTTGTCCACTTGCAGGCAAAGCCATCAAATTTTCTTCAATGTTGGAAAATAACATCACTAAATTTACATTCCTATTTCTGTAGGAAGGGAATTCAGAGAAAAGTGAGCTTAGGAACTTGAAACTCCTCTTCATTTTGTTAGCCTTACAATAAAGAATCCATGGACAATACATCACAACGACAGTTCTACATGTGATTTTTCTACCATTATTTTAAAATTTACACTATTCGAGATTTTTTTTTCAAGCCCTAAAATTTGTGTAAGTTTTGGGTGGGGTTATGGATAGGAGATAATCTTAGTAGATAGAATATAACACTCATGTCTATTATAAAAACTTTGCACTCCTTTTTTTCAACCAAACAATAGCAAAGCTGTAGAATAAAATCCTCTACTTACACTTCATCGCACCTTTTAGTCAAGGGTTCCAATAGTTTTCTTGTGTAGCGATTCAACATCACAACATATATTATATTAAGGTCAAAGTAGATGGGTCAAAAGAGGGGCCTCAAGACACCTCTTACACTAAGGTATGTGGCCCTATTAAAACCATTGACTAGGCTGGCATTAATAGTAGAAGTGTCTTGATTTACACATAATCGAATGTAGAAGTGAACTTCATAATTTACGAATGATATGTAGAAATCTCATAATATTAATTGTTAGGGTAAGTTTAAATTCTCATATCATTAGTGCAATCTTTGTGAATAAGTTATTTTAAAAATTGTCTTCACCTTCAATATGGATTAATGAGACTTCTAGATCATTTCTATTGAACTTGAATTTTCATTATTTAAATTATTTTACTAATTAGTAAATAAATTCATAAATAATTTGTTAAAGAGATGGCAATTATAGTTTCAATTCTGGATGTTCTAATTCCTCTCTTAGAGGTGTGCACCTTTGTTATTGTATTTTAATTCCCTAGAATTATGCTCAATGATGGACACGACCAAAGAAATGAATCTTAATGACATCATAATTAAGACAATAAGTAAACTTGGTCATGGACTAGGCCACTAAAAAACTTCATAGGTAATATTTTTTACTATGTTTGAAGTAGGAAACTAAGTATTTGAGTATGGCTATGTGCTTAAAATTCCCAACTATGTATGGCTCTATCAAAGTTCATTAAGTGTGAAAAAACACATTCAACATTACTACTCGTGGAGATGGTCGATCCGGTTGACAGAAGAGCAGTGTCATTGAAATCTATGGTAGTCATTGCTAAGATTCTCAAAAAAAATTAGCCCCACATTCGGATTCAAAGTTTGGTTGAGGAGCATTGGGGTGGTAATACCTCTCTACTTTTTCTAGTTTCCAGGAAATTCTTCATCATTATTTTTCCCTCACATCTTTCCCGCAATAACATTCTCAAGGCTTAACTTTGTCCTTTGATGCTCAAGCTATCTTCATTTAGGAATAGATCCCTTTTTTCAACTTGGTCTCTATTCTACCCTATGATGCACCTATTTGGGTTGATTTACCTCCCCTTTGAATTTTGGTCGATAGATGTTCTTGATCAAATTAGCAATGCCCTTGGAAGGGTGATCGATATCAACATGGGCCTTGAAGGCTCTGTGTGCACAACTAGACTACATATTTAGCCATTGATCGAATTCCATCATCTATTTATATTGCATCATCATTTGGGGTTTGGTTTCATATAGTGGAGATAGGGAATAATGGTGTTTTTTGCCTTCATTATAGAAGTTGTAAGAATTATGAGGCTCAATGACCTACCCCTCATCCACAAAGGTGGATGCCCAAGAAATCTAGCGGGGTTATCTCGTCTACACTCCCCCCATCTTCGGTCAATGTTGCATCCTTTGGCTCAAGTGATATGGAAGTTTATCTTAATTTTTTTGCTACTTCACCCCTTCCCCTTTCTATCAAATGTGGTCCTCTCCATAAATTGTGTCTCAAATTTGAGGACATAAATGACTCCCTTGGTAGTCACTCAATACATCATAGACAAGTTGCCTAATCCCATGGATATGGATAACCCTATGTCTGCTAATGTGGGGATCAATGGGGTCTTCCCTAAAAATACCAATGTTGGCCATGTCTCATCACTAGCCCTGTCCCTATCCCAGTGCACACTTTCACACATCAAAGATTTCTTCCAAAGATACCTTCAAAGATGAGATTGATATTATCAATCCCAAATCAATTCAACATTGACTACTTAAGTGATCAATTCATAACCTCCCATGAAGAAAATTGGGCATAAATCAAATAGGCAAAAGCGAGAAGAATTCACATGTGAAGTGGAGCTTCCATCTATCAAGTCATAACTCACAAGGTCTAAGAGCATGGTAGTGCCCCTTACTAGTGGCTAGACCTAGTTATGCTCATGGATGGGGGGCCAAAGCTTTACTAGTCCCTTCTTTCTAACATTAGGTCATGTGTTAGCATGTTGCTTCTTATGTATTTCTTAGTTCAGAGTTATCCCATGTATCCGGGTTTGGGTATTTGGATGGGCGTTGTGGTTTCTTCCTCTTAGTCTATCCTAGTTCACATTTTCTATGATGGGCTTCTCCTGCTTGGATCTTTATACTTGACACTTTATCTCTTTATTTTTACATGGTGCTTTTTTTTTTCTCATTCTTTCTTAGGTTTCTCTTCTTTGTTTAGGTGTTGTTGTCCCTTGCGATATTTACCCCTTTGATTTGTGGGGATGGGGTTCCTCTTTTTCATGTAGTGGCATGTCCCTCATTTTTCTGGTTGAATATTGTGGTTTTCTCGATCTTTTCTTACACATTTCATGTACTAATACTTTTATTAATGAAAAGGGTGTTATCCTCATGGCAATTTTCTAGAAAAAAAAGTTCATAACTATGTGACTAATTGAAAATGCATTGGATAGTGGTAGAAATTGATTATTTTTCTTGTATTGATGATATTTTTAATTAAAACTCATATCAAGGCATCAAATAGTGAGGCTTCTAGATGCGCATGACATGATTGCTTGGTCAAAGAAATACCATCTTAGAGTAACAAGGTTTTTTATAGCTAAAAGATAAGAAAATTTTGGTAAAATTTGTTTCAATATCTATTACATGTTTTAAGCCATGTATTGATAAATTTAGATTTGGAAGTACTTCATGAATTTCTTGTAAGGAATTGTGAAACGATAAACATATCCTATTGGGGAAAGTGCATTATACATGATAAATAAGAGATTACAAGTTTCAAAGAGAACTTGAATTGCCTAGAGCTTTGTGTTGTTGCTAATTATCTGAAAAGTTAGTAGTTAGAATTTCAACAGGTAAATGTTAAAGTTTGTGCTCCTTCTAGTTATCATAGAATTCACTACACTAAATTGCAGTATGTATATATGTTCACTTGTGACCCTTCTCTTTCGATAAATGCTCTCTTTAGAAGGTTTACTTTAGAGTTTAGAGGACTATGATCTTGATGTGATGATATTTACATCCTCTTGAAAGTTTGAAGGTTGATTATCTCCTAAGAATATTAGAATGCAAATTATATGTTGTATATTTGACATACTTAAAACAAATTTTACATATATGTGGCATCCAAAGGCATAGCAATTAAGAGACAATTTTGAAGCATAAAAATAACCTAGTCCTAAGTTCTTGCCACTTAAATATTCACTTTTCTTTGTACATATATGAAATTTTTAATTTGAAAAAAAAAAAACCATACACAAAGAATTGTTAAATAAATGAAAGGGATGGGTGGTGAATCGGTTATTTCCATTTATCCTATAGTCCCTTCAAACACTTTAGTATCAATTCAAACTTTATCAACATTAATAACAAACACTTAGTGATCTCGTTCAACTTTCCAATTAACTCTTTTAAACTAATTTACTTCAAACTGTTAATCCATTATTCTTTGCATTACCAAGTATCAGTAAAATAATTTACCTTCACCTAATTTTTATCGAGTTACATTAATAAGTAAATAACTTATAAATCAACTAGCAACACAAAAAGTTTTTATAGATTTATCACCAAGATTTTAACATAGAAACCCTATAAAGGGAAAACCCACCTGGGACCAACAACCCAAAAAAACAAAACTTTCAAAGTGAGCTCTGTTAAGAGCCAACCTTGTTAAAGTTTTACATACAGATTTTTAATGTGACCTGGTTAGAGGATTTTTACCAAAGACCATCTAGACCTTATCACTCTGTGATCTTGTCTAAAGAGAGCCTACTCTAAAGGACTTACAAACGTCTCTAATTGATGTTACCGTATAGGATTTCACATACTTCTTAGGTACACTTCGTTTATGGTATTTTTTTCTATAGTGGTTAAAAAGTAATAATATAAATTATCTATTTAAATATAGCACTACCTTGCCTCTATTCCTACTCTATCTCTTTCTAATATCTCATTGGTTGATTTACACTTACACTTTCACCAACTCTACTTCTATCTTTCCTCTGCTCTTCTCAGTTCACCTTGCCTTGTTCTTCTTCTTAAACTCCATAAATAATTCACATTCACAACAACTTCATAAACTTTCAACCAACAACCAAAAACTCTCTCTAAAAGTTTCTTAAATAATACTCTTGAAGCTTCCAGAGCTCTATAGATTATGTCGCTTAAACATAATAGTCTTCAAACTTCCAGATCTTTCCAGATTGTGTCACTTAAACACAATCATCAATTTTAGATACATTGTATTTAGGCACATAGAAAATATAACTTTCATAAAACTTTGTACTCATCCTTATCCTTCTTCAATCCCCATCATCAGATCTTCCTTACATTTTTCTTGTCATAGATCTTGCAACAAACTTTGACTTTATCCTTTGACCATCTCAAATAATCATAATTCCCATCATAAGTCGGCCTCAAATTCCATTTTTTGAGCTTTTTATTTTAGCTATTATTCGATGAAAGTAATATTTCACTTGAGAAATATAACACTTGGATAATACCAAACTTGCTCAAGTAATACTGAAATTTAGCTTCACTTTGCCAATTGCTCAGTGAACACTGTATTCCTTTCTTTCACCTTGTGACTCAACTTAGCTTGTATATCTCATTACATTATAGTATTACATGATTGTAAAATAATCAAACCAAAATTACATTATCATTGCCCAACTCATTCAAGTACCCACTAAATAGCATAAATATCAATACTCTGACTTAGTCAACATACATTCTTCACCTCTTCATCAATCAAATGATATGGCACTCTATTGAATTAGCATAGTGTCTAATCAAATAAGACTTGATATCAATGACAACATAACGACTAATATGACTCTTTTATATACATTCATAGTGTTATCGGTTAGGGCTAACAATCTCCCCCTTTGGCATTGATAGCAATACATAACATATGATTTGACATTACAAAACATTACATAAGATAATCAAATGTATGTATTGATAACTCTAATCTTCATTATGGTTCTCTTTAATAGATTTCACCATTAGATGTACTCAGTCCAAATCTTCAGCAACAACAATCTTCAACATTTCTCCCCCTTAGGATATGATCTCTTTTATTTCATCTTTAGTCTCACATCTCAACTTACTCTTTTATCCTTTCTCTCAATACATATTCTCCTTTTAGATTCTCCCCTCCTTTAACAAAAAATCCAAAGGTAATTATAAGTTCCAATGTGAAAATTTATAAACCTCATAGTTGTTCTATGTACCTTATGTGTACTATCTACATCAGTTTAATTACAGTCATCTTCACAACTTCAGGATACTCCTAAAGAGAGAACTCATGCATCAACTCCAGAAAGATATTACATTTCATTCATGAATTGATAGAGCATGCATCTTCACTTAGTGAAGTTTCAATAGGGGAAGTACCCCTAGTTTACCTCTTGGATACTTAAGAGAATCCTTATGCAGTGACTTGGTAAAACTATCTTCTATTTTCTCCTTATAATTCACATATTCAAGCCTTATTTGTTTCTCCCTCAATTAGTGATACTTGATTGGCAAGTTCTTTAATTTTTCATGCATTTCCAAATTTTTTAATATATTTCTTTCTCTATTTTTATCATAATAAATAGTTACAGGACTAGTTATATCTTCTTGCATACCTTCCAATAGTTTCTTAATCCATACACTATTACAACAATTTATTATGGCAACAATATATCTAGCCTTAGTAGTAGATTATGAAATACAACTCTATTTCTTTTTAATCCATTTTTTCAATCTTTCACCTAAGAAGAAAGCTCCTCCACTTGTGTTTTTTCTATCATCCACATTACCAACCCAAGAAACATCAATATAGACTTAAGTTTAAGTTATCATCCTATTTGTGCCATAGTCCAAATCTTCAGTTCTTTTTAGATATAAATGTATATTCTCTTCATAGAAGTCATGCGTGTTTCCTTTATATTAGATGTAAATCTAGTAACAATACCAACAACATGTGCAGTATCTAATCTACTATGCACAACATACTATAACTTACCAATCATTGATCTATATCATGTCTCATTTACATATATAGTAGTATCTTCCTTTGAAAATTTTGCTCCAGTCACTATACGTGTCCCGACTAGTTTTGACTCTTCCATTTCAAAAGTTTTGAAGATTTCCTTTACATACTTAGATTGAGTCACATATATTTCATGATTTTTTTATTATGAACTTGTAGAACAATAAATTTTTTGATTTCACTAAACATAGAAATTTCAAATTCCTTACTCATTTGATCAGCAAATATCTTACACAACTTGTCATTTCCATGAAATATTATGTGGTCCACAAAATATTTTGCAATTAACACCATATTTTTGTATTCACATTTCAAATATAGATTGGTGTTCTCACCTATTCTAGCAAATCCAATCTTAACCAAATAAGAATGCAACATTTCATACCATGTTTTCAGTGCTTGCTTCAGTCCTCACAATGTCTTGTTCAATTTGCAAACCATATTCCTCTGATCAGGTTCAATGAAGCCTTCTCATTGTTCAATGTAGACTTCTTCAAATATCCCATTCAGAAATGCAAATTTTACGATCCATTTGATATACTTTTAATTTCTTGTAGGTATTATAGAACAATAATATTCTTACTTCTTCTAGTCTTTCCACAGGTACAAAAGGTTCACCATAATCTATACCTTCTTCTTGTGCATAACCTTTGCAAACTAACCTTGCCTTGTTTCTTACCACTTCACCATTCTCATTAAGCTTGTTTCTAAAAATCAACTTTATTCCTATCACATTTTTGTTGACAGGTCTCAGTACTAGAGTCCATGTGTTGTTCTTCTCTATCTGATCAATTTCTTCATTCATAGAAATTATCCAATCTTCATTTTCAAGTGTAGCCTTAACTGTTCTTGGTTCAAATTTATCTATCAAACATGTACTATCTCTTACCTTACTTCTTTTCATTACCCTGGCAATTCTTCACAAATTATTATTTTTAGGTGAATGATTCTTCCTTACATATTTCACCAATAGAGGTTCATATCTTTGATCATCATGATTTTCTTCACTTAGTTGGGGTGCTACTTCCTGCTTGGGTTGTGTATTCTGGTTCTTGGATCAAGTATTCTATAAATCAAGTGCTTGTATCTAATTATCAATAATTCTTTGTTGTAACTTGGGTAATGTATTAGGTGCCTCTTTGTAGACATACACAAACTTATTGTGATCTTCAAGTTCCTTCTTGCTTTCCATGTCATTCCTTACTACAAACTCATCAAGTCTTACATTTAAACACTCTTCATCATTGTGTTAGTATCTTAGATGAATATCCAAGGAATATTCTTTCTTCAACTCTTAAGTTAAATTTACCATTCCATGTATACTTGTGAATGTAACACTTACTTCCAAATATTTTGAAATAACTTACATTCAGTGCATGTAAATACCAGAGTTCAAAGGTGTTGTATTTGTTCCTTTCTTTGACTGAACTCATTTGAGAGTATGAATACTAGTGCCAATGGCTTCTCTCTAAAATCTATGTGCAACATACTTTCAATCATCAATGTCCTTGCACAATCCACAATTGATTTGTTTCTCATTTCAGCAATATCATTCTGGTGTGGTGTTCTTGTTGTAGATAATTGTCTCTTAACGTCATTCTTACCTCCTCTGTCAGATCCTAAACATTTCAATGGTTTACTAGTTTCTTTCTCTACTCTAGACTTATAACATTTGAACATATCAAAATAATGTGATTTCAGCTACATGAACATAATAGTCATCACTCTAGAATAGTCATCAATAAACAATATAAAATATATGTCACCATGATAGCTTTCAACTCCAATAGCTTTAGATAGACATTTATGCACTAGTTCCAAGATATCATTAGAAGTGTGTGTCTTACTTGAAAAGCTTGATTTTTTCATCTAACCAAGTTGACATTCTTTCAACATAACATTCTTAGGTTTTTACAAATTCAGTAAGCCTCTTACTCTTTTCTTTCTACTAACCTTCACCATGTTCTCAAAGTTTACATGACACAACATCTTATGCCACAACCAAACATCCTCAACTTTAGCAAATAAGCATGTATCAATACTGGGATCAATATAAAATAGATTACCTTTAGTTTTTACTCCTATTCTGATCATATTTCCCTCAACATTATAAATTTTGATCTTTCTATTATGAAACTCCAATTTGTTACCTAAATTATTTAACTGAGAAAAACTCAAAAGATTATACTTTTGTCTTTGTACCCAATAAGTATCACCATATCTTATTCTCTCATTCAATATTAGTGATCCTCTACCCGTCATTGGACATGGAACATCATTACCTAGCTTAATAGTTCCACTATCACCAATCTCTTCAAGTTTATCAAATTTACTTATATCACCATTCATATGATGTGAGCATCTACTATCTATGATCCATGCATTACTCTTGCTAGCTTGTGAATTAAGGCAATTTCACTTTCATATCTTTCTCTGTTGGGATCTTCTTTGATTGCAATATATACAATCTCAATTGTTTCTGTGTCATCATCAAAATTGGACTTGGTGTACTCCTCCTCAACAATGTAGCATGACTTCCTTCCTTTCTATTTGTAGTTTTTTTTCTTTTCATATTAGTGATCTTTCTTATCATTTCTGTCACTTTTACTTCTATTAGGAACTTAGCAATAAAATTACCAACTTCATTGCATTTGAAAAAAATCAGGGATATTTTACCTCTGTATTTACCTTTACCTCTTTACAACCTTGTTGCAAGCAATTCTTTTAGTTCATCCAAATCATCTTTAGTTTCAAACTCTCTTTATTCTTTACTATTCTCCTCTTTCTTTGAATTTCCAATGGTTGGTAAAGACCTAAATGCATTTCCCATTGTAGCCATACTATCATCATAATTTCTCAAGTCAAATGCAAGCAACTAAACAACTAGACTATCAAGTGTCAAATCTACATCAGGTGTAGCTCTAACTTCTTGAATAGAATAAAATTTTATGGCATAGATAGGTAGAAGAGTTGTAAGAACTTTACTTACAATCTTGAAATCAGTGATAGTTCCTCCAACATCTCTAATTACACTAACAACTTCTTTAATTTGGCTTACATACTATGCAACCTTCTTACCTTCTTTCATTCTCATGTCTTCAAACTTGCCTCACATACTTTTTATTTTAGTTCTCAGCACATTATCATCTCCTTCATGTACAAGTGTCAATTTATCCCACATTTATTTACCAATAGTGCAATTCTTGATATCATCAAACTAGGCACCATTGGGTGCAGATGCAAACTCAATTATTAGGCTTTTGTGATTCCTCTTCTCATTCATTTTTTTTACAGTTAAATTGCTAGTGGGGGTAGTGTATTTATTTTCCAACCAATGTGTGACATTATCTTTGATTCTAGATAGATGTAACTTCATTATGTCTTTCCATGAGGAGAAGTTATCCTTGTTTAGGTTTGGTGTCTCTCTCTTATATATCTTTGATCTTTATCTCAAGTAATTTCTTTAAACTTCTTTCTCTCAACACTATGCTCTACAACCAATTGTTAGATAACAGAGAGGGGAGGTGAGTTAGTTATGTCCAGTTATCCTACAGTTCCTTCAAATAGTTTAATACCAATTCAAACTTTATAAACATCAATAAAAAATAGTCAGTGATCTCATTCAACTTTCCAATTAACTTTTCAAACTAATTTACTTCAAATTGCTAATCTATTGTTCTTTGCAATACTAAGTATGAATAAATAATTTAGCTTTTTCCTATCTTTTGTCGAGTTTTATTAATAATTAAATAACTTACAAATTAACAAGCAACACAAAAAAAATTCACACTTGATACCAAGATTTTAATGTGGAAACCCAGTAAAGGGAAAAACCACCTAGGACCAACAACCTAAAAAAATCACTCTTCTAAAGTGAGCTCTACTAGGAGCCAACATTGTTAAAGATTTACATACACATTGTTAGAGGATTTTAACCAAAATATCATCTAGACCTTTGTCGTGGTTCCACAATGCAAGCCCCATTTCATTTTGGAAATGGGGACCCCCTACTTTTTTTTGGATTTGGGCTAATTATGAGGTCCCAAGTTCGCATCGTGAAGTCATAAAATCAAAAAACCAAAAAAAGTTGGAAAATTGAAAAAAAATCTAAAAATTGAAAAAAATTGGAAAAGTAAAAAAAAAAGTGTACCTAGCACACCTCCTCAGGTGTGCTACTACGCTAAAAATAGTAAAGTGGAAGGCATTTTAAATACCAAAAGGTGTGCAACTACACACCTGTCTAGGTGCACAACTGCTCACCTTTTTTTCTATGCAAAACCATTGAAAACTTAAGAACTTTAAGCATAAGCATCACACAAAGGTGCATAGTAGTGCACCTAATTAGGTGCCTTAAGGTGCGCTGCTAGGCACCAAATTAAAAAACTTTACAAGGTAAATGCGCACCACACACACCTTTGAGGTGTGCCAGGTGCACATTGCTTTTGCATATAAGGGTCATAAAATTAGTTTTTTTGTGTTTTCAGGTAGAGTAGGATGTCTAGGTTGTTCGTGTCCATATTAGATTTCTCTTAATTAAGTATTTTCAACTCTCCAAACTAATGTTTGCTTCTTTTTGTAGGTAAAAAGGACGTCCTCAACTTGTTAGGGTCATCACTTTTGACTTAGAGCTCAGCATTCAAAACTATTTACACCATTGAAAAGAACTAAAGATCTAATTTAAGTCCCTAAAATAGTGAGCCTTTGACTGCCCAAATCTAGCGATGGATGAAAGTCTCAACTTGAAATTTTGAGCAGAAGACCTCCGAAAAAGCCATTTTACAAAATGCCTAGAAAATCTTGTGAAAAAGTTTCAAACATTTGATCATTTTGGATAATATGGATCACTTGGTCTCTCAGCGAGAAGAATAGAGTAGTTGGAGAGAAGAAAAGATCAAAGATACAAAGGTTGGATACATGAACCATAACATGTTCCTTATCTTATGCAATGACAAGATTCAACATGTGTGTCTTGGAATTTCAGGTAGATGAAATGTATGCAAGTTTTCTTGCTATAAAGAGGGTATAAATCATCAAAGGAATCAAAGTGCACTTTTTTAGAGGTTCAAAAAGATTTTTGAAGAAGTTTCTACTGATGAAAGACATCCAACAAGCCATCAAGACAGAAGAAGCTTTTCTAGAACTTGATACCAAGCTCGGGGATTTTACTGAAACCCATATAGAGGTAGATAATTATAGGCAAAAGGTCAAAGATAATATAATGCCTTGGATTTATTGGATGTGATGAAGGTCACTAAGATTATTGATAAATTCAAGGGCAAACATCCAGACATAGCTCTCGTATGAAGGGGAACAAAAATCAAGAGTTAGAATTTCATTTTTGGCACTAAGTAAAATTTTGCATTTTTGGACCTTCAAGGTGTGTAGGTGCGTATTTTTAGGAGGTGTACATTTTTAGGAGGTGTGGAAGTGTGCATTTTCATGAGGTGAGCATTTTCAGGAGGTGCACAGGTGTGCATTTTTAGTAGGTGCACATTTTCAACAGGTGTGCATTTTAAGGAGGTGCGTAGGTGCGCAGGTCCACAGGTGTGCTTTTCTAGAGGTGCACTGATAGTTAACTGCTAGTTACAAACATATAGCTTTCCATGCATCAGAAATGCATTCTGATGGCATTTTAACTCCGATTGATGCTTAGTGAAGGATTAGCTTCTAATTTTGGCACTTCCAGACACTTCC
The DNA here is from genome assembly GCA_028749045.1 of Cupressus sempervirens. Taxonomy (NCBI): domain Eukaryota; kingdom Viridiplantae; phylum Streptophyta; class Pinopsida; order Cupressales; family Cupressaceae; genus Cupressus; species Cupressus sempervirens. Next base: position 728,829,010 of record CM053791.1, on the reverse strand, counting down.
TCTTCGACTGAAGGCTTTCTCATTCTTGTTTCTCTCATAATTTCTTTGTTTTTGACATGTAAAGGCTGATGCGTCTAATTAATGAATAAAATATGGATGGAGTCCTACTAAGCACAGTTAAATTGTTAGCTTGTATATAATTATTTTGTTTTATTTATTAAAAGTAGTTTATTGCATGAAGAATATCTCTCACTCTTAACACAAATTGAGAAGATGGTTTCTTATAAATACTGGATTGTAATATGTAATCGGGGCCACCGTTATTATGTAATAAAATTATGATTTTGGTGCTCACATTTGGAGTGTAGTGATTCTTGCCTAAATGTGTCATTATTTTGTCAATTTTGTTCATGAGATTGTGATTGAGCCAAAGGTTTATAGTGTTATTTCTAGTTGTGCGATCTTTTAATTCTAGTGTTTGCTATAGTTTGAGAGGTGAAATATCGTATGATCATTAAAGTTTCTCACTGACGATTGCATCAGTGGAATCTAGGAAGTGCTGCACTCCTATTTTCATTGGTTACCTATTGATTTCTTTGAAAGATTAACTCACAATTGTGTTGTTTTTTGTAGCTTATGTCCATTAGGATTTCAATTTCATGTTATTTGCTTTAAATTTTTGTTATTTTCTTCGCTAACCCCTTGTTAGAATAGGGATTCATTCTAGTTGCATTGTTAGATTGCATTCATTTGAAAACAGAAAATTACAAAAAAATTAGTTCTTTTATGTGTTGTTTTGAAGCAGTCTGTAGCTTCTTCATCTCATCCGAGATCAAAATGAACTAGAAAAGGCCTCCTTGTGAACAATCATATTTATCTTCAACTAAGAAAATTTTTGTGTGTCGCAAAACAACTACAAAACCTTGGAGTTGATTCAAAATATTAGCTTTTCAAGAGAGAGATTCGCAAGAATTTCTGCCATTTAGCATCATGCATAACGAAATCTCAACAACATTATCGCTTCTTAATCCTATCTAATGAGTGGCTTTCTCTAAAGGACTTACAAACATTAGTAATTAATGTTACCATATTGGATTTTACAGACTTGTTAGGTCCACTAATTTTATGAGATTTTCTACTTCGGTGGTAAAAAAAGTAATAGTATAAATGATCTATTTAAATATAGCAGTACCTTTCTTGTTCAAATATATGTTCTTGCTCACTCTCTTTCTGATCACTCACTCACTCATTCACACTTAAAATTTTACCAACTCTACTTCTATCTTTCCTCTACTCTACTTGGTTCACCTTGCTTTGATATTCTTCTTAAACTCATTCAATAATCTGCATTCATAGCAACTTCATCAATATTCAACCAGCAACCAAAAATTGTCTTGAACATCTCCTTAGATAGTATTCTAATATTCCAAATCTTTCCAAATTATGTCTCTTAAATACATTCTTCAATTTTAGATTCATTGTATTTAGCCACATAGAAAATAAAAACTTTCATTGAACTTTATTCTCATTTGTATCCTTCTTCAATCTCCATCGTTAGATCTTCCTTATATTTTTCCTACCGTAGATGACTACAACATTTGGGGCCAATTTTTGATGGCCAAATATTGTTAATACAACAACAAATACTCACAAGATTGATAAATGAAAGTGTCAAATCCACTTCATCATTAGTGTTCGATGACAACTTGAGATGTCATAATTGTGACCAAAAGCACCATCGTAGAACACATCTTGGATGGTCATATAGTGCGACAAACCATGTGTCATAGGAAAATATACATTGTTGATATTGCAATGGAAAAGTGTTGCAAGACCCATAAAAGAAGTGTTTGTTCACCGTTAGTGAACCTTGCACTACAACGAAATTTTTGACAACATTTTTGTATGAGAGATGGAAAGGTGTCACAACTTTGTGACACCAACTTGGCAGAAAGTCCATCAGTTGACCTTGCACTACGATGGACTATCCGATGGTGTTGCTATATAAGTGATGGAAAGTTGTCACAAATTTGTGACAATAAATCATTAGTGTTGTCATCAATCATACATCAATGAAGTTAGACTAGTGTCAGATTGTCATCAAAATTATGATGACCTTCCTATGGTCATTGATAGGTTTTTCACCTTCTCAAATATCACCTTTTATATGGAAAGATGAAGTGCGATACTGATAACTCCGTGGGTTAGTCTTTGATCCTCCTATAATGGCTAGAGTTTGATAGTCACAAGAATCATCCAGTTTATTTGTAAGTTAAAAATTGAATCAAAAAATATGAACACATCTCCTTACTTGTTTCTATAATTTTTAACTTACAGAAGGGAGGGGATGACTCTTGTGACTCTCGAATTCTAGCCATTTTAGGGGGGATCAAGACTAATGCTAGAGACCTATCCGTATTGCACTTGAGCCAAGTGTGTCAAATGTGATCTTCAATAAGACAATGACCCTATCAAAGACCATAATCCATAACTCAAATTATGTCCATTTCTACAAGAACCATGACCATAACCAAATTAAACATAATTTTTTTTGATCAATGGAAATGAAAAATGATAATAAATTAGAACAAAAATCACATACCGAGCTCTCATTTTCTACTGATTCAACTTAAAATGAGTAAGATGATCATAATACTTAGCATTAATAATACCAAAGAATTTAGAATTTCTTGAATAGGAATATTAGGTACATAGTTTTGATTGTTCTAAACTTTTGAGAGAATTTATGCACATAAGTGTACTCTTGCATGGTGTAGTAAATATCTCAAATCATTCTCTATTTACTTGTTTAGTTTGGGAATATTTCTACTAACTTAGTGAGTTTGTGATGAAACTAATTAGATATTGGTGTTCTCTTTTGAGGGGTGTTAGTAGGTAAGAGCATTGGGGATGAGGAAATTTTTATTGATGATCAACTTGTAGATACAAAAGCAGTAGTTGGAAGTGTTAAAAATGGAGCAAAATAACTAAAGACTAAAATTAACCATCTAGAAAAGGAATTGAAAGATAAGAAAAATATTTTATCATCAAAAGAAAAGGAGGCTAATGGTATCAAAAGAAAGTTTCATTCATTGATAAAGTCACTTAATATACAATACAATCCTTTTATTTTTGGGGGAACTAGCTAATGTGTTAAGTAAAATTTAGGAGTGTTCGTGAGAATTTGAGGGAGCACAAAAGTTGAAGCCCAATATTAGGCATCTTAAGGCTTAGTTAAGAAATGCTCAATTTACCTATAATGATCCTATAAAACATTTTGATTGATCAAAAGTAAAAAATTTTGTAGCACAACTCATAAAAGTTAAAGATGGTTCAACAATGACTACCTTGGAGGTTAATGATGATTTCATGATTTTATGAAATTTTTCCTATTGAAGCTATAGTTCAATATATATAAATCGATTTGGAAATATATATTTTATCCTAGTTAATACCTTAAACAACCTTTGGATATTCTTAGATTTGATGATGAATTGAAATTTGTATTTGATATTTTAGGTTGTTGCAAGAGGGAAGTTGTTTAATGTGGTAGTGGATACAAAACAAGAAAGGAAGAAACTAATTGAAAAAGGAGGTCTACCAAGAAGAGTAACAATCATCCCTCTAAAAAAAATCTAAGCTCATATCATTCTATTGAGAACTCAACAAGAAATAACTATATTGGTTGGTGACTATTGGTAAGATTTGATATTATTTATGTTATTTCTTCTTCTATAGTAACATGTTATCTTTGTCACTTACCTCTTAATCATGTGGTTTTGGTTATTCCTTATGTAGGTAGGCAAAGAAAATGCAATCTTGACACTATCCCTTGTTAGATATGAAGGTGAAATTGAAGTATAATATTACACTTCTCTCTTAGACATGAAATTTATTATCATTATGACTTTTTTGTTTACTACACCTTTTAATCTTAAGCAGACCTTCCAAGAAGTTAATCTTTGTGGAATTATTAAAAGACCTTTATCTTTTTGTGAGATAGACAAGTAAAATAAAATAGTAGTGTATCGTCTTAACATGGAAGCACTTCCATGTTAAAAGCATTTAGCCCTACAAGTAAGTGGTCTAGGGTCATGTTAAGAACCTTGAAGGTCTTTGCATGGATCTGGTTGTTTCCCCCTATTTTGCTTCTCTCTCTATTTCCAACTTCTTTTTGACAACTTTCTCTATAAAACTAAGAGCTTTGACTTTTTGGGTCAAGGATGACCTTTTAGGTCAATGTCAACCTCAACCCTGACCTAGGTCAAGGATGTCCTCGACCTTGACATAGGGTAGGGTTGATCTTGTCCTTGTTCCTTTTCCAATTTTCATGTCAGGTGAATTGGAGTATTCATCTTGATTCAATATTTACGTAAATAGGACAAAAAATTACTACCATACCAATTAACTATTTGTCTACAAATTACATTAGCTATAGGCTATAGAGTAATGACCACATCATTTAGCTAGACTAGACCAAAATTTATCGAGAACTACTACTACCAGAGTAATGCCTACCAAAAATGAGATTAGCAATGACGAAAAAAAGGCTTGATTGGCTATAAATATAGGGTTTATAAATTTATTTAATCTTAACCCTGGTTCCTAAGCATTTGTAACTATCTTTCTTGTACAATTATTTTAAATGGCTAAATCTTTGGAAATCTTCCTCATAAATGCAAGTTCATCCATAAAGGTTGTAATGTATATGGAGTTGATGGAAGAGGGAATATCATTGATAGTGACAAGAAATTTATTTAATGTCCAGTGCAAGTGGTATAAGGTGGAAGGAGATGTGCCATCATTCTAGAGACTTGAACAGGATGGAGGCTCTATTTGAGATGTTTGGCCTAAAATAAACCTTCAATTGTTGATATGTAATCATCAAATGGCAGATGTATGTTACATGCATGTTGGAGATATGACACATTATTTGAAACATTTCCAAATGTCATGCCCAAAATACATGGCAAAAACACACTAACAATTTTTTGCTTTTTCTTTTAAAAGTGATAATAGGATTAAATGTAATATAGAAGTATAATTAAAAAATTTAAGTACTAATCAAATATGAAATCTCGAGATGTAATTTCCATTCATGCAACTTCAAATTTAATTGACATAATTTGAATTTAAACTGCTTTATTATATACCATTATTTTGTCCAATTAAAATAAATCAAGTGAATGAAATTTCAAAGTGTATAGTGTCACAGTAAGGTAAAAAATCATCTCATCAAATTTGAAGTAAACATGTGTAAAGAAAAAAACTGAAATACTAGACAACTCATATGCAAGAATACTACTCTTTGTTTTTTAAACAATGTGGTTCAGTCATTTTTCATTTATTTTATTGAACCACCTGATTCAAAGGCTCCGTTAGGAAAGAACCAAGAAGAAAACTTGACTTCATAGCCACTTCAACAAAGAGTTTAAAATATAACATTTTTACATAGGATTAAAATCCCGAGGAGAAATCTCCCAACATAACTAAATTTTACTAACAATTGAATTTCCTTCTTGGCCCTTAACAAGGGATTCATTTCATTTTCTACAACACATTGCTGAGATTGAGGAGGGAATGAAAACTAACCAGGTGACAAACAAACATAACAAGGAGACAAAATCTGACATTAATTTCAAATGCTGGGTTTTCACAATAGGTATAAAACTAGGGAGAAGGTGGATTTTTCCAACAAGAGATGTCAGACACAACACCAAAATAGGTGCCAATTGGGGCTATAACTCAAGAACTTCCATTCTTCCATTCTTACATGCCAAAACTCATACATGGTTTGTACTAATAGGTAGGGGCCCATAACACCCTACCCTCTCTCCCTTTTCTCGTCCTAAGAAGAGACTCTACACTGTTGGAGTCCAACTGAAGACCTTTCCCAAAATTGGCCACTTCTACCCTATCCAAGGGTGAGTGATGCCAACACACCCATACAAGAAAACTTTGAAATTCAAGCAAAACATGAAGGAAAAGCATTCAAGAAAACATGTTTCAATCCTTCCCAAGCATACCCAACATACATGCAGGCATCCCAATGAACAACACAATAACATAAGCATGAACCAAGCATGAAACAACATGAGTAACATGAACAACATGAACAAAATGAACAAAGGAGATGAAGAACTCCTACCTTCACAAAAGGTTATGGTAAAATGAACAAGTTGAGAAGAGCTTTTCCTTCCTTCAATCTTCCAAAACTTCACTTTAAAACTAGAGAGTGGGTAACAACCAAAACTAATAAAAAATGCCTCTAAATAAGATCCAAACTCAACCACCTAAAAAGGGCAATAACTTCCCCCACTTGCCTAAAAATCTAGAGGTTTTAAACTCAACTAAACCTAAGGTTAACCTCTAAGTGGAGTTGAGGTTATTCAACCCATGGTAACAACATTCAATTTTCGCACTAAGGCAAAAATAGACTTTTTGAGTGACCATAAAAGTCAACAAAAGGGGCTAAGGGGGTGGAAAATGCCCCCAACCCATACCCATACCCCTTGGGTATTAAGATTTCATGATTTAAGGCCTTAGGAATTGATTTGGGACCAAACAAATGCTAGGAATTTTTAGGACTATCTAACCACTCCAAAAAGTAGATTAAGCACTAATCTGGATTAGGGGTAACTAAACTCGATTAAAAATAGATTAGCAAAAAGGTCACTAACCCAGTTTGACTTAGATCTTAAGGTTACTCAGTTAACCCTAACTAGCATGTTGGAATGCATATACAATTTACGAGTGTCAAGTGACACTATAAAAACACTGTTATGAAATATTAACATTTAATGATTATAGAATGATACATTCATACATCGCATGATACAAATAAAATGCATACAATGAGGTTTTCACAAATGGTACATAGGGTTCAGTTTCGTTTCTCTGTTAGTTTTCTTAGCTAAAATATCCTACACACTCATTGCACCTATCAGTAGCTCAAGAAAATCATATACATATATTCAAAACTTATCTAGATAGTTACATAAATCAGAACATGAATCTTTCATATAATTAACTGTTTAATTCATTTCTACTCACATTTAATCATCAGTAATCACATAATCAACATAACATAACTTATTCATCAATTCAGAATAAAATACTAAGATAATCATCGTTAGGCATGCATATACCTAACATCATAAACATCACCATTTGAGGAATACTAAACTATCTGGAACATAAAACTTAATCATCAAGGTGTCAAAATCAACACCCTTATCATCAGGTAAAAAATGCCTCATATCATCATTAATGAAATTTTTATGTTTGAATAGTCGAGATAATGTAGTTTGTTCTCGAATCACTAAATATTTAAAGCATGAATGTATTAGGATCTCAGTTCTTATTAGGACATCTAAACCATAAAACATAATTTCATATCCATTCTAATCTCCTACAATAGTTTTAACAAAGAGATACATATTTAATAAGTACATGTGAGGAGGAACCTTACACCAAAAATGTCATCACTTCAAATATGTACTCCAAGATTGCATGTGTACAATGTACTAACTATAAAGCACATACTAAAATATAAATTAGGATTCACACAAGTTTGGAAACTAATAATTAAATACATCATTTGAATAATGTAAACTAACTAGATCCAAAAGAAAATACCATACCATTTAAATATCAACAAAAGGGGTTTTCTTTGCATTATATTCTTTGTATATTCTTTACTTTCATACATACTGACATACATACATGCGTGTGTGTGTGTGTGTGTGTGTGTGTGTGTGTGTGTACACACACACACACACACACAATACCAAAAATATTGTGGTTTCCCTCAAAAAATGAAGCAATAAGCTTCTAAGTGTTTTAATTTATAAAATTTTTGATAATTTATGTTTTAAAAAATAAACCCTAGCTAAATTGACAATTCTTCGTGTAATGCTTCTTTTATCTTTCAAAACATCCTAAATTATTTGAAGTTGCAATTTTTTTGTTCCACCACATTTGCAATTTGTTCTTCAAAATTAGTAGGGGCAAGCCCCATTTTAATAAACATTGCTAGGAGGTCTTCCTTTCTTGCTATTTTTCCATCTCTTTGATGGTATCCCCAGGATTAGCAGAGAGAATCTATGAAGCTTTCATAAGCCCAATAGTAAGATCACTTTGCTCCTCATCCTCCTCCAACATCAAATCTGGGTTGACAACAGGACTTGAATTTACTTTCAACAAACCCTCTACCATAGGTAGTCCCATTTCTAGCAATCAACTACATTTTTTATAATTGAAAGCACCGAGAAGGAATTTAAAGAATGTTTTTTTTAAACCAAATTACATTCTTCCATAAATTAAACATGGCATTCCACATATGTTTCATTGTTTACATACATACATACATACATACATACATACATACATATATGTATATTCCATCAAATAGGAAAAATTGCCTAAGACAATATATATATTTTACCATTACATGCAAAAACTTGCCTCCTACAATATATATTTTTCTATCACAAGGGACACTATCACCTCTTAAGTTATATTTTTTTTCTATCACAAAGAAAAATTTGCTTCAATTTTTTGATATTTTACTAGTCATAGAAAAATCACATCTAAATTTAAACTTTTCCTGTCATTGAAAAAAAATTGCCAATAGAAATTAATTCCCACCCAAAACTAATGTTGGATTTTCCATGAATTTAAATATTTTTTGATGAGTGGGTTTCTTAAATTTGTCCCTAGTTGGATGTGGAGAACATGGGAGAGTGGTGGAGACATGATGAGAGATGTTTCTTGTAACAAGTTTTGTACATGATTTTGCATATCTTTGTGGATGGTCCTTGGTACTACATGGTTGCACTTGTTGTGTTGTTATTGATAGAATAAGTATGCCCTTTATCTTTTAGATTTAGCATTATCCATGCAGTGGGAGTTCTTGTATGTGTTTGGTCTTCGTTGAATAGTTTGTACATGGAGCTTGAGGTTGTTGTTTATGGGTTGATCATGTTATTGGAATGAGTTCTCTGATGTAGGATACCTTGAGGCATGGGTTAGAATTTTTTGTGGATGTTATTTTCAATCTCATTCTCATGGGTTCATCAGTTAGACTAGAGTAATCAATGTGGTTATTGTTCTAGTTGATGTTTTATCTTATTTTTTGGAAGATTACTTCATAGCTATGTTTGGCTAAGAATTTGGTGTTCTTTATGCTTCTGTATAGCTCATGAGTATAGAAGAATCGTTGTAATATCTTTTATCCTTCTTATCACTAGGATATTATGCTTGTGTTGTTTGGATAGGTGTCTAGTTGGAGCATGAGAGCATGTGTTAAGATTTGTGTGGTTTCATAGATGGCTATGATGATATAGTTTCATCGGTTTGACTCCTTTGAAGTTGATGTTATAGAATATTGACAGGTCTTTGACAAGTGGGAAAATGTTAGGGTTAAGGTGTCTAAACCTTAGAGTCCTAGCACGATGATTTATTGATTTATTAGCAATTTATTAATTTTCAAAGTTGTCATTTACTTTGTGGGACCTCTTGGTGAAGTGACATCCTACATGGAAAGTGATGAGATGGCATACTCCATATTTTTAGGAAATTGGTACTTGGAATTTTCTAGGTTATGGGAAGATATTGTCATATATTTCTATTTGGTGTGGAAATTGGTTTGGCAATTTCCTATGTAAACTAAAGAGTTTTGGTTGGCAATTTCTATTGTGCATTGGAGTTGTATTTTAGCAACATACATTTATGGTGGAGTTCACTTTTGACAAGTGGTCTGAGGTAAGGAAAGTGCCTAATCCTAGCCATGGTAATTTTCATGTTGTACTTGCATTACATTTAGCAAGATGACCATCATGGATGAGATAGGCATTGTTTCCTTGGAAGTTCCTATGAGAACTGTGTTATTGAATTAGCAAGTTTCTTGTGCTATGAGGCAAATTACCTCTTATGCATTGAATATGATTTTGGAACCATGGGAACCTACATCTTGTATTTAGTTCTATATATTTTAGTGCCTTTATTGATTTACAACATGTGAGAGAGAGTGAAGGGGTTTATTTTAAAAGGCTGTGTTGTTGGATATTTTTTTAGGATGGAACAAGATGTAAATATCCATGTGAATTCCTAGAGCCTTGAAATGTATTGTAACTTTTTTCTGAATAATACATTGGCTTAATATTTTTGAGTGTGGGGTTTTTTACCTAGGAGGGTTTTTCCCACATATATCTATATTTTCTATTTTGTTTCATTCTTCTAGTTTTATGCTTCTAAAATATTAATCAAGTATGTTGTAATGCTACTAAAATTTTTGGATCTATAAAGTGCAATCACTTTCCTCTAAGGTTTTAATTGTGGGAAATCAACTATGCTTATTTTTGCTTTTATGACATACTAGTATGTGCTCATATTTGTTTATCAAAATCTATTTAAGAAATCTTTGGATACAAGATGTGCATACTAATTTCAAATGATTTTCTGGGATGTTCTCATTTCCCTTCATTAACAATGCATAAAGTCTTCATAAATTTACTGTTTAAGCCCTTTTTCAAATATTTCTTAGCATTGTCAATAACTTTTAGATTTTTTTATTGGTTTTAAAATTAGAAATTTTACGATGAAGGAAAATTCTATTATTCTTCTACTTTATATTTCATATTATGGTTTAGTAATAGACTTGTTGTCAATAATTATACATTTTTTTTTTTTTGAAATATGGAGAAAAATGGAATTAGAATTAATTTTGGAATGTACTTCTTTTTTTACACAGTTTATTTTAGCAATAATTTTAATTAAATTTTAAATAATCATAATAAAAATTTATTTTTAAATATGTAATTTTTTTGCATTCTATTTGTTTTAAAAAACTTAATATTATTTATTTTAGGAAAAATATACTAATATTTTGCATTGCATTTGTTTTAACAAAGTTTTCCATAATTAAGAATCAAAACAAGAAAAAAAGATTAAAAGAATAAGGACTAATTAGAATATACTAATTTCTTCATCACATTTATTGTATGCATTTTAACAAAAAAAAAAGTATCATGACTCTTCTCTCACTCTTCTAGAGGACGAGGAAAATATCACTGATGCCTTGCAATGCTTGGACACTTTTTGTCAAGCTTCTAGTTCAACTATTCAATGGCACAAGATGCTTTATTACAAGCAAACTTTCCTTCTGATGCCACCCTAGCTTTCTCAATTTGAGTAGAAATGGGTTACCCATGGGGAGATATTCTACTTTTTGGGCATCCCCTTTTCCTTTCAAGCTTCTCCGATGGAATTGTGGAATGTTGTGCTCATGAAAACTAAGAAAAAGCTTGATTATTAGATTACTAAACCCCTTTCTCTTGCGGAGAAATTCTAGGTTTTCTCTAAGAAGCTAGAGGCTACTCATGTGTATTACTTTTCTTGTTGGGCTCCTTCCAAAGACTCCTATCTCAAGCTAGAGTGTTTGCTTAGTCACTTTCTTTGGGCTTCTAGGTATGATCATTAGGGTTTTCACAAGGTTACCCAAATTTTTTTTTATCTCCCCAAAGAGTCTGGCTGCCTTGTCCTTCTTTTCGAATAGAAGCAAAGGCTCACTCTTTGTGCTAAGTGGATTATCCATGCTCTTATTGGTGATGAAGCTTGGAAAGTGTTGGTTCGGCATTGTATTTCTTTTGGGCTCCTTATTAATAGGCCTGTATGGAAGGGGATTGGTCTCCAGACCCTTCTCATCATGCAAGAACCTATTCATATCCAAGGCTCCTTTGTTATCAAAAGAATTTGGAAAGCTTGGGAAGCTATGAAGCCTTGGATTCACTAGGATGGTGATGCACTTTGTTTGAATCAACAGAACCTTTGGTGGTCCCCATTATTTTCCATTTAGGGTGTTTCTCTGGCCAAGACTCAAGGTGCCAGTGCTCTACGTTTTTTCAAACATGACATCAAGACTCCTAAGGATCTTTTTTCTAGGGTCTCTATGAGTCTCAAATCTTGGGAGGATATAAAAGTCCAGTTCCATCTTTCTCATCCAGATCAACAAGATTTTGATCTTTTTCTCTTTGCCCTTTCAAATCATTTGATCCACAAAGTAGGCATCCAGTCTGTGTGACCTTGGTGGAAAGACTGGAGCTAGTATCCTACCACATCCTTCACTAGTTACAAGCCCAGCTTAGGATATCATTGGCTTTCTCCTCATCTTCCTATGGTGGATACTCTCAACCAACATTGGCATCTTCAGTCTTTTACTTATCATTGGAGAATGTGATTTGACACTATCTAGAGTGCTATCACTAAGTTGAAGATTGCCCATTTTTCCTAGTGCTTGTTGTTTCAAGGGTTTCAATTTGGGTTATGACTCAAACATATTGGTGTTCTGATTTTTTGTTGTCCTTTTTATGGGCATCGTGAGTCTTTTTTGCATATTTTTTGATTTTGTAGGTGTGCTTAGAATTATTGGCATTGGATACATGATTTTTTCAAGTCCTTCAAGCCACAACCCTTTTCTTGGCACATGATTATGGTAGGTGATTCCCCCGGGATCCCTAGGAAATTTTCCCAGATCTGGCATACTTTCAAGATGGAGATTTTATTTACTTTATGGAAGGATAGGAATGTTGTTCTTTTCACTCACAGCTTTCTTGATATCAATGTTGCTATGTAAAGTAAAGCATGCATTTGTAATAATGTCATGTTGCAGATTCAAGTCCAAACCAATAAGGTGGTTGTAGAGGCATCCCACCTTCAATAATTTCTCAGTCACTCAGGTAACACACCTTGCATGGTCACTAGAGTGCCTCCTAACTCCTTGTCTAACCATACTTTTCCCAAGGCTGCCATCAAGGTCATAGTTCTTTTTCTCATTGCTCGCATACACCACACTCACAGGCTCCCCGCCATCACTCTCCTAGTGGTGGCAATGATGGTTGGTGATGCAGCTCAACTTCTCCACCTTACTGTGGCTCTAGGTAGTTCTTGATTCCTATGGCTACCCTTCCTGTTGCCCCTCCTAGTGTGGGTAGCTCCAAATGGCCTTTCTACCTGAATTTAGCTATTTCTTTGTCATAGGTGGAGGAGAAAGGAAAAGAAAAATTTGATTGTGATGATGTTGCTAGTGGATAGATTGTTCCTAGTCCACCTACCAATCCTAGGGATGACTAGGGTTGTAATGATCATGATGAACAACCTCCCTTAGTTGGCATTGCTCTAGTGGCCTGAGGGAGTTGCTTTTTTTTTTTTTTGATGAATACTTGTTAATTTTGGTTGCAACTGTGTGAACTCTTGTAGGGTGATCTTGTATCCCCCAACCCCTTTTTGTGAATTTGTAACTAGTATATTAATTTATTAATAGAAAGGGACTATTCATCAAAAATAAAGTTATCTAAATAAGAATTTGATATAAGATTAATCAAAACACTTTAAAATCAAAATGAGTGTGAATTTGAATGTACTAGTTTTTCACCTTTTACATTACGTTCATTTTAAAAAGTTTGTGAAGAATTTTAGATTTTATAAAGTTTGCCAAGAATTTTAGTAAATTTAATTAAAACTAAGAGAAATTCTAGTCAAGATAGAAATATGATAACATCTAATAGTTGAAAGACTATAAATTATACTTTTATATTTTTAGTAGTGCTTAGAGAATGATAATTTAGTCACCATATTCTACATCATACATTATATCATTGAATGTTTCTCATAAAATGAAATAAATCTTACAACGATGGTGTGATTCATACTATGCACAAAATATTGAGTTACAAATACATAATATTTTCTATATATATATATATTTTAAATTATGACTAGCTCCATGTGCAACTAGAAACATGTTCTTATAGGTTGCTTTTTTAAAACATCTCTCCACAAACTTCTAAGATCATTGAAAGAAATCTCCTTCTCATAAGATTCCAAAAAATATTTTTCATATATGCTTCCAATAAAATAAAATAAAATCTTCTTACTAGTTATTTTTTTAAAATATCTTTCCCACAACTTCAAAATTATTAGAAAGAATCTCCCCCTTCAAAAAAAATATCTTTCATAAATGCTTCCAATAAAAGAAAATAAAATCTTCTTACAAATTATTTTTTTAATTATCTATCACACAACTTTCAAATTATTGAAAAGAATCTCCACCCTTCAAAAAATATCTTTCATAAATGCTTCCAAAAATATTTTAAAAGCTTCCCAAATTCAAGATTTTGAAAAAGATAATTTTCTTTTTAAAGCAGGATACAACTTGTGACTAAAAATTTCTTCTTCTCCAATTTTTTTTTTGATTGGTAAATGGCCTAAGCCTTGATTATATTGATTAATAAACATAAATGTATAAATCACAATACCTCCATTCAAACGGGTACTGGTAGGAAAGAATAGAGAAGAAAACCTCCAATCTAGCCTGGGACCAAGGTCCTTTATTATTACACAATAAAAGGGGCATACTCTAGTTAAATTATCACAACTATTATTAGTACAATAAAGTGGATCAAAGTCCAATGAATACAAATGATCAATCGACTCTTATATGAATCAGAGGCTTGTTATTGAAGAATTGTTCCTGCCACTGCACTTTACATCCATCCATTATAGAACAATAAACACATCCCTTCCTTACTGTCTTGACAATTGGATTGGTTAGACATAGTAAAGTCACTATCTTCCTGAACATATAAAATAAGAGAACCTCGAAAGAATAAAATACATTCCTACTCTTTTGACTATTAAATATTACATCTGTAATACTTTAAATAAAGCATATTGACTCATTAAAATAGCTATCTTCCCATTCTTTATTAACTAACTCCATGAAGTTGTTAGTAGAATGTTCATAGGCAATGTCTTCCAAAACGAGTTATATTTTGGCTGTAATTGAAATACAATACTATCTAAACCTTTCCTGGTATACTAAAAAGTGTTAAAATATTATAACCACATTTCAATTCCTATTTTGTCCAAAGACTAAAACTAAACCTGAGGTCCCTTTAAAGAAACAAATAAATTAATCTCGATCTACCAAAACAAACAACTAAAACCTCAAGCTTTATTTAAATCAGAAAGAAACTGAGAAGCAAAATAGGGCTAGCTAAATTAACCTATTACGTCGAATACCTATCTTCATGGACTATAAACAAAACTCTAACTTCAATCAATTAAAAATGAACAAAGTAGAATAAATACACTGAGCTCTCTAAATTAGGAACTTAAAGATAGAGTGTTCTTCTAGGTCCAAAATTCAACCTACTGAAATGATAATTAATTCTTGTATGTAGTAAATCCATCTACTCAAAATTGAGGAAAAAAGTATCACTTTTTAAATTTCAAAACAACTTCATATAATTAAAACAAGATACATTCCTCCTTTAAAGCATATCAGAAAGGAGATCTTGATAAACATAAACTAGAGGATTATGACCATTAACTATCGAGACAAATAGATCGTAAATAAAAATAGCTATTCATTCATAACTATGTTCATAATGAGTACAAAAAATTCAAGTATTCGAGGACATTTATATATCTAGCGACACCTAATCTATCCAGCCTCTAGCTACATTCTGATATAAACATTCACAAACTTTACATTTAAACCCAAAAACCTAATATATGCTAGTAGAAACTAGTCTAGAACAATATTGGAACTGAGTCATAAACTTACAATCTTATCGAACTATAGTAAATAACAAAAACCACCCAAAAAATCCCAGCCAACATCTTAGAACATTTCAAACTAAGAAGCTAAACCTAAACAATCTTAGCACACCTTAAATCTTCCAAAAACCCATGATGACTTTCACTGTATCATTTGGATTTTCCAACTAAAAATGGGAAAAAATTTAAAGAAATACCTTTCTTTGCTAGACTTCTCAATGTTAGGAGTACATAATTCCAACTTGTCTAGATTACCAAAACCCACACCCAAATGAATGTAAGACTTAAAGAGACCAAGGTAATTTCTAAGCCAATCGAGTCCATTGTCCATCATGATCCTTTTCCATCGAAGGAGAAAATAAAAATGGGATTCCATTTTAGGCCAAACCATATTGAAAGCTACCAAATCCTTAATTATTAAAGCTGGCCTCCTACGTATATTTGCTACCATAAGACTCCTTGGTGGATGATTCATGTACATCTCAGGGAGGGGCACTCTTAATTTTTTGTTCAAACTCATGATGGCTTCAACTACTCCTTGACACCAAATGGGGTAAGAAATATTCAAACACAGTCTTACCAAGTCTCATTTGTTGATCCTAGCTTTAGCCATATATTTGATAAATGTTCCTATGATATCATTGTTCATCCTACAAGTAAGCTTGTAATTGAAGAATTCTTCACCTATTTCCCTGCTCACCACAATGAGGGTCATCCCATCGATTGGCCTGAGAATTTGATTCCACCTTTTGGGCTTGATGTTGCCTCGAAAGGCCATAGTAAGGATTTTTGCTAAGTGAAAAATGTAGATGAATGTGTCCATGTCTCTAAGGAAACAAGCCAAATAACAGAGATAGGGTAGTATCAATAAAAGGAAAAAATAGTGAAGTCTCTAGAAACACCTCAATTCATCTTTCCTTAACTATGAAACTTGACATCACCTAGACATAATAAAGTGGGTAGAGTATAGCTAAGAGACATGCATACATCATGAGTGTGAATGTCGAAAGCCTAAATTATTTTGCAAGACTAACCATAGTGTTGTTGTCAGAATCAGATTAAAAGCACCCTAATAATTTCATTAAAAGCCAACATGTCTTAGATAACCCACCACCCCTATGCCTAACTACTATGCAACCCTTAGAAAGTTTATAAGAATTATGAGCTTTAAGCTGTTGATCCCACTAACACCTATCTTTATCTATATGTTACCTAATCTTGTTCCCATGAGTAAAATTCTACTGATATATTAGGGATACCTTAAAAATAAAAAAGGCTCAAAGCTTAAAGTGATACTTATAACTTACAATTCATATTACATCTTTATATTCCAAGAGGTTTACATCATTAGCTCCTTTATTCACCAGAAAGTCTGCCTTCTGATTACCTTCTCAAAAGATATGGCATATTCTAATTTTTGCAAACTGATCCAATAGATTAATAACTTCTTCTAACTAGGAATTAAGGGCACAATTGGGAGTTTCTCTATTCCCTATTTCATTGAAAACAATTTGTGAATCACCTTCGATGAAGATTTTTGATAAACCTAAGTTTTGATAAAGCTTCAGTCCTTCTCCCAATGCTTTGAGCTCTACCAAGTTATTGGAAGTAGGACTAATAGACTTGGCTTTTTTAGCAATCCACTAACCTGTGTCATCATTACTGATACATCCAATTCTTGCTATCCCTGGATTACCTCTGGCTGCCCCATCAAAGTTAAGCTTTTCCCATCCCTTTGAAAGGGGAGTCCATTTACACCTTTTCCTTTTTATTCTTAAAATAGACAAAAGAAGGATTGATTAAATTAGGCCATATCTTTTTCATGTGTCCATCTCACATAGAAAAGGAACCTTCTCCTTTTCTAGAATTCCTAAGATAGGAATTAGTTGTTTCAACTATGCCAACTTTTTTTTTTGGACTAGCTCTTCTAATTTCATCTCTATACCATTGAAAATTCTCCTATTCCGTTCTTTCCAAACTTCCCACACAAGGATGGAAGGGAAAATGTACCACAATTTATCATAGATTCCCTTACAAAGGTTGGTAGGCCAACCTTTGAGAAGATTGATTAATGATTTAGGCAATGGAGAAGACCATCCTAACCTCTATCTGAGCCATTCCCAACAAACTTGGGAGTATGGGAAGCTATATAATAGATGGTCGGCTTCCTTGCTATTATGCTTACAAAGAGCACACCTCGAGGGGCCTTCAAAAATGAAATCTATCTATTGTTAAAATCCTATTTGAAATGCTAGCCATAAGAAAAATCCTACTTTCAGAAGACAAGCAAGATCCCAATAGAGTTTAAGAGGGATTTCCACTTCATCCCTCCTTTGTGAGTAGATCAAAGCTTTGTATCCATTTTTTACACTATACTTGCCATCATTTGATGCCACCCAAATAAGCTTATCATTTCTCTCAAGTTGCTTAACTTTCTTGTCTTGTGTGATCTTTTCATATGCCTTTATAGCAACCAAATCCATCTCTATATCTTTCAGAGGTTTCCAAATCTAGATAGAACTTCCTTCTGTATTGATCTTTGTTTTATAGTTAATGACTTTAATACCCCACAAATTAATTAATTTTTCTTTGAGATCTCTTAAGATTCGACTGTTGTTTATCAGTAGATACCCATCCCAGGGTCTTTCCAAAAAAGGGCTTCTACCAGCATCCTAGGTAAGATATTTACTAATGAGGTGATGACACTTAACCATAAAATTTCAACTCTTTGACCCTTTAGGAAGAGTCTTCATTATAAAAATCAATAAAGGGTCTTCTGGATCTAGGTACTTATTGTACATAATCTTAGCCCATTTATGCTCCCTTTCCATAAAAGGCGCCAAATTAATTTAGTCCCTAATGGTTCATTTTTCCATTTTAAGTTCTTAATCCCTAACCCTCCCATATCCTTAGGTTTGCAAATATCATCTCATTTAATGAGGGCCAAATTTTTGGATTTCTTGTAATCATTCCAAAGAAATTTTTTGAGTTTTGACTCAAACTTATGATGAAGATGCTTGGGTAAAGGGAGGCAAGAAAGTGGGTAGGTTAGGATGGCTGATAAAATTGAACTTATCTTGATATTCTTCCTAGCTTTTGAGAGCCACCTATCTTTCTAGCAACCAATCCTAGCCTCCAATTTCTCCAATGTGTTATACCAAATCTTACTAGAATTTACACCCTTCTCTAACTCAATGCCAAGGTACTTGCATGGGAACAAACCTTTTTATATCCTGTAATATGGCATATATATTTTTCCACTTTTCGATCCATTTTCATAAAATATATCTCAAATTTTGAGTCATTCACTTTCTATCCAGATGCATCCATGTATTGCTCTATGATGGATTTTAAAACAACTACCTCTTTCACTCTGCTTTTACCTGGTAGAATCATGTCATCTACATATTGCTGATTAGTAATGTTAGGAATTTTCCTAGTGATGGTAATACCTTTTATCTCTTTATTGTTGTAAGCCTTAGTGAGATATCTCCTAAAGGATTTAGCCATAATTATATAAAAAAATAGACAAAGAGGGTTTCCTTGTCTTATGCCCCTAGAGGTTTCAACAAATCCTTTGGGGGACCCATTAATAAGAATAGAAATTTTTGTTGAGGAGATGAATTTATAAATAAGGTTAATCCATTGATGGGAAAAAATGAAAGCTTCTAGATTTTTGCAAAGGAACCGCCAATCCACCATATCGTAGGCTTTTTGGATGTCAAGTTTCATGAACATGCAAGCCTCCTTATTCTTCTAGGTAGAGTGAATAGTTTCTAGAATGGTAAGAATGCCACCAAGAATGGATCTTCTCAGTATGAAATCTGTTTGTTCTTTAGAAATAATCTTTGGAAGAATAAGTTTTAATTATTTGTTTGCTAATATGTTAGAAAATATTTTATAAATGGTGTTACATAATGCAATGGGCCTAAAGTATCCTGGACTCTCAAGCTCTGTCTTTTTCAGGATCAGAGTGAGAAAGGAATAATTGATTTTGGCTAACAAAGATACACCATTCCTTGATGCTTCAATGGTTTTCCAAAGATCTATGCCAATAATGTCCCTGTATTGCATAAAAATGTAATAACAAAATAAATTCTAAGCAACTAATGCATATTCCTACATGATTATGCAAACCTCAAAATATGCAAGAGAATATGTAAAATAAAGACAACATGAACATCAAAGTAGCACTATGCAAACCTCACAAATCACCAAGTGGTTGATGATTTTCTTGCTCATGGGATGTGGTTGCTCACTATTCCTATAGCATAACAATGAGGTAGAAGGTGCTTGTGAAAATGAGGAGAGGGCTCTCCTTTTATAGTAAATGAGATGCAACAGACAACTAATATTAAATGTAAGATGAAAACATAGGATCCCTCAGGATCGATGAGGTATCTATGAGGTGGAGGCCAAGTAGTCTCCACATGGATTAGGGTTTTGACCATTCAAAAGGGGAAATGTGCTCACACATGTGTGAGCAACCTTTAATGTGATAGGTCAATGACAAGTGTAAGAGGTCTGTTAAGATCATGTTTCCTCACACATGTGTGAGACACATTTGAAAGTGATGGGTAAATGACATGTGTAAGAGGTGATGAAGGCTCAAGGTTTCTCACACATGTGTGAGACACCTTTGGTTCACATGTGAAGGGGGACACGTGTGTAAGTGTGTAAGAGTCACATGTCACATGTGACTAGGTTTTGCTAATCCTTTTATTAGGATTGTGTAAATGATTAATGATGTGATTAGATGGGAAACTAGGATTAATTAGTGGATAAGTGGATTGACCTAGGTTAGAAGGATGGGTTAGGTTAGGAAAGTGAGGTTAGGTGAGGGTTAAAGTTAGGAGCCATGTGCTCAAATAGGATTAAATTTAATATTTAATTCCAAGTGGGATTAGGAAAGGGATTAATTAAGTAAACAAAGTACTTAATTAAAGTGAATGGGTTAGCATGCAAGGGGAATAGGTTAGGATTTAAATAAACCTTAGTTGATTTAAATCAAGAAAGGGTGAATATAATTAAATAAATGTAAAATTTATTTAATTAAAGGTAGGGGAATTAAATAAATAATAAATATTTATTTAATTGGCTAGGAACTAGAATATGGACAATTTTAGGTGTCTACATTTTGACCCTCTTTGATATACCATTATAAATGTTATATCAAAGAAGAATAAAATATAGTGGATAGGAGGATAAGACTAGTAGCATGATGCCCCAGTCATGGAAGGATGAGGAAGGATGATGAGGGTGGAAAGGTATGCCCCCTCAAGAGGACATGTGGGTTAAAAGAACACAAATGTTATCTTGAAATGGAAGGGAGTGGAAAAGTTATGCTGCAATGGTGTGAAAAACCTAAGTTTGATATTGTATTCAACACTATGCACCAAGGTATGAGGAAACAAGATGACAATGCATCAAGTACATAATAAAAAGGGTCTAATACAACCATATGCCTTATGAAACCATGATATGGAAGACCATGATAAATGCAAAAAATACTAGTGCATACAAGTAACAAGCAATCATGCACAATAAACCAAAAGCAAATCAACATTTTGCCCCTAGTCAAGCTGAAAACCCATGAATGGACTGATTGATAATGATTGATTAAGGATGGCAAAGCTAATGATAAGCGTAATGCACATCCAAGGATTGGGAAGGATTCATCCCATGATAATGTTTGAATATGGTCAATGGATTATCAGCTAAGTGGGTCAAATTGATGAATTGATTAAGGATTGATGCACAAGATTGCAAGATTAGATTGATTGAATTAGTATTGATTGCACAATGATTGAGATTTCTTTTTGATTTTTTTGATTTTATGGAGGAGTTGGATGAATAGATTAAAGTGAAATGAAAATAGAAGAATGAACATGGATGATATTGGAAGAATGATGTTGATAGGATGAAGAATGATTAGAGTAGAATTGAAACTGATTTGATGTGAAAGAAGTAGAAGAAGGGAAAATGATTAGATTAGAGGATAAATGAATGTGATTGAAGGGAGTTGGAAGAATTAGATTGAATGAATGTGAGATAGAATGGATAGAAATGAATTGATTGAACGAATGTGGGATAGAATTGAATGGGACCAATGACAAGGGAGAGCCACAACATGGTAAATGGAGGAAAAGCAACATGAGTCGATGGATGAAAGGAATAGTTGAAGGATATGAGGGGCCAAATGATATGGTGTCAAAAAGTGCGAAACCAAGGACCATGTTTCAAAGGAGTCCAAATGCCCCATACCAAGGATAGAAAAATGGAAGGAAATATGGTGGGAAAGGATGTGTGAAGATGGAAAGGTGGTACGAAGGCGTGTGTATGGAGGAAGAGAAGGTATGTGATTTGCCAAAGCATGTATGAACATTTGGTATTGTGCCTTTAGCATGGATCACAATCATGGGTATGAAAGGGGAATGAATAAGGGATATGGGAGGGAGGGTGTGAAAAAGGGATAAGGATATGAAGGGTATGGATGAAATGTGGAACATGAAATGGAGGAAAGGTATGGGATAACCAAGATCAAGGACATATGAAAGAAGCATGGAAGAATGTAGGAGTATGGATGGAAAATGGATGAAATGAAAATGACAAGAATGATGGGATGAAAGATATGGATAGCATGTCAAGATCAAATATATGGAAGAATTATGAACGTATGTAGGATAATATATGGAGAAGGAGAAAAGGACATGGAAAGTGCATATGGATGGATGAAAGGAAAGTGAAAGTCAAGATCAAATATGGAAAAAGGATGATGAATGGTAGATGGAAGTATGGAAGATATGTATGTAAGTGTAGTATGGCTAGAGGTTTCCCCCTAGTGTAGAGTGCAAATGGAAGAGGAAAAGTGAATGGAGGGATAAGTGGAATTGGAAGGTAATGGATAAATCATAGGAAAATGAAGGGAGCACTCAAGCATATATTTTCATAGATGATATCCCTTGATATTTATTTCTCTTTCTTTTTTAATTTCAAGGAATTTTTACTACTTTCTCATACATGTTGGTAGGATAGTGAAAATAAGGATGAAGTGGATTGGGAAATGGAGGACAAAGACCTATGAAAAAGTTTGGAATAAGGGGGTGGAGTGGTTTTGGGTGTTCATTTTGCATGAGGTCAATGACAGGAATCCATAGTGTAATTCCTCTCTTGAAAAGTAGATCTTTTTAAGGATCCACTCCAAAGTTCAATGTTTGTCTTGCGACGTACCAAAATCTGCTTAGTAGAAGATAAATGTGAGTGTTCACAAGGAGGCCTTTGTTGGTTCTAAAAACCCTTTTATCTTAGAATTGAAGTAAAATCTATTTTCTATCTCAAAATATCACACCAAAAGAATAATATTTTTGTATTTTCTATTTTCAATGAATGCAACTCTAATAATGCAGCTACTATGAGGTCCTATTCTAACAGGGGGTTAGCAAAGAAAATAATGAAACTGAAAGAAAATAACAAGAAATTAAATGATTTGAAATTGAAATTCCTAAATGGACATAAGCTACAGAACACAACATGCTATGAGTTAAACCTTCAAAGAAATCAGTAGAAAACCAATGAAAATAGGAGCAACACTTCCTAGAATCCACTGATGCAATTGTCAGTGAGAATCTTTAACAAATCAAATGATGTTTCTCTCTTCATCAAATCAAAAGGCCATGGAAAGTGTGCTCATGCGAGACAAAAAGCTATGTAGACACAATCAGGTGATCTCTTCTCAAGCTCGTTATGTCAATAGAATTCATATATCTATAGCAAACACCAAAACTAAAAGATTGCACAACTAGAAACAATGCAATAAACCTTTGGCTCAATCACAATCTCATGAGTAAAATCCACAAAACAATGACACATTCAGGAAAGAATAACTACACTCCAAATGCTAGCACCAAAAGCATAACTTTATTGCATAATAACATCAGCCTTTTTTACATTTTACAATGGGTTATTTATAAGAAATCATCTCCTCAATTTGTGTTGAGAGTGAGAGATATCTTGATGCAATAAAATGATTTTAAAACACTAAAACAAACTAAATATATACAAACTGACAATCTAACTAGTGCTTAGAGGGACTCTATCCATATTTTATTCCTTAATTGGATGCATGAGCCCTTTAAATGTCAAAAATAATGAAAGCATGAGAGAGAAAGTAGGAGGAAGCCATCAGTCAAAGTAGCAGTGCATGAAAACACCAAAAATAGAAGCTGGCCCTTCACTTGATGTGTGTCGGAGTTAACTTGCCATCAAAATGTGCTCCTAATGCATGAAAAGTGCTATTTTTGGAACTGGCAGTCAACTGTCGGTGTACCTTTGAATTGCAGACCTACAGAGCTACATACCTATGGAGCTGCAGACCTTGACTGGGTCAAAATCTCAAAATTTTACTAAGTGTCAAAATTGAAATTCTAGCATCTGGGTTTTGCTCATCTTTATCCTAAAAATAAGCTTGGATGTTTGCCCTTGAATTTCTCTATAACCTCAGTAATCTTAGTAGCATTTCCAAGATCCAAAGCCTCATACTTGTCTTTGACCTTCTGTCTATACACTAATACATTAGGGGTCAATTTGTGACGGCAAGAAAAGGTAATGTGGTTTTGGCTTTTTAAAAAAAAAATTTAGCCCGATGTCATCGCAATTGCGACGCCAGCGAGATATAAGAGAAAAAAGAAGCCAAAAACCCTCATTTGAATGAAATTGCATGACACAAGGTTCTTCTTAAAGGAAAGGCGCATTGCAGGATAGCCTTTCGCATAACATTAGAAGTGAAGGTACATGGTCATACACAAGAAAGGAATTACCAAAATATTCCAAGAAGGTTTTTTAAAATAAATATTTAGCTGTGCAAGAACCAGAGGAATCAAATTTGTGTTCAGAGGATGTTCCATTGGATAAGCATTGTGGCCATAGCTTTCTTGCAGAAAATGTAGAAAGTCTTGTAGATAGAAATAAAGAAGTAAAGCACCCCATGATTCATAAGAAAAGCTCTCTTGCAAATGCAACAAAGTGACTTGCAAAAGAGATTATTGGAGTGGGAAGACCTTGGACCCCTGATCGAGTTTTTCCCACTCCTAGAGTAAAAACAGATTCTATAAAGAAGGCACATCTTACTCAAGGCAGGCAATCTATAAGTTCCAAAGTTTTAATATTATCAAAATAAAGGTATTTTGAAAGGCACTAACTCAAGACCACGTACATTATTATATTTTTGTATTTGAAATAGATATTTATATTAGCTAACACCTTACAGGAATCACTAATAACAAGATTTTGTCTGGTTCAACGACACAACTATGGACATTCTATCAAGTTATCTTCGAATCAGGGCTTATTTAGTTCTCTTGAAATCCTTAATATTACTACTAACTATAACCATCTCCTACATATATGCTTAAATATTTCTAAACGTTTATTGATACCCACAAAAATATAATTTAACACAACGAATAGACCAAGAAAAGAGTAAGAGAACGACTCATTCTTGGCAAAAACTGAAGAAAGTGACAGAAAACTGATTCACATTCATAGAAAGAGATATTTATTATACACATAAAATCCTTTCAATAGGCATCAAATTGAATGTATATCAAGTGAAAAGATAGCATCGTAATAGCATACTCTTCATCATCACCATAATCTCTCTTAACATTTTATCACTTTAAAAATAGCAAGTACCCTAAAAACCTGCTAAGTAAACAAGTACAACTCAGAGGTACTATGAAAAGAAGTGGCAAATGAAACATGAAAAGAAATATTCAAATTCAGAGAAAAGACATGATGAACATGCTATCAGTATTACAATTCAAAATAATAATATGTACGATACAGGAAAACATCAATGCAAGAGAATGCACATAATTATATTCTACATCTAGGTTCTACATAATTATCTCTCGCTCACATGCATCCTACTTGATTATTTTACTTTGGCATATATGGAGCATGGTTCAAACTTCAAACAACTTGGAAAACTGGTGATTACATGAAGAAAAACTCAGTAATAGAAAAAGAAGTGGTTCTGGCATTTTCCTTTAGAGCAGAATCAAACATAGAAATAGTTGGTTACTTATTTGTACTGTGGTTGTAGTCTCGATCAGCTGAGGAATGAGAAGAGATCAAGTGTTTCAAAGATGGTACCCAATACAAAGAGATAAGATCTCATAACATCATTAGATGTATTCCAATGGTGCCTTTGGAGACATGCACAATAGGATTTTACTTTCCATGAGGCAGGGCATTCAACATCATCATATTCGACTTTAGGAGTAATAGCCCAAGAATTTCCCGCCCACACTTGTCAGTGCAACAAAATATATTAACTATTCGTTGGTAAACATCCTTCTATTTGGTGAATTAAAAACAACTTTTTGTTATACATAACAATTTTTCTGCTATCCAAGATTTTACTTGATGTTGTTTCTAGAAGAGATTGTATATGTTTTTTGAATCACAATGTTTCAGATCTCACTCTATGACAATCATATGGGATCTAGTTATGATCCTCTATATTCATATTAGAGGCTTTGATGTTGAAATTGGCTTAACAAATAATCATGACGATGACCATAGGGTCTCTTGATAATTTTTTTGGTGACTAATCTATTTATGTTAAAGCAGGATGTATCAGCATTGACTGTAGCAGAAAAACAAGTTACACAGATGAAAACTTGCATTGTTGCACTTACAACTGACATTTGATACTTGGAGTTGATATGCACGTTTCTTTGAGGTGGGTGATAACAAAGAGCTCATCAATTTTCACTGTGTTATCTTCTGGCTACAAGTCTACACCATTCTTCACTATTTTTTATTTATACCTAATACAATTTTATTTTTCAAAATGTTTATCACTGCCACAATTTTTGACAGTTGGCTTCTTTGTATTAATGCCTACAAGGAGCCATTGGATATTGGAAGATAAAGGTTATAAATCTCAGGTAGTTTGTCTGCGAGATTTCTTTTTGGATTTGGTTGTGTTACATGAAATGTTGAAGTAAGATGCACTGATTTCAACCCATTCTGATTGATTTGTACAAATTCTTATAACCAGTTCCATATATTTAATTACATTTAGACACTATCTTTTAATTCTTTATTTTAGTGTTCTACATATTCTATTTCATATTTGTGATATATGATGAAAGTATTATAACATATGGAGGAATAGTCCATGAGTGGTGTGGCCAATTGAAATGGTTTTAGTTTCAATTTTACACCATTTGATACAAATAATCAGTTTACCAATCGACCCCTAGGTTCATTCCATTTGCAGTAAAATCTTCATTACATAGAAAATGTTCACAAAATCTATGTCAATGCTCACACATCTTCTTGGACTTACACAAATCTATGTCAATCCTCACACATTTTTTTGGACTTACGCAGGAACTATGTTGCCCTGCAGCTCTTGTTAAATATGTTATCAACTTGACTTTTCTATTAAAGGCTCTCATGCTGAATTGAAAGCTAGGTAAAGAAAAATATATTATACACTATTTTTTTGGTACCTTGTGCAACACAACAAACTTGTTCTTACTATAAGAAAATTTTATTTTCTTTTGTTTCATTGCAGATCTTCTGCTTGCATAGAGGTCTCTCCCCATCATTGGGCACACTTGATAACATTCGAGCTTTGGATCACATACAGGAAGTGCATCTATACACATAAGTATAAACTTCTTCTTTTCCCGCAATACATATAATAACAATTTTAACTGCTTACAAGGTATATACTTATGAATAAATATTACATCCTGATTTAAATGTATGAAAACAATTTTCATTCCCTTTAAGCTTCATTCATCTTGAGGTGCAATTCACAAACTCAAGAATAGTGGCTTTTGTTCTTCAGGATACCTTTAGGGGAAGAGTATGTGAATGCCCCCTCGTGTCTGGAGTCCAGTTTAGAGGAGATGGCTATTTACACTACTAAGGTTTGTTGAATCTAATTCTGAATAACATTGCTTGCTATTGTTGAATCTAATCTAATGTATATTTTAACTAGACTTATAGCTTATATGTTTTCAAATTTTTGTTAGGCCTTGTAGTTTGTATAATTTGATTGCTGGAGAGCTTCTACAGCTAAGCAAGAAGGCCGTTGCACGAGTTATAGCCGCGCGCTCGGGTATGAAAATTGTTTTTTTTAAAATTCTAATGTATATTTTAACTAGACTTTTAGCTTATATGTTTTGAAATTTCTTTTAATGGATTAATGTTGTAAGGTCTCTTGAAATAAGACCTTCAGGTGGTTGGTTAAAGTTTTACAAATAATCTTAGGAATAAAGTCAAAGAAAGTATTTTTAAAATATTAAAGTATTTAGCTAGGTCTAAGAAGATTTGTGGACTTTCGACAGTTTTGCTTAGTTTGTGAAAGTTGTAGACCGAAGTTTTCATAGCCCAATTTTCGCTTCCTGCAAAGAACGATCATGTTAGATAATATAAGTGAAGAACAAAACAGGGAGACAATCGCTAGATTGTGGTCTAACATGAAAAAAAAAGGTGATGGAAAATGTTATTGTCCTTGCAATATTTGTAAGGGCTTAAACCGTAGAAGACTGCTAATCAAAATAGTTAAGAGACATTGTAGGGAGAATGGTCACATTGAAGGGGGGCATGACTATCATCCACTGGTAAGTCCCTCATTATATCATTTTAACAATTTATATACATATGAAATCACTTGATGATGAGTTGATGATCATGATTTATTTATGTTAATCAATTTTATATAGGTTGATCTTCCCAGGGAAGTACATGATATGAACCACAACAATTCAAAGAATATGGTTTTCGAAGTGGAGGAACATGGAGGTGCAAATATCCAAGGTGAAGATAATGATCCCATGGAAGATGATGATCATGTGCCAGAAAACACAATTGAAGAGGATGGTATAAATACATTGATCCATGACACATCTAGTCCAAGCATATATGATCATGATGATGATAATAGCCTTGATGTACCTCTACTTCAGAAGGCATACGAGCCCCTATACAAAGACTCCCAAACAACTCTTCTCTCTGTTGTATTGTTGTTGTTGAACTTGAAGGTTATGAATGGTTTATCCAACATAACAATGTCACATATGTTAAGGTATGTCATATATGTCTTTATAGTTAACAAAGGGTGAATAATGTGCCACTAATATTGTTTATATTAACAACTTATATTTTTTGTTGTAGATTGATAGGCGAGTTTCTGTTACCATCATCAAGTATTCTACCTCGCTCATATCGAGAATTAACTGCTATTATGAAAGATATTGGAATGGAGTATGAAGCAATACATGCTTGTCCCAATGATCATATTATATATTATAAAGAACATGAATTTGAAACACAATGCCATGTATGTCATACGAGTAGATATCGAACGGATCGACTAACAAAAAAGATGCCTCAAAAGGTTCTTCATTACATCCCCATTATTCCATGGATGCGACAATTATTCAGGTGTAGTAGCTTGGCTCAATTTATGGATTATCATGCACGCAATAGAAGTCGAGATGAAATTATTCGAATCCCTACAGATGGTTTGGCATTTATGCACATAGAGGAAAAGTGGCAACACTTCAAAGGAGAACCTCGTAATCTCAGGCTTTCATTGGCAGCGGACGATGTCAATCCATTTGGAGAGATGAGATCTATTTACTCGGTGTGGCCTGTTTTTGTTATCAACAATAAAATTCCTCCATGGATGTCAATAAAGAGGGAGCACATTATGTTGGAAATGATTGTTCCAAGTATCTTATCATTTGATAGTTATTAATTTACACGTACTTACAAATCTTGCAGTAAAACGGTCACAATAACTATGTAATGTTACTGTTCATTCAAGTAGGTAAATATCAAGTAAAAGATATGAATGTATATATTGAGCTCTTATCGATGAGTTGGTGGAGTTATGGAATGGTGTCACTATGTATGACGTGTCTAGACCAATACGACAAAGACAATTTCAATTCCATGCAATACTTGCATGGACAATACATGATGCCCCAGGGCTAACAAAATTTTGTGGTATGTTATAGTGAATTCAAGTTGCACATAATAATTCTAATTATAAAAATCAACATATTTAATAATCCAATTACATCATTGTCTTGTAGGTCTTCAAACAAAGGGAAAATTTGCATGTCCAGTTTGTGGTCCAAAGATGAAATCTCATCATTCAAAAAGTTTAGGAAAGTAGGTGTTTGATGAGTGTAGACACTTCCTCCACAGGAATCATAAGTATCGAATTATGGAAAAACATCTTTTCAATGCGAAAGAAGAGACTACATCAAAGCCACGAAGAGTGACACCTCGCCTATGGAAGTTGGAATATAATAGAATTAATCGTCAAGGTAATGCCATTCCACCTAATGGTTTATGTTTGTAATTTATATATTTCTATTGTGATTTTTGTTGACTAATTGTGTAATTGATGATTGTGAAGGTCGTCAAGGCAATACTGACAACCTTCCAAAGGGACTAAAAAGCTATCCCAGACAATTTAGTAGGTTGCCCTACTACGAGCACTTACAAATTGTGCATTTTTTTGATACTATGCATATTGGAAAGAATATAATAGAGACATTGTGGAAAATATTGGATGGAAGGCGTGACAAAGAAAAAATTGTCAAAATTTGTAATGACATACATGAATCCAATCATGCATTGAAAAATTTCATTCACTCAAATAGCAACAGAGATTAGATTAATATAAGTGCCCTTCCATGGTTATTAACAGAGCAGCAAAGTGATGCCATAAAAGAAGTCATACAAAAAATTTGATTTCCCACAGGATTTGTTGTGAACATAAACAATCTCATATCAAAAAAAAGTGAATTTGGGCCAGGGCTCAAAACGCATGATTGGCATACTTTCGTCAAGGTAAGTTATGTTCTTCTGTATTTACAATATATTCATAAACTACATGAATTGTTTGTTATGTTATGTTAGAAAACAATGAAATGATTGGTTTATAATTACTGCAGTACGTGCTTCCTCTATCTCTCCCAGAGCACTTCAACAATAACATCAAACAAGTGATATACGATCTTGGAAAATATATGAGGTAAGTAGTAATATCTGTTCAATTTTTTGTATATATTTATTATATTCGTGATTTGTTTTTTTTGCTATGTAATCTATTGTATATTATTTTGTAAAGTCTCATATCTATATATTTTTTGTGACTTGAATCTCTTAATGTAGGTGGTTGTCATCTAAAGAAATCCATAAAGAAGATATAAACTATTGGAAGAGAAGAATTCCTCATTTACTGTGTGAAATGCAAAAGTGTCTACCTCCAATTTTTTTCAATGCACAGGAACACTACCTCATATACCTAGTTGAGGAGATTGAATTGTGTGGACCTGTACACACTAGGTCAATGTGGATGGTTGAGAGGCATTTGAAATATTTGAAGGCTTTGGTTTGACAAAGAGCACATCCTAAGGGTTCTATGGTAGAGGGATATATGATATACCAGACTATGGTGTACATTACTGAATATCTTCCTAAGTTTGCATCAAATATCCATGTAGATCGCATTTGGGATCTCGAGCCTTTTAAAAAATTAGAAGGGGAGTACTTGATGGGGAAAGGTACATTGAGGAAAGTGAGAGGTAATAAATTATAAGATGTTATTGTAATAAATTATTTCTTAATCTTCAAAATAAATCAGTTGTAAGTTGTCTATTTTTTTTTTGTACAGGTGCTCAAGAGTGGGATGCACTACATTTGTATATTACAAACAATCTTGATTGGATGAGGGTATGGATTGAACGATGTCAACATTCTGGTCGCACATTAACATGGGAAGGTGTATCTTCATTGGTTAAAGAAGCTCATCGTAATGGAGATTCCAATGTTACTCAAAGGGAAATAGATTTAGCACGTGGTTCAAGAGATTTCTAGGTACGTACAAATTTATTAATCACTCGTATGTTTATCAACTCGCGATACAATAATTTTGATATGTTTCACATATTATTGTAGGTTAAACACCACAAGGCTATGTTCTGTAATGGTCAAAAATTTTGCATCCAAGTGTTGGATGACACGAAGAAAACTTGTGATTCAAGAATAACTGCAGTCTTTCAATGACTAATATTTCATCTAGAAACGACTTACATCCTCAAGAGTCTGAAAATTGATACTATGGCATTTTGGATGAGATAATTGAGTGTGACTTTAGTTCCTTCAAATTAGTACTCTTTGTTGTCAAATGGTACAGGCTACGACTTAATCCAAATGATCCTAATAAAATTGTTATTGAACATGATAATGGATTTACAATGGTTAATACAAGGTCGTTTGAGCCAGTTGGGGATGACCCTTATGTTCTTCCAAGCCAATGTGAGCAGGTATTTTACTCAGAGGTTCCACATAAATTGGGTTGGTCATTTGTTGTTAGACATGAACCAAGAGGAAGGCCAATAAAGTATAATGCGATGGAAGAAGAAGATACCGAAGAAGTAGAAGATGATGTAGATGGTGATCACGATCGACAGTTATTGGATGATGTTCTTGACACGAAGAAGAAGAAGAAGAAGATGATGACGATGATGCTGCTACTGATGATGATGATGAAGATGATGTTGATGTTGATGATGATGTTGATGATGATGACGAAGATGACAACAACGACAACGATGATGGCAAGGAGGATGATGATGATGACGACGATGATGATGACGAGGATGATGACGACGATGATGATGATGATGATGATGACGACGAGGATGATGATGATGGAATTTAGAGGTATGCCATCAATCCTTAATCTATTTAATATTCATTTCTTGATAGAAATATATTTGTCTTATATATATGGTTACATAGTTTATTCATTATCTATTTAAAAGCTACAAGTTTCAACTACAAATAGAATACTGCTAATCTAAATTAACTATTAATCTAAATTAATTAAATAAAACTATTTAAAACACATATTGATGCGTGAATGTATTGAGCCTTATTTTCTTTCAGGTCAAAAGCATTTGTAAGTGTTTAGTTTAGAAAAGGGAATTCATTAAATATCTATAAAAGGGAGTTGTACCTAGAATAAAATTCATAGGAAAAACATAATATAAGTGCTTACCCAATTTGTTGGTTAATAATTCAAGTATCTCTAACATTTCATTTTAGAATAGGAATAACATTGTATCAGTATGTTGATTTACAGACTAAAACTAGAAAACTTATTTCAGTACATGTATTTGGATCTATGGGATTTACATGGTAAGTAAAAAGAAACCAGTAATCCATTTTAAAATTATTATAATGGGTTTTGGAAGAAATTACAGTTATCTTAATTAATATAAAATATCTAACTGAATTTCAAAATGTTATGCAAGTGGCTTTAGTCTAGGTGTTTCCTCCACCTCCACACACATCAAACAACTTCAAATAGCATGTCCCCAAGGTGACTAAGCCCTCAACTCATCAGCTAATACAAAAACCCAGTTTTAGCCCTTCACTAGGCCTACTTCCCTAGTAGGCTTATAATGTGAGCCTGATTTAAGTGTTTTATTGTGTACCTTTTAATATTTTTAATTTTTATGTGATGCTAATGATGGATGTGATTATGATTATGATGTGATTATGCTCACAATAATTGAATTACATTTGCAGGAAATTGAACCCCTTTCAGGAGCATCCCGCACAGTCTCATGGATCAACAGGTATAAGTCAATACTCCTTATAGATAGTCTATTTAATACACTTATCAATAGTAAGATTGATGTCTTCTAAGATCTCTCCCATTTGCAGGTACCAGCGAATAGGTATTTGTCAAAAGTGTCTTCCTCGAGTGAGGGAAATATAGGAATAGAAGAGGAAAGTGAGACATGCAGTTTATCTAGAACAGGGAGATTAACTAGAGGTCAAAGGACTAGAAGGAAATTCAATAAATGCATGAAATTTTTCCTTGCTCAAGGGGGGTCATGTTCTTATGATGATGAGATGGAAGGCAACATCGAGGTTCCCTTGAGGTACCAACATCTACAAAAACATTGGGTACCCAAGGAACTTCCTCCAATAAACACTGATTTCTGTGTTAACAAGAGGATATATCGCATAGCACCATCATCACTACATGGTTTGGGCCTATTTTCTATGGACGGCATAAAGGTGTCTTACAAAAAAGTTTCTGAATTGATGGAGTATGTTGGACCATGTTACGATTACAAAAGTTGGATGCATATTGTTAAATATAAAAAAAGTATGCGTAGGTATGCCCTCTCGGAAAATTATATACAACACCAAGACAATAATCAAAGTAAAAGTGTGGCTATATACATTGATGGAAGGCCAAAAGCAACAGGGAATATTACGGGTTTTATAAAGAGTACATGACCTGGGTCAACTATAAAGCAACCCAATTGCATTTTTGAGGCACGCGAGGGAAATTGTGTATTCATCTGTGTGATAAAATCAATACATGCAGGGGAAGAGCTTCTTATTGATTACAATTTGAACCACATAGATACAAATGAGGCTACTATCATGGGGGTGGTACATACTATTAAAACAACTTCTAATCAATGACTCCAACATACCATTTAGTCAATAAATTTTTGGCTAACATTTTTATACTTCATCTTTGACACAGGGGCACAATATGGAGCAACTGCCCGGAGGGGATGCTGACGATGCTCCCGGCTCATCTACACATGAGCAGGTAAAACTCATTTGTAATTGTGCAAACTAGATAGAAGCAAAATGTTATTTTTTTAATGTTGTTTTCTTTATTGTTTTGGAGTAATTTTGATAATACTAATACTATTGTTGTCACAGAGGGCTAGTGGTCGGAGGGAGGGAAAGGAACCTGCAGTCCCTCAGTAGCCCCCCCCTGAGGAAGACCCTTTCTATATTGATTTAGCAGAGACCGATGACCCGATCGGTTCGATTAAAATTAATTTAAAGAAAATTAGCAAAGAAATTCTATGTTTGGCAATCATAAAGCCTATGACTCAACAAATAAAAGGTAGGGCATCTAAATTTTTGCACACCTCTGAGTCCTTAAAAGTAAGTATTAATGAAATTTTTAATTATAACTAGAGTTCAATAATGGTTTTTATGTTATGCTCTTTTATGGCATTAATTAAAATATGGATGCGTTGTCTTTACAAATTTTTTTGCTTGATTTCGAGCCCCGTTCCCATGATGAGGGTGTTGCAGGTGGTTCAGGTAGATCGCATGTTCCATTCCCCACTTCTATTTTCCACTGAATATATATAGGAATTATCATAATCATTGACAATACATGCTCGAACAATCCTTTTTTTTAATGCTCTAACAATCTTGTCCATGCTAGTCCATGCGTTCTATATTTATGCATGCTCTAACAATTTTATTCTTCAGCTTCACATCAATTGAATCCTACGATGACGCCACCTCCATCCAGGACAACCACAAATCTCTTTCTGACTGTTGAGTCAGCAACATGTAGCTTACATGCAACGACTGTTGCACCATTTGCTGGTACACAAATCCCTCTTTTTCTCTCTTATGACAGCAACAAACAGTTTCTTTTTTACAACTTTATAACATCAATTATCATTTGTTCTTTTATACTTCGATTGTGACAAAGACTTATGAAACTTATGAAACTTTTTGTAACAGGACCTGCAACATCATTTCCTGGATGTTCCTATGTTCCTAGTACGGGAATGGTGAAGGATGTCACATTGATCGTCAGCGACGATGAAGGCATTCCATTAAAAGTAGCCAAAGTTCTAGGTACTTTAAAGTTATTATTATTCTATAGTGATATAATAGTAATTTAGTTTTTGATCACTCTTCATCGACTAATGATCCCATGATTGTTTTGTAGGGAATGATCTTTTTTGGAGAAAACTTGGTGATGAGTGTTTGCGAATATTTGGGCCCACCATGCGTACCTGGTGGAACATCATATCCTAACTAAAACCCCAAACCACTATTTTGATTTCATATCATTGCTATAATAGTTTTCCTTTTCATCCATTTCTTGAACTATATTAAAGGTAGCTTCACTTCATTTATGAGTCTAACATATTTTTTTTTACTTAAAAGGTGGAATCACCAATGCAAACCGTTGAAGGATGATCTTATAGAGAGCATGACCCAGCTCTTTGGACCTCATGCATTCGAGAGAAACAAGCTCCTTGAAAAAGCTGGTTTATGTTTGAAGTATATTAGGGACCAGTACAGAAAAAATTTACGGGATAACCCCAGGTACGAGCGTCCGCCCTATGTTCCTGAGGCTGAGTGGCAGGCTCTGATTTTGGATGGAAAGTATAAAGCTGACAAGAAAAATAATATTACACCAGTGGAGAGTACAACAAGGTATGTGATACTGTTGAGAATCTAATTATGTACAAATTAACCTCCATATTTATACTATCTAACATATTTCAAACTTTTCATAGATTGCCTGACACATCAAAGGCAACAAAGGCAAGACTAGAAAAGCACGGGACACACAAGCTCGGCTCTAGTGGTTTTTCGAAACTTCAAGCAAGAGTTGTAAGTATTAGTAAATGAAAATTGTATCAAATTTTTTATATAATGTGAAGGGAAATGCTAGGACTCCTTATTTAGCTCATCAATTATAAATAGGTCAATAGAATATAATAACAGTAGTGGATTTTCATATTCAATATAAACAATTCAACAATTGAAGTCAAGACTCTGCAATCTAGATTAGTGAAGAAAACTTGTGATTCACTAATATGACATTATTTAAAATCTCACCCTTGACTGAATTGTCCTCCATAGTTGAGAATAAAGGTAGTGATTGAAAGAATGAGGGAATGCAGCAGCACTTGCAGCCATTTTTATTTCCAAAGAGCTGAACTAACTCTTACCCAACTTAAGAATTTGGAGAAAATATGTTGGTACAAGAAAAGCATACAAACACGCAACATTTATATAGTAGATTGCTCCATCAAAGCTGCTTGATTTTTCTCCTATTATATTGTGATGGATATAGATGATTTGCTGTTGATATTTTAACTACCCTCCATTGGTTGATGAAACAATGCAAGTAAAATTCACCATACCACACAAAAATGCAGGGCTCAGAGTTCAAGAGATGCCTCACAGAAGACAATAAGAGAATTGGCTTCCAACAAGGCTATAGAGCCATGGCTGAATGGCTACGAGCTGAAATTAGTGTGGAAGGTTCTAATACTGATGCATCTGAGCCATAGGTAAATAAGCTAAATGAAATTTATTTCAAATTGAATACTTTACCAATTAGTCTATTTGATGTTAAGTTCCAATATAAAGTGAGTATATCTGTTTTAAGCAAGCAATGATAACAATGCGTAGGATGTTGGAATGCAGCTTGACAATCCTTCTACACAATCTGTGGATGTCGAAGGTTCGCATGATGTGCATCCCAGTGGTGGAGGTATACATTTGCTATTAAATTTTTTATATGTAATTGCAATTGGTGTTTGGATTAACGTAACATTTTGTATAACAGTTGTAGAGGATCGAGGGGTCGATGTTCATGACCGTGTTGACGTTGAGTCTAGACAAAATGATGTGGTCAGATCAGGTAAAGAGACACAGTTTTGTTATTTAAAATAATTAAATACTTGTAACAATTATAATAAATTATTTTTAATTTAACTCTTTTATTTATTATTGTAGAGGACCCCCCTTTGCAACATCATACGAATTTGAGATCATCAAGAACAGAGAACAGAACAACTTATGAGGGGGGAATTGATGATGACACTGATGCTCCTCTTAGAGCTTACATAGAAAAAAGAAATAGAAAGAAAAAAAAGAAATGATTGTCACTACATACCTTAATTGATAATGACTATATTTTATGTCTCAATGAATTTAATTATGTGCTAATGAATGTTCATGAATTATGTGTTAATGCAGAATATTGATGAATGTTGCATGTTAACGAATCTAATGTGTTAATGAATGTTATCATGTGATATTGATTGAATGTTATCATGTGATATTGATTGAATGTTACATTTTATTAATGGTTGAAAGAATGAATGAATGTTAGATGTTAACGGGGAATGTAGAGTGATGTTAGGGGGAGGGGGGTGGGTCCAAATGAGCTTCCACCTTCACGTGGTTGGCCCTATTTAGTAGAGAATATTAAACTATTCTCGAAACAAAGTGAAGCTCAATAAGATACTTGTTATTACCTTTTTTAAAAAAAATTGTGTGCTTTAGCCTTGATTTTTGAGCGTGACATTAACCTTTAAAAAACTCCATGGTTAAGAACATTTGGGTTGGAGTGGTGCTTCGGTGGGTAACATCTCAAGAAAGCCCAACGCTTCACCTCCATGAGAAAACCTAGATGCAATGAGTATTTAGTGTTCTATTCGTTCTAATGAGAAAGAAGTTATTGTGAAACACTACTCATAAACATAGACCAATGAGTTTGACTGAAAAATGCACAATTGAATCTTGATAGCAACATCACAACATTAAAAAAACTTATAACTTGTTAATGCACAAGAATTTTTTTTTTCAATAACAATAGTTTTTGGCTAGTTGAAAGTAATACTTATCAAAGTTGTTTGTACTTCCTCATGTAAGACATTTGATATTTACTTTATTGATACTAGAAGAAAATATAATGAACTCCTCCTTAGACCGTTGAAGATAATAATGCAACAAAACCAAATCTATAAAAATTAAGAAGAGTGTTGACATAAGAGAAAACAAGAGGAGAAAAGAAACATAAGATATATACTCAAATAACCACCCTACCCCAAAACACACGAATGTGTGTTAATTCTCCATATAGGTTGTGATATACTCATAAACTCCAACGCTTCATAAGAGATCACCACTCTTATATCAATTCATAGTACAATGTTTGAACTCCAATGGCTATGCAAGGACTTCATAAGTACAAGGGTTACACATATCAAGAAGGGTTAATGTCGTAGTATGTAGAATGAGAGACTAGCCATATTGATAGTTTGATAAGATGGTTTGGCTCTTCCTAATGGGTTTTACAAATACCACATAATCAAATCATCTTGGATTAGCCATATTATCCATTATTGTTGTAGTATTCTATTTTATATCACATACACTCTCTTTCACAAAAATATTTATGCATGTCCTTAATCTCCAATCGATGCATCCCATCTCTTGGTAACATTCCCTTAAGCCAATTTGTCCAACAATTTGGATATATTGTCTGTACTCCCATATTATGTTGCGATTCTAGTGTGTGTTGTGCTCCATTGGTCTTCTTTTTTATTTCACACACACTACACACTCTTACTCATTCACACATATCCACACCTTATATTTTTCCAAGATAGAGTCTTTAAAATTTATATTTGAAATCTAAAATTATTTCCATCCCATTGATATTGATATGGGAACCCTAGAGTACTTGTATGAATGGATGTGTATTTTCATTCCCAACTCCTTGTAAATGCAAAGATGTCAGCAGTTCAGTCAACAATATAATATTGCTTTATCAATCTTATGCAATCCCTTGCAAGAAGATTAGAAGCTCCCCAAAGGACAGTAATTGCTCCCCCTACATATTCACTACTGCTATGTCAAGGTAATTTTAAGGATTTTATAAATGAGAATTTGTGTCAATGATTAGCAATTTTATCCATTGTGTTGGCACATCATAGCCACGGTCCTCTTAGTTGAATGAGGTCTTATTTGTGGAATTTGTCCCACCACACAGATCCTTTATTTGGTTCACCTAGCAGATGGGTCACCCAAAATAATTAACTTTTCAGTCTCAGTGCCTTATTAGTATCACACTTCATTATACTTCTACCTTTGTGAGATATATAATTGTTGTTTTATTCATATAAGTCATTGGATATATAAAAGTTGATATGTCCTCCAAAAATTATGACTTGAGATGAGGAGCTAAGAACAAAATAAATCCAGAATATTTCATTATGTGCCATCCCAATATATAGTTTTGTGGCTGTTATTGTTTTAAGTATGAGGTCGATCATCTGGTACCAGCAATGCTTGAATATTGTCTTTGTCTTCACCAAAATAAAATTCTCCATCAACATAGACAAATTGCAATTATGATCTGTAATCATAGAGTGCTCTAAGAGGCCCTATGTAGATCATTTCCACTACATACTCCCACCGCATACTTTAGATCTTAATCTTTTCATTGCCTTTGTAGGTGACATGGTAAGTAGTTTTGGTAACAATACTTGCTTTGCATAGAAGATAGCTACTCACTAAAACTACTATGACATCTTCCTTCATCCTCATAGTTGTATAACACATTATGTATATCATGATTCACTACATACACAATGTTCTTCATTCCTTTCTATTGATACATATCAAGTTCTAACCCAGTAATCTTCCATCGTTGGTTCCTATTACAAAGTTGATGCCGCACAAGGTGAGTCAGAGATATAGTTATTCTAGTGGTTCAGAAGTTCTCCATCATTATTTCAGGCATGTGATTCTATTATTCCTGGGAAATGATCTGTTGTGATACTAGATCTCTGATTTGCTATCTTGATCGCAACACTGCTCTGATACCATGTTAGTGAAATAGGATCAACTATTCTGTAACTTGTAATAGCACTTGTGGATCTTTTATGTGTGTTTCAAGTTACTATATGAATGAATATAACTGTGAAATAAAGAGACATGTCTCTTTAACATATTAACTTATATTAGTTATAGTTATAATACAAGTAATATACCCTCAATATATTATAATTGTTATATACCAATATATATAATAAAATATATATATATATATATATCACTCTTAATATAAGTTAATTATTCCATACATAATATTTTTCATATATTATATTTTCTTTAAAAAATCAAGATATTTTCCCAAAAAAAGGTTGATCAGGATTTTCCCAATTTTTTCCAGAATTTTGGCCCACATTTTGTCAATAATTTTTTTCCCCTTAGCATTAGCTAGTAAGGAGGAAAATCAAACTTGTTGAATTCTTGCCTCCAAATCTGACAAGAACTCCACAAGCTCTTCATCTAAAAACATAGTGATTCTTTTCAAACACAAATACATCACTAGCAATTCATTTTGTTTGGCCTGTCACAATAAGCACACCATTTCTCCTTTCCATGTCACTATTTGTGATTGTTATTACATCACCATTGCCTATATAAGCTGAGTAGAAATGGATCAATCGAGAGCACTTTATTATGAATTTAGCTTTCAAATTGCATAACACTGGTTCTTCTGAATCGTAAAAGATGGTAAACAAAACTTGTGAAGCCTAATGAGCATTTTGTGCCTCCTTGAGGTACTTAAATATATGAGCAAAATTACCACAAACTGTCAAAAAGCTATGCAGATCTTTCACACACAATTTTCATTTAAAAAATAGAAGTAACATCATTTTTGTAGCTTCCTGTGTCATTTTTAGGCAAATCATCTTAGTGAATACTATAAAAAACAAACAAAAACAAGTTTTTATACTCCTATGCAGAAATCGCAACTACTTAGGGTATAGTCCCATGAAGAGAGGGGAGCCACTTAAATTGCTAAGAAGTTCAGGAGACTCATAAATCAGCTGGTCCCATGGCTTTTATAGGGCAATTTGTACTAAAAACAAATTGGTTGAATTTTTTTGGGACATTAGCAGTCTCATAATTCTATGGCACCAATTAATGCTAAAATAATTAATTGAGAGTCTTTGTAATGGCTGATGTATTTGACGTGGAACAACTGAACCAAATTAGGAGTTAAAACAAAGCTAGACTTTTTCATTAAGAACTACAACCCCCTCATGGATCGTACATCATAGCAGCCAGCCTTACTAGCTCATCTGACA
This sequence comes from Cupressus sempervirens, assembly GCA_028749045.1. NCBI lineage: Eukaryota > Viridiplantae > Streptophyta > Pinopsida > Cupressales > Cupressaceae > Cupressus > Cupressus sempervirens. The sequence goes on along the minus strand of CM053791.1, from coordinate 728,787,647 downwards.
AGTGTTTCTTTGTTGCTTGGCATTTACCTTTTGTAGTTTTTGATTGATTTTGAGGGTTTGACTTAGAAGTTAAATACATTCTAGTTCTGAGCTAATGCAATGTATTTATTTTCCCTTATGCATAATTTTGAAATACTACATATCATAAATACATGTTTGATATTTTTTTGTGAAAACACACCCATCCTCCAAAAAAAATATCATCGTAACACCATCATAACTTTCACACATGACAATTTTTTTCCCATTATTTACAAACATTTCAATGTAGTAAACATATAATTATTGCACTATATCTTGCACACTTTTCTTGTAGAATATATAACTATTGCAGGTTACATAAAAAGACTTTATCAAGATAAATCTGGTTGAGATCCCACAACCCTTCTAGAAAAATATTTGAAGTATAGTTCATTAAACCCATCTTTTTATTAGAGTTCACATTTGAAGAAGGGAGCATGATAGATTGGCCTAAAACAATCCTCACACTAAGACCAAGCGCGGACCCTCACCCTCTTGGCCCCAACTAGCAAGAACATAGGACATCAAGCAAGAGGCGGCCTACCTAGTGGAGTGTTGGTATCTACCCTCCCTATTCATGCCACATCTAAATTTATTTCACAGCATCCAATCACCATACAATTGGAATCAGGGAGCATGACAGGTTGGCCCAAAGCAATTCTCACACTAAGCCCAAAAGCAGACACTCGTCCTCTTGGACCCAAGTGGCAGGAAAATTGGATTTCTAGCATGGGGTGCTCTACCTAGTGGAATGCTTCTATCTGCCTCCCTATTCGTGACTCCTTATCCATCCTCTCGTGTTTCTGATTACTCCAACAATCAACCATCATAGAGATTGAAATGACTCCAATAGTGTCCAAGCTAAGCACATGCACGAATACTCACCCCCTTGCCACCTTTAACCAAAAAAAAAAAGACCCATGATGATAATGAAAATGAGTCAAATTTGTGATGTAATAATAATAATTGGACACATTTAAAGATGATCCAAGTTCCATAAGAAAAAAGTGTAAGCCCGGCCCATCCAATATAAAAGGTAGCCTGTAATCTAACCAAAAATGTAGGAAGCAAAAAATGAATAGGTCTCCTATTGCCTATGTTGATGTTTTAGCCTAGAAATAGAGATAAATAGCAATAAAAAAGCATAAACAATTCAATGAACACTCAAAGCATTTTTATCCTGGGAAAACTCTTTGATAGGAAGGGGAAAACTCAACCACACCAACAAAAATATATTTTATTGATCATAAATATTCATGTACAAAGCTTGATTTTACATATAATGATGTGTGTGTTCTATTCTTCTGTTTAAGATAGTATGGTCCTGTAATTCACTAACTCCAATGTCTGATTCCTGTTACTATGATTTAATTTGACACTTGGTTATTGATATAAATTAAAGCAAGCTTGTATATATCTCTATTGGCACAACCCATGGAGCTTCATCCTCATACCAGTGATTCTTTAGCAAGCTACACCTTATGAGAATTACAATGTTATAGTAAAAAGTATAAATTCTAGAAGCATGGGTAGCAAAAAGGTGAGAATATATATTTCATTTAGCCATGTAATGGAGTCAGAAGATCGAGAGGATGTCGTTACCATCTCCAACACCAGCCGAGGGAGCACCAACAGGGCACTAGCAAAAAATATGTGTATAACCAACCTCCACGATAAGAAGAGCAAATGGAATGGAAGTTTCTCAGCACATCATCCAATTGCTTGATATGACTCGTAGGCCCATTGATCTGACACTTTGTGGCTTAGCAGCCGAGCAAGTGGGCAGTGAATTGTAACAAAGCTACTACTTGCAAGACACTACAGTTCTAGTGGTTAAGGGAGGTTGTGTTACCGAGTTCAATGGAAGAGTACTCAACACCACAGGTAATACACAAATGATGATCAATCTCCAAATTCCAGAGATAGTAGAGTTAAAGTCATGGTTTGATGACAATGTTAAGGACAACGGTGAGCCATCGATTAGCTACGCCCCACAACCTCCTGCAGTATTGAGAATGACAATTCATGACACACATGATCAAACTGTATGTTCTACTTGTACTATAAAGTGCATCGTGAAAGAAACCATTATAGAGGTCAACACAGACAAGCTATCCTACCCGGCTTGCCCCAACCAAGTGGTAGGAAAGCAATGCAAGAAAAAGTTGTCTGAAAATGCAAATGAAGAATGGTATGGTAAAAAATGTGACAAGCAATTTATGGAATGCAATTATAGCTACATGGTCCACCTATAATTGCAAGACCACACTGGGGAGCTATGGGCAACCGCATTTGATGAAGGAGCAATACAACTACTCGACATGACTGCGAACACATTGCTAGAGCTAGTAGCTAAAGATGATGCTTGTGGCGAGGCCGCTGTGGCAGCGATGACAGTTGGCATCACCACCACAGCGGCCCCGCCATATTGCTAACCACAGACATCACAATTGTGACGTCCGCACGCGCATTGTGACGAAATAAGCATCACGTGCATAGCGATGCCAACGGCATTGACAGCACCATCACAAGTTTCCATGGACATCGCAAGTGTGACGCCCATAGAAGAACTGTAAAGGCTCTCGCCTCAGCGAACCCGTGGGCAGATGCCAATGCCACCCCGTCGCAATGTGTGGTGAAGACGTCAAAATTGCGATGGGAACCACATCCATTGCGACGGGAGCAATGATGGGATAGAATGTTGAGCTTGCGACAGATAGGCATCAAAATTGCAACATCCAAGAATTGACATCATAATTTGCGACTAAAAAACAATGAGGTCTGTTGCCGTCGCAGTGGCGACACATTTGCGTCGCTATTTTGACACTTGGCCGTCGCAAATCGATGCCAAATGTATTAGTGATAGTTGTCCACCTTAATTCAAGTTTTTACAAAATCTCCAAGTTTGGTGTCCAACTCTAACAGTGCTTCTTCTATCCTAAAGGCTTGTCTGATGTCTTCATCACTGGATGCTTCCTCTAAAGTCTTTATGAAATTATTCACAACTACCTCAACTGGTAAAAGCTTCTCCCATTCTTCATCTTCAAAAATGTCCAACCATGCATCACTGTACAACTTTTCTGCTTCCAAAATTCACTCTCGGGCTTGGTGCTTGAGCCTATGTATCTCATCATGCAACGTTTTCATCACTTTATTTTCATTTGCAATCTTTTCTATCCAATCATATATCATATCTAACTCTTCTCTGGTATATACATCAATCAGAATGTGGTACCTTTGTCCTTTTATGGCTTGTAGAGTTTGTAAATCCTTGCTCCATACCAGTACCTCATCCATAATACTGAAGTCTTTCCTCAAAATTGCCATGATCTTATCAACATTATATTGTATAGCTTGTAATAACTTCAGACTTCCTATGATTCTAGTGACACCCCTATCCTCAAGGCTGTCTCACCAATCTTGACAAGCAATCAAAAATGGACTGAACTGTATACCTTCCCCTTCTTTAAGAATGGTAGTCAAAGTCTCCTCAGGGCATTCAGAATCAAGAGGACTAATAACTTCAACTAAATACCCTTTTAAGATCTCAACTTGCCTTCGAAGTCTTCTGATTTCAATCTCATCCTAATCCATATGGTTAAGAACCTCATTGACTCCCATAGTCATCATCTGTCGGGAAGTATCCCATGTAGGCTTTCCTAACATGATATTCTTTGCTTCATAGTCCTGAAGGTTGATAGCTTCTTCATCTATACCTTTTGGAGGGTGAGCCACCTATGCAAATAAGTCCTAGTTATGAGTAGTAGTGATGAATGCAAATGGTGTTGCATCATGTAATGGAGAGTCAGGCTTGTTCAAAATCTTTGCAATGTCACAAATATCATCCTCTGAAGCAAGGAATTGATGCGTAGCACTTCTCATTATTTCCTTCCAAAACCATCTAGGGATATGTCTTTTTGTAGCCTTGGCTCTAGATGATGAAGGGATGTGTTCAACTACCTCTTTCCCTTTATTGCTCTTGCTTGGAGTCTCCTATTGTGAGGATTCTTCTTCTGTAGTCTTGATTTTTGTAGATCCCATAGTTTGATCTTCAACTTCATGGGAAGGCTATTGTATACATTCTACTACATGTGCCTCTTTTTATGGTTCATCAGTAACCCTTAGTTCTAGTTCTCCTTGTAATGACGATTCCTTCTGAACATGTTCTTCTGAACTCAAAGGTGGAGGTTTCACTAAAACCTTATCTACCATCATAACTTGAGGTGAATATGGGGGAGTTAGATGAGGACCTTGTGTCTCAGGTGGCATATGTGTCCAATCTTTCTATTGAAATTCACCTATAGGAGTATCTCTAATCTTATCTCCAACAAATTTTGTACCCACTAGCATGAAATCAAAATTTGGGATGGAGAGAACATCATCACCTAGCTCCCTTTGCTCATTCACCCATCATTGTACTTCATCTTCCAAAGAAGAGAGTTCTACCATTTCAGCTTGGGTGGGTGGTGGGGTATTTGTGACACTCTTCTTCCTTTCCAATTTTGTGGCTTTGGCCAATTGAGTTCTCCTTTGTAGAGGCACTTGTTCTTCCTCCTCATCTGACTCTATTTCTTCCTCATCTAATTCTTCCTGAAGAATGGTTTTAGGAATAGACAGATTAGGCACTAATCTTTTACGAACTCTTTGTCTCTTGTTCATTCTAACCTTGACCCTCTTTTTCTTTTGTGGAACCATAGGAGAAGCGGGCTCTTCATGCATTTGATGAATAGATGTCTATGGAATCCCTCCCTCTTCTTGTTGGCTTAACAAAATAGGAGGTAATGGAAAATCAACCTAGATATGAGAAATTCTAGAGTCTTGGGGCTCCTGGGGAGTAGATTGATGTTGCTACGAAGGAGCCTATTCTTCAACATGCTCTGTCTGGATCCTTTGAGGAGAGGCTCTCTTCCTCTTTTCCTTCTTCTTCTCTAAAGGATGGTAGTATTCCACTGGATGATTAAGCTAGTAGACTATTTTTGGCCTGATAGGAGACTGGAGCGCAAAGATAGGAACTGTGACTTTCCTCCCCTATACTCTTTCTGGGTGAGCATGTGTATGGAATATCACTGTATCTGAAATTGGATCAAGTGGAAAGGGTTTATTGATCCAACTATTTATCATTCTAATGACATGTCTCGCTCGATGATTAATATCATCTTCTTCCTCTCTATCAATTTCTGCATTTAGGATGGGCCTCTTGCCAACTTTATTTGTATTGAATAAGGGATCTAGTAGCTCCTGTGAATCCTGTAGCCTTATCTCATCTGAGATGGTCAAATGGAGAGCCTTCTCTACTAAATACAAAGTCATTCTAAACAAGTCCCTGATACAAACATCATAGTCATTTGTGGCATTCATCCAATGATCTTCAATGGCATCCTTGTGGTAGAACTCTTTTCTTGCTAGGTTTTCTACTTTACCAATATTGTCAAAGAATGGCTGGGGAGAGTTATATTCTTCAAGAGGATAATTCTCCCATTCCCACTTGAAAGTAGGGATATCCTACTTTCTCTTTACTTGGTATGCTCCTATTACAAAAGGCCAATCCCAACAAGGCCTATGTTTTTTTTAATCCTTTCATAAGCTGACTCAATCTGTTGAGAAATTTCCATTAGAACCAACTTGTCACTTGGGTATCTTGGGAGCTTCTTTGGATGGATGGATGCACCACCAACCCAAATTTATGTGAATGTCTAGAACTGGATGTAATATGCATCGAGAGTTGTGATCTAAGCCTTGGCCTCATCAAAAAATCTCTTCCCATAATCCCATTTGATGAATCAAATGATGGTAGAGATGAAGGCATCATTCACAATTCTATGCTCCTTGCTCTATAGTGAGAGCTTCTTCTTAACTAGCTGAGGATAGACTATATATGGCCATGCATTAGGATCCTACATACTTCCCTTCTTGTACAACCTGGGATAGTCAGTGGCTCTTGCTGCAAGTAGATATACCACATAAGAAGTCATATAGAATTTCTTCTTGTCCTTTACTGTCTGCAATTGGTCACACAAGTTCTTACTAAGTGCGGTGGCCCAATCTAGTGGCATCTTTGCATGTTTAATGGTCTCAATGAAGTTGACCATGAATGGAGCGAGATGACCTACTGCAGGCAATCCCATAACTCTGCTCAGGAAAATGATTGAATATCCAATGTCATCTTTCATGTATCCTCGAGTCATATCTACTTTACTAATTGTCTTCCAACGAGGTGGCTTTTCAATGAAGTATAAGGAATATATGATGTCGAGGGCCTCCTGGTAATGATCCTTATGCCACCTCTTAGCTACTTCATATGAAAGCCTGATAAACTAATTAGCTCTACGTAGGTGAAAAACCCTCTCGATATTATTAGGTCATAGATCTAAGACTACTTCCCCAATGACGCTCTTTACCACCCTTTCCTTGGGAACAAAATGCCAAGATAGGGTCATAATCAATTCAGTTGATTGCACAGTCCTAGGATGTGATGCTGCATTTACCAATCCAGAATGGATTAAGGTGGATCTCAAAGATGATCTTTCGGTTGGGTTGTTACAAACTCTCAAAAACTCTCCCAAGTTTGTGTGTCCAAGTTCTATATCTTTGATTTTAGAGTATTCATTGTGCAACCATGACTTCAAGGTTATGCCTTGGAACTTGTAGACAACTGGTTTTGCTACTGATCTGGATGTGGATGCCATCTGATTATATTACCTAAACATCACAAAAGAGAAAAGGAATGATTAATTATTGGATATATATAAAACATAAGAAAGAAAAAAAAATGTCCTTCTAGAAAACTTATTTATTATTATTATTATTATTTTATTTTTATTTATTTATTTTTTTCAAAACTAATTTTTGAAATTTTTTTTTCTTTTGTCATTTTTTCAATTTTTCAATTTTTTTGTGATTTTTTGACTTTTAAAATTCTAACTTCTAATCCAATTTTCTTCTCCTGACTCCTAAACTATGAGTCCAGGAGTTGAAAAAAAGTAGGGGGTCCCCATTCCTAGTGAGGAATGGGGCGTGTGTTGTGGACACCACAAAAAGTGGGTGGGAGGAAGACATGGTTGATGGATGCTAGTTTGGAAGGCTTGTGAATGAGTGGATGAAGGAAGTGGAAAGATCGTCACTGGCACACACCTTGAAGGGTGATGGAAAGGAGGAAATTGTGGAGGATATGTAGGAGAAAGTTTGGATTTGAATTTTGGGATATAGGGACCCAAACTGGAGGAAGGAGATGATGGATTTAGGATGGTGGATTTGGGACATAAGGACCCAAAATGGATTTGGAGAATGGAAGCTTGGATGATTTATGAATGACAGAAGCCTTTGGATTAGCAAAATTGGATGTCATTTTATTCATTGCTACATTAAGTAGCTTTGGAATCAACATAATTTTTGCATTTTTTATTTTCAGCCTTTGTGGCCTTTTGATTTTGCTTTGGATCATATTTTTCATTTCTTAGACATGTCTTTTAGAGGGGACATGTTGATCCTTGGATTTTTGTGGATTTTTGATTTTATGCTCTTTTTCTTTGGCATCCAACTTGCTTCCATTAGCCATGGTATAGGTGCATGAAGATAAATGAGATGGAGAGCTTAGGGATGGTGAACATTGTAAGGAATTCAAGGATGTGTGCCTTTTTTGATCTTTAATAGGAGCATGAGGGGATGAAGGGGGAAACATGTATATGGTGGATGGATGTATGTAAGGACCTAAAATGGAAGGAAGGGATGAAGGGTTTGGATGTGGAACATAAGGACCTAGAATGGATGGAAGGGAGGAAGGAATGGGAATATGGATATAAGGTTCCAAAATGGACTTGGAAGATGAAGGATGGAAAGCTTTAGGTTTGGACGAAGGAATTTTTGATTTGGAAGGAGTGGAAAGCATACCAACATCTTGAGAAATTATTTCGTTAAAGGGATACTTATTATTTTCAACACAAGATGCAAGTGTAGGTATATGGGGTTCATGAGTGAATTGGATAGGTGTGATAGGATCATGTGGAGGATTAGGATTGCAAGGGGGATTATGATGGATAATAGGATTTCGAGATGGAGTGGGATCATGAAAGGCAAATGAAGGGGTGCTTTGATCTTGACTTAAAAGAGGATCATGTAGCAGAATGAGTGGATCATGTAATGGAATGGAGGGAATGGAAGCATGAGATGGAGTGATTTGATCTTGACATGGAGGAGTATTAATGGATGGAGTGGAAGGAACTTCATCATGAAGTGGAGGGTGAAAGGATGCTAACTCTTGAGATGGAGGGGAATCGGTAAGGTGTGCGATACATGAAATGTCTTGATCTTGATTAGGAAGGGAATTGTGAGATGGACTAAGAGGGATAAATGGATCTTGAGGGATAAGGCAATATGGGATGGAGAAATGCTTAGAGCTAGAGGAGAAGAGGCATCTATAATGTCATGATTTGGAGGAAGGTCTTGAGATGGAACTGGGGGTATGACTTTGGGTGATGGGCTCTCTTCATTTTGAATTGTACACTTAGCCAAGAATTTATGTGAGAAAAACCCATTATGAGGTGGGGATGATGTTTTTGGAGGATTAGGATTATGTGAAGGTTGAACTATGGGTAGTGGATTACATGGAGGGTTGGGGTTGGATGGGACATGAGGACTAGGATCTTTGGAACATGGGGGAAGAGGACACATGGCATGGAAGGTGGCCTCTTTCTGTTGGCTTGCTAAGAGATAATTATTTAATTGTTCCATTTACATGGCAAGGGCATTTGTGTTTGAGGAATTGTATGGGATATGAATGGAATTGTATGTAGTGGAAGGGTAATGAGGTGGATTTCCCTTGTCAAAGATAGAAGAATAATGAACATGAGATGGATGAGAGTTGGGTATGAAATGTTGAGGATGAATTTGATATGTAGGTTGAATGGGAGGTAGAACTCCATATTTTCTTTGAAGATTGCCAACCATTTGATTAAGCAAATTTGGATCCATAGATTTTAGATGAAGAGATGATGAAATATTCAATGATGGATGTAATATGAACCTAGGACTAGGAGCAAGCTTGGACTTTGCGTTGATTTGATTTGGATTGGATTGGACTTGATATTGATTGTACTTGATTCAATTTGATTTGATTGGATGAGGGTTTGATTTGATTTGATAAAAACCCTATGATATTGCAAACAAGTGAATTAAAGTCCAATTTTTATGATAATGCTCCTATGTCCAAAGTAGAAGATTTTATGAAGATTAAATTAGAAGAATACTTGAATAGATGAAGAAAGATTGATTGATTTTGGATGAAGATGTAAATGGATTGAATTAGGAATTGATTAGAAAAGAATGAATTTGACAAGGGATTGGATTAAGAATCATGAGGATGAATCATTGAATGATGGAATTGGATCTTGATGTAGATTATGAACCATGATTAGGATGAAGATTATGGATGAGATTGAATGATGAGGAAATGATTTGGATGAATAGAGATGATTAAGAATTTGAGGAATGATTTGAATGACGAAGACAAGAGATGTATGAGGGTGATGACTTTGATGGAAAGAAGAAGTGATGTGGAATGATGTGAACAATTTGACTAAGAGGATTTAGACCAAGACTTGTATTTGTTGTTTTTGAAATTGTTTTGATTTTTTTGGATTTTTGACGTTTTACGATTTTTTTTTGGATTTTTATGTTTTATGATTTTTTTGGATTTTTATGTTTTAAGATTTTTTTGGGTCTTTTTTCTTTTTAATTTTTAATTTTTAATTTTTTACAAAAAAAGATTTCTCTCCCTATTAATATGCAAATATAAATGATTTTTTAAAAAAAGTGTATAAACAAAACAAAACAAAATGAAACAAAAAAACTCCTCACTCTTTTTTTTTTTTTAAACCTATCTATCTATTAACAAAGAAGGAGTTTTTTTTTTTGTAAGCTTAAATTTTTCCTATTAGCAAAGAAATATATTTAACGTATATACACTTCTAGGATTTGAAAATAAAGTAGTAGGAAATAGAATATAGAGTGTTATATGTCAAAAAACCTCCCTTATGCACTCCAAAGATGATGATGGGCTTTATGGCTCGATTAGAGGCTCCTTGTGAAAATTGATCTCCAAATGCAAGCGTTTAACCTACAAGCTTGAAAACTCACAAAACACTCAAAAAAACATTAGATGGTTGGTTCGAACCCGTGAAGTGGTTCTCACCGGGCATGCCAAAAATGTATTGCATAAAAATGTAATAATGAAATAAATGCTAAGCAACTAATGCATATTCCTACATGATTATGCAAAACTCAAAATATGCAAGAGAAAATGTAAAATAAAGACAAAATGAACATCAAAGTAGCACTACGCAAACCTCACAAATCACCAAGTGGTTGATGATTTCCTTTCTCATGGGATGTGGTTGCTCACTATTCCTGCAACATAACAATGAGATAGAAGGTGCTTGTGAAAATGAAGAGAGGGCTCTCCTTTTATAGGAAATGAGATGCAATGGACGGCTAAGATTAAATGCAAGATGAAAGGCTAGGATCCCTCAGGATCGATGAAGTGTCTATGAGGTGGAGGCCAAGTAGTCTCCACATGGATTAGGGTTTTGACCATTCAAAGGGGGAAATATGATGACACATGTGTGAGCAACCTTTGATGTAATAGGTCAATGACAAGTGTAAGAGGTGTGTAAGATCATGTTTCCTCACACATGTGTGAGACACATTTGAAAGCGATGGATCAATGACATGTGTAAGAGGTGATGAAGGCTCAAGGTTTCTCACACATGTGTGAGACACCTTTGGTTCACATGTGGAGGGGGACAAGTGTGTAAGTGTGTAAGAGTCACATGTCACATGTGACTAGGGTTTACTAATCCTTTGATTAGGATTGTGTAAATGATTAATGATGTGATTAGATGGGAAACTAGGATTAATTAGTGGATAAGTGGATTGACCTAGGTTAGAAGGATGGGTTAGGTTAGGAAAGTGAGGTTAGGTGAGGATTAAAGTTAGGACCCATGTGCTCAAATAGGATTAAATTTAATATTTAATTCCAAGTGGGATTAGGACAGGGATTAATTAAGTAAACAAAGTACTTAATTAAAGTGAATGGGTTAGCATGCAAGGGGAATAGGTTAGGATTTAAATAAAACTTAGTTGATTTAAATCAAGAAAGGGTGAACATAATTAAATAAATGTAAAATTTATTTAATTAAAGGTAGGGGAATTAAATAAATAATAAATATTTATTTAATTGGCTAGGAACTAGGATATGGACAATTTTAGGTGTCTACAGTCCCAACATTTTTGATATAAAATGCCTAAAATCCATCTGGACCTAGAGACTTATCAGGATTCATGTTAAAAATTGCCACTCTAATTTCTTCCAAAGTAATGGGTTTATTTAATGCTTTATTGTCTTCCATTGTGACCATTTTAGGGATCACTTCAAGGAAATTGGCTTGAGAAATTCTGTTTGATCCTTCAATGTTATTTAATATTTTCTGAAAATAATCAACAAAAATCTCTGAAATTTCATTTGGTTTATCTGTTGGAATACCCAAATGATTTTTAATACGAGATATTTTACTTTTAGCTTTATTATAAGCGGTAAAATTATGGAAGAATTTGGTGTTCTGATCTCCCTCCTCTAGCCATCTCTCTCATGACTTTGGCCTCCAAATTTTTTTTTCTTTGGATAATATATCCTCGTTTTTAGTGAGTAATTCTTTTTCTAAAAGATAGCTATTATTATTCATACCTTTCTTAATGATTTCTATATTTGATTTCTTTAATCTATCTTCAATGTCCAGTTTTTCTCTAAAAATATTATTAAAGTGTTTTTTTTTAATTTGAGAATCTTTTCTTGGAGCATCTTCATTTTAGACACAAAAATGAACATCTTAGAGCCTTCAAAATTACCTTGAAACCACCACTCTTTTATATTATCTAAAAAGCTAGAGTTGAAAAACCATATTTTCTCGCATTTAAATGAGTTCCTAGCAGGTTTATGGGGCTCAAAAAATGCAATTCTAACAAGAAGGTGATCAGAACCAACAATCGGCAAAATAGAAGATTGGATGTTCAAGTTATTGACATCTAGTTCTCCTTTAATGAAGAACCTATCTAATCTTTCAACTATATATGCAAAATCTTTCCATTTGTTATTCCATGTAAAGTTTCCATTATTAAATGGGATATCTATTAGATTGTGGGGGTCACACCATTTTTTAAAATCTCTAAAAGATTGAGATATCTATTGAGATCCCTCTTATTTTTCATTCAAGTTTAAAATGCTATTGAAATCTCCACCTAGTAAGATTAGGCTATTCTTATGATCCTTCAGAAATATGTTGATTTTGTACCAAACCCATTTTTTTCTCTAAACTGCTTGTTGGTCCATAAACATTAATTAGAATAAATTTGAGATTGGATTTTAGACTTTTGACAATACCATTGATCCAATTATTGTTTGTGTTTATTATATCTAAGGTTATTTTCTGTAGTGCCAGTCCCTAGTTTGCATTTTGCTTTCATGTTGAACTCTTTTAAGTCAGGTTTATGTTGATGATTATTAGTGACATTACTTTGAGATTATCAAGATATGGATTCAAATTCAGTTTATTATATGATAAGATTACTTGATACTCTACATTTCATATATGTATGATGATTATTCGATGTTTTCAGTTATTAGTTAGATGGTTTATTATCACATGTATTTTCTTATGAATACTTACCCCATACTTACATGTGTATGGTGTGCATGTCGCTTTTGTATTGCATGTCTGATGTGGTTAAGGAAGGGAGTCATAGTCACCTGCTAGTCGCGATCTACACGATGCACCACTTCCTGCCATTGCCTATTTAGCTTAGTATGTATTGTGCTTGTACATGCATGGATTTTATACATGTTGCAGGTACTGGGTATCAACTTCCCTGAATTGCCAAGATGAGCATACCCTATTGCATTATCTCGATGGTAAGAGAGGGGAGATAAATTCTTGAGTCCAAATCCTTGACCTTTATGCCATTTGTCCCGATTGAAAATTAGGACAAGTATTTGAGTCAAGTACCCTCTGAATGCATTGGATGACATAATTCGTGATATTAACCCTTTTCTTTGATTTGGTATGACGGGTTTTCGTATTTTACTTTGGAGGTTTTGATGTATTTTCTATTAATTAAGTCGAATTAAAAGATTTAATCAAGGATTTAATTTAATAGAAAATTACTATGATATTTTAATATTTAAATTTATTTAATTAATTGAAAAATTAATTAAATAAAAAGAATCATATTTGAAGGTAAAAGTTCTAAGTTTAAAATATGGAACGAGATAATATTTATTTAATTTAGTAATAATATATTTAGATTTCATTTTTAAATAAATGACTACATAATATTATTATCTAAGTTAATAATATTTTATTAATTAAGTTTTGAAAATAAATTTAAAAGTGGAAAAGAAATTAAAAATAAAAGTCAAGCTAATATTAATAAAGTAATATGCATTATTTTAATAATTATTCACCTTGGAGTATGTGCACCTTTTTTATGCATGAGTTGTCTCCAACATGGGAGTTAGCGTATCGATTAAAGCACATGGTGTCTACAACCTTATCATTCTCATCACTTATCAAGAAGGTTGGATAAGGCTTTCTTTAGTTGGCAACATTTATGTTATCTCTTGGATGTTTCTAGACACATTCTACATGCTTCCTGAGAGATCTTTATCTTCTAGCACTCCTAACCACTCAGGGGTTTGATTGGTTCGACTCTTGGAGGAAATTGTAGATGTTGGGGAAGGAAGGGATTTCTCTATGAATTTTTGAAGTGTAGTGATTAGCATCAGTGTCTAGGTAGGCACTCATGATTATTTCGCATATTCTATTACGCTCTATCTTTTCCTATCTTCATCATGTTTACTAGATGACTGCTTGGATAATTTTTGTGATAAATGTGTTATATTGTCGAATATTGATATGTATGTTGATTCTATCTGTGAACAAAGAAATCAAAGAGAAAACCTAATTAGAAGACACTAGTTTCATTGATGAAAGAAATTAAGTTTTGAATTCGGGTTTGGGTTCAAATTGCAATAGAATCAAGAATTTAATTAGACAAGAGTTTGTATTTTAAATGGGAAATTCTAAGTAAAAAAAAATGAATAGTTACTCGTAATCTTTCTATCAGGTTACACTTACAAAAATATAAAATATCATATATATATATATATATATATATATAGGTAAATGTTTAATTAAAGATGAAATTGGGATAGTGTTATAGATTTTTAAAAATGTTTTAAATGTTTACCTATATATATATATATATATATATATATATGAAAAATCATTATAAACACTGTGAGGAGAATATCCATTTTTTAAAATGGTGTTAAATAATAAAAAGAAATGTTTTTAAAAAAATACATTAAACATATTAATTTGAGGGTGGGAGGGGGGTGGGGGTGTGTTTATACCACCGCACCCCACTCTTCTCATTCTTGGCGGTGGCATCCCGTGTACCTGTGCTGATAGTCACAGAGTACTGCGGGGGGCGGGCCAGCATGGTATGCCACATGGCTTCGGTGGCTATGTTATACGTCAATGAAATTAAACATATATCACAAGGATGAATTCATTTGAGGATTTAAATCATATTGAATTCAATTTAACTTAAGTTTTTTTAATATGTTCATTATAATTTGTTTTAATATTATCTTAACAATGAAGTTAAGAAATGTTCTTATTTTATAAGTGACATTTAGTATAGTTAATGAGTTAATTAGAATAAATTTATAAATATTAATTAATATTATTTAATATATTAATATATTAATCCTAGCAAATTTTATTTAATATATTAATAAGTTTTATTTTATAAAATGTTGATAGATGATTAAAGGATAATATGTTAATTAAACTAATGATTGTAATTTGATTTTGATGCATTCAATTTTTATTAAGTTTTTTTAGAAATTAAGTTATATAAGTTTTAATTCATTAATATATTTGGTAATATATATATTAATTGATCTAGGAGGCTCTTCAAGACCTGAAATTGAAGTGTTCTAGTTTCTCTCAGAAGCAATGCCATCGCATAGAACACAGAATTATGAATCCACCACAACTTGAATGGGCGGAAAAGGAGTCCATTGTGCAAGATATGACTAGTCAAAGCTCGGTCAAAAGTTGGTCAACTCAAGGATCAGGGACGAGAAAAAAAAGGTGGAAAATTCATAAATATTTTTTTTTGAACCCTTCACCTTAATTGACCATCACACCATATACATGCGTTGAATACATAAGTGGCACATATATTTGTAATTTGTCTTTTACTCCATATAAGACACAATAAGGATAAGACGAAAAGTGGGTAGGAAGCCTCGAACCCACAACCTTCTCCCAAACTCAAAGCCTTAAGTGCCTCTCCCATAACCAATACAATAGCTAACGGTTTTGATTTTCAACGAAAACCCACCAAATGGAGGAAGGCGAGACCGACGGGAATGGAACACTTGACCACCCATTTCACAACAGTTTGTTTCAATGACCATTTCAAGATTACTTATAATTATCCCAATCCAAATTCTGCCATTTCCCAATTTCATGGGATCTTTTAACTTAAATAGCTCGAATGTAAATTATTATTAAAAACCCAAAATTTGTAAAAGATTATAATCGGGTTTAAGTTGTTGGTGGATTTGTTACATCAAAGATTTCTATGGGATAGATTTTATCTTTTCAAGATAATAGACTAATCTCATAATTAATTGGGATAAGCCTATTTTAGGCACAATTGTGGGTATAAAAAGGAGGGTGATAGACCAAGTCTAGAGGGGGGAGATCCATCAATTGATCGTCCAATTCTTCTCAACTCTTCTCGTAGAAATTCTTCTTGTAAGCCAAGCATTCCTTGGAGGAATTTTTGTAACTTGGCAAAGAATCTACATTTTGTAAAAGCTATTGCAAAGCTTCTTCTTGTTCTTTTGTAAGGACATCTTGCCAACATGGGAGCTATTGTCATAGGTGGAGCTATTTTCTTGAGGCCTCTTGTAAGGCAAAAGCTGACTTCTTTTTGTATCTTGTAGTGTTTCCAAGTCTTGAAGGCAATAGATCAATTCATTTTTCTAGTGAATCTGGAGACGTAGCCGATGTTTGGTGAACTCTGTTATCATCTCAGTTTTATTCTTTTGTGATTAATTTGGCAATTGTTTCTGAGCTTAGTAGATTATAGATTTGGATTTACATATTGGATTCAAATCGATAATTAAAAGATCCTGATGTTAGATTTACTAATGTAATCTTTGTAAGTCTAACTCATGAACTATTCTGAGTAAGTGCTCGATTAGTTTTACGGATCAAGTGGTATCAGAGACAGAACCACTAGATCATAATCAGATCAAGTTTGGTATCAGAGCAGGTTACTAAGCTCTTTTTGTAGTTAATCACAATATGACATCTGAATCAGGTGAAGCATCCACAGTGATGACATCATTGATGGTACAAGAGTTCTTTGAGATGAAGAAGATGATCGAGACTATTTTTCACAATCATTGTGAAAAGTCTGACAAGGTGCAGAAGCTAGAGGAAGCAAATCATCATTTGCAAAAAGAGAATGAAGAATTGAAGAGATTGCTAGAAGAGGCCAATGCGGAAAAGCAAAGGTTGGAGATCCTATTACAAGAGATCACTGAAGAGCAGAACAAGAGGAGTTCTCTTGTATCTAAGAGTGGCTGTATTTGTGAGTTTCATCTGCATTCTAAGGATACATCATCCTCATACTCCCCGCTTACCCCGCCTGACAGTACGGGGGCCTCTTTAGCGACAAAGCCATTGGCCAAGTTTTCTTATGGCCATGATTGGGAAAATTCTCCTGGTACAGTAGAGTGTGTCTATTGTCGACAGATGGAGTACCTTAAGACTTTTAATCTACCAGATAGTGACAATAATTATCTTGAAGTATCTTCTTCCATAGACCAGAAGAAGTCAGCATAGGATGAGCAGAGCTCTTTTGCGCACTTTGAGAAGCACACAAAAGGTATTAGAATGAAGCTGCTAGGAAAGATGGGTTTTAGAGGAAAGGGCCTTGGTGTTTCTGAGCAAGGTATCACCAGTCTGGTCAAGGCAAAGAAATAACCATGGAACCAAGGATTCGGATTTAGAAAGGAAATGGGACAATCCTCTAGAATTCAAAATTTTTGCAACCACTATGGCATCAATTGGGACGCAAAGTGTTGGAAGCTGCATCCAGAGCTCCATCGTCGATCAAGGTCTATAGAGAGACCCAACCACCAGCATGTTGATGAGATGATAGTAGAGCCAGTAGTTGCTACCACCTCTGAAACAATCCCAGAGGAATCCAAGCCACAGCTTGAGTAGCCAGTAAGGAAGAGTTCCTTTGAACAGCTCCGCAAGAGCTAGAAACGTCGCTCGTCGAACTAGTATATCAACTTGTGTATTTTTATTATGTGTTTGTAGTATAATAAATATGTTGATAAGCTAGTGTGGTTTTGTGAGAATAAAACTCATTAAAATTGTTGTAATAGTTTCTTTATAAAGTTGTATTTCTTCCTGATTGAGAACTTGTAAGGCTCTTAGAAGCCTTGTCTCTTGTAATTAGTGGAAAGAGATACTTGAAAACTTCTTACTGCAGGATAGAAATTTGTTTCTTGTAGTTTCTTGCAGTTTCTTTTAGTGCAAAGCTTTAGTTGAAGAGCACTTTTCAAACAGAGTTGTTGAGAACGGTCAACAGTGACTTTGTATGTTCTCAGCTTGAAGACTCGATTGAGGCCATTTTAAAGATACGTCTGAATTTAGTTGAAGTTCTTGAAGGATGTTATCAATGACCTCATTGTTTTAGATGAATGCGACCTGAGCTATATGGTGGAGCCTTGAATCAGCTATTTTGACATACAAAGGTGAAGGAATATTTCAGGCTAAGGCATAGATACCATGCTCGAGTAGTTGGAGAAGAAATAGAAGCATGTCCAAAGATGGTGAGAGATGCAGAATGTGAACTCCCTATGAGAAGCAGTGAGGGATAGGTTTACCATACCCAGTTTTTCCTTCTTGCTTTGGGTATTCTAAGTTCCATTCTTGAACTGCATCATGAGGAATTGTGAATTCTTGCATTGCCGAAGTGTAAGGCCACACCAGGCAGATGTGACAGTGTGTTCGAGAGATTCAGATTATGGTGAGTGGAAAGATGTTGAATACGAGATGTTTGAAGGAACTATACACTTTTGGAGGACCAAAAGTTCTTCAGTGGGGAGGTTTGATCCAGGAGGATCTTCAGGACCTGAAATTGAAGTGTTCTAGTTTCTCTCAGAAGTAATGCCATCACATAGAACATAGAATTATGAATCTGGCACAACTTGAATGGGTAGAAAAGGAGTCCATTTGTGCAAGATATGACTAGTCAAAGTTTGGTCAAAAGTTGGTCAACTCAAGGATCAGGGACGAGAAAAAAAAGGTGGAAAATTCATAAATTTTTTTTTTTGAACCCTTCACCTTAATTGACCATCACACCATATACATGTGTTGAATACATAAGTGGCACATATATTTGTAATTTGTCTTTTACTCCATATAAGACAAAATAAGGATAAGACGAAAAGTGGGTAGGAAGCCTTGAACCCACAACCTTCTCCCAAGCTCAAAGCCTTAAGTGCCTCTCCCATAACCAATACACTGCCAATGCTACTTGAACAATAAAACATGTTTATGTTACTTTAACATAGCTAACGGTTTTGATTTTCAATGAAAACCCGCCAAATGGAGGAAGGCGAGACCGGCAAGAATGGAACACTCGACCACCCATTTTGCAACGGTTTGTTTCAATGACCATTGCGCTATGTTTAGTGCATGCGAAGATTTTGAGATTACTTATAATTATCCCAATCCAAATTCTGCCATTTCCCAATTTCATGGGATCTTTTAACTTAAATAGCTCAAGTTTAAATTATTATTAAAAACCCAAAATTTGTAAAAGATTATAATCGGGTTTAAGTTGTTGGTGGATTTGTTATATCAAAGATTTCTATGGGATAGATTTTATCTTTTAAAGATAATAGAATTATCTCATAATTAATTGGGATAAGCCTATTTTAGGCACAATTGTGGGTATAAAAAGGAGGGTGATAGACCAAGTCTGGAGGGGGGAGATCCATCAGTTGATCGTCCAATTCTTCTCAACTCTTCTCGTAGAAATTCTTCTTGTAAGCCAAGCATTCCTTGGAGGAATTTTTGTAACTTGGCAAAGAATCTATGTTTTGTAAAAGCTATTGCAAAGCTTCTTCTTGTTCTTTTGTAAGGACATCTTGCCGACGTGGGAGTTGTTGTCATAGGTGGAGCTATTTTCTTGAGGCCTCTTGTAAGGTGAAAGCTGACTTCTTTTTGTATCCTATGGCATTTCTTGGTATAGTAGAGTGTGTCTATTGTCGACAGATGGATTACCTTAAGACTTTTAATCTGCCAGATAGTGACAATAATTATCTTGAAGTATCTTCTTCCACAGACTAGAAGAAGTCAGCAGAGGATAAGCAGAGCTCTTTTGCGCACTTTGAGAAGCACACAAAAGGTATCGAAACGAAGTTGCTAGGAAAGATGGGTTTTAGAGGAAAGGGCCTTGGTGTTTTTAAGCAAGGTATCACCAGTCTAGTCAAGGCAAAGAAACAACCACAGAACCAAGGATTGGGATTTAGAAAGGAAACGGGAAATCCTCTAGAATTCAGAATTTTTGCAACCATTGTGGCATTAGTGGACATTGGGACACAAAGTGTTGGAAGCTGCATCCAGAGCTCCATCGTCGATTGAGGTCCATAGAGAGACCCAACCACTAGCATGTTGATGAGATGACAATAGAGCTAGTAGTTGCTACCACCTCTAAAGCAATCCCAGAGGAATCCAAGCCACAACTTGAGCAGCCAGTAAGGGAGAGTTCCTTTGAACAGCTTCGCAAGAGCTGGGAATGTCGCTCGTCGAACTAGTATATCAACTTGTGTATTTTTATTATGTGTTTGTAGTATAATAAATATGTCAATAAGCTAGTGTGGTTTTGTGAGAATAAAACTCATTAAAATTGTTGTAATAGTTTCTTTATGAAGTTGTAAGGCTCTTAGAAGCCTTGTCTCTTGTAATCAGTGGAAAGAGATACTTGAAAACTTCTTACTGTAGGATAGAAATTTGTTTCTTGTAGTTTCTTGCAGTTTCTTTTAGTGCGAAGCTTTAGTTGAAGAACACTTTTCAGATAGATTTTTTGAGAACGGTCAACAGTGACCTTGTATGTTCTCAGCTTGAAGACTCGGTTGAGGCCATTTTGAAGATACGTCTGAACTTAGTTGAAGTTCTTGAAGGATGTTATCAATGACCTCATTATTTCAGATGAACATGACCCAAGCTATATGGTGGAGCCTTGAATCAGCTATTTTGACGTACAAAGGTGAAGGAATATTTTAGGCTAAGGTGTAGATACCATGCTCGAGTAGTTGGAGAAGAAATAGAAGCATGTCCAAAGATGGCAAGAGATGCAGAATGTGAACTCCTTGTGAGAAGCACTGGGGGATAGGTTTACCATACCCAATTTTTACTTCTTGCTTTGGGTATTCTAAGTTCCATTCTTGAACTGCATCATGAGGAGTTGTGAATTCTTGCATTGCCAAAGTGTAAGGCCACACCAGGCAGACGTGATAATGTGTTCGAGAGATTTAGATTATGGTGAGTGGCAGGATTCTGAATGCGAGATGTTTGAAGGAACTATACACTTTTGGAGGACCAAAAGTTCTTCAGTGGAGAGGTTTGATCCAGGAGGATCTTCAGGACCTGAAATTGAAGTGTTCTAGTTTCTCTCAGAAGCAATGCCATCACATAGAACATAGAATTCTGAATCCAGCACAACTTGAACGGGTAGAAAAGGAGTCCATTTGTGCAAGATATGACTAGTCAAAGCTCAGTCAAAAGTTGGTCAACTCAGGGATCAGGGACGAGAAAAAAAGGTGGAAAATCCATAAATTTTTTTTTTTGAACCCTTCACCTTAATTGACCATCACACCATATACATGCGTTGAATACATAAGTGGCACTTATATTTGTAATTTGTCTTTTACTCCATATAAGACAAAATAAGGATAAGACGAAAAGTGGGTAGGAAGCCTCGAACCCACAACTTTCTCCCAAGCTCAAAGCCTTAAGTGCCTCTCCCATAACCAATTTTATGTTACTTTAACATAGCTAACGGTTTTGATTTTCAACAAAAAATTGCCAAATGGAGGAAGGCGAGACTAGCGGGAATGGAACACTCGACCACCCATTTCGCAACGGTTTGTTTCAATGACCGTTGCGCTATGTTTAGTGCATGTGAAGATTTTGAGATTACTTATAATTATCCCAATCCAAATTCTACCATTTCCCAATTTCATGGGATCTTTTAACTTAAATAGCCTAGGTTTAAATTATTATTAAAAGCCCAAAATTTGTAAAAGATTATAATCGGGTTTAAGTTGTTGGTAGATTTGTTATATCAAAGATTTCGATGGGATAGATTTTATCTTTTCAAGATAATAGACTTATCTCATAATTAATTGGGATAAGCCTATTTTAGGCACAATTGTGGGTATAAAAAGGAGGGTGATAGACCAAGTCTGGAGGGGGGAGATCCATCAGTTGATCATCCAATTCTTCTCAACTCTTCTCGTAGAAATTCTTCTTGTAAGCCAAGCATTCCTTGGAGGAATTTTTGTAACTTGGCGAAGAATCTACGTTTTGTAAAAGCTATTGCAAAGCTTCTTCTTGTTCTTTTGTAAGGATGTCTTTCCGACGTGGGAGCTGTTGTCACAGGTGGAGCTATTTTCTTGAGGCCTTTTGTAAGGTGAAAGCTGACTTCTTTTTGTATCATGTGGCATTTCCAAGTCTTGAAGGCAATAGATCGATTCATTTTTTTGGCAAATCTAGAGATGTAGCCAATTTTTGGGGAACTCCGTTATCATCTCAATTTTATTCTTTTGTGATTAATTTTGCAGTTGTTTCTGAGCTTAGTAGATTATAGATTTGGATTTACATATTGGATTCAAATCAATAATTAAAAGATCCTGATGTTAGATTTACTAATGTAATCTTTGTAAGTCTAACTCATGAACTATTCTGAGTAAGTGCGCGATTAGTTTTATGGATTGAGTGGTATCAGAGACAGAACCACTGGATCATAATCAGATCATTAATTTTGGTAAGTGAGAGTTAATATTATTCAATGTCAATTAGAATATATTGTTAAACATATTAAATTAATGTAATATAAAAGTTATTATTGTATTAACACTGTTAAATATGAATTACTAATTTATAATAATATGTCAATTATTATTAAATTGGAAAAGAGATATTAATATTCAATTTGGTATTGTAAATGATGAGTTATATGTTTCATTAATTAATAAAGGTAGTTGTTAACTTAAATTTTGAGATTAATATAATATTGAGTTGATAGATTTAAGATGAATCTCTTGAAAATCAAAGAGCACTATTTTAATAATGTAAATAAATGGAATTTATTTGAGGGCGTAACTCTATATTTTAATTGAGGGGATAAGTGGGTTGACCTATAGATTAACGAAGAATCCTATACATTTGAAATATACTTGGGAAATGAAATTGAAACCCTACATTTATCTCAACTATATGATTCGAACAAACCAAAATTGAAACCTTATACTTGGCATCACCATGTGATTTCTAAAGCAAATCAAGACATGTGTTTGTATCTTGTTTCTCTATGCTATGTGTTTGGGGTTTAGGTGGTCCTAGATTGTTGACCAGTTGTAGGATGTCTACTAGAGGCTCGAGGGTTATGAGATGTGATGGCATGTTGATGTTATTTGGTCTCAATCTTTTTATAACCCAACCATGGTAATGTGATGGTATGCTCTATGAGATGTTTGTATTTACTATCTATTGATTCTTTTCAGTCTTCTTGTGTGAAGCTAAGATGTATGTGTATGAGATACTTGACCTAACTATTTTTGGAGTCATCGATCAGTTATACTTGGATAACTTTCTAGTCACCATGATGGGGCTGAAGTGTTGATTTATTCTTGATGATTTCATGTTTTCACTTGACCATTTTGGGGTCTTCGATCAGTATTATTTTGAGATGCTTTTTGGTTGCTCATTGAGAACCATTGGATATTGTGATTTATTTTGAGATACTTTACGATTTCTCATTGAGAATCGATGGATATTATGATTTATCATTGATATGGTTATTATGATTATTTTGGAATACGTTATGGTTGCTCATTGACAACCGATGGATATTATGATTAATCATGGATGCCTTCAGTTGCTGATAGAGAACTATTGTGATCATGATTATTATTTGATGCTTTTCAGTTGCTCATGGAAAAATTGATGTGATTATTGTGGATTATCTTTTGGTGCTTTCCAGTCACTTGTATAGGACTAAGGTGATTTTGTGATTTATGATTCCATGAGGTTAGGGTAGGTTATCTATATGTAGTGTTAGGAAGTGGGCTTGCAATGGGCATCAGGGCCCTACGAGGCTACCAAGATAACTCATTGTAAGTTGGATTAACAAGTGAAAACATTTACACTAAATGAGGATTAAAATGAACCTAAAAAGATAATTTTATGTTCTCGCCCATGCCTCAAGTGCTAGTATAGACTAGGGTGGGGAGAATGTGTGGTTGCAAAGATTAGTAGGGACCCTAGAATCCTAAGCTAATTGGTAGGGTAACTTCTACATGACTTTGTGATGATACTTTTCGACTTGCATAGTAGATTCCTACATGTCTTTGTGGTGCCTCTAGGTATAGATGTCGATTTGTGTGTTGGAACCCTTTGAGTTAGTATAAGTTATAGGATTCCTGGACTTAAAAGAGTATTTGTGATTTGATATCCTATTTGGGACTTGAGACTATCTCCTTAGTGTGGTGGGAGGGGGCCATTTAGGTTCCACGCAGTTGGGTGGTAGTGTTTTTCACTCTCACCATATGAGATCCATTCAAGACATCGTGGCTAGAGCATTCTTTGTTGGCATCTACCTTCACTCTATTCATGATGGATGTTATTTACCGGTATGTATCTTTATGTTGATGGTTAGCTTGTGATAAATGATGTTATCTACCTTGTAGGATCATCTTATGCTTTATTCTTGCATATTAGATTTCTCTATGCATATGTTGTAGCATGTTAGATTTCTTTATGCATATGATGTAGTATGTTTAGGAGTGACTTCCCTTTTACTATAGTACCAATGATCTCTTTGGTGACTTGGGATGCTACATGCAAGGGATGGCTAGGGTCCATGATGGTCTAATGATGCTATTGATAGTTTGGAGGAACCACGCACTTGTATCATGGATTCAATAAGGTAGATGAATCATTATCTTTGCATATGTATATTCTTTTAAGCCCTTCATACCCTGTGACATGTATAGTGGATGATTGAGCATTTCGACTAAATTTGCCAAGAGGCATTCAGAACAAATGTATATTATGGATATTATATTTTTAATTATTCTTTCATGTGGAAGTGGTTGTTCTTAGACTTAGTTTTAATTAAATTAAATGTGACTCAATGTCTTGGGATCCTTAAGGATTGTAACCTATTACGTATGCTATAGATGCTTATAGGTTATTGCTTCCACTATTATGATTCACCATGAATGGTTTATCTTTCATGTTTTAAAAAAAATGTTTAGCAAACTTAGTAAAACTTTAGGTTAATTCTTTTGGATCCCTTGGCGGGGTGTTATATTTTCCTATGATTCCAAACAAATCCTAAATCCTTGGATGCACCTAAATATTCTTGCGTAGAAATACCCCAGTTGCTTAGCTTCTTACCTAATTTAATTCCTTCCATCCTATTTAGTTTAGTTTCCTCTAATAATATAATTTCAGAATCAAATAGTTTTAGATTTTTTTTAGTAACCTTTTTCTACTAGGGGCATTTAAACCCTTAGTGTTCCATGTTGTTATTTTCATGTTTCCTTGGGAAGGCACTTCCCCTTCCCACTGTAAAATATTTGATCAATCTTTTTCTAGTCTCTATTCTGACTTTCCACTTCCTTGAGTTCTTTAAGAGATTTTCTGCATCTTTTAGCTTTTGTTTTGCCATATTTAGGTGAGTCTAAACCTTCCGAATTCATTTGAATTCCAAGATGCTCCATGTTCTTTTGTGCATTTTGAGCAATAGTCAACTTGCTGCTATCTTTTCCTTCCATATCTTCATTTTCCAGTTCTCTTATAATTTGATTTATTATGCTTGACTAATTATTCATCTTTGAATTTAAACATTCTTTGTTGTCCCTTTCCATAACATTATCCCTTTGCTCTATATATGTTCTATTTTCATTTATCTACAGTTGAATCTTATCTTTACCCTCATTCTTAATGTTCATCGGGTCTCTTTTCAAATCTTCACATGTATAATTGTCTCCTCCTAATTTGAGTACTTTCTGAATTAAATCTTCTCTTTGAGCCTCAGTTCTTTTATCTATATTCTCAAAACTAAACACTTGGATTAATTCCTTAGTTAATAGATCAGGGTTGTCTTCTTCTATCTTTAAAATGCTCATGTTCTCCAATTCTTCTTCCAATATCGTATCCCTATTTAAGAAATCATGAAGTTATTTTGAAAGAGGTTTTTTAGCTCTATTCAATTCACTATTCTTATCATTTTGATTGCTAACTGAGGTAAATGGTGAACTAATTGAAGCTGATGGTGTTTTCCAAAATTTGAACAACCTATTGGAGGCCTCTTTGTTGGAAGTTACTATTCTATCCTCTATAGCATATGAATGGTGTTGATTAGATTTAATATCCTCAACTAGGGTTTTTGATTCCCCTTCTCCTCTTGCTTTTGATTCGAATAAAAGGGAGTTCTTTGCATCCTCTAACTTGCCCTCTTCAATACTGAGTAATTCCTTTTTTTTTTTGTATTTCTGTGATATCTATGTCTTTGGCTTCTACATATATAAGCCTTAAATTTTTAACCATAGTGTCTTTGCTATTGTTTATATTTAATCCCTGGAGCTTTGTATCAATGGTGCTAGACTTTTTATTTCCCATATCTTTGGATTTTAGCTATCCATCAGAGTGATGTAATTTTGTATCCACGCTGATCTCTATGCCCTTACCTTCTTTTGCAATCTTACTCTTTCCTTTATTGCTATTTGATACTCCCTATTTCTCTTTTGTGGACCTCTACTTTTCTATTGACTCATCTACTTGTTTAAACCTTTGATTCTTCCTATGATCAACCTCTACAACTGTGATAAGATTCAATCTATCTACTGATACCAAATCCACCTTCCCTCTTTTATCTTCCCTTTTTGTGCATGTAGGTTTTGAATGAATTTCAATGTTCTGATAAGAATGTGTAGGAGTCTTATTATTAGAAATCATTTGGCATATTATATTTTTCCTAATTCTCAACATCAAAAACTTACTATTGAAATCTGAAGTAAGTGGTAGTGTCTTAAATTTGATCTTCCTATTATCATCCAATCTTATTATTTCTAATATTTTACCATCAAAGCTATGCAAATTTAGTTTATAGGTCACTCTATTTGTAATTATTTTTCTTTTCATAGAAACTTATTGATTAATCTTATGTTTGATAAGCATTTTCACATTGTTACAACACTAAAAAGAAAAGTATACATATTAGATCTCCTATAGATGATCCTAATTTCACTAAGTATCTCTATTTGAAGAAACTCCAGGGGTAGATATTGAATGATAAAACATGTTGGTAACATGATATCTAACACTCCTTCCCTACAATCTCAATTTTAAAAAAAAAATATACCAACATATCCTTTAAAAAAACACTCACAAGGAAAAATAAAGTCTTTTTTAGCATGTTCATCCTTATAATGCAAATAAAGTATTCTATTTGAATAGTGGGAAATACTTATATGCTCCTCGTAGTTTTCCTGTAGCCAATTAGTGAGACTGATTAATCTTTTCTTGGAACCACTCCAAAAGGAAAATACTTTGACCTTTTGACATTCATGCCATCTATCTTCACTTTCCTGATTGCTTATAATAGTGATATTATCATCAAGAATTGGTGGAGTTGGGATAATGGAAGGTCTATTGAGATTTAATAGATCATGAGAACTCACAACCGTGGATCTCTGATGAGGGTGAATATATGATCTAGGAGATGTGCCTAAAGATGGAGGATAAGGAAACCCTAGCCTATTAGGATGACCCAAAGGATAATGGTTTTGATCTGCAGACTCATTCGTACGAAACCATATTTGTTTATGGAATAATTCATTGATGTTTGAATGAGCATACTTAGTGAGATTAAATACCCTAATCTAGTTTTCTAGACTAGCAGTGGTAAAAATAATTGGTTGTGATCTTAGTAACCTCAATGAACATGAAAATTTACAAGGAGATTCAAGCTTAGAGTGGCTATACTAAGGCAGACTGAAATCCTACCTTATTCTTTTCTCCTGTTGCGAGATAATGGGTCTGTGAACACTAGGATGTTGTCCCTGATGTTCCTTATCCTCAAATCCCTTTAGAATGGAGAATTTATTCACAATTTTGACCACATTATCAAATGTCACCGAATATTTTTAGACAGGGAGACACTGTGCTTTGATTTGTAATTTCACATTCACCTTGGGATTTCTAACCTTCCATGAATACAAATTAGGGTATTTTGAATTAGATTTACTTCTATGATTGGTCGATAGGCCTTTTTTTTTGGCATTTCTAAGTAAATTTGCCATTTTTCTATTAAAATCTAATAATATTATTAAATTTTAATTCTTCTTCTCCAAATTAAAGGCTTATAGAAAATTCTTCTTCTCCAAATTAAAGGCTTATAGAAAAATATATTCTCTTGTCAAGTTAGATACAATTTTGACAAAAATTTATCTTTTCAAAGATTACTTAGAATTTGAAAATAATTGCTTCCTACATATTTACCCTAAATATTATATACATCACATTTTTACAAGATTCGAACAAATGTTTTCTTAACTAAACTTATTATATTAAAAACTAAAAAATCTTATTCCTATAAACTCTCTAAAATTTTCATTCTAAAAATGAACTATAATTTGAAAAACCTCATTGTACATGCTTTATAATATTATTTCCAACAAATCTAGACTTGAGAAAAATTGATCTTTCTTTTAAAATATACCTTTATTCTAATTCTCTATCATTTTGAAGGATTATATTTTATAAAAAAATTAATTTCATTTAGTTACTTGTCTATATATGAAATAATA
Organism: Cupressus sempervirens; assembly: GCA_028749045.1. Taxonomy (NCBI): domain Eukaryota; kingdom Viridiplantae; phylum Streptophyta; class Pinopsida; order Cupressales; family Cupressaceae; genus Cupressus; species Cupressus sempervirens. Next base: position 728,759,371 of record CM053791.1, on the reverse strand, counting down.
AATAATAAATTATTAGAATCAATTAAATTAATATCTTTTTTTGATAAATTTATTCTATTTTTTTTAATTAAGATATTATACGTTGTTTTCTACTTTATTCTAGTTCATCCATTTTTTAAGTATTGATTTTCATTAAAAAATTATTTGAATTATTTATGTTATTTTATGAAATTACAAATAATAGTTCTTAAAAATATTAGAGTTAATTTGATTTATATTTTTAAATCTTATTAACAATTTTTTCCTTAAATTATATTTAAATTTTTATTTTAATGTATATAATAGAATAGATCTCTCTCTCTCTCTCTCTCTCTCTATATATATATATATATATATATATATATATATATATATATATATATATATATCTTGTTATTGCATCATAGATCTCCCTATATCTTCATCTCTATCTCTCCCTCTTTATTCTCTTCTTTTTATACCATCATGTGTCTCTATACTTATCTATCATATTTTTCCTTTTTCTATCACACTACATCTTCATCTCTACCAAGTTATTTTCCTCTATACAAAGTGATCTTCCTCTCCCCAAATTTATTAGTGGATATGTCTCTCTCCACCCATCTATCCATCTTCCTCCCCTCTTTTTATACCTCTACACAAACACACATGTTTTTTTCCTCTATATCTCACTTAGTATCTCTATCTTTATCTTTTTGTCTCACCCTCTCTCCCTCTCTCTTCATTTATATTTTCTTCCATCTTATTGTATTTTATTCTCTTCTCTCTCCTCTCTATTTCTTTATCTCTCCATATCACTCTACCCCTCTCCATATATCTTTCTACTTTCTCCTTCTCCATCTCTTTCTCTATCTCTACCTCTTTACCCTAGATCTTTCATTCTTTTCTTCTCTATATTCCTTATTCTATTCCTACCTCTAAACCTATCTCCCTCTCACCCTGTTACAAAACTAGCATGAACTTGTTGATGATAGAATATTATCTTCTTGATTTAAAGGTTTTATTTTAGACATAATTAGAATCTTGTAAGTGGATGCATATTTTATTTGAAGTTATCACTTCTCCATTAAGAAATTGTTGCACAAAAAATGTTTAATTATTAATGGTCTTCCAATTGACCTCATGTACTACATGAATTAATACAAAAAAATTGACCAAATATTTTACTAATTGATTGTCCTACCTCTCCAACATTCCTATTGTACACCCAAGTTCATTTGCTAATTTTGCTTCATTTTATTTATTGTGTAATGATCTGTTCATCATCTTAAGTTTTCAAATTTCCTATCAAGTAAAACAAATTAGCTATTGTACCATCGTAAAATCAAAGAGCTTCATTTTGAGACCCTTCATGCCTCTATAGTGTGGTTTTGGTCTCTCTTTCTTCTTCCATTTTTTCTTACATTTCTATGTCACATCTCTTTTTTTGGCATGACCCTTTAAGTGTTATTTTATAACCTTTTTGGTCATATCTTCCAATGGTTTTAAAATTTCCCAAATCTTTATGTACCTTCTTAAGATCTTTGGGACTCCCTTAGGAAAAGTTGACCTAGGTTGACCTCTTCCACAAGGAGTGTGACTCCTAAGGCATGAAGTATCTTGGGTCCCTCAATTATTTTATTTGGTTCTCAAGTCGGCCTACATTTTTTTCAATCATGAAAACTAGTATATAAGGAGGATTGATCTCTTCATTTTCAACATTAATAATCAAACAAGCATCCAAGAGAGAGCATACATGTATCTCTTTGTTTTTTTTGTCATTGATTATCGAGTTGCAGTTGTTGTTGAGTTCCAGTATTGGCCAGGTTGTAGTGATTGTCAAGTTGTAGTGATGATGATGTAGGAGCATCTTGGAAATAAGAGCAATCTTGCATCACCCAAAAATATTTTTTAATTTTTAGTCTTTTCTATTTTAATAAGGATTAGTAGACAAGGAGGTTGCTATTTCTAGGAGCTTTCTATTTTTAGTAAGTTTTTCATACGACCTTAGAATGTTCTCATTTTCTACAAGAAGGTTCATTTTAGAGTTGTAAGCCTACCATAAAAATCTCATTACTCAAAAATTAGTATTAGAGAAGTTATTGCAAATTTTTGGTGTAAAAATTTGCAAAAATATCTTTAGGCTCACCGTTGGAGGCCTTAGGGTGCCCGAATTAGGTCCAAAAGCATGATGGAAAGGTTCTAGTGCCATTTCAAGTCTATAGATCAAGAGATGGCATTTTCAAAAAGTGGCTATAATAGCCAATTGAAGCAATAGTTTGTGAGTTATGGCCTTCCAAAGTTGGGCTATCAAAATTTCTAAAATAATTTGTTGTATTTGGCTGACTCTATATGTATTGTTAGGGTCTTTCAGCCCTAGGTATTAAGTTTGAGCATCTAGAACCTTGTCGAGTGGCATAAAATACCTATTTAAGAAAGGCTCAAATATTGTCTAAGAAGCTTTGGGTGATAGTTCTTAGCTTGTCTTGCAAATTATTGTACTGAAGGCACCCATGTGGGTTAGAATATTGTACTTGTAAATTCTATAATATTGCATTTGTGGTGCAAGTATGAATTCCATATTATGTTCTCACATTTTTTGTTGTTTCTTTATTTCCATTACGAGTTTATAGTAGTAAGGGGGGAACCCTTCATCAAATGACTAAGTGGAAGTGTTAGTTGAGTTCCAGTTTTGGTCAAGTTGCTGAGGTTGCCAAGTGACTTCATGTGTTGAGTGGTCTTGGTGATTTTATGATACTCAATTCCTTCTTTGACCAAGTTTTGATGGTGATTGGTTCTTATTGAGAGCCTACTTGTTCATTTAATTTTAGTTGTGAATTAATGTAAGGATCATGATTTGAGATGTGTATAGACCATTATGGGGTCAACCTTCTTTAATATAAAGATCTAGAATATTTTGTAAGTTTTTTTGGAAAGTATAAGCATAGGTGTCTGGGCTAAGGTTAAGGGGGTTTGGAATACAGAGGAAGAATCAAGTGATCATTGATTTTAGAGTCATATTGTAGTAGTGGGATTGTGGATCTCAATTTGTAATTGTGTAATCTTTTATTGGCCACAACTTAGAAGGCCCTACAACAAGGTATGTTTTTGAATTACTTGATAAATCAATAAGATGATTTGTATTTCTCTCTCTCCTTGGTATTATTCTCTATTTTTTCTTCCTTTGTGTTTACTCAGTGAGGTGGTTGGATAGTTAGGTGTGGCTTTGGCCCTAACCATCCCATTCTCCCTTGTGCCAAGTGTTATCAAAGCTAGGTTTGTCCTTAAGGATATTAGAACATGTAGAACCCTAACTAGATATGGTTGTAGGGTGGCAGATCTTTGAACGTAGAACCCTAATTAAATTTTCTTGTAGGGTGGCAGACCTGTTGAGACAAATTGTAACCAAATTAGATATTGTGGAGATAACCCATAGGAGAGGAGCACATTTTGATGATGAAGAAGTGGCACAAAATCCTAGTCTAGAGCTTGAAAAAGATCAAGATGAGGAAATATTATTGAAAGTATTGACTAGGGAACATTCAAATCATGTTGTGAAAGTAGTTCCTTATGATGGAAAATTGGATACTAATGTTGTGTTCGACTAGATCTCTAAAATGGAGAATTTCTTTGAGTTTGAAAGCACCCCTAATAATAGGAAGGTGAAGATTATAGTCACTAGGTTGAAAGATCATGCCTCACTATGGTGGGATCATTTGCAAACTGACAAGAAAATAAGGAGAAAAGAGAAAATCTAGACATAGGTGAAGAAGAAGTTCCTCTTTGCTAATTATCAAGTTAGTTTATTGAGGAAGATGCAAAATTTGAGACAAAGGTACATGATTATGGGTGAAAATACATAGTTGTGTCACCATTTGTAATATCACAAAGGGTTATGGCCGTACCATTTTTGGCCATACCCATTTCAGCATTACTAGTTATGGCGTTCCTGTGTGACAGATTCAACTACCTATGTTTCATGTACCATTTGGACTAAAAGGGTTTCAGCTAAAAGGGATTCGACTAAAACTCGTAAGTTTTATAAAAGCACCAAAAAGCCCTTTGTGGCTATCATTTTGACTATCACGGTTCCCAACTTCTCGGAGAGTAGTCTAGGTGTTTCAACTATAACAGGTTAGTGGGTTTCTTTTTTTCCATTTTAAAATTTTTTTATGTGTTTTTTGATTACTAAATGTTAATGGTACTCAAATTAATTATTTTTTACGTATTCTATGAGTGAAATATTTAGATATGTTAATTTTTTAATATATTTGATTTATTTTTTAGATTTGTTAGTAAATTTTTTAAAACATAAGCAAGAATGTAGTCAAACATTAGGTAAAAATATATAAAAACATTAGTTAAAAATGTAGAAAAACATTAGCTAAAAAAGTTTTAAAAATTAGCTAAAAATGTAGTAAAACATTAGGTAAAAATGTGAAAAAATGCAGAAAAACATCAGGGAAAGTGGAAAAAAAATGGAGCAAGTAACCTCAAGCATCTGTGCAGCTACGGCGACATTGGGAAAAAGAGTTAATAAAGGAACCATATCTTTGGAGGGCCCAAGCAAAAGGACAAGACAGAGTTTGAGGAAGAAAGCTTTGATTGCTGCTACTTCTTTGGCTGCTAACTCCATCCAGGACACGGCTAAGATTGGTAAGGAGACTGTAAAGATGATTATGGAACTACAATAGTTTCTCAAATCTTCTTTTTTGGTCAGGTTTTAGTTATGGTCCTATTTACTGGTTGTTTCTTTTGGTGCCTGTGTTTGGTCCTATTTTCTAGCTTATAGTTTTTAATTTGTACTATCGATTCTAGGTCCTTGTAAAACTTGGGTATGTTATCTAGACTTTTTTAGTGGTTTCAGGTCCCTGTAAAACCTGATTTTGGTTCTACTTTTCAGTAGGTTTTTGGGCTCCATCCTAGTGGATAGCTTGTTTGTTTCCTTTTTTGAGGATGTAAAAGGGTTTTGGGGTCCCTTCAAAACCTGGTTTTACTATAATCTAAAACATTAGGTAAAAATGTAGAAAAACATTAGGTAAGATGTACGTTTATATGAAACTTAGAAACGCTTTAACATTTATATGGAATTTAGAAAAATTGTTTAACCCTATAGTTAAATCAAAATCTAATTTAGTCAAGAATTTTATTTTTTTATCGCATATACATGTGTACACTTAGTTATAATTTAATCAAGAAATTTTAATTTTTTTATTGCATATACATGTACATGTATGAATATTTATTTTTCACATTTGCATGAGCACATTAAAATACATTAGATATGTTCTGTAGGATAATTTGTTTTAAAATACATACATTACATGATTGAATAGCATCATACATTTAATGTTGTGTATTTATATGTACATGTATTTCAAATTAAATTATTTTAGTTTATACACTTGTACGTTTATATGTGTATATATATATGCATGTGCAGATCTCTAGATATTTATTAGTCTTGTAGCTTCACACTCATATCCCCATACATTATATACACATATACATTATGAAATCTGGTTTTGGAGATTATGGTCCTACATCCTCAGGGGATGCTAGTGTCCATAAAGGGGGTCAGAGTGCTGAGTTTGGCACAACATGCAGATCGAAATCCTCCACTGAGGATAGAGAGCAATTATTTAGAGATACACTTGTGAGATTACCATGTGCTATAGAGGTTCTGGACTCCTCACTTTACTCTTCTACCACCCTCCCTAATAGGGAGAAGATCATAGTGATGCGAGAGGAGTTGTTTCATATGATTCGAACCATTGAATCATACAACCCTTTTGATGATATTAGCATTGAGAGATTTTATTCTTCTCTATCTTATAGTGTCACTAGCATTGTGAAGTATATACAGGTTGACACAGAGGTCTCCACTACCATGGTGAAGACCATGTTTCCATTTTAGACAGATAGAGCTAGAGTTAGAGGCTACTCTACGACAAAGTGTACTGATGAGCTCATTGCACCATTCATATATCCTTGTTGGTTGGATACTCATTATAGATGGCCATAGAAGGATGAGTTCCCTCTATATTTTTGCAAATAATTATTTGGAGAATTTCATTTACACCACAATGTTGATTACAAAGATTATCTAGGTCATGTTGGGCAAGGTCTAGGGAGACTTTTAGATAGATTTAGACTCATGGACACTCTTGCACCTATTAAAAAATGGGCAATGGTGGGTCCAAACCTTTTGGTTATGCTGAGAGGTCCACATATGGTTGTTGTAGGCTAGAGTGTTCCTGATGACACAATCAGGACATAGATTTATTCGAGCATTGTCACTATCACCACACAATTGCATGAGATTTCTTCTGATTGATGTGGTAGATATATGTTATAGTCTCAAGGTATCATTCCCACAACTACATCATCTATCATAGGTGTTGATGATGCATATGGAGTAGTAGACATACCTTCTCCACTAGAAGTTTTTGCAGTCTCAGATGTGGATGCATTGTGGCATTTGGGATCATGTTTAGCATCTAATATTTTGGGTACATATCGAGCATTATCTACAATCACAAGGATTCCACTTCATGACATCATCTCTCATATTAGTCATATTTTTTCATGTACAATAGGATCAGAGGGTTCACAAAGGTAGGAGGACATTCTTACACCTTCTACTGCTCCTACTGCTATACAAGCCTAGGCTACAACACCAACCCTAGCCACTCAGGACCCTACAACATCCCCCCCCCACTTAGGATTTCACTGCTACGCAGCCTGGTCTATTTACCTCCATGCTTTCAGATCAAGGCACTATTGACTTGGATGTTGATAGTGTTTTTTCATTGCATGATTCAGATATCAGTCAGATTTGTAGAGCATTACATGATGCTAAATATCTCTATATGTTTAAATTTATTTTAACTATGGTAAATATTTCTATATCTTTAAATTTATATTTATGTGTTTCTGTATGTATTATAGGGTCTGACTGATAGTATGTTACATTTTATTGATTTGTAGACACTGATAGATCCTACACATCTTGAGTCTTAGGTATGTTACAATTTAAATATATATTTGATTTATATGTATGATATAATTTGTCTGTACATAATTTGACACTATCATTTGACAAACGGTTTAGACGCAACTGATAGACCCTTTTGGGGACATCCAAGATTAGGAGGGGGATGTAGCTGATTAGATCATGGCCTTTTATTTTATACATATATTATTTTGGAGACATTTGATATGGTATTTTGGATTTACATGTTTATATGGACACTTTGATGTTTTATATGTTATTTCCAGATACATGTTTATATGGACACTTTGATGTTTTATATGTCATTTCCAGATACATGTTTATATGGAGACTTTGATGTTTTATATATGTTATTTGGAAACATTTGATACATGATATTTTTATACATTTGATATGGGTACATTATTCTCCAAATATATGTACATGTATGTTATTGATCTTTTAATGTACATGTATGTTATTCATCTCTTAATGTCTTAATATTTTATGTTTATGTATGTGTTATTCATGTTTTTGTATATGTTATTCATCTTAATGCCTTAATCTAAGTGTAACTAACTATATATAATGACATGTCTTAAGGGGAGATCCTAAATTATACATAAGAATGTAGATTAATGTATATTTTATTTCATAGATGTATGTAAATATGTTCATGTTAAATATAGACATGTATGTTTTCAATAATCATGTTTATGTATATGTTATTTTTTTAATGCCTTAGTCTAAGTATAATTAACTATATTTAATGACATGTCTTAAGGGGAGATCCTAAATTATACATAAGAATGTAGATTAATGTATATTTTATTGCATAGATGTATGTAAATATGTTCATGTTAAATGTAGACACATGTATGTTTTCAATAATCATGTTTATGTATATGTTATTTTTTTAAATACCTTAATCTAACTATATTTAATGACATGTCTTAAGGGGAGATCCTAAACTTAATATGTTATAAAAATGTAGATTAATGCACAGGTAAGAATATAACATATACATGTACATAAGAACATATAAAGACTATGACCTAAAGAATGCATGTTACAATATTTAATTAATAAAAGTTAATATATATGAGACCATAACTTAGATTTTATACAAACATAAAAGAATGTATATTTTATTTCATAGATGTATGTAAAATGTTCATGTTAAATGTAGACATGTATATGTTTTCAATATTCATGTTTATGTATATTTTATTCTTTTTAATGCCTTAATCTAAGTATAATTAACTATATTTAATGACATGTCTTAATGGGAGATCCTAAATTAAATATGTTAAAAGAATGCTAGATTAATGCACAAGTAAGAATATAACATATACATGTACATAAGAACATATAAAGAACCGTGTGACCTAAAGAATGCATGTTACAACATTTAATTAATAAAAGTTAATACATATAAGAACATAAATTAGATTATATACAAACATAAAGAACATGTATCATATAAGAAAATGAAGATTATATACACATAAATACATAAGAGCATTAACAATCAATAAGAAAACATAAACAATGTATAAAAGTACTTACAAATTTACTAAAGGGGTTGTCTTAAGGAGAGGTCCTAAAAGGTGGTACTGAGGGGATGTCCTTATAGGTGGTCTTAAGGGGAGGTTAGGTAATAAGTAGTCCTAAGGGGAGGTCTTAAGAGGTTTTCTTAAGGGGAGGTCCTAAGAGGTTGTCTTAAATGAGATATCTAAGTTTAATTTAAATAAAAATAACAAAACAGGTCTAATTTCGCATATCCACTTGATAAATGATCCAATGCATACAAATTTATAAAACAAATATCCTATCAACATTAAATGTGAAATTATAATCTAGCTATATAGACATAATTGAACTAGAGCTCTAGAATAAGTACATAGGTAAACTAGAGCTCCACAAATATTGTATTGCTAGGATCCTCTCTAGTTTTTATTATCTCTAGAATTTTTTCATGTTCTTCAATAGAGAATTTCCACTTTTGATTTTCACAACATCCTCTTCTTTGTATTGCTTCAAATTGTAACTTGGTTGCTATTATATGGTTACTATAATGTAAAACCTTTGCTCCAAGCTTGTATTCAATAAATTCAATACCATTATCAGTTACCCTTGTTTGCTGAAAATATGTTCCTTCAATAACAACTGATCCAATTGGATATGACTGTTCATCAACATCTATAGTTCCTTCTAGCAACTTGTGTTTTGCATTTGTGCATCTTAAAAGATAATAGTCCACATTTTTCACATTATCTGGTAAGGCTTGAACTGTAAAAATATCTCTTGCATGTATATAAATATAGAAAAACATAAATTAATTTTAAAATGAATATACATGTATATTAATTTATATATATGTATGCACACAAACCTACCATAACTAAATTAGAAAGGCGCTCATAATTAGCTGGATATATAGGATCATGAATGTCAATATCAATGTCAACATCTTCAAAAGGAGGCTTTCTAACTATCTCCTTCAAATCCTAATGTGAAACATATCCATTCACAATATTTTCACATGCACTCACTGGATTGTCCTTAATGTAGTCATCACAAAAACATGTTTTCTCTCTTGGTTTAATTACTAGAGGTTTATGGTTTCTTGTAGTCATCACTTGATGTAAACTTCTAATACCATGAATTGTTTGACAATTGTAAGGATTAGATCGATCTATATCTATTACAAATAAAAAAATTAATTGTCATATTTCAAAATAAATATTTAATAAAAAATTGAAGAATTTGAAAAATACATTAAAAATAAATATTACTTAGTTCACCTTTCACTTCCCAAAAGTAATGCTTATTGTATTCAGTATCTCAAGTAGCAAAATGAACTTTGCACCATTCAACAATTTGATTTGCACTCTCTACCCTATTCCCTCTATGTACATACAACATGCATATATATAATTTAAAATATATGCTACTAGTATTAAACATACACATTAAATGCACATATTTACCTACAAGTTCATGTTGTGAAAGCACACACTTTATACATGCTCCTGCTCCATCATTCTCCCCTTTTTCGTGTCCACTTTCAAAGAAATTCCATAAAATTCTAACATTGGTTCTAGCATGTTGCATTGCTAACCAAGTAAATGCTTTTACAAATTTGAATTATCTTGTGAACATGAAACATAATAAGTATCTACAATTATCTATGTACATGTATCAAATTGATATAGATAAGTTAAAATAAAGTTAAATAAATGTGTAAGTTTGTGTATACTAACCTGCACATCCATCAGACCAAATCTAGTGCTCTAAAACATTTATTCCATGATTTCTAAGATCTTTAGAGAACATTGCAAAATAGTGAACCACATAACTCCTATCATGAACTCTATCATCACTAATATAGAAATGAACCTCTTTGATGATGATGCATTCATTTTCTTCCAACTTTTCTATCTCATCCACCTCAAATTATGCATGTCTATAGGTCACTTGCACAAATATTGAAACTTGTTTAGAATGATAATATTGCCTTTGAAGCTCTGTTTGAGGTGCAAATGTATAATTCTCAGAAAAATCTACAACTAAAAGTATACAAAAATGTGTAAAACAATTTTTGGAATCACAAAACTATTTAGCTTGCCATCATGCACTACGACAATGTTGGATATGTGGATATATCAATGGATGAAACTTGGTCATAAACTTATCGTAATGCAATTCACTCTCCTTCAATACAAATTTTCTGAATTCATCTCCAGTCTTATTTTGATAAGTCTCATGTTCATATCTCATCCATGAAACTGGTGTGGATTAATTAATATTCTCAATTTGCATTTCAAAAAAATTGCGTAAATCTCCACAATCTTCCCACTAATTTTTGATACATTACACTTTGAACTCATCTGAATCTTCTAATTTATCACATAATATGGACTTCACAAATCGTGTTTTATTGCTAGGGATGACCAACTTAGGATCAAGTACTACCATATTTTTATGTGATTGCAAGTGTAGACCAAATTCAACATGATTTTGACAACAAGTTTCACACATCTTATTGATGTGTACAAAGGAAGGATGCAAACTCTCAAACATTCTCTAACATATTCTGACATTTGAAAATTCTTGCTTGAATGTTTGAAATAATTCACTTTGAGTTATATCTATGAAATGTTTTGGATGTTCAATTTTGGCCCCTCTCTCTTGATCTTTAATTTGTATAGTATCATGTTTGTTGGAAGAAACATGAGAATGTGTGGTCCAAAATTCAATAACTTGTCTTTTTATATCTTTAAAAATTCTATCTTTTTGAAGAACTCTACAAATATTCACCTACTTATTTTCAATGTTATCATTTAGCATATTTCTCCTCTTGATGTATCTCTAGACAGTTCTTCTAGATATATGTGGTACATCAAAAATTGCACATACCTATTTTCTATGTGTCATTTTCCTACTAGATATAGTAGTCATCAATGCTCTACATGCATTACTCAAATCACCTCCTCGAGTTGTGTTGTCAATTTTGTTATAAGCATTTTGCTAGTTTTCAACTATTGTTTTATTAATATTATGTGCATGACTTTTCCTATTATCAACACTCAACAACTCCAAAATAGGTCTCATATCTTTTCTCCTAAATAACTTGATAAATAATTGTGCTTGTCCAAATATACTTTTATCTTTGAAATATTCATCCCACATGTTTTGATAATACTTTCTAATAGTATTATCATTTATCATATCTTTAGATGGAATTTGGTTAAAAAGTAGTTCCTCATCCAAATCCATCAAATTTGTTATGCCTTCTAATCTGTTTCTATTAGTAGAATTGCCAATTTCTTCCTCTTCATTACTTTCATTCTCTTCATGAATCTCATCCTATTCAAGAATTTCAGTAATTTGGTTTCAGTTATGTTTTGTATGACCTTTCATTTTGTCATCTCTTATTATATCATGTTTCCTTGATCTTTTCCTTTTACTACCCATTGAATACTTTAGTCTATAGAAACAAAAATAATAATTTAGATTTCACTAAATACTAGCTAATGTTTCAATATAGAATACATAAAAATAAAAATAAGTAGATAGAAAAAAACACCTTAAAAATATTCGATCCTTTGCAATTCTAATTAAATCTGTGAAATAGTTGCTAAAAATGGCTTCAAAATTTGTTGTCTTTGAAAATGCTCTTCTATTTTTTGTTGTTTTGTATATTTATTAAAAAAAGAAAAAAAAATTATTTTATATGGAACAACCAAATTAACCGCTAGTAGTTTTCCCAATTGACAGGGGTTTCGGTCGAAACTGGTTTGGTCGAAAGGGTTATGACCAAAACTATTTCAGCGATAACTGTCTATGTGGCATCCTAGGTGGCAACCACACAAGCAAAAATAAGGACTTCTATAAACATCTCAATTTGAAGGCCAATTTGACCTACTAAATTAAAATAAATTTAAATAACTTGAAAAATAATTGTCTATCCAAATATACTTTTATCTTTGAAATATTCATCCCACATGTTTTGATAATGCTTTCTAATAGGATTATCATTTATTATAACTTTAGATGGAATTTGGTTAAAAAGTAGTTCCTTATCCAAGTCCATCAAATTTGTTATGCCTTCTAATTTGTTTCTATTAGTAGAACTGCCAATTTCTTCCTCTTCATTATTTTCATTCTCTTCATGAATCTTATCCTGTCTAGGAATTTCAGTAGGTTGGTTTTGGTTATGTTTTGTATGACCTTTCATTTTGTCATCTCTTATTATATCATGTTTCCTTGATCTTTTCCTTTTACTACCCATTGAATACTTTAATCTATAGAAACAAAAGTAATAATTTAGATTTCACTAAATACTAGCTAATGTTTCAATATAGAATACATAAAAATAAAAATTTAAGTAGATAGGAAAAAACACCTTAAAAATATTCGATCCTTAGTAATTTTGATTAATCTATGAAATAGTTGTTGAAAATGGCTTCAAAATTTTTTGTCTTCCGAAAATGCTCTTCTATTTTTTGTTGTTTTGTATATTTATTAAAAAAAGAAAAAACAAACTTTATTTTATATGGAACAACCAAATTAACTGCTAGCAGTTTTTCTAGTCAACAGGTGTTTCGGTCGAAATTGGTTTGGTTGAAAGGGTTACGACCAAAAAAATTTTTGTTCGTAACTGTCTGCATCCTAGGTGGCAACCACACAAGCAAAAATAAGAACTTCTATAAACATCTCAATTTGAAGGCCAATTTGACCTACTAAATTTTTTATTTTTTTTAAAACTAAAACTATACTTGTGTAGATCTTGGAGTCAAGATTACAATCATATAATTTTATTTTTATTTTGATCATGGATAATATGTTATAATTTGAAAATATTACAACTAGGTATTTTAAGATTCAAGAAGATGTCTATTCAAAAATAGGAAAAAAAAGTAAATCATGTTCAAAAATTATTATTTTTTAATGCTACAGTAGAGGAGAGAGTCTTCTTCAAGAATATATATTTGTTCTAAAAATATGTCAATTTGAAGGAAAAAGTTTGATAGGAGAAAAAAATTATCAAATTTTGATAACTTTGACTTTGACCAGTTATAACTTGAAAAGTATTAGTTGAATTTGAATTTTTCTTTTTTGGTGCACTAGGTATACATGTCAACTCTAACATATTCCAAAATCAGACCAAAATATGAATATTGGCATATATTTGTTTGATGGGAAGAAAATTTTATATTTTCAGCATTTTTAAAAAATTAAAAAATAGATTTTAAAAATTCAAACAAAATAAAAATTACCCAATTTTCTTTAAAAAAAAAGTATAGACATAAACTTCATCCAATTTTACACATTTCATTAGTTTACATCATTTTCAAATTCTAAACACAAATGCCACTTTTATGTTGTTAAATTTGAAGAGTTTAAATTTTGATATCACTTTTCCTTTATAAAAGGTGACACAAGTTTGTGCTTTTACCCTTATGAATGAATAAACTAAGGAATTCTATAGATTGGACATCAGATCTAGACATGTGGATGGTGAGGACAAGAAAATTGCATGGTACATAAATGGTTTGAGATCTAGAATTCCAGATGAGATAAGCTTTTTGAAATTGGATAGTGTGGAAGAAGTATACCAATATGCCCTAAAGGATGAGGAGATCTTAATAAAGAAGCATGAACAAAGACAAAGAGGTAGAGTTAGTATATTTCAAAGAGACAGAGATAGATCTTATGAAGAAACTAGTAGATCTCATAACAATTATGTGTAAGATAAAGGTAAATCTAAGTGGAAGAATGTAGATAAAGGCAAGACTGGGTGGAAAGCTGGTAGTTCTTGCCAAGGAGGTACCATTTCTTACTAAGGAAGAGGTAATTCTTAATCAAGAGGAGGTTTTCATCGTAATCATTTTTGGTATGGTGAAGAAGGACATATATACTTTAAGTGTAAATACTCTCATAAATCTGAAGGTGGTAATAGAAATGTTGTAGTTCAAGGTGAACTTGTGAACCCTCTAAGTGATTCTAATGATGGAATGTAGTGCTTGCCCCTAGTTCGCATTTTTGTTATCATTACTAAACTCTTGTAGGCTAGTTTGATGTATAGGATTAGTAGTATTGTTTTGAGATTGTCAAATATTATTTTACATTCAGTTGATTATTTATATGATGAGATTACTTGGTACTCTATATTTCATGTATGCATGATGATTATTTAGCATTTTTCGTTATCGATGATGATTAGTTAGATAGTTTATCATATGTATTTTCTTATGGTTACTTACCCCATACTTGCATGTGTATAGTGTGCATGTTTGTTTTCTTTATGTATGGCATTTTTGATGTGGTTAAGGAAGGGAGTTGTGGTCACCTGCTAGTCAGGATCTACACGATGCACCACTTCCTACAATTGCCTGTTGAGCTCAGAATATTTTGTTTGTACATGCATGAATTTTATGCAGGTTGCAGGTACCGAGTATTGACTTCCCTGAATTGCTAGGATGAGTGTACCCTATCACATTATCTCAATGGTAAGAGAGGGGAGATAAATTCTTAAGTCCAAATCCCAACCCTTTTAAAACCATTTGTCCTAGTTAAGTATCTGAGTCAAGTACCCTCTGAATGTGTCGAATGACATTAATTCATGATTATAACCCTTTAGTTTGATTTTGTATGCATTTTTCTATGATGGATTTTCGTATGTTGTTTTGTGAGCCTTTGATATATTTTCTATTAATTAAGTCTAATTAAAAGATTCAATTAATGATTTAATTTAATGGAAAATTATTATGATATTTTAATACTTAATTATATTTAATTAATTAAGAAATTAATTAAATAAAAAGAATTTTAAAAATTGGAGATAAAAGTTGTAAGTGTAAATTTAGAACGTGGTAATATTTAGTTAATTTAATAATAATATATTTAGAGTTCATAAATGCTAAATATTATTATTATTTAGGTTAATAAATATTTTATTAATTAAGTTTCTAAAATAAATTAAAAGTGCAATAAGATATTAAATTATTAAAAATATTATAGATCGCATAATTCATTAATTAAAAGATGAAATAAGAATAATAATGTTATTTTAATTTCATAAACTGCGCATGAGATTAAAGTAATTAATTAATTAAAAATAGAAGTCAAGTGAAAATTAAATAAAGTAATTTAGTAATTCACTTAACGTGCATGGAAAGGATAAAAGAGTAATGCAAGATAAAAGAAAGATTAATAAAAGTTAATTTTAGAGTTAACTTTGGTGAGCATAGAGTTCTCTCGGGTGAACTCATAATTAGTGCCCCGATTTAAGGAGAGAGAACCCTTTATCACCAATTGAAGGTTCATTTTGATGGACATGAATTTTGGACATGAATTATGAGAGACAAATTTTGGTTGCAAAATTTGGAAGCAAATTTTAGAAGGAGAATTCTAGGAAAAAGTTTCTGAGAAAGGTTCTTGAAGAGGAGCAAATTCTCTCACAATTTTCAAGGAATTGCGTATTAGCATTAGGTTCAAGTAGGGTCTTATGTTTTGACCACTAAATGATTTATGAAATTTAATATGTTCTGTCTACTTCGTGCTTGTAAGAAAATTGTTTTCTCAAATCTTGTTTGCATGAATCTTGTTACCCTTCATTCTCGATCTTTTGGCTATTTGATTTCATCTGTAAACCTAGATTGAAAAACTATTTAGAAAAAACCTCATCTTTTGGATTAAAGAAAATAGGATTTAATTTGGGGAGGGTTCAAATTTAAAGATGAAATTCTAAATTAAAATGTGGATGGTTGATAGTATTTTCTCTATCAGATTAGAGATGAAAACTATATATAACCAAAATTTTAAATATGTTTATGTAAGGGAAAAATGTATGAAAACATATTTAATAAATTTTACAAAGGGGGAGTTGTTTGGGTTTAATTTAATTAAAAATAAAATAAAATGCATTTATATAATTTTAAAAGGATAGGTTTAAAGTTTTTTAGAAACAATAAATTAAAATGTTATTAAAAAAAAGGTTTAGTTGTTTTTAAACAAACAATTTTTTTTTAAAAATGATTTGGTGGGGAGGATACCCCACCCGCGGCTTTGATCACTATGGTAGGCCGACTGCATCAGCAACCATGCACTGCCCTTTAAAAGTGCAGCAACGATTATTAAATTGCTTGCTTTAAATTTTTGAAAAAACTTAAAATATGTGCCCTTTTTCAAATTTAATGAAATTCGATTTTACAATTGAGTTTAGAGATTACGAAATTTGCATTTTGTTTTACTAAATTTTAAAATTGTTAAATTTTAATTATATTAAATTATATTTATTTATGATTTTTGAATTTATATTATTAAATTATTAATAAATTTTAATTATTAATTTATATTAATGTATAATTATTAAAAGAATTAATAATGAATGCAAAATAGTTTTATTAATTATTAGTAATTTAATTAAATTTGATTTAATTGAAATTTACTAATAATAAGATGAAATTAATGAAGTTATAAATCTAATTAGTGTTGTTTTTTAAGAATTTTTTTTAAAAAAATTGATTTTAATAAGATCATAGTCACTTTATTTAAAATTGACAATGGTTACTTTTATAACATAGATAATTAAATGATTACCCTCTAATCATTCTTTTAGGAGATTGACTTTTATCATGAAGGTAACTTAATATATATTTGAGTTGTATAAATGCATGGGATAACCATTGGGTAAACGGGAAAAATCTTTGAACTTGAAACGCAAACTAAGACTATACTCAAACCCTATAGTGTATTTTCAATTCAATCCAAACTGTTAGACTATTATGTTTTCTATGTACTATCTATGCTTTGAGGTGTATTGGGGTTGTTTAGATGTTGACTAGTTTAGGTTGTTACTAGAGGCTCGGGGGTTATGCGATTGTGAAGATATGATAATAATTCTTGATCTTTTTAGCCCAACCATGGTGATGTGATGGAATGCTCTATGATATGTTTTCATTTACTGGTTGTTATTGGTTTCCAGTTTCCTTGTGTGAAGCTGAGGTGTATACTTATGAGATATGTATCCTAACCATTTTTGGGTCATCGATCAGTTATATTTGATAACCATTTTTGAGTCTTGATCAATTATACTTGGGTTACTTTCCAGTCACTTTGAGAGGACTGAAGTGTTTGTTTTGATCTTGATGATGTCATGTTGTGACATGTTTTAACTTGACCATTTTGGAGTCTTCAATCAGTATTGTGATTTATTATTGGGATACTTTATGGTTGCTCGTGGGAGAACCATTGGATATTGTGATTTATCATTGATGCCTTCAGATGTTGATATAGATTTGTTGTGATCATTATGATTATTATTTGATGCTTTGATGCTATTCAGTTGCTCGTGGAGAACTGATGTGATTATTGTGGATTATATTTATGATATTTTTTAGTCTCTTGTATAGGACTGAGGTGATTTTATTATGATTCTTTGATTTGTGATTTCATGAGCCTAGGGTAGGTTATTTGTGTAGTGTCAGGAAGTGGCTTGCAATGGGGGTTAGGGCCCTAAGAGGCTGCCTAGAGAAACCCATTGTAAGTTGTTTTAATAAGTGATAAAATTTACACTTAATGAGAGAAAAATGAACCTAACAAGATAATTGTATGTTCTCTTCCATGCCTTGAGTGCTAGTATAGACTAGGATGGGGTAGAGAGAATGCTTGGTTATGACCTTGCATTCCATGGTATGCCTCATCAATATGAGAGGATACTAGTGGCCGCATGGATCACTAGGGACTTGGGATTCCTAAGGGATTTCTCGGGTAACTTCTATGGGACTTTTGTGATGACACTTTCTCGATTACATAGTAGATTCCCTACGTGTCTTTGTTGTGCCTCTGGGTCTAGATGTTGATCTATGTATTGGAACCTTTGAGTTAGTATACTTTTAGGATTCCTGGACTTAGAGAGTACTTGTGCTATGTGATTTGATATCCTGTTTGGGACTTGAGACTATCTCCTCAGTGTGGTGTGAGTGGACCATTTAGGTTCCACGTGATCGAGTGGTAGTGCTTTTTACTCTTACCATTAAGATCCATCCGTAGTCACCATGGCTGGAGCTTGTTGGTATGCTTTTTTATCATGATTAGATGATGTTGTTTTCTTATGCTTTAATTCTAGTATGTTAGATTTCTTTATGCATATGTTATAGCATGTTTAGGTGTGACATCCCTATTATGATAGTATCGATGATCTCTTTGGTGGCTTGGGATGTTACATGTAAGGGATGGCTGGGGTCCACAATGGCCTTATGATGCTATTGACAGTTGGGAGGAACCACACACTTAGATTAGTTGTGTTTTATGATATTTTATCTTTATGATAGATAGATGTATCATGTATGCTATTAGTTTCATTGTAATTTTTATCATGGATTTCTAGGATGATGGTGTGTCATTACATGTATATTCTTTTAGCCTTTCATACCCTGTGACATGTACAGTGGATGATTGAGCATTCCAGATTTAATTTTCCAAGAGGCATTCAGAACAAATGTATATTATGGACATTGAACTTTCTCATTATTCTTTCATGTGGATGTGGTAGTTTTTTGACTTAGAATTAATTAAATTTAAATGTGACTCAACATCTTGGGATTCTTAAGGAGTTTAACCTGTTATGTATGTTTATAGTTGATTGTATGTTATTGCTTCTGCTACTATGTGATTGATGTGTATGATTATCTTTCTTGTTGTTTAAAAAAAAAATGGTTGGAAAACTTAGTAAAAATTTAGGTTAATTCTTTTGGATCCCTTGGCAAGGCGTTACATGGAGAAAATTTAATGGTAAGAACTTTGTGTGGTGATATATTGGATGATGAACCTATCGTGAGGAGGAGTCTTTTTAAAATCATATGTAAGATAGAAGGAAAAATTTTCAACATGATCATTGATAGTGGCAGTTAAGAAAATTTTGCATCAAAAAGGCTAGTTACAAAGTTTGAGACACCCTAAACCTTATTATGTTTCATGGATAAAGGATGAGCATAATTTTTTTGTAACTGAGAAATTTGTTGTAAAATTAAAGATTGGAAACTACTTTTACTAATTTCTATGTGATAGTATGCTTATGGATTGTTGTCATATTTTGTTGGGTAGACCTTGGTAGTTTGATAGACATGTTGTGCATGATGGTAAATTTAATCAATATACTATTTTGGTGAATGGGGTAAGGAAACCATTGTTTCCTTTGATTGAAGTTTTAGATGGGATAAGTTATACTAAATTTAGAGTTTGCATGGTTAATGGGAAACAATTTGAGAAAGACATGAAGAAGAATCAAGTTTTTTTTTTTTGTGATTACTAGATGAGAAAGTTGTGACCAAGTAGTAGATTAAAGTAAATTTTAAATAAAAATAATGGAAGAGGCTAAGTGATCGCAAAAGAATATGACATTAGTCTAGTGCTAAAGAAATTGAAGAATCATTGTATGATCACAAGGAGATTATTTCAAAAGATATACCTAATGATTGACTGCCAGCTAAGAGTATAAGTTATTGTCTGAATCTAATTCCTGGAGCTAATTTTATGAATAAAGCAATGTATACGTTAAACCCTATTGAAAATGAAGAGTTTAATAGACAAGAGCATGAGTTGTTGTAAAAAGGTTTGATTAGAGAAATCTTGAGTCCATCTGATGTACTTACTATATTGGTACTTAAGAAAAATGGATAATGGAGAATGTGTACTAATTCTAGTGCCATTAATAAGATAACAATGAAATATAGGTTTCCAATGTTGAGAATGGGTAACATAATGGATTGTCTAAATGGAGAATAATAATTTACTAAGATTGATTTGAAGAGTGATAATCATCAGATCAGAATTAGAGAGGTTGATAATTGGGAGACTGCTTTAAAAAAAAAGATGGCTTGTATGAGTGTTTGGTTATTCCTTTTGGTACTAAGACACTAAGTACTTTCATGAGATAGGTGAATAAGGTTATAAAGAGATTCTTGGTAAAGTTTTTTATTTTTCTTTTGGATAACATAAAACTAAGGAAGAGCATATAGAACACATTAAACAAGTGTTGCAAAAATTGAAGGGGGAGAATTTATTGATTAAGTTGAAGAAGTTTTCATTCATACAAGAAGAGATTGTGTATTTGGGATTTGTTATTTTAGGTGTTGGTTTAAGAATGGATCGTAAGAAGGTTAAAGAAATTCTGGAGTGGCGTACACCTAAGAATGTGGATGAGGTGAGATTATTTCATTGTTTGGCTAATTTCTATAGAAAATTCATTAGGAATTTCATTTATATTTGTAATGCTATGATTGAGACTATGAGAGGAGATAAAAAGAAATTCAAGTGGAAAGTTGGAGCTAATAAGGGTTTTGAGAATTTTAAACAAAAGGTTTTTGAGTTACCTATGTTGGCTTCACCTAATTTCAATAAGGTATTTCAAGTTGAGTGTGGTGTGAGTGGTAGTACATTAGGAGTTGTGTTGATTGAAGAAGGTAAACCTATTTCTTTCTTTACTGAGAAGTCAAATGATGCTAAAAAGAAGTATTTTTTGTATGATCAAGAGTTGTATATTGTTGTTCAACCCTTGAAGAAGTCGAGACATTATTTTCTTTCTTAAGAATTCATGTTGTATACTAATCATAAAGCTTCATAGTATTTGGGGCATCAACATTAGTTGAATCAGAGACATATGAAGTGGGTTGAGTATTTTTAGAGTTTCATATTTGTGATAAATCATAAAAGTGGAGTCACTAATCATGTTGCAAATGTATTGAGTAGAAGATGTTCTTTGTTGATTGAGATAAAGGTTGAAGTTCTTGGTTTTTATGACATGAAGGATTTGTATGATACTGACCCTAATTTTTTTAAGGCATGGAGAGAGTGCAGAGCATAGACACAAACACATATATTTGTTTCATCAAGTAAGATTGATGTGTATTTTATTCAAGAATTTATCTTGTTCAAAGGAGTTCAGTTGTGTATATCGAGAAGTTCTATGAGGATTAATTTGATTGAGGAAAAATATTGTGGTGGATTGGATGGACATTTTGGTATTGATAAGACATTGAGTTTTCTTAAGGATAAGTATTATTGGCCACAAATGTATAAGGATGTTCAAAATTTTGTAAAGAGTTGTGGAATTTATCAAGTTACAAAAGGAATGATTCAAATTATTGGATTGTATACACCTATTTCTATTCTTGAGAAACCTTGGAGTGACATTGGTATGGATTTTGTTCTTAGCTTACCTAGAACAACAAGAGGATATGATTCCGTATTTTCCATCATTGATAAATTTTACAAAATGGCATATTTCATACCTTGTAAAAATACATTAGATGCAGTGCATGTTGTTGATATTTTCTTCAAATGGATTGTTAGATTGCATGGGTTACTAAGAAGCATTATCTCTAACCTAGATAAGAAGATTGTTGGTTATTTCTAGAGGAATTTGTAGAAGAACATGGGTACTAAGTTGAAGTTTAGATCTACATTCTACCCATAGATAGATGGACAAATAGAATTTGTGAATAGACGCTTGGGTAATTTATTGAGATGTTTAGTTGGAGATAAAAAGAGTAACATAGATGGGGTATTGGCACAAGTTGAGTTTGTATATAATATTTTGTGAATAGGAGTACTAGAAAAATACCTTTTTAGATTGTTACAAGAATGCAGTCTAGGGGAATATCAGATTTGAGGAATACTATTGGTGAAGAGAAGGGAAGTGGTGAAGGAGAAGTGTTTGCTAATGTTATGAAGTCTTTTCATGAGGAAGTGAAGTTGAAGTTGGAACAAAGTAATCAGAAGTATACGTAGAATGTTGATAAGTTGAAATGTCCCTTTACTGATTTTATATGGTATTTCAAGCCTCAAATCAAATCTTTAAAATCAAACAACCAATCTTACAAAGATCCACCAATTTTCTCAAGAATCCCCAAATCGGGTATGACCGAAATAGTGCCAAAAGCTTCACAACTTCACAAATTATTAATAAATCTGAAAATGAACATTTTTACAGAAATTTCAGCAGCATAAGAGCCTAAAAAATGACATTTATATATTTTTATATCCTTTACACAATAGTTCACAAATGTAGGACAAAAACTATGCTCATCGGGCTCTCGAAATTAACACAAAAATGCCCGAAAACACCACAAAAACACTAATAATCTATCTCAGAATTTTAATCACATCCCAATACATATATTCAGCTCTATTTTAACATATTAAAGTCCAACATACAATAGCAACCCAAACTGATATGAAATACTCAACTGAAAACACCAAACTCATATAAAAAACACACCCGAAAACCCACAAATCTGCATTGTTCAGCACAAAGGCAAACTTTGTATGAGCATGCACATGGAATGACTTAAAAATCCCATCCTTAGCTTTCCTAGAAACTTGAAAACTCCCATTCTTGGGTCTCCCTAGAAACCTGCAAACTCTCATTCTTGGGTCTCCTTCTCCACAAGTTTGGCAACCTCTGAAGAATAACAAAGATTGAGCAAAAATCAAGTTCTGGAATCAGCCCAAAATGCCTCCAAACCCCTTAAAAGAGGGCATAAACGTAACTCATGTCCAAGAGAGGTTCATGAAATATATTTTAATAATAATTTTCATTTGTTAGTCCAACGGTTTCCAAAGATTAACCCCCTTTTTCTGAAACTTCACTTTCTTGGGCCTGCTACCTTAGCAAAGATTATTATTTTTTAATTATTTGAAAAGGGGACATGACAAGTCCTCCCCTCCCAAAAATTGCTTGTCCTCAAGCAATGGCTGAATAATAAACCAATCAATCCACCTGGATCCCAAATGTAGTCATGAAGTACACTACTACCCATTAACACAGGCTCCTGCAATATCCTCTGCAATATGACCAAGAGGAATCCATAATCAAACTGATAATTATAGCTCAACCAAAATCCAAAATCACAACTACCACAATCAAAAACCCATGACACACAAACTCTTAGAACATCAGAACCCAAGTAAAGTGGACAAATCAAACTACCAACACAGTAAATACCATCAACACATCCCACTGGCCTATACAGAATGTACAATCCAACTCTGCAACAATGGTGAATGCTCTTGAATGAATTGTACCAAGTATGGAGAATCCACACACTGTACAACTCCTACAGTCAACACAACTCTACAAATCACTGGCCACTATCTCATAACCATAACTCCCATGCACTGCTGATGGTGAAAAGACATTACAAGATAAAGAGTAAGAAATGGAATCCAAACCAAATTTGCCTGCCATCAACTCCTCAAAACAAGGATCAAATGCTAACTGATGTACATACCCTACAATATAATGTTGATTAAAAAAACCAACCTCAGTCAATAGCTCACCATGAACAAGTGATACAACCCATTGTGACTGATCACTATCTAAGTTAGGAGATGTCATAGCCAAAGGAGTAGAATCAATAACAACACCCACTGAAGCATCACTCCCAAACTCCTGCTCTAAGTCACATATTATCAAGCTGTCAACTGCAGAACCTATCACCATGTCATGCCCATCACAACTCTCATCTTGAGGCATCAAACTATCCCATAATTGATGATAAGCACTAGGAACCAAAGTACATCTCTGTATCATCATCTCATCAACATGGTCATCAAAGGTAAATTGATGAGCGTACCTCACAGTGTAATGCCGATAGAATTCGCCAATCTCAGTCAGTGGCTTAGATTGTAATCTAGATGAAACTAACTACAATTGATCATTAACCATGTTGGAATTGACTACTATCTCCGAAGATATCACCAAGGGAGTAGTATTACTAGCAGGAACCATGCCAACTACCAACTCACCAACATCACACATGATCTTTGATACATCTCTAGTCTCTATGCCATCAGTACTAGAGGCCACCCCCATGTCAGACATACCACAAAAATCTACTACAACACCCAACTCAACTGAACCTAACTCTAATGGGAATGAACCTGATATGCCAATGTTAGTATCAAGGATGGATGCATCCCAATCTCCACTGTCTCTGACAATCTCGGCCATGGACATCCTTGGATCACCAAACACCACAGCTTGTGACTGTATAGAATCAAGTAAAGACTATAGTTGCTCTAACTCCATGGTCACCTTGGCCAAATGAAACTGTGACTCCTTGAAAGCCAACTGTGTACTCTCAAGAATCTCAAAAGTCACCTCAAGCTGCTAAGTAAGCTCACTCACCTCATCTTCCTTGGCCAACAATGCATCATATGCTGTACTACCCCACTCCATAAGATAATCTCTGTCGACTACCAACTGCATATAATTCTGTCTTAGAATCTGAATAGCCTCCCATAAAGAGTGGATCTCTGTCAAGGAAAGATAACTGCCTTCCTACTCATCACTAGTAGGAGAACCCCATCCATAAACTGCTAACAACTGACGAGCAGCATCAAAATGCTGGCAAGTGATAGCAATGTCTCAGTCACTAACTCTCAACTGATTAGAGACATGATGGCACTGGCTTGACTGTCTCCTAAAAACCTCCTCTGATGCACTGTCTAAAGGAGTATCCTCAAAGTTACTAGTCTCTAGAGTATTACCATCCATGTCCTGTGAATCAACTCTAAAGCTCATATCAACATACGGAGTATCAAAAACTGTAGCACTGCTGTCCAACTCCTCTATACCCAAAGAAACTAAGTCTTCAAAACTGCCCACTGCATCCTCCTGGATGTCACCAATGCCAATATGATCCTGGGACTCATCTGTACACACTGCCAAATATGAAAGATCATCAACACATTCCAGCAAGTATGGTCGGCTGGATATATGAACAAAGCCCAACACCGGTGTATAAAAACTAATACCAACATCGGACAAGCTGCTAGCACAAGAAAGGACAACACCGTGCAATCTGCTAATCAAATCCATGATAGCACCCAAACAAACACTGCTACCAAAAAGTGTTAAAGATCTCCTGTCAACTAAATCCCAAATGCCAATATAACTATCTTGAGTCCATATCTGTAAACTAGAATCAACTGGTAACTCAAGAAAAATCCTCACTTGAGTAATATGACCAATACCAACTAACTCCACATACCTATCATGATGAGATAATGAAGTCACAATACTATCTTTGTTCACTTTCGGCTGGCTGGACAAATCATGTGAAGTACTACCAACCTCAACCTCATGTGACAAAGCATCTAACTGTGCCTGGTACTCTTTCTCAACAAAGTCATGAATGCACAATGTCTGCTCATCTCTATTAGGTATCTCACCATCATGCACAACGACATCCTCATAATCATCATCTAAACCCACTACCTCCTGTGGCAGAGTAGAATCTGAGACTTGTGCCTGGCTATAAGCTAGTTTCTCAAACTCCTCATGCAAGTTCTTAGTAATTGTGTCATCTGCCCTATGAAAAAATCTACCAAATAGAAATCTAGTCAACTTATCCACCTTAGCTGGGTTAGACAACATGTCATTCATTATACAGTGGCGCTCAACCAACTGTTTAGACATGTCATGGCTTATTTTCCTAAGTTTATCTCAAATGTCTAAATAACCATCCTTTCTACTGTTTTGACTTTGGATATCAATTGTCCAAGATCGTATCCTCTGAGACTCTATACTATACCTATCCATTCTGGATAAAGTAGAGTGTAACTCCAATAGGATATAAATTCTTCAAACACCAAGAATTAACATGCAAATGATTAGAAGTAGCATGCAACTGATTAGAAGCAACATGCAAAAATGATTAGAAGTAGCATGCAACCATAAATTTTGACATGCATCTGATTAGAAGCAACATGCAATCATAAATTATGACATGCAAGATCTGGGTAGTTGTCAAAATTGACATGCAAGCTTCTACAACCACCAAATTCACCAAGAACTAACATGAAAATGATTAGAAGTAGCATGCAACCATAAATTTTGACATGTAGCTGATTAGAAGCAACATGCAATCATAAATTATGACATGCAAGATCTGGGTAGTCAAAATTCACATGCAAGATCTAGGTAGTTGTCAAACTGACATGCAAGCTTCTACAAACCCTCAGGCTGGCAAGATCATGGCTATGATACCACTAAAATGCCCCTTTACTGATTTTATATGGTATTTCAAGCCTCAAATCAAATTTTTAAAATCAAACAACCAATCTTACAAAGATCCACCAATTTTCTCAAGAAACCCCAAATTGGGTATGCCAGAAATAGTGCCAAAAGCTTCACAACTACACAAATTATTAATAAATATGAAAATGGAAATTTTTACAGAAATTTCAGCAGCATAAAATCCTACAAAATGACATTTCCAGATCTATATAGCCTTTACACAACAGTTCACAAATGTAGGACAAAAACTATGCTCATCGGGCTCCCAAAAATAGCACAAAAATGCTTGAAAACACCACAAAAACACTAATAATCTATCTCAGAAGTTTAATCACTTCTCAATACATATATTCAGCTCTATTTTAACACATTAAAGTCTAAAATATAGTAGAAACCCAAACTGATATGAAATACTCAACTGAAAACACCAAACTCATACAAAAAACACACCCGAAAACCCACAAATCTGCACTGTTCAGCACAAAGGCAAACTCTGTATGAGAATGCACATGGAATGGATTCAAAATCCCATCCTTAGCCTTCTTGGAAACCTAAAATCTTCCATTCTTGGGTCTCCTTCTCCACAGGTTTGGCAGCCTCTAAAGAATAACAAAGAATTAGCAAAAATCAAGTTCTGGAATCAGCCCAAAATGCCTCCAAACCCCTTAAAAGAGGGCATAACCATAACTCACGTCCAAGAGAGGTTAATGAAACATATTTTAATAATAATTTTCATTTATTATTCCAAAGATTAACCCCCTTTTTCTGAAACTTCACTTTCTTGGGCCTGCCTGCCTTAGCAAAGATTATTATTTTTTAATTATTTGAAAAGGGGACATGGCATAAGTCTAGAAGACATTATGTTTTTAAGGTTGGTTATGAGGTAATGGTTCATTTTAAAAAGTGTGGATTTCTTATTGGTACACACAATAAGTTGAAAATTAAGAAGTTTTGACCTTGTCAAATCTTGAGAAAATTGCCAGTGGTAATGCATATGAAGTTGAGTTTCCCAGTGACATGAATCTATCTCCTATATCCAATGTTCTTGATTTATATGAGTAACATGAGTTTGATGATGAATTTTTTATATTAGATGATTATCCTAAGAAGAAAATTGAAGATATTGAACAATTATTGGATTAGAGAGTTGTCAAGAGGGAAAGAGGAAAGAGTTACTTTAAGTATTTGGTGAAGTGGAAGAACAATCTAGTGGAAGATGCTACTTGGAACAATTGGAGTTGGAATCAGCTCAGGTTGTGATACCTTCATGATTCAAGAGAATAATTTCTTTCAACCCTAGTTATTTGATGTAGGAGCATCTTGGGTTTTCTACTATCCTTCTCTCTTTTTGATTTTTTATTGATGGTTGAGTTACATTTGTTTCTGAGTTCAATTATTGGCTAAGTTGTAGTGATTGTTGAGTTGTAATGATGATCAAGTAGTAGTGTTGGCCAAGTTCCTAAGGTTGTCAAGTGACTTCATGTGTTGAGTGGGATTGGTTCTTTTTGGATGCTTGATTCCTTCTTTGACTTGGTTTTGTTTGTGATTGGTTCTTATTGAGATCTGACTTGTTCATTTAATTTAATTTCTAAGGCTCTGTCTCAATTAAAGGTCTCTATTCTATTCTTAGAAATAGTGAAAATTCTTGAATATGGAAAGGAAGTTCTAAATATTATATCAAAAACTAATAAAAGTCATGAGAAAAATCATGTGGAAGGATCCATGACAATTATTTATTTAGGGAAGAATGTAAATGAACTCATTCCTCAAGTTGACCCCTTTTACTTGACTCTTATTATAAATAATAACTCAGTAAGGAATTGGATAGATTTAGGAGTTGCTATGAATATTATATCTACTGAAGTTATGACCAAATTAGGATTAAAAATAGAAATACATTATGGAAAGTGTTATGTGATGGATAATAAGTCTGTTCTTACAATCGAGGTTATTAAGAATGTTGACTTTAGGTTCCCCTCTTGTCCTAATTTTTCATATAAGATCGACATAACTCTAGTTGATGTCTTAGTTTCCTATGGTATGTTACTCTCTTGATAATGGTCAAATCTAGTTGGAGGCATATACAATTGAATTTGTCTTATGTAACAATTTCTATAAATAGTAAGGATATAAGAATTGATAAAGAACCTAGATTTTAATATATAATTGAGCCTTTTCACCTTGACATAAAAATATTCTTTTGTCAAATGGATATAGACAATTTTTAAATAAATGTTATTAAACATATCTAGAATATGGGGCATTCTAGTATGTAGGAGGAAAATGAAGGAATATGGCATCTGCATTTTGATGGAGCTTGTAGTAAGGAAGGAAATGGTGCTGGGATAATTTTGACACACCCTTCACATAAAATCTTCATGTATGAATTCTTGCTTAACTTTGAATGTACCAATAATGTTGTTAAATATGAAGCATTAATTTTAGGAATTAAAATTGTAAAACATCATAAAATTAAATTGTTATCAGTATTTGGTGATTATGAACTAATTATATACTAAATAAAGAACAAATTTGTAACCAAATGTTCTAGATTAAAAGAAAAAAGAAATTATGTTTGGAATTTAATTAAACATTTTGATGCCTTTTCAATCAATTGGATAGATAGGAGTGACAATTCTTTGGTTGATTTAATGGCAAATATAGTTGTCAAACAAATTGACATATCACTACAAGATCTAGTCCAAATGGAAATAAAAAATAGGTCATTTATACCACATAATGTTCATAATTGGCAGGTCTTTGAAGATGATAGAGATGGTTTAAAGTTTTTGACATGTCAGGAAAATTACCAAGATACTAAAATTGATTGGAATGGTTTAGTTGAAAGTTAGGATCGAAAGGACACTATTTTGGGTAATGAAATTGTTCATCTTAAATCTAATAAAATACTTAAAGGATTGATCACATTAAAAAGATTTTTCAGTGAGCATGAAATGACCAAGACCCAAACCTCTATAGAGACATAAGATCAAGTTGAGAAGATTAATCTAGGGAATGAATGTTTTCCAAGAGAGGTGTTAATTGGTAAGACATTATCAAATAAAGTTAAAATGGATGATTTCTTTACTAAGAAAATATAGACATATTTTTTCTTGGACATATGACGATCTTAAGCATATAGAGAAGATCACTTTCAATATCGAAATTCTCCTAAAACCATATGCAAATCCATTTAGACAAAAGAAATATCCCATAAACCCAATGTTACCACCAAAAATGAAAGAAGAGTTGATTAAAATGAGAGATGTTGGGCTAATAAAACCAATAAGATATTTTTCACAAGTATCCAATTTTGTGCTAGTCACAAAAAAGACTAGTGATGTAAGGCTATGTGTTGATTTCAATAATTTGAATACATCACCATTAAAGGATAATTAATGCCTTCCCAAATATGGAGGCTATGTTACAAAATTTTACAAGAAATGAATTTATATCTATGATGGATGGTTTCTCTAGCTATAATTAGGTAAAAGGTAAAGAGGGTAAACAATATAAAACAACATTTAATATCCATGGGAGACATATGTACATGTAGGATGCCTTTCAGCCTAACCAATACAAGGGAAAATTTTCAAAGGACCATGGATGTTGCATTTGATGGTCTGACTGATCATATTTTGGCCATTTATTAAGATGATTTAATGACATAGTCAAAGGAAACAAGAGATCATTGCAATCATTTGGAAAATATCTTCAAGAAAGATCTTGAATATGGGGTATCTCAATCCAAAGAAGTGTCAATTTGGAGTAACAAAAGACAAACTATTAGTCCATATAGTTTCCAAGGAAGGTGTTAGAATAGACCCTAATAGAGGAAAGGCCATTGATAATATAAAAATTCCAAAGACAGTAAAAGCAATATAGTCATTCTTTAGTCAGATCAACTTTTTCAAAAAGTTTGTATCTAATTTTGCTGAAATTATTAAGCCAATGTCAAAGATATTGAAAAAAGGGGCTGATTTATCTTGGGATGATGAGGCCTTACAAGCCTTAGTAAATATAAAGAGAATTATTAAAGAAGCACTTGTGCTTAAGGCTTTACATTTTAGTAAACCCTTTTAGGTTTTTTCTTTTGCATCTTATCATATGATTATTGTTGTGATAGTCTAGAAGAATGAAGGGCATGAACTACATATTGTTTTATTTACTAGGAGTTAAAAAAATTCTAAGTTGAACTATGACATAAATGAGAAGAAAACTTATGCTTTGGTTAAAGCTACCAAAACTTTTCACCCATATCTAGTAGGTGCTAGCATTATTAATTATGTTCCCAACGTAGTAGTTAAAGACATATTCAGATAGACTAAAACCACCGAGAGAAGATATAGATGGATTAATCAAATCCAAGAGTTTACCATTGATATTAAAATAACCAAATTAGTCTAAGGTCAAGGATTGGAAAAACTTATGGTAGATGCTAAACTAGAAGCATCACAAATCAATTAGGTGGAAAAAAATTATAACATAGTTAGCATAAAAAATTGTCCTTGGTATACTAATGTTGTTTATTATTTGAGAACCATGAAAATCCATGATAATTTGAATGAAAAAAAGAGTTAAATTACATACAACTAAATATGTTCTTATTGAGGGAGATTTATATTGGAAAAATAGAGATGACATATTACATATCGGCCTTGATATTTAACAAGCACCTATTATTCTAAAATAATTGCATGAAGGAGTCTGTAGAGGGCATTTATGTGCCCTAACTACTAAAAACAAGATTTTGAGAGTAGGATATTATTGGCCTCATCTCTTCAAAGATTGATGTAACTATGTGAGAAAATGTGAATCGTGTCAAATATTTTTTGATAGATTAAAATATGATGGAGCTTTTCCCCTTAGGACATTACAAGCACAAGAAAAATTTCAAATATGGAGAATAGACTTCATAGGCAAGATTAGTAATAAGTCAAGCATTGGATTCAATTGTATTTTATTTACTACAAACTATTTCACTAAATGGGTTGAAGCTATCCTGATTAGAAGGTCTACTAGTATTATTGTTACAAATTCTCTAATGAACCATATATTAACAAGATTTGGTGCTCCAAGAAAAATTATTTTTGATAGTGGGATGTGCTTATGATCAAAAGAATTCACAAACTCTTGCACTAAAAATGGGATAACAATTTCATATTCATCCCCTTACCATCGACAAGGAAATGGCCTGGTAGAATCAACTAATAAGAGTATCCTTAAAATTATAAAAAGGATGTTGGATAACAATAAAATAGTTTGGGACTCAAAATTACATTTGGTTGTCTAGGAAGATAGGATAACAAGAAATAAGTCAGTTGGATTCTCATTGTATGAACTTGTGTATGGTCAAGAAGCAAGAATCCCTAAAAATAACTTAGTACCAGTGTACACATGCATCAGAACTGAGAAGCTTGAGGATATTGATTCAATGGATGAAATAATTATTGCCCTAGAAATATTATATGAAAAAAAGAATAGAAGCATTGCAACATAGCCCTGAAAGACAAAAAGTTGTGAAATACTTACATGATAATAAATCTTTAGAAAGAATCTTTAATGTGGGAGATTGGGTGTTAAAATGGAATGCTAAAGATCAAGACAAGGGAAAGCAAGGAAAATTTGATCCCTTGTGGTTAGGGCCTTATATTATATCTGATAAAGCTAGAGAACATTCCTTTCTTCTTCAAGAAATAGATGGTAAGATATTAGAGTTTCCAATTCATGAACAATATATAAAACCTTTTTTCTCTTAGTTGTTTATTTATTTATTATTCCTTATTAAGTAGGGCTGATGTTTTTTGTTTTTTATTTTTGTTTTTATCCCAAAGGAATAAGTATCCCTAGAAAAATCCACTGATGGAACCTCAAAATTTGAGTGCTCCTACTAAGTTTCATAAAATTGAGATCCATCCTTGCACAATATTTCAATTTCGCGATTTTAGGATATATGGAAATCTTAGACTCTGATTTTTTGATTTGAGAAACAAGTCTCTTATGATTATTTAATTTCACAATTTCAAAACTTGACTTTTAGACATACTCCAATTTCATAAAATCAACAAGGAAGATGTCTTTGGTCTCCAATTTTGTAATTTCAATGCCAATAGTTCTCTGACATTTTGTAATTTTGAGAATTACAAAGAATCATTTATTTCATTAATTATCTGGCAAAAGAGTTTATGTCAAGGATTTATTTCATTTGTCTAATTTTCTTTCAAATATGACATTAATCGAGGATAGCTCATGCTAAAGATTTGAGAGTCTTAATCATAGATATAAAGACATTGGGTAAGTTTATTCTTTTATTTTAAAAAAAAAATCTTATGTGATTTTCTATGTTTGTTTTGTAGGATAGTAGATACAGGTTTTCTAGTACAATCACGTGATGAGAATGTAGTACCTCGTCTAGTCATGCAACCTTTGTTGGCAACAACTAAAGAAGACCAATTTGATTTTATCAACAACATGTATGTAGCTTCATGGGATTTGTAGACAATATATGCCTCGTACCAAAGTGAGTATCATGACATCTTGATGGAAGAGGAAAAAGGGGAAGCTTTGAACATGCTTGTTGGAGTTCCAGATGAGGAGGTGGCTGAGCACTTGGGAGAAATTCTTGATATGATAAGAGAGTTATAATCATTTTTTAGATATTTTTATTTTATTTTAATTAATTCATAACAAGCTAAAGTTAGTTTTTAGTCAATTAGCACGAACAGGCTTGGAGCTTTTTTGCATCCTTTCATGTTCTGTAAGAAGGGATATCAGGGCCTTGTATAGGGGGATAAAAAATATTTATAGAGATTGTGGATATAAACATGCATAGTAGTAGTTAGAAACTACAACTTGTTACAATCCAATTGTATCTCATTTTTTGAATTAATAAAATATACTATGTTCTTTTCTAAAAGTTAGGGAATTGGTCATTGATTTTTTCTAAACTCAAATTCCTCTTGGATTTATACTATTTGCAAAATAAAATTGAGGCAAATTATTGGAAACAAAACTCATATTCTTATGTATTTTTTGTGTAATTGGTCTTCAATTTGAAGTTAAATTCATTTATTCAGGGTTTCTTAAAATCTCTCGATTTGGCTGCTCATTAGTTTATGGTGGTGTGCTTGTCTCTAAGACATAAGATTAATTCAATAATTATTAATGTTAACTCTCTTCTCCAATTTGGAAGGCACTAGTCCTATCAAAATTTGAAAATTAAGAATGGCTTTGTGGAAGGTAAACAATCTATATCAACTTACTTTCATGTTCTATTACATTTTGTTTGAGGCTCTTTCACTTTATTAACAATATTTGTTATTATAATCAATTTCTCCTTGAGAACTTTTTCCAACTCAAGAGTATTGTTAAGTTTACAAATTGCAATCATTATTTTATTACAAGTTAAGGTACAACCACCTAGGTCTTTTAAACCCTAAAGTGTGGAGATTGAACAAAGTTAAGATTTTATCTTCTTCATTGGCTAAAATTGTGTTGGGTTTCCTAGCATTGAGTAGGAAAGCTCATAAGAATTCAACCAATTTTTTTTGCACCAATAGATCTATAATGATTTTTTGCACAAGCATCCATCAACCATAGTTTTTTCATGTTTTAGAGCCATTTAGGCCTTCGTCACTTAACCTAAATTTTAGATAACCAAAATTCATACCAAAAATCTAAAATGCTTGCATTGATGCATATGATATAACAATGGAACTCATCCAACATGTTGATATTTCTAATATGAACCTCTACATATGTGATTATAATAATCTAAATATATAATACCAACTTACTTAAATTAGAAATCTCCCACAAATAGAAACTCTGCATAGGAATAGACCTTGTTGAAAACATAAAATTAGAAAACTAGAAATAGAAATATTTTTGGGTGATGCAAGATTTACCTTACACCCAAGATGCTCCTTCATCAGACATCCTTTCATAGTTATATATTTTCTTAGATTAAAAGTGTTGATCTCATTGTGGTTTTGACATATGAGTGACAATATACTTAAGTCATTACTTAACAATACTTAGTGCATGTGGAATAAGTAGTGTGTGCCAAGCATAAGTTTTCAAATAATACATACCGAGAAAAACATATAATGAGTTTCAAGAACCAGTATGTGGGAAGTAGACAATTAGTGTCGAGTCACTCCAATGTTGAGCAAGATAATACATGTTGAGTGACTCATATGTCAAGTGAATAGTAGATGCCAATTCATTCAAAGGATGAGTTATAACATTTAAGATATAGTGGATGTCGAGCATTAGAGGCTTCAAGTGTCGAGTAAACAGTTTTGGACATAGTTGTTTGTAATGGTGCAAACTCCTATGTAATCCATTTTTGGGTCAACTTAAGGATTATTTTGTGATTCTAGAAAAATAAGAAAAATTCTATATTGAGAATCCTTATGCAGTACATACAACCAATCAGATAATGGGATAAATTGAGCAAAAAAATGGGTGAATCACAATCATTGATTCCTAACTAACCTTAGATCACCTAAGTCTTCTTAAGGAGGGAAAACCCTAAAAGAGTTTATGAGAAAAGAGAGAATTTTTCATGCACAGATATAGAATTCATGATGACTAAGGAGTTGTGATAGAGATATGAATTTCAGAATGAGTTAGAGAGAATGAAGGAAAGAAAAGAGAGGAAAGAAGTGATATATCTGATTAGAGAGGATCAAGTATACATTAGGAAAGAGGTGATCTAATATCTAGTAGAGAGGTGCTAACCAAAGGATCAATGCTGAAACATTCTAATAGGTGATTCAATAAAAATATCTTAACCAAGTAGTCCTAGCAAG
Organism: Cupressus sempervirens; assembly: GCA_028749045.1. NCBI lineage: Eukaryota > Viridiplantae > Streptophyta > Pinopsida > Cupressales > Cupressaceae > Cupressus > Cupressus sempervirens. Next base: position 728,724,009 of record CM053791.1, on the reverse strand, counting down.
CTTTTGTAAATCCTTTAATAGGGTAAGACCTAACAGTCTTTATAAGCCTCTAATAGGGTAGAGCTTTCATAGGGTAGATCATATCTTATGATCAAACAATTTATTGGATACACTTTACAATTGTAATAGTGAATATTTGTGGGTGTCATCCCCACCCCAATTTTACCTTCTCATTAGAGGTTTTTTTGGTAGCCAAATATCTTGTGTCATACGTGTTTATTTGTTTTCATGTTATGGATGAATATGCTTCATTTGGTATTTCAATTTACATGGGAATTGTGAGATGGATGTGTGATGAATGTTTTTATGGTTAAAGTTTAGAAGGACTGATCACCCCTCCACTGCCCTCTCAAAGTTTACTTTCCTTATTTTTATTTCCAACAATTGGTATCAATTTTTTTCTCTCAAGAAAGGAAATCTTTACAGGCTTGAGAAAACATCTTGAAGATAGAAGTCTACAAGTTGGGAAAGACTATTGAGAACTAGAAGATTGAAATCCAACTTTCCCTACATTAACTAAATGAAGCAAGAGATGAGTTGAAGTGATCATTATAGAGAAGGAAAGAGATAGCTATTGAGAGAATGACACACACTATCAAGAGGAAGACACTACTAAATTATTTGTAGATGAAAAATCAAGTGAATTTGATAGAGTAGTTGTAGATCTGATGGGAAAAGAATGGTGCTCTAACTCAAAAGGTCAGAGTTTTTAAGATAGAACAAGAAGTCCAATTAGTATTGCTATGTAAGTTGTTCAAGTGGAAAAAGAAAGTTGAGGAACACAAATTCATGATTCAAGATGACAGAAGGATACTGACCAATAGAGTATAAGAGAAGACATCAGAGGTATAAATGATTGCTAACATGAAATTGGAAAAAATGAATCAAATGATGATTGCCAATCATGAATTGAATGGAAAGGACTTTGAGATCACAACCCTAGAGTTATAGAATGAACAATTGGGAAATGATCTAAGAAGAGAAAAAGAATTTGCTAAAAGTTTCAACAAACCTAGTGAAGCCATCAAATACTTTGAGAAATTGATGAAATCTCCTAGAAATAACAATGATACTACTGGATTGGGATACACTAGTACTGAGGAAGGAGAATCATCCAAAAGTGGTGAACAAAGAATCAACAAAGGTAAGAACTACAAACCCCCTTTTTGTAATTGTGGAAAGTTAGGTGATATAGAATATGTTTGCAAGAGAAACAATGCAAATTAGAACTCTAAGTAGAAATTTATGGGTTACTATCATAAGTGAAATAAGCAAGGAAATCAAGCACGTGAATGTAGGACCAAGACTTCAAACACATGAATGCAAGACCAAGACTTCAAGCACACAGAGATTTGAAGGATATTGCCACAATTATTAGAAGTATGGACATAAAGCATATGAATGCAAATCTAATGCCAAGTGGACATCAAACAAGAAGACAAAGTTGCAACTGTAAGAATTTTCCTTAGGAAAAAATAAACGAAAGATCAGGAAGCATAAGACAAAGCACATATGGACCAAATGAAGTATGATCATAATATCAATATGAAAATAAATGATGTACATACACATTAGAGGCACTTGTATATAAAGGCCTCTAGAATGCTTCTAGAATGTCTAGAAGTTGGTGAAGAGATAAGCTCAACAACTAGGAACATGTCCACCAGAAGTGGATTATCCTCCATTGTACATGAAAGTATGTGCATCAATGAGAGGATAAGTATGAGAAGGTGTATCTTGTATAGAGATTTTGTAGACACCATCTACTTAAATTGGATGCTAACTCATATGTTGTAGACACCATGTGCATAAAAGAGTCACTAACTTCTATATTTTTAACAAGACAACTCATATGAGTACGCATACTCCTAGATGTCTATGTGGAAAATAATAAAATAATGCATTAACCTAAGTAAACTTAAGTAAAGTGTAAATAGTTATTATTTACACTAACACCACCCTTAAGTGCAACTTAGGGGAATGCACTTCAGTTCACAGAATCTATGATGAAATGCATAATGGGTCTTGACTACTAGGCCATATTAGGTAACCAAGTATAAGTGTAATGCTGAAATGAAATGAAATCTCTTTGCAAATGGAGAAATAGGGAAAAAATCATCGAAAAAACCCTCCCCCAAAAAGAGAGATCTGTACAATATAGAAGAGAAGGATCATGTGACTCCCCTAGTGAAAAATCCCTCGCCCCCAAGAGATCTTGCAAATGAAGATACTTGATCTCTATGAAGGGCTTGGTGAAGATGTCCCCTACCATTTTCTCTATAAGACAATATTGCATTGCAATGACCTGCTCATGAATTAGCTCTCTGATATAGTTCATATGAACCTCAATATGTTTTGTCCACTGATGTTGAACTAGATATTTTGAGATCTCAATAGTACTCTAATTATCACAATGTATGATGGTGGGTCTAGGAATATCAAAACCAAACTCTTTCAAGATCTGTTGTAACCAAATAGCTTATGTCATTGCATTAACATCTCCTTGATACTCAGCCTCAGTCGATGAAAGAGAAATAGTATTTTTCTTTTTACTCTACCAACAAATGGGGTTAGAACCAAGATGAAACATATAACCTGAAGTGCACTTGTGAGAATCAATATCCCCTACATAGTTCGAGTCTATATAACCCACTAACTAAAGTCTTGTACCAGCTACATAGTGTATCCCATTTTTATATGTACCTTGGATGTAATGTAGGATGCATTTTTCTACCTTCCACTAAAGTTCATGTGACTCTTACATGAAGCAAGAAACCATGCCAGCTACAAATGAGATGTCAGGGCATGTATGTGTCAAGTAGATGAGGCTTCCAACTAGTTGTCTATATAGAGTTGCATCAACAAGTGAGGTGGAACACTTTGTTTCTAACTTAACACCTAAAAGGAATGGGGTGGATGTAACCTTGCAATCTCTCATGTGAAACCAAGCTAGAAGATCAAGAGCATACTTGGGTTGTGATAATGTGATCCCAGATGAAGACTGATGTATCCTAGAAAAGTAGTCTTGGCATTACCAATGATGGATGCAATACTTCCTGTAATGATCAAGTCATCCACATAAAGCACAAGGAGAAAATGTGAATCATCCCTCTAAAGAATGTAGACATTTGGATTAGAATGACATCTGGTGAACCCTTTGAAGAGAAGGAAGGAATCCATCTTGGCATACCAAGCTCTTGGAGCTTGTCTAAGTCCATAGATAGAATTCTTTAATTTGCAAACTAATGTAACATCCTGAATGAATCCCTATGGCTACTCCATATAAATCTCCTCATAAAGATTGCCATTCAAAAATGCACTCTTCACGTCCATCTAATGAACAACTCATTTTTGAGCTACTGAAATAGCTAGTGTTAATCAAATGGAGTTCATTTTTTCCACTAGTGCAAAGATCTTAATGTAATAAATGTCAAGTACCTAAGAGAAACCTTTTGCAACAAGTCTAGCCTTATGTTTATCCACACTTACATCTACTTCAAATTTGATCTGATAGATCCACTTACACCAGACCAATTTTCTTCCCTTAGGAAGAGAGATTAAGTCCCATGTATCATTTCTCATAAGAGAATTATATTCTTCCTCTATTGCTCTATCCCATTTTAGAATACTTGATGCTTCTTTAATGATTGTGGATCTGAAGAAATTGCAATATAACCATGTGGGAGTGAGTTATGTTGTGATCTTGTCCTTTTGGTATTTGAAGGATTCCCTACCAATGGTTCTATCACATCCAATGTCTTCTTAGCCCGTCGAGGTCTAGTGGAAGAAGATGTAGTAGGAGTATCCTCAATCTTTGCTAGCTGATACCTCTACTTGGGTTAGGGATGAACATCTTCCAAGTCACTATCATCACTATCACTCTCTTCAATGAAGGAGGAAGAAGGAGGAGTTGAAGAAGTAAAGCTTGGACAACTTTCTTAAAAATGCACACTCCTCTCATAGAATATGTCATGTGTCTCTAGATCCATTAACTTGCAAGTTTTATGTGAGTCTTCATATCCAACAATCATGCAAGGTTTTCTTTGAGCATATAATGCCTTACATCTGTATGGAGGTATTCATGCCCATATTGGACAACCAAAGTCTTTGAAGTGTTTAACTGTAAGTTTCTTACCAATCCAAGCTTCAAAAGGAGTTATACCATCCAAATATTTGTGAGGATTCCTATTTTGGATGTAGTTAGCACAATTCATTTCTTTAGTCCAAAAGACTTGATCAAGAGACTTGTTTTGTAGCATGCAAGTGGTCATCTCCTAGAGAGTTCTATTTTTCCTTTTAGAAACACCATTTTACTATGGCATATATGGTACTAAATGTTGAAGGTCAATACACTCTTGAGTATAAAGTCTATTAGTCTTGAGTTCACATATTCCCCTCCATTATCTATTCGAAGAAATTTGATGGCTTTTTCTAACTACTTTTCCACTTGAGCCTTGAAGCTAAGAAATTTTTCAAACACTTCACTCTTACAAGGCATGAAGAAAACCCAAGTAATGCAAGAGCAGTCATCAATGAAGATGAGTGCATAGCAAGGCTTACCAAATGATGGTACTAGAAATGGGCCCACCACATCACTATGAACCAATTCAAGAACACATTCTACTCTCCAAGACTTCCCCTTTTTGTACATGTGTTCTAGATGTTTTCCACATGAGCAACTTAAACAAACACCTTCTAAAAACTAGACTTGAGGTAGACCATTAACCATTTTCTTATTTTTAAGCTACTAAAGATATATGTAGTTGAGATGTCCAAATGTCTCACACCATATTTTTCTTTCTGCATTTGAATGTAATAACAAGGCTTGTGCATTTGATTTAGGCACAAAGGAGGAGAAAGTGTAAAGCCTTGAATCATGATTGGCTTCTGCTATTGCAATAATAGAACCATCCTTAATGCTTTTCACTAGTACTGAATCAGGAAAAAATTCAACCTTATTTCCATCTCCATAGTGAGTCATTTGGTAAACTAAATGAATGTTAGAGGTAATATTAGGAACATATATAACATCCTTGAAAACTCCATTGTCCATCTCAACATCACCTTTACCTTCAACTTCCACTTTATATCATCCCCTAAAAATATGTGTGGTACCTCTGAATGTGTCATGGAATAAAAATATCTCTTTGATGCACCCATATGATGTGTGACACTTGAGTCAATGATCCAATCTCCTTGACTAACAGTGTTTGTGAGTAAAGCATGCCCTTTGCCCTTATAATCTGAGGGTGAAGACCCTTTCTCCTTATAAGCATTAGGCACTAAAAAATTGTGTTTCTTCATGATGTTCTTCAACTCATCAACCTAATTGAGATAACACTTGTGTTCATCATGACCCATCTTCTTACAATAGGTACACATTTTCTTCTCCTAATTAGTTTCCCCCTTTTTATTTGTATTAGGAGAAGACCTACATTGTTGTTAATTTGATTTGGTGTTGACTTTTCTGTATCCTCTTGTTTGTTATTCTTCCACTTCTTCTTTTTGCCCAAGCTAAATTTTGGAACCCTCATTATTAGCCACCAATGCCTTAGATTTTGAAGACTTGAGAATCCCCATTATTTGCAACTTAGTTTGTTCATCCTCTAACAACTAAGCATAGTCCTCAAAAGTGATTTTATTATAAGAAGCTCTTAAGATTGTCATTATGGTGTTGAAATAAGAGACAAATGTGGAGTACTCAGATGGTAGCTTATTATGTATGAGATAGATCAACTTGTCATATTTAATAGGACTACCACAATCATCAAGTTTTGTTCTTAATTCATTCACCTTAATGATAAAATCCTAAATAGAAACAAAGGTCTTAGGATCTAGGGAGACAAGCTCATCTTCAATTTTGTAAACATCTTCCTCAATCACTTTATCATATAGGTTTTTGAGGGCATCCCAAGTTTCCTTGGATGTATCATACTTCATGATCTGATAGAGGATCTTGTCTTCAACCTCAAACCTAATATCACTTAGGGCTTTCTTATCTCCATGTATCCAGGCATTGATATCACTTTTGGATACTTTATCACCTATTGGTTTAGGAAATGAACCATTTACATATTGAGAAACTTCATCATGCATCAATTGACACCATTTTTTAATAGACCATGTGGCATAGTTATGTGGTTTTAATTTTGAAATCTTAAAATTTCCTATGATGCAAGAAAAGAAAGGTAACAGTAGGAAAAGAGGAACACAAAACCAAGAGACACCCCTCTATTCACTCAATCAAGAACACCCCCATACCCCCCCCCCACAAAATGAAAGATTTTGGCACTTTATAATTAATGTGATTAGAATAGCCACTTGCCAATTTTGGCTTTAGTGGACTTTTGATTTTCTTGTTTACAACCTCCTCTTGGAGTTTAAATTTGGAACTTTATAATGTACAACAATTTTGAAGCAACAAAATGCAAAGAAAGGACCTATTTGTAAAAGTGATATTTTTATCCACAAAAGCCTATAATCTAATTACAAATCTAGAAAGTAGACAAAAGATTATTCACTTAAAAAAAAAATAGAACCTAATTTGGAGCTAGATGAGCCTCTACGGAGCATTTAAAGTTGCAAAATGTAGGATTAGATAGGTGTAGTCACCAAAAACTACAATTTCTAACAAATCCATGCACCAAAATTAGAAAATAATAGCACCGTTGAAAAATTCAAGAAATTATAGCCAAAAAAAAAAAAATTGCACTTGATTTGGAGCTTAGATGACTGAGGAATGGCCTCCCAAATTGAAACTATCAAATCAAAATTGAATTTGGAGAGGGGTTTAATTAGCAAACTGTGAGGTTAAATTTGATATCTAAATGATCATCATGGTAGTGTAATTGGGCTTGCAAATGACTATCAAATTTAATGTAGTGATTTGATGATGTCAACAAAAAAGATGCCTCCCTGATGACATGGCAGGTGACATCACTATTGACATTAGTTGTATAGATGATGACATCACTATCTACACTGGTGGATTTGACTGGGTAGTTGAGTGTGTGTACAGATGTTTGTATGGCAGATTGTACACTATCATGTTGCAGGGATAGACATGGTTGATTATAAGCTAGCATAGGCAAATTTATAGTCAAATTTCATTGAATTGATGCTCTGGATGCAATGGTGAGGTTTGCTTTGGCTCTAGACACTCCCAATACCTACAAATACTCTAGATCTAAATTAAGGTGCCCTTAGAGAGGTGAAGCAAGAACTATCTCCAATGGCTATGAAATGATGCTCCTCAGCTCTAATACCATGTAAGAATTTTCTTTAAGGAAAAATTAAGCCAAGATCAAGAAGCACAAGACAAAGCACAAATATGAACAAAATGAAGTATGATCATAATATAGATATGAAAATGAATGATGTACATACACACTAAAGGTGCCTATATATAAAGGCCTCTAGAATGCTTCTAGAATGTCTAGGAGTTAGTGAAGAGATAAGCTCAACAACTAAGCATAGATATATCAGAAGTGGATTATCCTCCATTGTGCATGAATGTACATGCATCAATGAGAGGATAAGTATGAGAAGGTGTATCTCATATAGAGATGTTGTAGACATTATGTGCTTAAATTAGATGCTAACTCATGTCTTGTAGACACCATGTGCATAAAAGAGTTGGTAACTATTGTGTTGTCAACAAGACAACTCATATGAGTACGCATATTCCTAGGTGTCTACGTGACAAACAATAAAATAATGCATTAACCTAAGTAAACTTAAGTAGAGTGTAAATAATAATTATTTACACTAAAAACAACATAATGAAAAACCTAATAACTTGGATTACAATACAAGGTAAAGTTGTCACCATTGTCAAGAGTATGGACATGTTGCTGAGAATTGCATTACAACAAATTTTAAAAGTGATTACAATAGATGGTTGAGTCAAACTACATGTTTTAGTTGTTTGAAGACTAGTCACATCAACATAAATTGTCCAACAAGGTCAAAAGCACCAAGCAATGAATTCAATAAAAGCAAAGAGAATATTGATGTTGAGAAAGTCAAAATGTAGATGAACAAGACATGGAAGAAAAGGGAAGATTGTAGTACATCAAGTTCAAATAAGGTCACTTCATCCAATAGATTAGGTGATCACATCACACCCAACTAGGCAATCAAAAGGCATTTGGGACTGATATCTCAATAATATACCTTACATTAGTTCCAAGAATCTAATTTATGAAAAGATTATATATACGTGAATAAAGATGTAATGTACTGGTTAGAACTTGGAAGAAATCCATAAGTTTTATTAATTTTCATGTTGTTGCTAAGCATGAAAAGATTCACAATTGTTGTCGAGTAAAAATGAAATTTGAGTTGGTTTTGAGCTATTACAGGTGATAGTATTGGCTAATATCATTGTGGTTGTCAAGCTTAGTAGAAACTATGTGTAATCCAAGTGAGTTGAAATTGCTATGATAGCCTAGCTTACAACTATGTAAGCATTGAGCATTTATTGCCAAGTTTTAAGGGTTATATGGTCAACTTTTGACTCATTTGCATTCATTCAAGATCAAAGACAACACAAAGAGAATAAGGATAACTGAGGAGAAAGATTCAAGTGTTTGTGAACTGGATTCAACTACTACTCATCACCAATCATCAGATTCATGAGGTATTTATCATGTGTCAAGCTACATTGTTTGAATTATTGCAAACCCTAGTTATTGAATATGGATCCTAGCTCTTCTAATATTGCTAGGAAGGAAGGAAAAGAGGTTTTAAATGTTGAATTAATAAGTAATGAGATTAATCAACCATCTTTCCAAGCTATTTGGGTGAACCCACAATAATGGGTTCCACTTTAGTGGGATGAAGGAAAAAAAATTGCAAAAAGTGAAAATTGCATTTTACATACATTCATGCAAATGCTTAAAACATGTAAGCAGCGAACATTCAACAAAATTAAAGAATGTTTGCATGAACATTCTTAATTAAGAATGTTTGCATGAACATTCTTAATTAAGAATGTTTGCATGAACATTCTTAATTAAGAATGTTCATGCAAACATATTAAAACCAAATTCTAATATTAAAAATTGTCATTTTTAACCCTCACTCTTCATTTTAATAGCATTGAACAGAAGTTTGAGCGAACATGTGATATTGGTTTAAGTGCCCTCCTATCATTTTCCTTCAGATTCTCATCCACACACTATTCAAGTATGTTTGTATATTATTATTTAATGTTTTTTTATTGTTTTAGTGTTTTCAAAGCATTTTTTAATGTTTTCAAAGTATAAATTAATTTTTTTACTTTTTTAATATTTTCAAAGCATATTTTAATGTTAATTTAATATTTCTATTATTTATTTATGTTAAACTTAATTATATTAATTTAGAAAACATTAGAAAAAAGTTAGAAAAAAACATTAGAAAGACATTAGAAAATTTATAATAATATAAAATTTAGAATTTTTTTTTAGAAAAACATTAGAAAAATATTAGAAAATTTATAGTAATATAACATTAGAAAACAAATTTAGAAAAATATTAGGAAAAACATTACATTTAAATATTAGAAAAACATTAGAAAATATATTTAAAAAAATAGTTTAGAAAATATTAGAAAACTATGAGAAAATATTAGGACTTAAACATTAGAAAATATTAGAAAAATATTAGGAGAAACATTAGAAAACATTTTTAAAAATGTTAGTCTTGAAAATTAGAAAACATTAGAAAAATATTAAAAATATTTTTAAAAAATAGTGTAGAAAATAAAATTTAGAAAAATATTAGTTTTATTAGAAAAACATTAGTTTAATGAGGAACAAATTTTTAGAAAAAATATTAGTTTTATTTATAAAAATATTAGGAAATTTTTTTAAAGAAAAATATTAGTTTTATTAGAAAAATATTAGAAAAAATTATTACATTTTTAAATATTAGAAAAACATTAGAAAATATATTAGTTTGAAAAATATTAGAAAAATATGAGAAAATATTAGAAAAAACATAAGAAAATATTAGAAACATATTTTCAATATTCATATAAATTTATTAATGTTTATGTACATGTTATTGATCTTTTAATGTCTTAATCTTTTATGTTTACGTATATGTTTTATTCATATTTTTGTATATGTTATTCATCTTAATGCCTTATTCATGTTCTCAATATTCATGTTTATGTATATGTTATTCATCTTTATGCCTTAATCTAAATTGTGTAATTAACTATATTTAATGACATATATCTTAAGGGGAGATCCTAAATTATATATAAGAATGCAAATTAAAATGTACATATTTTATTTCATAGATATATGTATATATGTTCATGTTAAATGTAGACATGTATATTTTAAATATTCATGTTTATGTATATGTTAAATTCATCTTAATGCCTTAATCTAAGTGTAATTAAATGACATGTCTTAAGGGTCCAAATCCTAAATTATACATAAGAATGTAGATTAAAATGTATTTCTTATTTTGAACATAAATGTATGTATATTTGTTCATGTTAAAATTAGACATGTATGTTTTCAATATTCACAATTTTATATGCATATGATATTGATCTTAATGTCTTTATCTAAGTGTAATTGACTATATTTAATGACATATCTTAAGGGGAGATCCTAAATTATACATAAGAATGTAGATTAATGTATATTTTATTTCATGAATGTACATGTAAATATGTTCATGTTAAATGTAGACACATGTATGTTTTCAATATTCATGTTTATGTACATGTTATTATCTTTAATGCCTTAATCTAAGTATATAATTAACTATATTCAATGACATGTCTTAGGGGGGAGATCCTAAATTATACATATATAAGAATGTAGATTAATGCATAGATAAGAATATAACATACATGTACATAAGAATATATAAAGAGTATGACCTAAAGAATGCATGTTACAACATTTAATTAATAAAAGTTAATTATAAGAACATAATTTGATTATATACAAACATAAAGAATGCACATCATATAAGAACATAAATACATAACAACATTAACATTCATAAGGAAACATAAACAATGTCTAGACGTAACCCTAAAACTAACTATAACTAGGCTACAAGATAACACTAACCATAACCCTAACCCTAACTCTAACTCCAACCCTAATTTCTAACCCTAACTTGAAAACTCTAACCCTAATTTCTAACCCTAACTTGAAAACTCTAACCCTAATTTCTAATGCTAACCTTAATTTCAAACTCCTACATATTTACACTTTCTTAAGACCAATTATATATACATCCACACTAGTAGCTCGAAAACAAAGAGAGGTACTTAGATCTACTTCTATTAAATACATGTTAACAAAGAGAAGGAAGATATTATACAAGAAGTTCGTGTAAGGTTCACAACATTGTCTATCCATTTTAATTCTACCTAACTTAGTAATCACCATCATAACCATGGCTCTAAATGATCTAATTGTAAAGTTACCAGTGTTATGTTGCCCATAGAAAAATAATAGTCAAAATGGATTATGCACATGAGTTGTATTTGGTATATCTGATCATTCACCAAAGACCATAATTCACAATTCCTTACTGTAAGTTTCTTCAATCCTCAACTAGATTCAATAAACATGCTTTGATACCAAATGAGATAGCTATAGAAATGTTTTGAATTGCACTTCTTATAAAATTATAAAGATATTACTTAAATAGAATAAGATGAACCCTTTACATTTCTTATACAATTAGTAGTCAAACTACAAAATAGGAAAACTATATATATTTTAGAATTTAACTACTACAAATATTTGATCTAGGGGATAAATTAAGATATAATATCCTTAGATCATTCTTATTATATATATTTTAAATGATGGATTATGGACCAATGTGTTCAAATTAATGATTAATTACATGTTTAGACTAAATTTAGAAGGATGACCAGATTCAAGTTATGAAAATTACAAACATAAATAATCCCCCAAGATTTTGGGAGTGTATAATTTCTCCTAGTTAGTAATAAATAACCTCTTCTTGAATCTTTAACTCCTAGCAAAAGGAATATCCTTTTTATTCCCTTAAGCTTGTTGAACCACATGTCAAGTATATGTAAGAGATACATGATATAGATAGCTAGGTAATTTTAATTAACCTCATGATTATTTTGACTTACTTGCATTACTAAGAAGATATCATTTCTAGGATTAGATAAGGCTCTAGAGTCTAGAACAAATAAAATTTTCCACTTTACTAGTTAAAAAGGGTATACCTAGGGATAAGAAGAAGTCCAAGATTGGAAATGTGGCTATGCTCTCCTAAAATGTTAGCACTCATTATTAGAGGATCTATGAACTATTAGACCCCATTTTGGTGATTTCAAGGTGTGGATGTCTTTAATGCATTTTTCTTGAATATATATTTCAATTTCACTCCCTTCTTTTTATAACAATGCCAAGACTTGGCTGACTAGGTCTACATTTAGGTAATTTTTGAGCCAAATGTGAGGGATCTTCTTCCTAGTTTTTATGTTCTATCATGCTGATAATGTTGAATCCAAAATTTATATAAAAGGGGTTTTCCTCCTTTGACTTTTGATAACATGAAATCAATAGATCAATAAATTTAGATCTTCCATGAATTTTTCAAGCTTTTGTGTAATTGAAGACTTGTACTCAACATTTGAAGGAAAGCACCCAATTAAAGAACTCAAAGTCTTCATTTTTTTAAGATCCATTAAAAATATAGAAATATTCTACATTTGATGTACATTTTTCTTCATAAATGATTACCAATTAGAATAATTCTCAAGAAATAAAGAAGATCCAAATTTATCTGTTCTTCTTATCTCTTCTTTTCCATTGATGACCATAAAGAATACCAATATTTTGGATCTAAGATTGGAAAGTATATATATAAACATACATTTAAAAAGGAATCCTTAATTCAAAAATACATTTCAAGCACATGTATTCAACCATACTTATGGATTCTATTTATTTGTAAAGCCACACTAAGCACAAACCCATAGATATGAAACAAAGAACAATAAACACAACAATTTTTTATTATTATACCAACTTAATACAAGTACAAATACATAGATTGAACCACTCTCAATCTGAAAACCTCAAAATAAAAGATGATATCATCCAAGTACATATCCATTATAATGCAAATACATATAGAGTTCAGTACAATAATGAAGTACAACATCTTTCTTAATCACTAATGTCCAACATATGGACCTACAAGTAATTAAAAACTGATTCAAGAAGAAACTTCAACAGTCATCCTTAGCTACTTGCTAATCAACTTGAAGCACTTGTAAAACATACAGAAATGCAACACAACACAAAAAGGGGGCTCAGTACACATTGAGTTGAAAAGCGTAATCCACCTGCATACATGTTAGAATAAACATATACATAACCAAAATGCAAATATCTGATCCACTTAACATAGTGCAGTTCCAAAATTAATATGCAAGAAGTAAACATTTACTTAACAATGCAAAATTAAACTCGCACTAAGAATAACTCGTAAATGAATCATATATATACTGAGGTGTCATCGTTATGGCACTAAGATTTTGCATCCATGTACGGTATGCCCATAGTGAACACATAACAGAATTCTCTATTATATTTGTCAATGACAGAATAGAGATATGCCTTATTCTCTGTACTTAACCATATAGTTTTAAGTCATAGGTAAGGCCAATTATCTTTTTATATGTAATTAACCCACCCAATTTATTTTAAAGTTAACACTGAATTAATTAACTAAATAGGATAAACCAAATTCAGCCACCTCAATATACGTTCTTCACAGCTATTCTTAAAATACACATCAAATAGATATACTAAGAATGTACATGCAACAAATATAAAATCAGTATACAACATGATACTACATCCTTTCATCTATTTGTAACTTATCTTATTCTACCAATTTCAAAGGTAAATATAGATAATTATAACAACAGAAACAAAAACCTATAAAATCAAGATCATGCAAATACAATTAAACTGTTATCTCAGCTTAATGGTACATACTTAACCTTAATACTATACAATTAACTTCCTACTGACATAATCATCTACATCTAACTTTGAAATGACCAAGACAACAAATCAGAATGCATATGATATTCTTGCTTTAATGATGTATCATCAAACATATTTCATAGAATATGTCTCATTACTTGTAACAACTTTCATTTTAATTATGAGCTGAAATACATCTTTGTAATAAAATATTTCTAATTTACAAATTTTAATTTCATAACATCATATGAATGTTCATCGGAATGCTTCATAACATAATCAAACTAATTTAATCATGACTGGCAGATTTCTCCAAGTAATGTTTTATATATTAAAAAAAACATCAATAATGATACCATGTGTTCAACATTAATTCCAATATCCAAATGCAAATTCTGCTTATGGACAATTCATAAGCTAACACCAATTTTTGAATTTGCACCAACTATTTAACAATATGCTACTGCCCATAACCAGAATCTTAATAACATATGAAATTATAAATCTGAATCAAATTATTATGCTATTTACACACATACTGAAAAACTTCTAGCATACCAACAACCGTAACTAACTAGAATGGAAGTTCACCATGTTTTAAGATGCACACTTACTGCTCAACATAATTTTCATTTTGGACATTAAGTAACAACGGCTAAGTAATTTTTTTTTTTACTATCACAAATACCTTATACAATTGTGAATGAAACCAAATCATATGCACAATTCAATAAACAACAGTTGTTATAACTTGATACCTTTCTATATTCTTTCATAACTTAATGAGAAATTATGCTGACAAATGCTATTACAACATTTTATAAATTTTGAGCTAACCATTTGAGCAAATTCCCTCCCACGGGTTAATGTAGATGTTCGAAGGTTTATCTATGTTTTAGGTTCATACAACTCACATAACACATAAAACTTTAAAATACTGATGTTTAAATACAATCACTCTAGGTCAGACTGAGTCTCATACCCGTATATATCTATATAATTCATAAGACAGGCTCAATTTTTATACCCCAATTCTTACCGCAAAATAGAGAAAAATCCACTCTAACTCTCATAAAGCTGACTAAGTATGGCGAATGCAAAAACATTCCAAATTAAACTTATACCTTAACTTCCTGCAAACTATATGAAAAAATGCCTCAGCTATAACTATACAATTCTACATTATTCAATTTTAAACTAAGAGTCGAGAGCATGTATACCAAACACAATATGACTAGATGGAAGACATAAGTAGGTTAATATCCATACAACTATTTTACCCAAAACCCATGCCAACTAAAACCCCAAAAAAAAACACTTGCTCAGAATTCTATAATTAATTTCGCCTCGAGCATATGTAAATTGTTTACAAAATACCAAATAATGATATGCATCAAAACTTGAAACACACAGAGCTCACCTCAATGGAACCCGAAACATCACAATATAACTCATATCCATAACATATAACAAAAATGCTACAACATGCTATGTTACCATGGCAATTTTCACCATACCCACATCCAAATTTGGAAATATACAAAGTTCAACAAGTTTATTGCTGACCCTGCATACTCCCACCCTTGGGTGTCGATATGTGAAACTATAAATAAATCATCTTTAAACAATCTAGTTTACAATTTCAAATGAAACACACATGACAAAAAGAGTATAGGGTTTAAGAAAGGCCCCCTACCTCAAAATCTTAGTAGATGAACAAAATGCTCAACTCAATGCTCTAAAATACAGCTTGTATCCAAAGCCCCAAATGCCAAATTGATAAACTTGAGAGCAACCTCGACAAAAGAATAACAAAAGCTGTGTGCAATACAACATACTTAGCATCATAAAACAGAGCTTCTTCCCAACCATGTTACTTATTCAATAGCAACACCTCACAAGTGTTTCACTTCACAAAGCAAGCGACCCAAAACTCGGCGAAAACCCAACAATATCAAAAGCAAAATGAAATGGCCGACCCATTCCTTAAGTGCGATTATTTCCCACAATCATGCATTAAATTCAACTGCAGGACCAAATATAATGACAGTCCAAATCCACTACCATATTTTGGCTTTCAAAACCATTAACATATTACCATTTCATGGCATTCGAAACCCACTAGGGTTTTAGAAAATGAATCTTCATTATATAATATATGAAAAACACAATGACCTCATATGTAATAACAGTTGTGGCAATATCTTAATATTACAAAGTTCAACTTAAATATTTCACACTTAAATTTATATAAATATGTGTGATTATTTCACACCTATATTCATATGAATTTTTTGTGTGAATCTTCAAGATATCAACTTTATATATATATATATATATATATATGAATTAATATTCACACACACACACAGACACACACACACACACATGTTTACACAAGTCAAGCACAAATAGGTATGAAATGAATTTCTCATAAATTAACATAAACACCAATATAAATGAGAAATTCTCAATCTTAGGAATACCAAAATGTATTCGTCATACACACATTAAATGTGTTTAATTTCCAAAACTCTATAAAACATCCATGCTCATTTTAAAAGAATATAGTTAATTCTTAACATAATTCGAATTAGAAATACTATGCCAAATAACATATTACTTCAATGTTAAAGTCATGCAACTGACATCAAATTAAATTCACTTCCATCCAACTCAAACATTAGTATCAGTTTCGAGTTCAAAGATGCACTAATAATCAACATAATCAGCCAGTTCAAAACAACTGAATCCTTATTACAATAAATTGACATAACAGATAATGATCACTATAACTGTATCAACACAAGACCAAAACTTGACTAACTAAATTTAAAAAATTGATAAACAAAGTTTGATAATATCGTAGCAATGAACTTGAATCACAACAACAAACTAAAGCAAACAAAGAAAAACAGGAAGGAGTAAGGTCAGGCATGACATTATTTCTTATTACTAAGAAGATACCATTTCTAGGTTGAAATCATGAAATTTTTTCTAGGACTAGGTTGACTAGACGTGATCCATCTCAAGGTAAGTTTACTCTTTCTATCTCACCTCTTGTGCCTACTTTTATACATTAGATGTAATATCATACCTTGCTATTTTCCAATTTCCTTTGTAGTATCACAAAATAGTTTAATAATTTAATATATCATAAGCACATATTTATCTTGAAAGGAATAATGTATCCTTGACTCCCCCATCATTGAATCTATATCTTGCACTAGAACCCCTCTATTCATATTGGGTTGTGATACTTCACTTTTGGTTTGAGGGTGAGCCTCTTGAGGTTTTTATGTTTTTATCATACCCAAAATTTGGTGAGTGAATGACACTCATATAAATTCTCACCATTTCATACTTTTCAAACATTCTTAGTTTTTATCATTTTCATCCTCAAATAATTAATATCTTCACAAATACATTTGAAGTGTAATTCCAACACAATGACCTATCATTGATATATTTTGATGCTAATTTGTCACAAAATCAACAAAGGGTATAAGCATCAAATATACCCCTTGGTATGACTTAGATGGATGATGATACTATTGTACAAGTGCAACACCATTGATTGTCACAAAATTCACAAGTAGGATAACTAACCTTTGTGAGACCACATGTGATATCTCAACAAAATGAAAGTAGATTATCATGAAATCGAGCAATATTTTGAATTGTTCAAACTTTTAATTGCATATTAGCAAGTTTTGATGAACCACTCACTAGCTACTTTGAATCTTCATTAAAAATGACAAATCTTAAAAATAATTTGTTTGCATGCAATTACTTTGAACCCTAATCTAACTCATTTTGAACCATTCAAGTCATTTACCTAGGTACTAATCTTTAATTCCTAAAGTTTTGAAAACCCAAGAACTCCCTAAATAACTCTAACTCTAACTCTAACTCTCATGTATGTATATGTGATCATATTTAAATTTTATTAGATATGTACATGTTATAGATTATCTAGACATGTGATGTACATTCAATTACATGTATAATTTTTAATTTAAACAAAAAATTGTGTGTAAAGTAGAATTAGCGCTTGATACATTTGTATAGATATGACTTCACATAATTAGCTTGTTTCGACTCCTAGTGTAGCTCCTATTGCAGCTCCTACTATAGCTCCTACTATAGCTCGTGTTGTGCCACCTGATTCAGTTCTTGTTGGGTGACTTGATGCAGTTCTTGTTCTAGCTCCTCATGAAGTTCATCATGTTGCTCATGGTGGGGTTCATGCTACAGCTCGTGGTGGGGCTCATGGTGTACCTCATCCTAGGGCTAATCATGTGGCTCCTGTGTGGCTCTAGGTGTTGTAGGTCCTGGCATGACTTCTGGCATGACTTTTTTTGGAGGTCAAGCTACACCTACTACACCACCTCCACAGATAAATATCAATGCATTATTTGCATTTTCAAAGTAGGAGGTTGCTAGACTATAGTAGTCTATATTGTCCTCTGATGATGGTCTTTATAGAGACATATGTGCTACTACATGTAGGATTTTATGGGATTTGACTACTAGATTTAGAGCTCACCATTCATTTACTCTTTACAAATTAGCTTCCATATCTAGGGATCTTAGGGCTGAGATTTTAGGAGATGCATCTTTTGATGACATCAAGAGGGTGGCCCCCAAAGATGTCATCAAAAGAGATCTATTTCCATCATATGAGGGAGCATAGGGTAGGGTGAGAGGCTACTGAGTCACATGATGGAGAGATCCTATTGTTGCTAACATGATCTATCTTTGTTTTTTAGCCACACATGGTCATTATCCTAATAACAACCATATAACCTCTTTATTTTGCATAGTAGTTGTATGATGAGTTCTGCATGGGGCTCAACATCAACTACTTGGACATTCCAGAATTGCAGATAGGGGTGTGCTAGGATTGTAGATTGTGACCAGTATTGTAGTACATAGCATCTACCACCTCTTGATGTCAGATAGTTTGTTGGACAAAAATTGCCTCTAGTGACTCCAGCACTGGTGCCTATTGTAGATAGAGTTGTCATTGCTTCCCAGAGGGGAGCATTTGACATTATTGGACATATTGCATTTGTGACTGATAGTATCACATTTGAATCTCTTGGTTGTTATATTCATAGTCGACCTCCTCATCTGCCTGGTTGACCATCTTTATAGGCATCTAGTATTACTTTAGGCACCTTCTTTGATGATGCATATAGAGCTGCTAGGCTACTAGTACCAAATGATGTTTGTACTCTTTCAAGCCACACCAATGATAGATGATACACCTATACAAAGCTCACAACATTTGACACCAAGCTCATTACACTCTACAGATGACTCAGGCATACGAGTTGGAGATGTTAGGATCACAGCTAACGGTCTTGATGATTTTGGTGAGTAGTTACAAGGCCTTTCTAAGATTGATACTAGTTTGAGCATGGGTATTTCATCGTACATGGACATGTTGTTTCAACTTGATAGCACTGATTCTACACCATTACCCAACCGGTTACACAATCCACTTCACTCATCATTACTAGTAGTTAGACATGGTGTTGAGGGTGGTTCAGTAGGTGTTAGATTTTTAGGAGGTGCATCGATAGATGATACAATGGAGTCTGATGATCATCCTCCACCTTCGGAGACCTAGGTGTGTGTATATATATATATATATATATATAATTTAAATAAATGAAATTAAAAAATATGAGTTTATTTAAAAATTCAGTTTAGATAGATATTTAATTTAATCTTTAACTATAATAAATCATGCAGGCACAGGTCACTGAGCACATGGTTACATCTAGTGTTGGTTCAGGGCATCATGTATGTGAGAGAGATGATTCTATTGAGGCACTTGGTAGTGCTCAGGTACAAGTTTTAAATAGTTTGTTTAAAGTTATTTATGTTTCAAACTAGATATGTATATGCACTTGTATTTAATTTGAATGTACACACATGTATATGTGTGTGTGTGTGTGTTTAGATAGAACTCTAATGTGTATATATATATATATATATATATATATATATATATATATATATATCTATCTATATATATATATATATTTGCAGGGCTCGATTGATGCACCTCAGCAAGAGGATGTACAGGAGACTTGATCAGAGGGTTGATCTATTGATATGCATTTTTTGGGGTCCCTCTAGTAATAGTAGATCTTTATATTTTTTTTGATGCATTAATATATTAGAGACAGTTTACATACACAAATGTGTATTTTAGTACCTTGATGACATGTATACATATGTTTCACTATTTATTTGATTATTTAGTACTTCAATAGTTAGATGATCACATGTATAAATGAATTTTTATATTTTGCTAAGTACATGTATTTATTCAACATTTACAATTTGCATATGTATGCATTTCAATTATAGAGATATATTATATGTAGATGTTTATTCTTGAGACGTGTATATGTGTATGTGTATTTTTTTTTGTATTATAGCTATAGAACATGTTCTTGAGATGTGTACATGTATATACATGTGTAGTGCATACCCTCATTCACATTTTTTCTAGACATATTGTTGTTGTTATTATCAGACTATGATGGACTAGTTTTATGTTGATGGATTAGTGGTATTTTTTTGAGACTATCAGACATTATGTTATGGATTCAAAGGTTATGTGATGAGATCATTTAGACTTTACATTTCATGCATACATGATGATCATTATATTGTGTTCAGTTACTGATGATTAGTTGGATGGTTTATTATCTCATGTGTTTTATTATGGATACTTACCCCATACTTGCATGTGTATGGTGTGTGTGTTTTCTTATTGTATGGCATTTTTGATGTGGTTAAGGAAGGGAGTCGTAGTCACCTGCTTAGTCAGGATCTACATGATGTACCACTTCCTGCCATTGTTTGTTTAGCTTAGCATTATATATTGTATGTACATGCATGGTTTTTCTGCAGGTTGCAGGTACCTAGTGTTGACTTCCCTGAATTTCCAGGATGAGCATACCCTATTATACTATCTCAATGATAAGAGAAGGGAGATAAATTCTCAAGTCCAAATCCCAAAACTTTAAGCCAATTGTCCTAGTGAGGTAGGACAAGTATCTGGATATCTTACCCATCGAATGTGTCGGATGACATAATTCATGATTTTTAACCCTTTAGACTAAGTTTGTGTGATTTTCTCTATGATGGGTTTTCATATTTTATCTTGGAGGTCTATGGTGAATTTTCTATTAATTAAGTCTTAATAAATAGATTTAATTAATAAATTAATTGTTTGAGAAAATTAATATAAAATATCATGTTATTTGATATTTTGATTATAATTAATTAAATGTGAATTATTTGTGGAAAAAGGTGTAAATAAAAGAAAATTAGAAATTAAAATTAATAATAATAATAAAGTAGTAAATAAATAATAATAATAAAAGTTATAATAAATTAAAATGAAAGTTATAAAGATTAAAATGGAAATTATAAATATTTAATAGAAAATTATATTAAAAGTGAATTGGAGTTATAAGCTTGCATGGGAGTTAACGCACTTTTCTATTTCTCAAGTGTCAACAACATGGGGGTTAGTGCATCAATTAAGCACATGGTGTCTACAACCCTATGGCTCATCTTGAAGGTTGGAAAAGACCCATGCTTAGTTGGTGACACCTTCCAGCTATTTCTAGAAGCATTCTAGATGTTTTCTGAAAGCTCTTTATATTCAAGCATTCTTAGAGGCTTAGACATAGCATTGGAGTGCAATTGGAGCATTGGAGGACTCAAGAACTCTGAAGAAGGGAGGAGCTTGCTCTATGGGTTTTCTGAGGAAGAGCGATTTAGCATCAGAATCCGGGTAGATTCTTATGATTTTACTTATGCTATTTTCGCATCATGCATTCCCTGTCTTCTTCGTGTCTTCCATATGTTTTTTGAGGAATTTCATATTTCTATTGTATGCATTCTCAATATGGGTAGATTAATTTATTTGAAAATTTTATGTGCATAGATTTGAAAAGAACACGGGGCTAGGGTTGAGATTCATAGGCAAACCCATTAGATTAATTATTGGAAATTTTGGGAGATCAAAGGTTTATGGCGGAATTCTGAAAATTGAAGTTTGTATTGATATATTGTCAATTTGCTTACACACACACACACACACACACACACACATGCAATTATATATATATATATATATATATATATATATATGTATGTATGTATATATGCTCATATACTATGATATTTTTAATTTTGCATATATTTGTATATATATATATACACACATACCTTTATATATATATATACATATATGTATATATAATATATATTTGTTAAAAAACTGGATAACATACTCGTGGGCGAAAACGTTTTAAGAAATATTTTAAACCAAATCACAAATGGAATTAGGTAAGCGATTTAAAAAACAAAAAAACAAAAAATGCTACCAAACTTAGTGAAATTCTAAGTTAATTCTTTGGATCCCTTGGGGGGCCATTACATTTGGTATCAGAGCCTGAGTTTCTACATTGGGAGCTCTGGGTATTTTGGAACAACTAGAACTTTGAACTATTAAGTGTATTTTTCTGAACTTGAACTAGGTGGACTGAAGCAAAAGTTGAATTGTTACTTGAATATTTTTCATACTTCAACACTTAGTTTCAAAATTGGAAATTTTAACTTAAACCTAAACATAGAACTAAACTTAGTACCTTGTACTGTTGAAGGATGGTATCTGAGACTAGGTCTTCTATTAGAGGTTGTGGTAGAGGCCGTGGTCATGGTAGAGTTGTCAGTGTCCATGAGTCTGCCCATGAGGGATTGGCTCACGTAGAGAGCAGGGAAGAGCACTCTAGTAGGTGGTAGGAAGAGAGTTGTAGAGAGGACCAAGCTGAGTCTGAAGAGGTTAGTTTGAGACAGATGATGCAGACTATTCTAGAACGTCTACCTCCTATTCAAGAACAGCCCAAAGTGCATCAGACAGAGCAAGAACATAGACCTAGATCTAGAAGTCCTCAGAAGGATTGTCAGAGGTCTATTGTGTCCACTCAGATGAAGGATCTTTCAAGATCCAAGGTTAAGCCTTTCAATGGGAAAGGTTCTGATTATGTGGTCGAGCAATGGCTTATTTCCCTCGACAGGATTTTTTCCATTCAGGAGTTTGACAACAATGTTAAGGAAAGATTTGCGATCACTAATTTAGAGAATTTTGGGGCCACTTGGTGGACGATTGAGGAGAAGAAGTTGGGAATCAATATGAGCAGTGTTATGTGGGAACTATTCTTAGAAAGTTTTCGTGAACGATTCCTACCAGAGGAATGGAAACAACAAAGGGCTGATTAATTTCATAATCTTAGATAGTATACCTTGTCAGTGACTGAGTATGAGTGTAAGTTTTATGAGCTCATGTCTTTTTCAGGGTTTAGTGAAAATTCAGCTCAGTTGACACAACACTTTATTAGGGGTTTGAATAACTGTATTATTGGGGGAGTTAAGGTATTTGAGCCAAAAACCCTCAAAGATGCAGTACATCAAGCTATCCTTGTTGAGAAAAGTGTCAACCTTGGTCAAGGTGGTTTTGTAGGAGTGCCAACAGCATCAGGATCTAAAAGCAACTACAATTCAGGTGGTAAAAAGAAGTTTTCTTTCTCTAACGGGAAACCGTATCAACAGCAGTCTTAGAAGACACAAGAACAAAAGGGCTCAAATTCTCAAGCTCAAGGTGGTGGAAAAGGTTCTAACACCAAGAACAACCGCAATGCTCAACGCAATAAACAAAATTAGTCTAATCAGCTAGCTCAGAGTAGCCAATCTTTTGTTAGTAGGAACAGTCGTCAACAATCAAATGTACCACCTATGAGAAGAGGATCTGGTAGAAATATGAAATGTTTTTCATGTGGTTAGACTGGAAATTATGCAGCTCAGTGTCCTCAACGAGCACCTCAGTTTTTAGGACCTAGACCTACAGTTTTGGAGCCTACAGTTGGTGATGTAGGTAGAGCTCATAGAGTTTTTGTAGTAGTTGATCAGCATTAAGAAAATCATCAAGGAATAGTGGTTGAGACCACATGTGCTATTAGAGGTATATCTCTTTCAGTATTGTTTGATTTAGGAGCTACAGATTCATTTATTTCACCATCTATAGTTTCTAAGTGTAAGCTGGATGTGGTGAAGCAAGATCATGGTTGGCAGGTGGAACTAGCCTCAAGTTTTAGGGTCTCCACAGACTCTATAGTTCATAAGTGTGGGCTTAGCTTAGGAAGATTTGATACTACAGTGGATCTTCGAGTCATACCCCTTGGTTCCTATGATGTGGTGTTAGGCATGGACTGGCTTGGATCTCATAGAGCCAGCATAGATTGTAGGAAGAAGATTATTTTGTGCCAATATGACCAAGGGAATGATGTGCAGATAATTGGGATACCGAGGCCTATATCTCTGTGGATGATTTATGCTATGCAGTTGAAGTGAAGTTTCCATAAGGGATGTCAGATATTTGCTATTATGGTAAATGATCTTGATGAGGAAGATCCCATGAGGAAGACTTTAGATCACCTAATTTTGCAGGAGTACGCAGATGTTTTTCCAGGTGAGGTTCCAGGCATGCCTCTGAAGAGGGACATTAACTTTAGTATTGATTTGATTCCTGGAGCGGAGCCTATCTCTAAAACTCCTTATCACATGACTACACAGGAGTTGGGTGAGCTATGTCTTCAGCTAGAGGAACTTCTGGCCAAAGGGAGCATTCAACCTAGTGTATCACCATGGGGAGCTCCAATGCTCTTTGCGAAGAAGAAAGACGATTCTTTGTGCCTTTGAATTGACTATAGACAGTTGAATAAGGTGACTATTAAGAACAGGTATCCTACCTAGGATTGATGACTTATTCGATTAGATCAAGGGAGCTATAGTATTCTCCAAGATTGATCTTAAGTCAGGATACCACTAGCTTCACATTAAGGAAGCAGATATTCACAAGACCACTTTTCGAACTCGCTATGGGCATTATGAGTTCACAGTGGTACCTTTTGTGTTGACTAATGCTCCATTGATGTTCATGAGCTTGATGAATGGTGTGTTTTGATCTTATCTAGATAGGTTTGTACTCGTGTTTCTTGATGACATATTGATATATTCTAAGACTTAGAATGAGGATGAGGAACACCTGCGGTTGGTATTGCAGTGTTTGAGAGACAATCAACTTTATGCCAATGTAGCTAAGTGTGAATTCTTCAAATCAGAGATTCAGTATTTAGGGCATTTTGTTTCAGGGAATGGTATTTTAGTGGATCCTACAAAGATTCAGGCAATAATAGATTGGCCTACACTGACTAATGTGTCAGAGATTTGTAGTTTCATGGGTTCAGCCGGTTATTATCATAGATTTGTCCAAAACTTCTCTAGGATAGTACATCCTATCACTTCTCTTCAGAGGAAAGAAAAGAAGTTCGTATGGACAGAGAAATGTGAAGAAGCTTTCTAGAAGCTTAAGGAGCTTTTGACCAGTGCACCAATTTTAGCTTTACCTAATTCACAAGGTGATTTCATGGTGTGTACAGATGCTTCTCTTGAAGGGATTGGGGCAGTGTTGATGCAGAATGGATGGGTGATTACATATGAATCACGCAAGCTCAAGAATCATGAGTTAAATTATCCTATGCATGATCTTGAGTTAGCAACAGTAGTTCATGCTTTGACAAGATGGAGACATTTCTTGTTGGGGCACAGATTTGAGCTATACAGTGATCATCATAGTCTACAGTACATTTTTACTTAGCCTAATTTGAATGCTTGCCAGAGGCGATGGATGGAGTTTTTATGTGATTATGATTTTGAGGTTAAGTACATTTAGGGTAAGGAGAATGTGTTGGTGGATGCTTTTAGTTGCAGGAGACATGTGGTATCATTAATGACTCTTAGTGTGGATTTGTGGAGTCAAATTCTTCAGGCACTTCCTACAGATTCCTGGTATCAGGAAGTGTGCAGAGAGATAGATTCAGGGAGATCTTTGGAAGGTAAGTTTGCAGGTTACATTTGAGAATCAGATGGTCTTTTAAGACATCTGGGAAGGATATATGTGCCATTTTTAGATGAGATTCACACCTTGATACTGGTAGAAGCCCATTGTACACCTTACTCAGCACATCCAGGTGTCAAGAAGATGCATGCTAATTTGAGACATTTGTTCTTTTGGTCTAGGATGAAGCGAGATATTGCTGATTTTGTGGCTAGGTGCCTTGAGTGTCAGAGAGCTAAGGTAGAACATCAGCACCCGGCTGGACTTTTGTAACCAAATCTCATTAATTCTTGGAAGTGGGATATTATCTCCATGGATTTCATTGTGGGATTACCTATGACAGTTCGACATCATGATGCTATCATGGTCATTGTTGACCAGTTGACTAAGATGGCACATTTTTCACCAATTATGTCTTCCTACACAACAGCTTCTGTAGCTAATGTCTTCATGTGTGACATTGTGAGATTACATGGTATTCCTAGAAAGATCATTTCTGACAGGGATCCTGTATTCACATTTGCATTCTAGACATCGCTGCAGCATGAGCTTGGAGCACAGTTAAACTTTAGTTCGACATATCATCCAGAGACTGATGGTCAAATAGAGAGGGTGAATCAAGTTTTGGAGGACATGTTACGGATGTATGTGATGGATAGGCAGACACATTGGGAGGATTATCTCTACCTGGTGGAGTTTGCTTACAACAACGAGTATCATAGTTCTATTGGCATGGCACCATTTTAGGCATTATATGGACGTCCTTTTCATACACCATTGAGTTGGGATAGCCTTGAGGATCACATCCTGTTGGGTCCTGAGAGGCTTCATGATATGGAGCAACAAGTAGTGCATATCCATGAGCACTTGACTACGGCACAGGATAGACAGAAGAAGTATGCTGATGCTCATAGGACTGATAAGCAGTTTGCTATGGGTGATAAGGTTTTCTTGAGAGTGGGACTGCAAAAGAGTCCGATCTGATATGGAAAGGGATTTAAGCTAGCACCTCGCTTTGTGGGACCATTCGAGATTCTAGAGAGGATTGGCCCGATTGCTTACCGCCTTGCTCTACCACCCAGCCTAGCTCGCATTCATGATGTTTTCCATGTTTCAGTGCTTCGACAGTATATACCTAATATTGTACATGTTGTTGATTGGAATGCATTGCAGGTAGAGGACGGGCAGCTGGCTTTGGAGCCAGTTCATATTCTAGAACAGCAGGAGTTGACCCTTAGGGGTCGAACCATCGAGCAGGTAAGGGTCCAATGGGACCCTACTGATGATTCTTTAGCTACTTGGGAGGATGTAGCTAGATTGAGGGAGTTATATCCCTACTTATTTGTAGGCTTCCAAGAGTAAGCCTAACCCAAGGGGGGGTGGATGTAGTGCCTACCCTCATTCACATTTTTTCTGGACATATTTTTGTTGTTATTATCAGACTATGTTGGACTAGTTTTATGTTGATGGATTAGTGGTATTGTTTTGAGACTATTAGACATTATGTTATGGATTCAGAGGTTATGTGATGAGATCATTTAGACTTTACATTTCATGCATACATGATGATCATTATATTATGTTCAATTATTGATGATTAGTTGGATGGTTTATTATCTCATGTGTTTTATTATGGATACTTACCCCATACTTGCATGTGTATGGTGTGCGTGTTTTCTTATTGTATGGCATTTCTGATGTGGTTAAGGAAGGGAGTTGTAGTCACCTACTTAGTCAAGATCTACATGATGCACCACTTCCTGCCATTGTCTGTTTAGCTTAGCATTATATATTGTATGTACATGCATGGTTTTTTTGTAGGTTGCAGGTACCGGGTATCGACTTCCCTGAATTGCCAGGATGAGCGTACCCTATTATACTATCTCAATGATAAGAGAAGGGAGATAAATTCTCAAGTCCAAATCCCAAACCTTTAAGCCAATTGTCCTAGTGAGGTAGGACAAGTATCTGGATATCTTACCCACCGAATGTGTCGGATGACATAATTTGTGATTTTTAACCCTTTAGACTGAGTTTGTGTGATTTGCTCTATGATGGGTTTTCATATTTTATCTTGGAGGTCTATGGTGAATTTTCTATTAATTAAGTCTTAATAAATAGATTTAATTAATAAATTAATTGTTTGAGAAAATTAATATAAAATATCATGTTATTTGATATTTTGATTATAATTAATTAAATGTGAATTATTTGTGGAAAAAGGTGTAAATAAAAGAAAATTAGAAATTAAAATTAATAATAATAATAAAGTAGTAAATAAATAATAATAATAAAAGTTATAAAAATTAAAATGAAAGTTATAAAGATTAAAATGGAAGTTATAAATATTTAATAGAAAATTATATTAAAAGTGAATTGGAGTTATAAGCTTGCATGGGAGTTAATGCACTTTTCTATTTCTCAAGTGTCAACAACACGGGGGTTAGTGCATCAATTAAGCACATGGTGTCTACAACCCTATGGCTCATCTTGAAGGTTGGAAAAGACCCATGCTTAGTTGGTGACACCTTCCAGTTGTTTCTAGAAGCATTCTAGATGTTTCTTGAAAGCTCTTTATATTCAGGCATTCTTAGAGGCTTAGACATAGCATTGGAGGACTCAAGAACTCTAAAGAAGGGAGGAGCTTGCTCTGCGGGTTTTCTGAGGAAGAGTGATTTAGCATCAGAATCCAGGTAGATTCTTGTGATTTTACTTATGCTATTTTCGCATCATGCATTTTCTGTCTTCTTCGTGTCTTCCATATGTTTTCTGAAGAATTTTAGATTTCTATTGTATGCATTCTCAATATGGGTAGATTAATTTATTTGAAAATTTTATATGCATAGATCTGAAAAGAACACAGGGCTAGGGTTGAGATTCATAGTCAAACCCATTAGATTAATTATTGGAAATTTTGGGAGATCAAAAGTTTATGGAGAAATTCTGAAAATTGAAGTTTGTATTGATATATTGTCAATTTTCTTATGCATATATATATATATATATGCAATTATATATATATATATATGTATATATGCTCATATACTGTGATATTTTTAATTCTACATATATATATATATATATATATATATATATATATATATATATATATATATATATATATATATATATATATATATATATATATATATATATATATATATATATACATACCTTTATATATATATATACATATATATGTATATATAATATATATTTGTTAAAAAATCAGATAACATACCTGTGGGCGAAAACGTTTTAAACCAAATCGCAAATGGAATCGCGTAAGTGATTTTTTTAAAAAAAAATGCTACCAAACTTAGTGAAATTCTAGGTTAATTCTTTGGATCCCTTGGCGAGGCATTACAACATGTGTTATTTTTTTTGTATTATAGTAGAACATTCTTCATGAATTAGATTATAGCTTTTAAACTTTAGATTTTATTGTCATCATTATAAAATAATCAAATCAACTTTTCTAAATACCTACCTCAATAGTTAAATATTCAAAGAAGTTCCAAATTGATCTATGAACCTAATTAAAAAAATTTTAAAATAATAATAATTTATAGGGTGATTGAATTGAATTAATATAGGTGCTTAAAACTACTAAATTAATCCAAATGATTTAGATTATAAATTTAAAACATTATATTTATTTGTAATCATTATATGAAATAAATAGTTAGTAGGACTAAAGATACATAAATTTGGTAAATCAATTAGTAGGAATAAAGATACAAATTTGTTAAATCAATTAGTAGGAAGTTAGAAAGATACATATTTCTTAAATTATCAATTACTAACCCACTAAAGATTAATTAGGTAAGCCAATACATTATTTTAGAAAACTTTTACAAAATATAATATTAAAAACATATTAATTTAAACTAAGAGTATGACCGTAGATGTAATAATCATTAAAATATGTAGTTTTTCAATAAACTAATGATAACTATGAACTTGTAATCTTACAGTTTTAAAAAAAAATTTAATTCACTTATGAAATTCAATAGTTTGAAAAAAAGTTGATAAATGAATTTTTTTAAAAATATTAAATTATCTTTGATATATACATATCTATCTTTAATGATTGTGTAAGTTCGAACTAACTTGTATTGCCTATTTATATCAAGTTGTTAAATTATTAAATTCATCTATTAAACAATTAATTAATTATTAAATTATATAGTTTTTTAATAAACTAATGATAATTAAGAACTTATGATCGTACAATTAAAAACACATTTAATTCAAGATGAAATTCAATAGTTTGAAAAGAAGTTGATATTTAAGAATTCTAACATATTAAATTATCTTTGATACATATCTATAGATAATGATTGTGTAAGTTCAAACTAACTTAGCCTATTTATATCAAGTTGTTAAATTATTAAATCCATCCATGGTACAATTAATATTATTAATCCATATAGTTTTTTAATAAACTAATGATAACTAAGAGTATGATCGTACAATTAAAAACACATTTAATTCAATATGAAATTCAATAGTTTGAAAAGATGTTGATATTTAAGAATTCTAACATATTAAATTATCTTTGATACATATCTATCTAATGATTGTGTAAGTTTGAACTAACTTGTATTGCTTCTTTATATCAAATTGTTAAATTATTAAATTCATCCATGGTACAATTAATATTATTAATTTACATAGTTTTTTAATAAAGTAATGATAACTAAGATTATGATCATATAATTAAAAACACATTTAATTCAAGATGAAATTCAAAAGTTTCAAAAGAAGTTGATATTAAGATTATTATAAAATAAATCTCAAAGGTTAGTTCAACTATGATGTACACTTATAACATGTAATATCTTTTCATGATCTTCACTATCTAGTCTCCACTTGCAACATACACACTTAAGTTTGATAGGATGTAGACAAATTCTAGTAGCAATGACTAGGTGGTTGTATTGTAAAACCTTGTTGATAAGTTGATAATAAAAAAAGTGTATTCCATGTTAGACTATTTTGTCTTGCTTCAAATATGTTCCCTCTATCACAATAGAACCTGCACCACAAATTTAAGTATTTTAAAAATTGATAGATATAAAGTTATATATATGTAAGTGCATACATGTATATGTATAATTTACCTATGGGGAACAACATTCCATCACTTTCTTCAGGGTCATATAACTTTGTCCTCTCTGTAGTACATTGCAATAGATAATAACTGACACCTTCATGATTTCTAGTTGCAAAGACATCTCATGCATAACAAGTATACATGTACATGTGTACAATATATATAAGACAATTGAAATTGATAATTAAATAACAAGTTGAGATTAATTTTTATGATACTCACCTACTTTTACCAATCCAGAGCTATGATTATAATCATAAAAAATCAATGGGATATCATCAAAATTTTCATCATCTTTATCGAATGTATTGGTAACATCGAGTGGTACCAAAATCCATGCACCTATATATCAACGTGTTTAATTAATGTATTCATGATAGTCTTCATCAATGCAACTATCATAAAAATATGAGTATTCTGTTGTCTTCAATGTATAATTGCAATTATCTATACTCATGAATGAATGTAACAAACATGTCTTTTGTATCCTCTTGCAACCATGCATGCTTTTTCTATTAACACCTGTAAGTTCATTAAATGGAAATATGGACAAATTAAATTTAAACTTCAATGAATTGAAAAATAAAATTTAACAATAAAATTTTATAACTTAATTGCATAAAATTTAAATAGATGTACACATCCATACCTATTATCTCCCAAAAGACTCTATATGGTACCTGTCAACTTCTTGTTGATGATGTCCGAACCTCATCTGATGAAAAATGTATCTTGCACCATTCAACAACATCACATGCATCATTTACACAAGCTCCTTGATCATTCATTTGATAATTTTTCAAAACACTTTTGATGCAAGCTGTAGCACCATCATGTTCACCTTTTCCATGGCCACTCTCGAAGAAATTCCATATGTGTTTTATATTCTCATTGCGAAGATATCTACACAATGCATAAAATGGTCTAGATTATTTGAACTATGTGGCACATCCATTAGATCAAACATAATGTTTATAAACATTTATGTTTCTTTCTTTCAAATAAGAGAAGAACATATTGAAGCAATGTTCTACATAGTGAATGTCATGTTCTTTATCATCACTTATATAAAAATGATATTTCTTTTTAATTACTCGTGCTTGAACTGTACTCTAAACACCATCCAAATCTAACTGTGCATGTCTATAAAAAACATGTACCATAATAGTGACCTGATTATAAAAGAAATAATCTAATTAAATTTCTTTCTGATGAACAAAAGAATAATTCTCTGCAAAATCAACAACTGATACAATTGTTCCAAGTGGGAAATTATCTCTCAAAGTTTGAAACTATTGTAGTTTCCACTTTACAAAAAATGTGTGATGAATATAAGGTTTAATCAAATTCTTAAATCTATCCATAGATGTTAGAACGGGTAACTCCTCTTCAACATATTTCGACCTTTTGTTCTCTTTCCCCAACTTTGTTTCATTCTTGACATACTTGTAACTTTTGCAATTCAATTTTTTTGTTACATCAACATTTTCAATTTTCAAAGGAAATAGAGCCAATTCACCAGATGTTTCACATAATCCCTTAATGTAATTTATTTGACCAGCTAGATCATCTATTTTGTCACATAGAATGGATGATATAAACTCACTTCTCCTACTACGGGGAGTAGCATCAAAACCATATGTGTCTTCTACAAAATTTTGAAATACATGATAGTGGGGATCAAACTCAATATGATGAAAACAACACCACATTTCAAACACTTTGATTGACCTCACAAAGTATGGCTTCAATTTTTCAAACAATGTTTGCCAAACTTTTACATTAGGATGTTCACGACAAAATGACATATATAACTCATGTTGTGTTATGTCCAACCAATTTTTTGTATGATGTTCATATTGATCAGATGAAATCCTATGCTTGATAACATCTCTACTATTTGATGAAGGATGAGTGTTATCAATCCAAAATGATATGACAATTTTTTGAATAACTCTTCAATCCCATCAGAATGAGGTGCTCGATACATGATTTCCCAATTGCCCTCCATAGTACTGTCATCCACAATTGATCTTCTCTTAACACATTCTCTCATTGTTTTCTTACTAAAACCCATTTCAGATGAAATTGAAGATATTTGTCTATTTTGGGTCATATTCTTATTTACAATAGACAACAACATCACTTTTCTTGCCGCAAACTTATCTCTAGTTTGAGAGTGCTTTCCTATGTTTCTCAAACCTTGTTTAACATTTTCAATCAGATCAGTTTGCATGCTAAAAAAGTTCTCTTCTTTGATGTTGTGTCTACACCTAACAATTTGAATGCCTCTTGCAACTTCTTATTTTGTAAGAAAAAGTGAAAGCAACTGAGCTTGTTCAAGTATTTTAGTGTTATCAAATTGAGTCATAATTTATCTTATCTTCTTATTCATTGACCTTTTCTTAGACAAACTTAATGGTTGAACAGTGGTTGCAAGTTTTCTCAATTTATCCACATCCATTTTAAGTAAATGATCTAATTTTTTATGAAAAATATAATTCTTTACAAATTGAGAAATATTTAAGAGTTCAACCATACCAGTTCCTGCACCTGATCCTGACCCTTCTCTAACTTCTATTACTAGAATTTCTACAGGGAGCGATCTTGAGCCTTCTCCAACATTCATTGTTTGAGATTCTACAGGGAAAGATTCTGACCCTTCTCCAAATTTTGTTATTTGAACCTCTATAGGGAGTGATCTTGAACCTTCTTCAACATTCATTGTTTGAGATTTTGTAGGGAGTGTTCTTGACCTCTCTCCCATATGCACTTCTTCTACTTTTGTTGAAACTTCTTCAATATTTCCTTGACCTTGTTGATTATCTGCAATGAATTTATAAATAAATCAAATTAGATTAAAAAAAAAAGATTGAAACATAATTAAATTCAAAACCATAAAAAAAATTAATATATATAATTACATACCTTGTTTAATTTGATGGTAACATGCTATAGTCTTCTAAAGATTTCTTTGTTCTACTTCATCAAATATCTTCCTTGCAAATTTGATTTTCCTTCCTTTCTTGTTTCCCATAATAAAATCATTAAAAAAAAAAAAATTACCCATTTCCTTAAGATAAATTTTGCATATTAACTATATAAAAATGTCACCATATAGATTTGTAGTACGGCTTCACTATTTTTAAACTACTTGTCTAAAGCTAGCATCAACATTTTTGCTTTTTACAATTTTGTGCGAATGCCATAAACTAGACATGTTCATGCAAACATGTCTTATTGAATTTCTAGTTGTCAAAAAAATTTGGCTTGTATGTTCGCAGCAAATAGGTGTTCACAAAAAACATATAAAATATGTGCATTGCGAATAGTATGTTCGCACAAACATACCAAATTTAAAAAAAAAAATTGCCCCTTTTTCTTTAATTTTTTTTGTTTCTCTTTTGACACTCATAATTACAGAAGAATGATCTCCTACTATAAAATAAAAAAATGTCAAAATGTGTTGCTCGGAGAAAGCTTTCGAATGACTATAATTGTAATACATATTTTAATCATTAAGATTTTCAAATATGAGTTTAACTCATCATATGTTCATTACCAATTGAACATCAACTGACTTTGACACTTTGGAAAAATTAGTAAATTAGCTCAAATTTTTTTTGAAAAATATGTAGGAAATAGCTTATGAAGATAGCTTTCTATTCAATAAAAAAAATAGATTTATGATCAATTGACTTCAAATTATCTATGTCAAAATGAATGTATGTCTAAATTACAATTGTTATAACTTCAAAACTTCATAAACAATACAATATTCAACCAATTGAATCAAACTAAATGCATCTTCTAGATATTGATGTTATAAATGCAATGCCAAAAGAATTACCTCATTATCTTTTCTAGAAAAAAAGTTATGTGTGTCAAGTAGACTGTCACTCTTTAAAAATATTGAATTTTATTATGTACCACTTTTTGGAGGAGAAGAAAAAATTGACATAATTTATTTATTTTGAGATTAAAAAATATGGTAACAAAATAGGAACATAGTAATAAAAATCAATAGTTTATGTCATCTTGAAATTATTTATAGTTTTAGAGATATAGTCACTCAAACGTGAGGTTTGTTTCAAAAATATTGATTTTAGTGTCAAAATTGATCAAAAAGTGGAACCCATTATTGTGGGATCACCCATTCCTGAGAGAGCATATAAGGGAGATCCTACTAATGCATTATCAATGATACCACCACAAGTTTTGATGATACAAGATGTTAGATGTTGCTACACTTGTAAGGTTGGTAGTATTGGAGACATGGAAATTAGAGAATTGTATGAGAAACTGTGTGTTCATGGCGTGTTGAAGGAGGAAAATAAAATTGTACAAAGAAAATGGTTAACTTTGTTAGAAAAAATAGTCCACTAGGATAACTAGTGGGGGGATGAATCAGTTATCCAATAATTAAAAATTTATGAACTTTAAACAATCTTCACCATTCAACCAAAGTAAACAACAACCATACAAAGAACCATATACACAATTACACCTGATATGTTAACTAGGGAAACCCTTGATCAGAGGGAAAACCCTAGTAGGAATGATGCCCATAAGATGATGTACTAATATAAATAATCCTTTGTAGAGGATAGACCCTATTAGGAGTCTATTACAATATTTAGTACATATGAGTCCCTATTAGGAGGCTTTGAATCCCTGTTAGGAGATTCTAATCCTATTAAGAGTTGTGCCAACCCTATTAGGAGTTGTGGTACAATTTATGGAAGAAGAGCCCACTGCCCAAACATGCAATTCCAATTACAAGAAGAGCTCATTGCCAAATAACTAATTTATTGTTAAGTTCATATTTCCTTTGTTTTGTCAATTGAACTAACCATTACTAGACCTTTTAGACCAGGTCACGAACCTCGAATCCAAATATCCAACTTTGGATCACTCAATAAAACCTCACAATAAATTTTTCTTCACTTCCAATTTGCTTTCTCAACTTCGCATTCATCTCTTTCTACTATTTACAATCACTTTGCATCGACACATATTCCATACTATGATAATAAAAAAATTCCTTCCTTTATATTGAATCCATTAAACAATTCCCTGAGTTGGCTATTAAATCTTCTTAATGAATTATATAGGACCAAATTAAGAGCATGTTACACTTAGAGATAACATTATTCTTTTGCCTTGAAACTTAAATAACTTTATGTGCATGTGTCATTATAATGAGTGAACTTAGCCACGTCATCACCACATCTCTTCTTCACATCTATAACTTCAACTTTTTAGAATAATAAATCTACTAAGAGATATAAAAATTTTACTAGAACATGCATCTATAAACTCTATCTCAGAACATTCTTTACCAAAACTTGCATAACTTCTTCCAAACTTAATATCTTGTCCTCCCAAGGTTAGCTACATATACTAGACAATTAGTAGTATCCCTCTTTAACTTCACTACTTAATGTATGCCATGATCTATCTATACCAAATTGATCTTTCTATTGTCCTTCTATCAAATACCACAAAAAATGCTATGTTAACATCAATGAAAAACACAATCATGAATGTAACATATCATCATGATAACATATCTATAGTACTCCCCATAGGAATATCATCAGCATTGATGGCAACATAGATGAAAAACATCTAGTTCAAAAAAAGCCAACAAAAGAATTTTAATCTTTCTTCTCAAATCCTTTTCATTAATCATTCTCCCCCATTGATATACCTCAATGTGCTTTCTATTTTTCCATGTCTCCAAACTATTTTCATGTGGTGCTTCTTCATCATGATGTTTTTGCTTCTCCCCCTAATGTTTTTCATGTAGTACTTCTCCCCCATTAACATCAATATCAAAAGAATCTACAACCAACAATCTCTGCAACAACTAATTCTTACTAGCTCAAGTGTCCAAAGACACTATTAAAAATAACATCCAATGAGAGTTCTAAATAACTTTGTACATTAGAGATTCTCCCCCATAGAGGAAGCATCAACTTTCAGTCCAAAAAATAATGGTGCTATGTTATACTAGACTGATGCACTCCTTGCATCTTCTACTTTGATGTAGGAAGGGGCATAACCCCTAGCATACCTTGCAAATACTCAAAAGTCTCTTTGGAAAGAGGCTTAGTGAAAATATATGCAATCTTCTCTTTAGTTCTCACATAGTCCAATCTAATTTCTTTTTTTGCAACTTTTTCTCTCAACATGTGATACTTGACAGAAATGTGCTTGGTCTTAGAATGCAACGTTAGATTCTTAGACATATTTATTGTGCTTGTGTTGTCACAATGTATGACAATAGGTTCACTAAATTCTATCTTTATATCCTTTAATATGTGTTTCATCCAAACAAATTGGTTATAGTTGTTTTTTGATACAAAATATTTTATTTCCATGGTACTTTGTCAAGCACAATCTTGCTTCTTACTTAGCCAAGAAACCAATATTCCTCCAAGAAAGAAGGCTCCACCATTGGTGCTTTTTCTATCATCTATACTACCTGCCCAATCAACATCATTATAAGCACATAAAGTAAAATCATTAGATATGTCATACCACAATCTAAACTCAAATGTTCCTTATAGATATCTTAATATCCTTTTGATTGCTACATAATGTTCTTCTCTGGGATCATCTTAAAATCTTGCAACAACTCCAACTACATTTGCAATATCTGGCCTTGTATGAGTCAAATATTGAAATCCTCCAATCATAGATCTATACTTCTTCTTCTCAACAGTAGGTGTCTCATCCTTTGTAGGTAACTTGTGTCTAGTTACCATAGGTGTTCCAATAGGTTTACATGTTTCCAAACTAGACCTTTTTAGTAAATCTTTCAAATACTTAGTCTGATAAATAAAGACCCCCCCCTTTATCTTGCACAATTTTTAATCCTAAAAAATATTTCATCTCTCATATCATACTCATTTCAAATTCCTTCTTCATTTATTCTACAAAATTATCACTTTCATCATTATTTCCTCCAAAAATGATATCATCAACAAATATTACCAAAATCATCAATTCATCACTATTCTCTTTCCAATAGAGATTACTATCTACCATATGTTTTCTATATCCAAGCTTTGTCAAATGTTTGTCCAACCTTGCATACCAGGTTCTAGGTGCTTTCTTTAAGCCATACAATTATTTCTTTAGTATGCATACTATGTCCTTGTCATTTGTCAAAGGACAACCTTTATGGTGTTCTATGTACACCTCTTCTTCAAGTTCTCCATTCAAAAATGTTGACTTAACATCCATTTGATAAACTTTGAATTTTTTGAATGTTGCATATTCTAAGAATAACCCTACTACTTCTATTCTTTCTATAGGAGCATAGGTCTCTTCATATTCTATTCCTTCTTATTGTGAGTAGCCTTTACATACAAATCTTACTTTATTTCTTACAACTCCACCTTGCTCATTCATCTTGTTTCCAAATACCCATTTAGTTCCTATCACATTCTTGTTTGTTGGTCTAGGAACCAATTTCCATATCTCATTTTTTACTATCTAATCCAATTCCTCTTTGATACATTGTTTCCAATAGTAATCTTTACATGCTTCATCTACATTCTTAGGATCAACTTGAGATATCAAACATAGTTCTTAATGGATTCTGCTTCTTGTCATCACACCTTTATCTCTACTTTCGATGATCTACTTGAGTGGATGATTCTTGTCATATTCTTACTCTATGTAGGAGTTTCTATCTCAACTCTTAGCTCTATTGAAGGTTCTAATTTTTGTTCCTACCTTGGCTCTCCTTCATTCTACAAATCATTATTAGTCTCAAAGAATACTTCATCACTCCATGGTTTAGTAACAACATTCTCATCATTTGAATTGTAATCAACTATTCTTTCTTGTATCCTAAATTTCTCATCAACTCTCACATTAGCACATTCCATAATGGTCTTAGTTCTTAGATTATAATTTTTATAAGCCTTTCTTTTCAATGAATGACCAAGAAATATAATTTTATCAGTTCTAGCATCAAATTTGCCAATATCAACATCTCTTTTGATATAAGACTTACTGCCATTTTTTTGGAAATAATTAACTGTAGGTGAGTGACCAAACCACAATTCATAAGGGGTCTTGTTTTTTTTTTTTTTGACTCGCACTATGTTTATAGTGTAGACTGTTGTATTCATAGCTTCTCTCAAAAAGATCTTGGATAAATCATTCTCAACTAACATAGCTCTTGTTGCTTCTATTACTAATCTATTTCTTCTCTCCAAAATACCATTTTCTTCAAGGGTTCTCAAAGCTGATAACTGTCTTTTGATTTCATTAGGTTCACAAAAGATGTTAAACTCATTTTAAGTAAATTTTCCTCCTCTATCTGATCTTAAACATTTAATCTTCATGCTTGATTCATTCTCAACTCTATTCTTGAATATCTTGAACTTATCAAATGCCTCAAATTTTTTTTTAAGAAATGCAACCCACATCATTCTAGAAATATCATCACCCAAAATAATGAAATATATCCTTTAGTCTTTGTAGGAATGTTGAGATTTATATTTACATTCTCCAATTTTGTTGTAGTAGTAAACTTATTGCTAGAAAAAAAAAGTTCTATTATGCTTTTCCAAAACACACTCCTTGCAAATTCTACTAGTAGGTTTTACAATCTTAGGAAAATCTCTAACTACAAACATACTACTAGTCTTCACAATAATGCCAAAGTTTATATGACAAAATCTCTTATGCCATAACCAACTATCATCTACCTTTGCAATCAAATATGTCATTTTAGTAGGATTCAACTGAAATACATTACCTCTAGATATGGTTCCTATTCCAATTACCTTTCCATCTTTGTCTCTGATCATGCATGTCTTCTGTGTGAACTATAAATGATAACATTTATCCACTATTTTTTCAACACTCAGAAGATTGTGTTTCAAACTATCAAAAAAATATGCATCCTTAGTGTTAGTTTTACCATCAAGAGTTATAGATCCAATACCTTTAACTTGGCATACTGCATTGTTTCCAACTCTAACAATGCCTCCATCATGACTTTTGAAGTTAAAAAACTTGTTCATATCACCTTTCATATGATGTGAGCAACCACTATCAATTATCCAATTGGATTTTCAACTTGTGATACCAAAGCCATTTTCTCTAGACTTTCTTCTCTAATAGCTACAATTCCAATTTCATCATCATTAGCACTTACTACTTGTTCATCAAAATCATCCTCCTCATTAGCATACAGACATTCTCTATCTCTTCTAGGTTTGAAATTATGTCTATACTTTTTCTCTCTTTTAGGACACTTTGATGCATAATGACCATATTCATTACATGTCCAACATTTAAAGATTTTCTTACCATCTTTTTCTCTTCTTACCAAAAGGGTTATTCCTTCTTCAATCCTTTTGTCCTCATCAATTCTACTGCTACTAGCAAAATCTCCTCTAGCACTTGTGCTTCCTGATAAACTAGGTTGAATATTCAAGGCACTAAAATTTGTTAGTGTTCTGGTTAGTTGTCCAAACTATCTATAAGCTCATTCCCAACTACTTCAAGTCTTCCAAGGAATGTTTCCTTAGTGAAATATTTTTTACAAGAGATCAAAAATGTGTATCATCTGAACTACTAGCTTAAATGGTGGTGTTAAGCTCTTCAATATCTTCCATATAACCTCATCATCTTCTTTGGTTCCTCCTTGAGATCAAGTACCTGCAGTAATTTCTAATATTCTACCTACAAATGTTCCTATAGATTCATCTTCCATTATCTTAGCATCTTGAAATGCACAAAGCCAACTTTGTAACTTTAATTTCTTAGAATGTTCATCACCTTCAAAACTATTTTCCAAAGCTTTTCAAATCATATGAGAAGTAATAAGTGACTTTACCTAATTGTACTGAGTGTCAGGAAGTGTAGACAATAATGCTTCTCTATTTCTCATGTCACACATGAAAATATCTCTTTCTTCCTTGGTATAACTTTCCAAATCTTTGTTAGCAATGATTGTCTCTTTAGATTTTGTCAAGATCTAATATCTTGGACCCATACGCAATAGATATGTCTTCATCTTTTCCTTCCAATTACCATAATTGTTT
Source organism: Cupressus sempervirens (assembly GCA_028749045.1). Lineage (NCBI taxonomy): Eukaryota > Viridiplantae > Streptophyta > Pinopsida > Cupressales > Cupressaceae > Cupressus > Cupressus sempervirens. The sequence goes on along the minus strand of CM053791.1, from coordinate 728,682,816 downwards.
CCATCGCACTTCAAACTATCTTTCCTAAAAATGTTCACTATGAATGTCCAAAATTTGTTAAACTTTATCTTCAAGGACCTGATGCTCTAATACCAATTGTTAGAAACAATAGTCCACCAAGATAACTAAGAGTGTGGAGGGGGGGGGGAGGAGGTGAATCATTTATCCAGTGGTTAAAATATTTATCAAGTTTAAAAAATCTTAACCATTCAACCAAAGTAAACAAAAACCATACAAAGATCCACATACACAATTACACCAAATATGTTAACTAGGGAAACTCTTGATCAAATGGAAAACCTGGTGGGATTGATGCCTACAAGATGATGTACTAATAAAAATATTCCTTGTTAGAGGATGGACCCTATTAGGAGTCTATTACAACAATTGGTAAATATGAGTCCTTGTTAGGAGACTTTGAATCTTTGTTAGGAGATTCCAACCCTGTTAGGAGTTGTGGTACAAGTAATTTACTACTAAGTTCCTCTTTCCTCTATTGTTTCAATCAAACCAATCACTGCCAAACCTTGTAGACTAGGTCATGAACCTTGGATCCAAGTATCCAACTTTGGATCACTCAATAATGTATATGAGCAATGTTAGTATGCTAATAGAAACCAAATTTAAATAAAGCTTCTACAAACTAAACAAAATTCATAAACTTCAAGATAGACTAAGATGAAATCTTAATTGAGAATATGAGCCATTAATGGGCTCTCTCAATGAGAAGCTCTCTTGTTGAGTAGCTTTGTCTAAATAGATAGGATGTATGCTCAAGCTTATTCTTCAAAAAAAACTTCAAATGGAGTTGGAATTTGGGTGTGGGTGTATGGTTTTGATGTAAAATGGCTTCTTAAAATGGCATTATGACTTTACTTCATGGATTGTGTTGTTTTGAAAAGGGGAAGGATCCAATTTATAAGAAAGAGGCTTGAGGGATTGAGGGCTAAGATGCAAGGATGGGAAAAAGCTCATGGAGGGCTCAGATTGCATGAGAGGAGAGCACATGGATTGTGCTTCCTTACAGCCAATCAGAGAGTGACACATGTCATAGGGTGAGAGGATGGAGGAAAGGGGAAGGATGAGTCAACAAAGGAGGCTCAAGGGATAAAATTTTCATAAAGACCCTCATAATGGCTTGTAAGAGTAATAAAAGGGCTTGGAAGAGTCATTTATGGCCTAGTGGGCTTCATAAAGTTTTATGGTTGAGATATTTTGAGGGAGATGAGATAAATTTTGACTTGGGCTTGATTAGGAAGGTTTTAAGCTTGCTTAGGATTGTGCAAATGATTAGAGGATGGATTAGGATGGTTTAGGATTAGCTTAGGGATAGGCAAGTGGATGGCATTTAATGAGGGTGGGTGAAGGAGGAGATATTTGTTAAATTTGGCTTGGGTTAGTAAGTCTTAACCCATTTTTAGGGAATGTAACAAGGTTAGGAGGGGATTAGGATTAGGTTTAAAGACATCTTCTAGAAGAGTCTAGACTTTGGATGAGGATAAAGACTTTTTAGAATAGTCTAAAACTTCTTAGGATGAGGATGAAGACTTTCTAGAAGAGTCTAGAACTTCTTAGGATGAGGATAAATTAGATTTTCAGGAAATAAATAAAGTTTTATTTATTTCAAGGGTTTGGGTTGAGGAGATATTTATTAAAACCTTTTTAATAAACATGAGGATTAATATTTAATCTTAATTAAATATTTTGAGTTGGGATTAGGGGTAGGAAATGATGAGATTAGCCTTTAATCAAAATTAAAGAAGGATTAGAAGATTTTGGAAGTGGTTAGTGGTCTTAAGGAAATTGGCCAAGTTTTGGGCAAAAAATAATTTTTTTATTTATTTTGGGTTTTTTGGTCAATTTATTAATTAAATAATTAATAAATAAGGAAATCATATTTAAATAAGATTTAAACATTTTTGGGAGGGATTCCTTAATTAAATATTTTTAATTAAGATAAAGGGATTTAATGGCATAAAAATAAATAAATAAATAAATAAAATAATTAATTAATAAATGATGATGTCATCAAGAATTTTTCAAAAAATAAAAATACTTTATTTTCTAAAGGTTTTTAGGTGTCTACATTTTGTGCCTCTTTGATGTGATGCCGCAAGTGGCATGGCATCAAAGATAAGAAAATAAGATGCCCAAGGCTAGAGCAGAAGAGGAGAGAATGGACTGCAAGATGCCCCCTCAAGAAGGCGGTGGGGAGAGAAAGCGAGGCTCGACGACTTCTTGAAAAGTACAAGAATATGAGATGAGCAAGAAGACTCAGATTGGCTTAAGAGAAGAGGTTTAGTTAGCTCAAACTCTCACTACGGGAGAATGATAAAGGGAGAATCAGAGGCACAAGAGGAAGCAAGCTTAAGATCTCAAGGATTACAAAGGATGAAGGAGCAGAGCGCTATAAAAGGAATCCAGGATGGGGAGATGGATGAGGGAATTAAAAAGCTGATGCAACAGGATTCAAATTGGTGGAAGATGGGTTTCAAAGATCCCTAGGAATAGGATTGTGGATCTCAAAAGATGAGGCTTGGTGGATTGATTTGGATTGGTGGATCCCTAAGACTAGGATTGTAAATCCCTAAAGCTAAAGGTGAGGAGAGATTCAAAGAGATACTGATGCATAAGATGGGGTAGGAGAGATGGATGCTGAATATGGATGGGGGATAATGGAGATGAAGGGAAACCATTGAATATTTTTTTTGAGAAAGGGGATACTTCAAAGAGAAGTACCACTAGGTAGTTGAGCACTAGATTTGCTATAGGACTATTGGTTAATTGCCAAGGTTACTAAGAACATCAAGGCCATGTCACCAACCGTCCAAAGGACTAATGAACTGACTCAAAAAAAACACACAAGGATTACCCCAATATCACACATGAATCCTAGAGGAAGCAGTGTAGAAACGACACTGGGTAACCCACAAGCAAAAAAGAAAACAAGCAAAAGATATGATCAAGACCTTACGCTCTGATTGCCCCATTTGCAGTATACCATGATATGGAAGATTGTGGCAACCTTGAGGAGGGAACAAGGAGATTGCTTGGAAAAGATATTTCAAGACCCAACAAGGAAGAGTCCAAATCAAAAGAAAGCGAAAATCCAAAAGAGAACCATTTGCCAATGAGATGGGTAGGACAAGGTATGAACGGACCAAGATCAGACATGAGGAAAGCTATATCCTACAAGGATCTATTGGAGAGCACCTAAGCTGATGGATCTAGATGAGTGATGCATTTGGCAAGTTGAACTAAGAAGGATAACACTTTGGTGATAGGAGATCTAGTTAAAGGATGCATTGGAATAGCTAACCAAGGGTTGTGCGATGTGTGCAAGATGCTAATCAAGGAGGAACTGACACAAAATCTGGATAGATACAATGGTACTAAGCTAAAGAGGATGTACAAGCTGACTGACCAAGATATTTACAAGCAGGCTAATCAAGATATGGTACAAGCTAATGGACCAATGATAGGTATGATACAGATGGATAAAAAGCTCAAGATGAGAGGATAGCGGGATGGCTCAAGTTGGTGCAAGAGGTAGAAGCTAAGGATGAGGTGATAATGAAAGATATGGATTTGACAAGATGCATCCAATGATGATGATGGGGACAATGTTAAGGTTGGTGGTAGTTGAACGGATAGATGGCGCTAGAGTGAATGGCTAATGAGAGGATGACATTGGATTTGCATGAGGATAGCCTAGAGCGGGATACTAATGACAAGGGAGGATGGACAAGACAAGATCTCCAAGGAATACAGTGCCCCTAGTCAAAAGATGACATGTGGAAGGAGGTCTTATGATGGATGTGATAAGATTCAAGCTAGGATGGAAAAGCGAAAGGCGCTAGGGAGATGGATGATAGCTGGGATGATTGGCTGAAGCTACAGAAGATCAGTGGATGGTGTGAGATGGAAGCTGGAGGATGGAGGATAGGTGTATAGATTGGAAGATGGAGTTGTATGGAAAGATGTGACCAAAAGCATGAGGATGATAGGCTAAGCTGGGGATGGCTGGATTGCGCATGATGCTTGTTTGCCAAGTTTTTATTACGGTACTTGTCGAAGGCACTTGAATTGCCAAGTTTTCACCAGTGGATGCTTTATTTTTCTTTTCTTTTTTTCTTTTTGAATTTTTGACTTTGGACTTAGCTGGAATGATTTTGTCTTTCTTCAACTATTTTGGCTTTTTTGGGATTTTTCACTAGCTGTTGGAATGTTCAATTTTGTTGGTAGCTGTTGGTACACCGGATGTGTGATTTATGCAAGAGATTGGATTAGATGGGATTGATGGTAGGAGATGGAGGGATGAAAAGGTTGGAAAGGAGCATGAGATGGGGATGCTTGCAAGAGCAACATTGGCACATGTTGGGATGGGTGTGAAAAGAGCATATGGGGGATAGATGGTAGATGCAGGCATGATGGAGGATTTGTGGAAGTGTGCTTGGGGATATAGGCACCCAAGATGGAGTTAGGAGATGGGGTACATGAGTCACTGGATGGAGGATTAGCAATGGTGGATGCCATTATGCATTGGGTTTCAACCTTTTTCTTTGGGATCCACATGGTTTTGGATTTTCTTTTCATAGGCGTTTGCATTATTTTGCATTTTTTGATTGGATTTTTCCTTTTTGGAGTATGTCTTTTAGAATAGACATATGATTGCCTAGGATGTGGATTTTTAGCTTTATGCATTTTGAAGTTGGCATTTACATTGCTGTGGTAAGCTTTGGGAAGATGGTTAGGAGAAGCTTTGTGGGATGGAGAGGATATGGGAGAGCATGTAGGGGGATGATGATGGATGATGTGCCTCGATATGTGCCTTTTCTGATCTTGCATAGGAATGGAGGGAATAGGATTTGAATGATGGCTGATAGGAGGATGGAGGATGGTAGATTTTGGGACATAGGGACCCAAAATAGATTTAGCAGATGAAGGGGGGATATGGTAGGTTGTTTTAGATTGCAAAGATGGTGGAGGGGGGATGACATAAGATTTCTTGAAGGAATGATGGGAGGCTGGCATGGGGGGTTTGGAGATAGGCTTGGTTTGGGGGTGTGGTGTACCAACACCTTTAGATGGTGAGCCTTTGGATACATATCCAAGACCATGAAATCCTAGATTTTTTTGTGCAATAATAGGCTTTTTGATTCCTTTCTCTTGTGGTCCTAAACCTTGACCTTGATAATGCCATCAATTGAGCATTTGAACTAGCTAAGGATACTTTTTGCTTGTAGAAAATGGTGGAAGTGCTTTATCAGATGTTCTACAATAGGGAGATACTATTCTTAATTCTTCTACTGAGAAGAGGCCACTATGGATGAATGTAAGTGAACCAAGAGGGTATATTATAGATTGTGAAATAGCTTGGATAGGTGGTAAGATGGAAGCATGGAGTGGAGTAGATGGTAGGATAGGATCTTGATTTAGCTGATGGGATGAAAAGATATCCTGTAGTAGAGGAGGTATGGCTTGAGGTTTTGGAGATGGAGGGGATAGTGACTACACTATGGATGGAAGACATGGTCAATGATATCTTTGTTTATGCTTTGGGGGATGTCAACATGCTTTTGGGGAGGATCTTGATAGGATTGGTTTGGAGTGGATGGTGCGATAGGAGGTGAAGGGATGGACTCTTCAAAGGTAGCGGATGGATAGATGGGAGATTCAGTAGTGGAGATGGGTGAGTAGAAGATGGATGCATAAGGGTCATTATGGGAGATTTGGGAAATTCTTTGAGGTGACGTGGATAGGATTTGGAGGGTTTTGACAGATGGTGGGATTTTGATGCTTGCGGGAAGTGGAAGGATTTTAAGCAATTTGATGGATGGTATGGGGATGATAGCTATGGGAGATGGAGGTGATATTATAGATGGGGAAGCTTCATTACTGACTACTTCACATGGTTGGATTAGATGACATGGCTTATCGACTGCTGGAGGTGACTTTTCTTGTATTTCCTCTAGGAGATTCCTTGGAGACTCGTGTGTTGAAGGTGGAGGTGGATTGACAGGAATAGCTAGTGTGATGAGGGTGGAAGATTGGAAGCTTGGTTGATTGGGTGATGGAGGAGAAGCTGGGATATCATATGGCATGACTAGATAGTTTGGAAGAATGCATGGATTTTGTGAGATGCTTGGGGGAATGTTTCTAAGGCTTTCAATATACCCATCATAGTCAATAAGATTTTCATCATCATTGGAATAGGAGGTGGTGGGAGCAAGGACAATACAATTGAACACATCATGATAGGTTTGGGATTTCATGTTTTGATGATGAGTCAGATGGGGATGGGGTCTTGCATATGAATGAACACAAAAGCTCATGGTTGGATTTGGATTAAGCGCAAATTTTGGATTGGCTGATGAAGGATTTCCTAGGGAGAGTCAAAGCTGTATGACAGACCTAAGGAGGATTGGCTGGAGATTTTTGGCTTTCCTGTGGATGGAAGACTTCAAGGGCATGTTGTCAAAAAGTGAGAGTTTTGCTTTCCTATGCACTGGATTGGTGGAGATTGTGTCAACTTAAGGATAGACTAATGATCCTATGGGCATGACACGAGATTGACCACTTGTGGATCCCAACTTTTAGCTCAAGGTGATGAGGGATAACAAGTGACAAAGCTAGATTACCCTAGAAAAAGCTCTGTCAAAGGGATAACCTTGGTGAGGCTGGTGGATTGGTCAGATTGATTGGATAGCAAATTTTAGCAGAATGACAACTACTCTCTAAAGTCTTGGGTGTGATTTTGGATTGGGTTGCTAGCTGGCTGGGGGGGATGATTTGGAGAGACTTTGGATTTGGGATTGTTCTAAAGCAAGGAACTAGATAGATTAGATTGCAGCGAGGGAGCTTGGATGATTTTCTGATGAGGTAGTGACTATGCTAAGTATGCCTTGAGTTGGGATATTTTTTCTTTTCTGGGATTTTGACTAAAGTTGGCAAACATTCATTCAAAAGCTATGAACAAACAAGCAGACAAAAGTTTTGAGCAAGCACGTCAAACATACCAACATCTTAGGAAGCTTTTTACAAGGATGAAATTTGGTTTAGCTAGGGAGTCCTTGATAAATGCAAGGTACGTGAGGCCCATATCCGTAGATGAACACAAAAAAATGTCACACAACTGAGAGGAGTGGTAACCCACTTCTCCTCTTTCACTTCTCAAGGGTATAAAGTTGCTTAAGGCTTAGCTCGAGTGACAAAATCTTGATTTCAAGAGAGGCGTCTTTGGATTCACCTCTCGATCTTTATACTCTGCCAGAATGCTGGAGTTGAGGTCATCCCAAGGGGTGATGAAATCCCCAAGCAGGCCTCCTAAAAAGAAACAAGGTTTTGGATCCTAATCTTATGCACCCAAGATGGCCTCGAAAGATGACAAGGGGAGAGAAGACTTGGATGACCTTGGGCTAAAAAAAAACACGCTTGTTCCTTTACCAACTAACTCTTATGTGTGCTAATCTAAACTTTGCAAGCACTCATGTTTAAGAGACAATGTTCAATTCCAACTTGAAGCGCCAACAAAAGTAAATCGATCGAAGAATGCAAACAAGAAGAAGAGTTAGGGTCAACAAAAGAAAAATCGCATGCCCGGAGGCCCTCCACGTCAAGTATCGATTAATTTCCTTTAAAGCATTCAAGAGTTTGTGTGATTTTGTTTTAAGCCCAAAGCAAAGATGTGTGAAACTTGATTTGTCAAGCGCGCACCCGAAGGCCCTACATGTCAATAGTTGTTCAATTTTAGTGCCCAAACTTGAACTGTGATCGATTTAATCTAAAGTTTTGGTCATTTAAAATTTTTGATAAAGTTAAAGCAAACGTTCAAAGACCAAGTGAGTGAGTTAGATTGTGGAACATTTAACAACTTTTTCAAGTATACCCATCCCTATAAATGGCATTGAGATTGCAACCAATGGTTGAATTGATGGGTGATTAGAAAAGAGGTGAGTCCAAGAAACTACTCAAATTGATTTTTGCAAATTTGTATTTAACTTAAAAAAGTTTCTTAAATGTCCAAAAATCAAACTTTACCTAAATTGCATGTGAAAAAGAGATTTGTTTTGTTCAATTTTAAAAGCTCCAAATGAAGTGTTTGATATTGCAATGGTTAATTGACCTTTTGCATTCAAGATTGGATTTTTTGTTTTAATCATGCATTCATAAAAATAAAAAAAAACTTGATTTTAATCCATGGCACTCAAAAGTGATTTTAGCAACATGCATTCAAAGACAAGTGATTAAACATTCAAATTTTTTCCTTTGAGCATTCAAGATTGAGATTTTGTGTGTTGTTTTAAGAACTTTGAAGTGCTTTGTTTTAACTTTAGATCATTCAAGATTGTTTTGGACTCAAAAGTGAAAATGACTCTTTGGACTTTGGTTTTCATTCAAGATTTTATGTTCTAGTTTGCATGTTTTTTGCCCAAAAATGATATTCCTAGGTTGTTTTGATGCATGAAAAACCTAAGCAACATTCAAGATTTTGCAACAAGACATTTGTTTGGAACAAATAACAAATTTTTAGGAAAATTTTTGGCAACCATTTAGGACTCTTAGTTTTCATGAGATTTTTAAAAGAACTTTAAAATATTTGCAAATGAGGTTCATTTTATCCTTGATTGATGCTTTGAGTTTGATTTAGATTTTAGTGTGCAGTTAGTGTTGATTTTGAACCTTTTGAAATGGAAACTTGAAGTTCTTTTTAAATTCCAAAAAAATGAAGTGTTCCTATCTTTGCATGAATGCATCTAAAACCTTGATGTTGCAAGGATGCAAATGATTGGATTGGTTTAGTTTCACTTGTTAAAAGGCTTTTTTTTTTTTTTTTTTTGCAAATTTTTAGTTTTTAATGGATTTAAGTATGATTTAGTGGTTCATTTTAAGCACTAAAAAGAAGTGTGTATGATTTTGCTTCCTTAAAAAAAATGGCCAAGATCTCCCACAAGAAGAAGAAGAAGAAGTAGATGGAATAAGAAGAATATAGACAAGAAGAGGAAGAAGAATTCCAAGTGCTTTGTCCACCTATAAGCTTGAAAAATCTGCAAACACTATGAGATAGATTATGAGTTCCTTTGTCTTTTTCATGCTCATGTGGACCTACAAAACCAATTTATACAATCCTACCAATCACAAAAATAAACAAAATTAGCCAAAATTAGCAAATGACATACAAAACTTGACTAAAAAAGGTAATGAAGATGACCCATGCGGGGTCCCACCGAGCGTGCCAAAAATGTATATGAGCAATGTTAGTATGCTAATAGAAACCAAATTTAAATAAAGCTTCTACAAACTAAACAAAATTCATAAACTTCAAGATAGACTAAGATGAGCTCTTAATTGAGAATATGAGCCATTAATGGGCTCTCTCAATGAGAAGCTCTCTTGTTGAGTAGTTTTGTCTAAATAGATAGGATGTATGCTCAAGCTTATTCTTTAAAAAGGGTTTCAAATAGAGTTGGAATTTGGGTGTGGGTGTATGATTTTGATGTAAAATGGCTTCTTAAAATGGCATTATGACTTTACTTCATGGATTGTGTTGTTTTGCAAAGGGGAAGGATCCAATTTATAGGCAAGAGGCTTGAGGGATTGAGGGCTAAGATGCAAGGATGGGAAAATGCTCATGGAGGGCTCAGATTGCATGAGAGGAGAGCACATGGATTGTGCTTCCTTACAGCCAATCAGGGAGTGACACATGTCATAGGGTGAGAGGATGGAGGAAAGGGGAAGGATGAGTCAAAAAAGGAGGCTCAAGGGATAAAATCTTCATAAAGACCCTCATAATGGCTTGTAAGAGCAATAAAAGGGCTTGGAAGAGTCATTTATGGCCTAGTGGGCTTCATAAAGTTTTATGGTTGAGATATTTTGAGGGAGATGAGAGCAATTTCGACTTGGGCTTGATTAGGAAGGTTTTAAGCTTGCTTAGGATTGTGCAAATGATTAGAGGATGGATTAGGATGGTTTAGGATTAGCTTAGGGATAGGCAAGTGGATGGCATTTAATGAGGGTGGGTGAAGGAGGAGATATTTGTTAACTTTGGCTTGGGTTAGTAAGTCTTAACCCATTTTTAGGGAATGTGACAAGGTTAGGAGGGGATTAGGATTAGGTTTAAAGACATCTTCTAGAAGAGTCTAGACTTTGGATGAGGATAAAGACTTTCTAGAATAGTCTAGAACTTTCTAGGATGAGGATGAAGACTTTCTAGAAGAGTCTAGAACTTCTTAAGATGAGGATAAATTAGATTTCTAGGAAATAAATAAAGTTTTATTTATTTCAAGGGTTTGGGTTGAGGAGATATTTATTAAAACCTTTTTAATAAACATGAGGATTAATATTTAATCTTAATTAAATATTTTGAGTTGGGATTAGGGGTAGGAAATGATGGGATTAGCCTTTAATCAAAATTAAAGAAGGATTAGAAGATTTTGGAAGAGGTTAGTGGTCTTAAGGAAATTGGCCAAGTTTTGGGCAAAAAATAAATTTTTTATTTATTTTGGGTTTTTTTGGTTAATTTATTAATTAAATAATTAATAAATAAGAAAATAATGTTTAAATAAGATTTAAACATTTTTGGGAGGGATTCTTTAATTAAATATTTTTAATTAAGATAAAGGGATTTAATGGCATAAAAATAAATAAATAAATAAAATAATTAATTAATAAATGATGATGTCATCAGAAATTTTTCAAAAAATAAAAATACTTTATTTTCTAAAGGTTTTTAGGTGTCTACAAATAAAACCTCGTTAATGAAGTTTCCTTCACTTCCACTATGCTCTATTCAACTTTTCATTCCACTCTTTCTACTTCTTACAGTCACTTCACATCAACACATATTCCATACCATGATAAAGGAAAATTTCCTTCCTTTATATCGAATCCATAAAACAATTCCCTAAGTCAGGTATTAAACCTTCTCAATTAATTATATAGGACCACATTAAAAACACGTTACACTTAGCAATAAAATTAATCTTTTGCCTTGCAACTTAAATAACTTTTTGTACACATGTCATTATGATGAGAAAACCTAGTCATGTCATCATCAACATGTCTTCTTCACATCTATAACTTTGGCTTCTTAGAATTATGACTTTGCCAAGAGATATAATAAGTTTACTAGAACATACGTTTGTAGACTCTATCTCAAAATAGACTTTAAAAAAGCTTACATAACTTCTTCTAGACTTAATATCTTTTTCTCCTAAGGTTATCTACATATACTAGACACTTAGTAGTATCTCTCTTTGACCTTGCCACTAAATGTATACCACAATCTATTTGTACCAACTTGATCTTTCTATTGTTCTTTTGTCAGATACCACAAAAAATTTCTATGTTAACATCAATGAAAACATAATAAAAAATTTAACATATCATCATGATAACATATCTACAGTACTCCCACATAGGGATATCATCAACATTCATGCTTCCAATAAACCCATGCCCTAAATTCTCCAAATTTATTCATAATGGAATGGATTAAGATAGTCCTTAGCATAATACATGATCACTCTATATGGTTGGAAAATGGCCCTACCAAGATCACAAAAAGGATCATCCAATGAATAATGGGGTATCCTACCCTAGATAGACATAAGATCATGTGAAGTGATGCTAATGAGGTAAGCAAGAATAATACAAGGGTTGTATGGAACAAAAGATGAATGAGCATAGACACAATATCAGATCCCCTAATTGCATTTGCAGTGATAATAATTACTCACAAGTTCTTTCAATCTATTAGATTGAACAGTGTGTCTTGCATGGTTGTGGATTTAGGCTACAAGATAGTGAAGAAGAACCACTCTTATGGCCTTGTCAAGTTACAACTCCAAAAGTTATCAAAAAACTTGGGGGCTATAAGAAAGACAAAGAGTTCACAATGCAAATTTGGTTCACTACTAGTTTGCATATTCTTCTATGTGCATAACACATTTCTTTCATTTGGAAAAATTGTTTAGAAGACCAACAAGTCTATTGCAGTTTAGATTAAGATTTCATAGAGCAACTTGGAGAAAACTTTGAGTCAATAATGATAAGTTATTTTGAGGACTTTAAGAATTATATGAGGCAAAGATTGAGGATACTAGTGTCACTAGTGTAGAAATATTATAATGATGTTTGTTATCTAGTTGATGTTGATCATATATATGTACAAGTAGTTATTCCAAGGGTCAGATGGCTTAGGCAATAACCATATGAAATTAATGTGGTTGAGGCATCAACAACCATCACAACACTATTAGAAAAAGAAGTAAATAAGTGTGCAACCTCATTTAGCACTTATGAGGAAGTCAAATCAATAATCACAATAGACTTGAAGATAGTGTCTATGGTGAGAAAGAAAAACAAAATTGTGAAGAAGCTAAAGGAAATATTTGGTGAAGGGGGAGAAGAAGAAGAAGATGATGATGATGAAGATGGTGAAGAATATCAATTAGCCCAAGCCCCCATTTCACTAACACAAGGTCAAGGAGAGGACCAAGAAGAAGAATAACATGATCAAGCTACCAAGGAAGAAGCCAATGAAGTAGCTGAACCTACAGAAAAGAAGAAAAGAAAAGCTAGGGAGCTAGCAGTGAGAAAATCAAAGAAAGTTGTGAAACCTACACAACAAAAGCTATAAATGCCTATTACCAGGGCTAGCACAAGGAAAACTACAAAGAAGACTCAAGTAATTGAGGAGCCTAAAGGAAAAAGAACTATTGTAACCTATTTTCCTAAACTTTTTGAATGATGAGATTTCATCTTTGGATCACAAAGTGGACATGCAAATTTTCCCTTTGTTTGAAGACCTTCAAGATAATGATACAAATGGATTAAATATGTTAATTTTAATAATAGAATTATCATGTGCAACTTCACCATAGCATACTACAAAAAAGTGTCAGCCCTGGGACATCATGTATTATTTGTATGAGTATTGCATGGAATTTAAACTCTCTTTGTCTAATTGGTCTAGAGATGTCATACATAGTGACACCATTCCATAACTCCACCAACTCATTGATAAGAGACTCAATATATAAATTCATATATTTAACTTGATACTTACCTAGTTCAATGACCAACAACAACATTATATAAATTGTGACCATTGTGTTGTAAGACTTATCTTTACATATAGATAATTATTAAATGATAAAAGATCTAGAACAATCATTTCTAACATAATGTGCTCCCTCTTTATTGACATCCATGGAGGAAGGTTATTATTGATAATAATAAAAATAGACCATGTTGAGTAAACAGATCTCAGCTCTCAAAATAGATTGACACTATCCACTACCTATGAGATCCTGAGATTTTGAGGTTCTTCTTTAAATTGTGGCCACTTTTCCCCTATTTCCATAAATTTCAAACCATTTTTAGACATTTGAATAATTTTATCTTGACTTTCAAGGTAGTTCATAAATTTTTTCAAGCTATTGAATAATCATTGCAAATGTGGAATAATGAGAATGTAACAAATTATAACCTTAAAAATATATTTTTTGTTACTTGATGAGGTCAATATCTACTCATATGACATATAGGGTATTATGTTGAAAAATAATATTATTTTTGGTAAATGATATGGTCATTAGCATAAACATCTATTTCTTGATACTCTATTCTAATATCTTTCATAGTGGCACACAAATCTTGGTATGAGTGAGGGAGACTATTTAATGGTGGAAACATAAATTTTCCAATCAATCTACAAAGAAATTATAAGTTACTAATATAAAAAAATACTAATTATACATGTTTCACCCTTTATTGAAAATTATATATATATATATATATATATATATAGTTAGAATTCTTTTAGAATAACTGAGAGAGGGGGTGAATCAGTTATCCAAGGTCCAATAATATCCAATACAACTTTATGTCAAATCCTTAATGGCATATAATTAAAATTATCATGCATGCAATTAAACATTAAACAACCATGAAAAGTAAACATGCATCACGCCATAACACAAAGGATTTTGGTGACCTAGAAACCCTCCAAGAATTAGAAGGTAAAACTAGGGTGGGGATGACACCCACAAAATAATTGCGCAATTGATTTCAACCACTTTTGATGGTTTGCCCTGTTAAAGGCCTGCCCTCTTAAAGGCTTTACACACTATCAGATGTGGCCCTGTTAAAGGATTTCTACACCCTATTAGGAGTGTGCCCTATTAGAGGACTTAAGAACATTCAACTAAGAATGTCATCCTATTAAAGGATTTACATAGAGCTATTAGGCCCACCCAAGTCCATGGGATTTATAGTCACCTTCTTAAAAGAATCTTTTATCCCACTCTAAGGATCTCCTATCCTCCTCTTGAGGATCTCTTATCCTTCTCTTGGGGATCTTCTATCCTTTTCCTGAGGCTTATCCACCTAGATATTAAGCTAACCTAGCAATGTAGGATTTCAATGTCTAATACAATGGTAAGAAAGTATTAGAAAGGTTTTGACATGATAAAGATTGCAACTCTAACCTTGTAGATTTCAGATCACTCTTCAATTCTTTTCTTAGCTTGGCTCTTGTTCCTTGTAGTGTTGACAGCTTGTTCACCCTTCAAGATCTATCTCCTTGAGTTCTTCCACTCATTATGCCAATGCACTCTATGGTCACTCGATCAACTCAAAGTCTTGATGCTCTGTGCTTACTCCTCATTGTTTCCTCTTCTTAACACTTCACACTAACCTTCTCTTGGCTTCTTCACATGACCACACTTATGACCAACTCCCTCTCTATTCACTCCTTTGATCTTTGACCTATGACTCCTTATGAAGAATTTTTTCTCTTCATTTCCCACTCAAGTCTTCCCACTTATCAATTTGAATTGATCTGAGAAAATGATATTTTTTCCCTCCTAATTGTTTCTTCCAGAAACTTCATTAGTATTCACCTTAAATAGGTTTGCATGGTTTACATAAAATTCTGTGACATCTACTCATCATCCTTATCATCCAACTAATTCAAAAAATTAATGTAACAAACTTATCGCTACTGATCTAGAAAATCTTTGATTTGACAAATAATGCAGCAACTCGGCATCATTGGTTTACTGATGCTTGGCCCCTTCTGTGTTACTTGGCTTCTATTACTTTTACTGATGCTTGGCACTATCTAATTCTAGATTTCTCAGCATCCACTATGTTTTTGCTTTACTCAACACCTATTAATTTCCTATGTTACTCGACACCTGAAGGATTTCTCGACACATACTGAAGTTGAATTTGCTTGACTTCAACTAAGAATTTGCTCACCTCTCACTAGCTTGCTCGGCTCTCACAAATGAACTTAGTTATGCTTTGCATCTTTGATGTGTCTTAATATGTCCATTCCCTATGTCTTAGAGTATGTCATCAATACACTATTTGATCAATGGCTTAGCTTATCCTTATACTTCATTACAACATCATAACTTCAACCTTTCTCTAGGTGCTCTAGTTACATCTTATTGATTGACTCCTCCTTGTCAATCAACCAATTGATAGTATTTGGATCACTTGAGTAATTTTCATTCCTGCAAGTAACAAGTTTGAAATCAATGACAAAAAAATGATTGAAAGCATTCTTTACTAATTCCATCATTCTTCATTCATGATTTTTTCAATCATTTTCAACAATCTCCCTCTTTGGCATTGATGGCAAACCAAACCGATGAATTGATCAACTTAGTTACCACCAAAATTATATACGTTTATTGTTCTGCTTCTCCCTCTTGATTGTTGCATCCTTACTCTATATTCCTAATTCTTCATAGCTGCTTGCTGATTCTTATCTCTTCTACATATCTCTCTTTCATCTCTCTTTATTTGGTCTACTACTGATCTCATACATTCTCATACATCTCCCTCTTACCTTTTATTGATCAGTTTCTCATAAATCTCCCTCTTTGACACAAATGCCAAAGGTGTAGCATCTTCAATCATGCTTGGTGTAAGATTTGCATCTCATGTCTTTTTTCCTTTGTCACCATGCTTGTGACTGATCTAGAATTGCTTTCCCTATTGTCATCCTCTACATCATTCTCTTGATATTTCAATGATCTACTCCTGTTGATGCAAGGCAGCTTTTTTGTTGCTTTTGACTGCTTGAGTTAAGAGCTTTACCCCCAACTTGCCTCTAAGATATTCATAAGCATCCTTGGGCAATGGTTTTGTGAAGATGTCTACAATTTTCTCCTTTGTGTGAATGTACTCTATCTTCACTTGTTTTTCTTCCACCAATTCTCTGATATAGTGATACTTGATTGCAATATGCTTGGTTTTTGCATGCATTACTAGATACTTGGATATGTTTATAGCACTTGTATTATCACAATACAGTATCACAAGTTTGGTTACCTCTTCTTTCATTCCTTTCAATAGATGTTTGAGCCACACAATTTTTGTGCAATTGACTACTACTGCCACATATTCTGCTTCTACAATGGATTGAGATGTGTATATTTATTTCTTGCTATTCCAAGTAACTAGCCTTTTACCTAAGAATAATGCTCCTCCACTTTTTCTTTTCTTGTCATCAATGTTGCCTCCCCAATCTGCATCTGTGTAGGCATTTAACTCAAACTTTTCATTCTTTTTGTAGTATAGGCCAAAATCATCAGTTCCTTTGAGATACCTCATTATCCTTTTTACTTCCATGAGATGATTTTCTCTAAGATTAGCAGAGAATCTAGCCACTATTCCAACTACTAATGCTATGTTTGGTCTACTATGTACAACATATTGTAGTTTTCCAATCATGGATCTATACATTGTTTGATTGACTTCAACTAATTCATCATTTTTGGATAGCTTATGTCCTATTGCCATTGGTGTGTTGACAGGTTTGGAGTCTTCCAATCCAAATGTCTTGAGTATCTCTTTGATGTACTTTGATTGTGTCAAGAATATACCATGTTTTAGTTGATGTACTTGCAATCCAACAAAGAACTTGATTTCTCCAAACATAGACATCTCAAACTCATGTTTCATTTTGTCACCAAAACTTTTGCAAAGTACTTCCTTTCCTCCAAAAATTATGTCATCCACAAAGATTTCAAATACAAGGATATCCTTACCTTCTTCTGATTTGATGTACATGTTGCTATTATCATCAGTTCTTTCAAATTCTATTTGCACTAGATACTTGTGAAGTCTCTCATACCAAGCTCTAGGGGCTTGCTTTAATCCATATAGAGCATTATGCAATTTGCATACCTTGTTTTTGTTATTTTCATCAAAAAATCCTTTTGGTTGCTCTATATAGACTTCTTCAAGTATACCATTCAAAAATGCGGACTTAACATCCATTTGATAGACTTTAAATTCTTTGAAGGCTACATATGCCAGTAAGGTCCTTACTCCTTCCATTTTGGCAACTGGAGCAAAAGTTTCTCCATAGTCTAGTCCTTCTTCTTGTGCATACCTTTTACAAACTATTCTTGCCTTATTCCTTGTGATTTCACCATTCTCATCTAACTTGTTTGTAAACACTCACTTGGTTCCAATCACACTCTTGTCAACTAGTCTTGAGACTAAGGTCCATGTCTTGTTCTTTTCAATTTGTTCTATTTTTTCTTTCATAGCATTGTACTAGTCATCATCTTTTATGGCATCACTTACTATTTTTGGTTCCATTTTGCTAAGCAAACATGTCCCACTTCTGAGTCTATTCCTTTTCATTGGTCCTGCCTCTTTGTTTCCAATAATTTGATTTGTAGGATGATGTTTGTTGGTCATTTTTGCCTTCCTGCTAGAATCATCGCATTTGAATTTGACATAGTAACGTTCACAAGTTTTAAATATTCAAATATTCAAAAGGGGCACAAAATACTTTATGCTTAACCTTATATATTTCTTTCCCTACACATTTTAATGTTTTTGTGAGCCCACAAGTCTCCATCGTTAGATTGAGATATCTACGGTTGGTGCTATCTCGCTATGGGAAGTTGCACATTGTTTTGCCATAGCGACATAGTGCCTTTTGGCTATGTGGCTAGTGGGTCCTCCTTTTTCCTTGTTGTTTCTCTGACGCCGGGTTTTGATAGATCCTCGGAGGGTGCTATGGTGCTATCAAAAAATTTGTGTTCCTCGCCATTAGCGACATAGTGCCTAGATGGAAAGTGATCTTGTGGTGACATAAGAAGGAAGGTGGGTCCCAATTATGCCCCGTCGGATATCAGTGATGAAATTTGGAAAATATGGTGGGACCTCAAGCAATGTGGAAGGATGACTTTGCTTGAAATGAGGCTTTGATTCATCGCCAGCTGGGCAGTTCGTTGATGTCAACAGTTACCTAGACCCACGCCCATTTCAAACACATGCATATTTCCTCACCCTCAGATCAGTTTAGATCAACGGTGGGCACCATCTGACTATGGAAAGTTGTGAGGATATTACCCATAGCGACATAGCGCCTTAGCGACATGTGGCACAGATGACATCATGGGCCCACCCTTCTCCAAAGTAATATTATAGCTCATCCTCGGTGGAAGTTGTCAGGTGGGTTACAATACAGTGGTGATATTTCATTGGTCCACTCAGCTAGCTCGGTGTGCAGTCATGCAATTTTGTTGATCACCATAGATCTAAGGAAAATTGGCAATGGGTGCTATCTCACTATGGAAAGCTACGAGGATATCACCCATAGCGACATAGCACCATTGTGCCACATGGATTAGTGGGGTCAGGTCTCACCAAGATGAAGATGCTAGGTGGTTGCCAAGTGTTTCATGGGCTCAAAATTTTGAGGAGATAGCGCAGTAATATGACGAGTCTTCAAGATCATTAGATTAGTCTAAATCCATAGTGGGCGCTATCTCGCTATGGGAAATTTCTCGGAGGATACGCATAGCAACATAGCACCTCGACAACATGTAGCAGGGTGGGGCCAAGTATTGTGAAACTGTCAGTTGGTGCCAATTAGGATCACGGGGTCTAACCAAGGTATAAATAGTAGTTAAGGCATTGATGGTTAGTGGTCAGCAGTTAGTATAACATCACGGTCAGTTTTTTTTTTTCAGAAGATGGTGCGGTTAGTTAAAAGACATGGTCAATTGCGTGGAAACTTACAAGGTGGCAGAATAAAATGAACTGATTGGTCCACATGGCCTATTTTTCTTATAGTGTTTAGTTGACTTGCTGATCATGCTGATTCACGAGCTAGAAATAGGGGAAGTCAAGGTTTTACATGAATCTGATCTTCATGATCAATTCCAACCACTAGAAGAGAATGAGAAGCATGTAGAGACACTCTACCAACTTGATCTAAGCTATCTACCTCATCAAAGCATAGTTATGGCATCATTTATGTCTTCTCGAGGCCCTATCCTTCAACAAAGATTAGATATCATTGCATCTGGATCTATATCCAGATTAGATTTTCTCCATTATTGTTCTCTGCAGGACTTCAATGTAGTGGTTACAAAGTAATTATAGTTAGAGGACATCTCAGTTATGCCTAAACTATAAAAGCAATTTTTGTAGATTTTGTTGAGGTTGACCTTTCTCTATTTTCTCTATTATCCCTCTACAGATTCTCAGTGTAAATTCCCCTATGCCTATGAACTACATGATTTTTTGCCTTATCTCTTTTAGCCATTGGTATGAAAGTGCAAGAACTCTTTTCCTCTTACTGGTGTTTTGTAAAGATCTATGATCTGCATAACTGTATCTCCTTGGCCTATGAATGATAATATAAGTGAATCTCTCTTTTCTTGTATCATTCATCTTGCTCTTCTAATCTTCATGTGATTATTAGATTAGAGCAAGTCTGAATGTGAATATCCTTAGTTTCATTCTAGTTCAATAGTGCATATATGGGCAGAGTTTGGTCTGAACACTCTATTTTGGTGTATCACCTCTTTAGATTAGATTAGGTAGATTTTCATTCATGCTCTCCTTCTCCCTTTTCCTCTCCAAGAGTAGTTAGGTGCATCCTAATAGTAAGAGGAAGCAAACCTTCTTCAGAGACTCAACCTCATAGTTCAAGTCCCACAGCTTGGAGGTTGTTTCCATGTTTCACGAGGTTGTCCTTAGGTAGCAACTTTGGACAAGGGGGCAGACTTCAGTGACAACAATGTCTTCTCACATACTTTGCCAATACTAGTTCTTTCCTTGTTTGCATGTTGTCTCTTTCAAAGTATGAATCTTCATGTGTATTTTCATCAAATATTTCTTCATTTCCTTCATGTTGATAGTTCTCAAAATCTAAATGAACATTCTCTGTATTTTGTAGCGTAGCTTTTGAATATGTCTGTTGTTTGGCATTCACTATCTGTGACTCGATAGATACTGGATTTTGTTGTTGATTTTCATTCTGAGTTGCAACTTCACCATTATTAGGTATACCTTCATAAAAGTATACAAAGGTCTTGTATTCTTCTTCTTTCTTGGTCTTCTCAACACTTTGAATTTCTTCAACCTCATCAAATTTCACATTTGTGCTTTCTGCTACTTTGTTAGTGTTAACATTCAAGCACTTATAAGATTTTCTTCTAGTAGAATAACCAAGAAATGTGCCTTCCTCACTCTTTGCATCAAGATTTCCATTTCTAGACTCTTTATATATATATATAGCATTTGCATCCAAATATTTTGAAATTTTTTACATTAGGAGAATGCCCATACGATAATTCAAAAGGTGTTGAATTTGTACCTTTCTTGACTTGAACTTTGTTGAGTGTGTAGACTGCAGTACTTATAGCTTCTCTCCAGTACTTGAGTGCAACATTTTTCTCCATCATTAAGGTCCTGGCATAGTCAATAACTAATCTATTCCTTCTTTTTGCTATACCATTCTGAGGTGGAGTCCTAGGTGCTGATGTTTGCCTTTTGATTCCTCTTTCATTGTAGAATTCTTCAAATTCTCTTGATGTGAATTCACCTCCTCTATTAGATCTGAGACATTAGGCTCTTCCCAGTCTCTTTCTCATTTTTGGCCAAGTACCATTTGAACATTTGGAATGCATCTAATTTTAGTTTCAGGAACATGACTATCATCATCCTTGAATAGTCATATACAAATAGCATTATGTATCTATCACCTTTGTAGCTTTGCACTTCAATAGGACTACACAAGTTAGTATGAACTAGCTCTAATACTTCATTAGAAGTATAAGCCTTAATTTTGAAAGTTGACTTGGTCATCTTCCCTAGTTGGCATTGTTTGCACATAGTGTTATCAGGCTTCTTTAGCTTTGGTAGACCTCTAACTTTCTTCATTTTTGTTGATACTTATCATATTGTCAAAATTTACATGACATAGCCTCTTGTGCCATAACCATACATCATCAACTTCAACAATGAGACAAGAAGCATCTTCTATGTCTAGGTAGAACAAATTGCTCCTAGTCTAGTCACCTTTTCCTATTAAACTTCCTTGAGAATCATAGATCTTGGCAATTCCATTTTCAAATTCAACCTTGTATCCTATGTTAACTAACCGTGAGACACTTAACAAGTTATAATTTAGGCCTTCAACATAGTACACATTATCATATGATATCTTTTCAGTAAGCTCTATAATACCTTTCCCTTTGATCTGACATGGTGCATTGTTACCAAATCTAACACTATTTCCTTCATATTGAATAAAGGTAATGAACTTACTTTTATCTCCAGTCAAGTGATGAGAGCATCCGCTATCTATGATCCATTTTTCATTCTTGTTCATGCAGATTATGAGGGTAGTTGCTCCATCTTCATCTGATTCATCTTTCATAGCCACATAGACTACATCATCATCATTCTCGTCAGAGTCTTTTTCAAAAATGTAGCATCTTTTGCCTTTACCTCTGTAGTCCATGTTTTCCTCTTTCTTGTTCTTGAAGTTGCCTCCATCCTTGTAATTTTTCTTTTGTGTGCATTTGGCTGCAATATGACCAACTTCATTACAATTGGAGCAAATGATTGGTAGCTTACCTTTGAATTTGCCTCTTCCTCTATGAAATCTTCTTGCTAGTAATGCCTCCAATTGGTCTACATCATCTTCATCAATGCTGCTGTCACTAGATACATACTTTCCTTTTCCACTATTTTTGTTTTTTTGCACCTCCTTGTTGTCTTTTATTGTCATCTTGGCTTTAAATGTAGATTCAAAGTTTTTTGGCTTTTAGTTGTCAAAGTTGGATAGCTCAAAGGCAGTGATTCTTCCAATTATTCCTTCAAATGACAATGTGTTGCCTACTACACAACTTAGCTCTTGGATGGCTAATACTCTTATAGCATAGATAGGAAGAAAAGTTCTCAAGTATTTTCTACATATTGTTTCTTTTGATAACTATCCTTCTAGGAATCTTATGGCACTTACCACTTCTTTCATCCTTGCACCATATTGTGTAGCATTCTCTCCTTCTTCCATTTTCATGTCATCAAATTTTCCTCTTAGGCTCTCTCTTTTGGCTCTCTTGACATTATCATCTCCTCCATAGATGGTTGATAATTTTTTCCACATTTGATGTGTAGTACCACATGCTTTGATGTCATCATACTCAGCATAGCTTAATGCTGAATCAATATCTAACATCACTTGATTATGCTCCTTCTTCTTGCTCATCTCTTCTATAGTGAGGGGTCTTGTAGGGTCTACATGATCAACTGTGATTGAGGCATGTGCATAGTCACCTATTGATCCAAGGTGCAACTTCATTAGAATTTTCCATGCAACAAAGTTGTCTTTGTTTAGCTTGGAAACTTCTCTCTTGGACATCTTGATCTTCCTGTTGCTAGTACCTTGAAACAAATTAGTAATGGGCTTGGATACCAACTGTTAGAATTCTTTTAGAATAACTGAGAGTGGGGGAGAATTACTTATCCAAGGTCCAATAATGTCCAATACAACTTTTTCTCAAATCCTTAATGGCATATAATTGAAATTACCATGCATGCAATTAAACATTAAACAACCATGAAAAGTAAATATGCATCACACCATAACACAAAAGATTTTGGTGAACTAGAAACCCTCCAAGAATAAGAAGGAAAAACTGGGGTGGGGATGATACCCACAAAATAACTATGCAATTGATTTCAACCACTTCTGATGGTTTGCCCTGTTAAAGGCCTACCCTGTTAAAGGCTTTACACGCTGTTAGATTTGACCCTGTTAAAGGATTTACATAGAGTTGTTAGGCCCACCCAAGTCCATGGGATTTACAGTTACCTTCTATAAAGAATCTTTTATCCCACTCTAAGGATCTCCTATCCTCCTCTTGAGGATCTCTTATCCTTCTCCTGGAGATCTTCTATCCTTTTCTTGAGGCTTATCCACCTAGCTGTTAAGCTAACCTAGCAATGTAGGATTTCAATGCCTGATACAATGGTAAGAAAGTATTAGAAAGTTTTTGACCTGATAAAGATTGCAACTCTAACCTTGCAGATTTCATATCACTCTTCAGTTCTTTTCTTTGCTTGGCTCTTCTTCCTTGCAGTGCTGACAGCTTTTTCACCCTTCAAGATCTATCTCCTTGAGTTCTTCCACTCGTTATGCCAATGTACTCTATAGTCACTCGATCAACTTAGAGTCTTGATGCTCTGTGCTTACTCTTCATTATTTCCTCTTCTTAACACTTCACACTAGCCTTCTCTTGGATTCTTCATATGACCACACTTATGACCAACTCCCTCTCTATTTGCTCCTCCTTTGATCTTTGGCCTATGACTCCTTATGAAGAAGAAGTTTTTTTTCTTCATTTCTCGCTCAAGTCTTCTCACTTATCAATTTGAATTGATCTAAGAAAATGATATTGTTTTCCCTTCTAATTGTTTCTTCTATAAACTTCATTAGTATTCAACTTAAATGGGTTTGCATGGTTTACATAAAATTTTGTGACATCTACTCATCATCCTTATCATCCAAAAAATTCAAAAAATTCAATGTAACAAACTTATCACTACTGATCTAGCGAATCTTTGACTTGACAAATAAAGCAACAACTCGACATCATTAGTTTACTGATGCTCAACACCTTTTGTGTTACTCAGCTTCTATTACTTTTAGTAATGCTTGGCACTATCTAATTTTTGATTTCTTGGCATCCACTATGTTTCTACTTTACTTGAAACCTATTAATTTCCTGTGTTACTCGGCACCTATTAATTTCCTATGTTACTCGACACCTGAATGATCTTGCTCGACACCTAAAGAATTGCTTAGCACATACTGAAGTTGAACTTTCTTGGCTTCAATTGAGAATTTTCTTAGCTCTCACTAGCTTTCTTAGCTCTCACAAATGAACTTAGTTATGTTTTTCATCTTTGATGTGTCTTAGTGTGTCCATTCCCTATGTCTTAGAGTATTTCATCAATACACTATTTCATCAATGGCTTAGCTGATCCTTATACTTCATTACAACATCATAACTTCAACCTTCTCTAGGTGCTCTAGTTACATCATATTGATTGACTTCTCCTTGTCAATCAACCAATTGATAGTATTTGGATCACTTAAGTAATTGTCATTCCTACAAGTAGCAAGTTTGACATCAATGATAAAACAATGATTGAAAGCATTCTTTACCAATTCCATCATTCTTCATTCACGATCTTTTCAATCATTTCATATATATATATATATATATATATATATATATATATATATATATATATATATATATATGATAAACCTTAGCATATGCGATATTTTTATGTTGGATAAATCATTCATAATCTTCAAATTCACCAACAATGATACGACAGAGAGAAGAGTTGAGACTTTGTAAAGAGTCATGTTTGTCATCTCAAGTAGAGGTATATCATGGATGACATCAACATCATCATGATCACCATCATCATCTTGATCATCATTGTCATCATTTGTGTCAGTACCAATTGTGTCATGGATCAATGTATTTGTATCATCATCTTCAAATGTGTGTTTTGGCACATGATCATCAACTTCCGTAGAATCATGATCTTTAGCTTCAATATTTATACCTCCACTTCCAAAACCATACTCCTCAGGATGTTGTTTCCTATATCATGCATTTTTATAGGGAAATTGACGTATATGAAAATGATGAACATAAATAAACCATGACCATGATCACATCATCAAGTGATTTCATATGTAAATTAATTGTTAAAAAAGAATAATAACAAACAACTTACCAATGTATGATATATGAACCCCACCTCCACCCCCCACCATTCAATGTGACCATTGTTCTTACAATGTATCTTAGTTTTTTTCATTAGGAGTCTTCTAGTGTTTAAGCCCTTACACCTTTTGTAGGGACAATAAAATTTTCCATCGCTTTCTCTTTGAAAGTTGAAACCAATATAGCAATTGTCTCCTTATTTCAATCTAATTCTCTTTTATTATCTAACATTATCTTTCTTCACATTAATATCTTATGATTTTACCCTTACTTAATTGGTTTTACTTTCTAGATCTATCATTGATAACCATTTCACCATACACATTAACATTAGAGAGACAACCTTGAAAATGAACAATTTATTTTATACTGCTAAGTTATGAGTTGTGTTTGGTGACTCTAACCATTGAAACCATCCATAAATCAGTGTGGATATGAAAATCATATAACACAGTATGATTTGTACTTGTTGAATATGACTATTAGGTCCCTTTTTTGGTGTCTTTCATGATGTGTTTTGAACAATAAAGATGCAAACTTTTTTGTTATCTCTAGGTGTTCATGTGGGGTTCTGTTGATTATGTGACTTTGAGAATTATAACATACAAGATATATACACATTATGTATTTTCTAACAAATTGAACGAATGAGATAACATACCTTGAGTACAAAAACTCCTAATGCAAGTCCTTTATGAATTCCTTTGGGGTTAACCTGCAAAAAGAAAAGAGTTGTCATACAAACAATAAGCATAGCAAAATTCAATATTAATTTAATTCAAAGGAAAATATTAACTATTACACATTGAGAATTCACAAATTTGAACATATAATATGTCACAAACCTTAGAAGGTCTTAATGAAGGAAGCAGTTGTGCTGGGTATTGATACCCTTCCTTCTCCACTAAGAAAGATCACTGAAGAGACATAGATCACAAGGGCACATCAAGAGACAAAAACTACATTCACTTTTGAATCCCAAAGGAATGAATGAATTGATGTATTGATAGCCTAGATTGGCATGAAGGTAACCTTATAGGCAAGGTCTCAATGAAAGCAACAAGTTTAATATACCAAGTGATGATTAACCAAGGTAAAATACCTATATTAGACCAACATCATAGAAATCCTACAACACAAGAAATTAGGAGTTGCATATATGACCACTACTTGATATGTTACATATATTTAACTGTATCTTGATATGTAGAAAAAAGTGCATGAGAAAGACAAAATGCTAACTTTATGAATTTAAGATTCCTTACAAACATTAAAAAAAAGTCTACTTAAAATTAGACATGTCTTAAAAAGAATTATATTTTCCAAGATTTGTATATGCTATTTTCTTATAAAATTTAGGCATAAAGTAGTAATGAACATTTATTTATGTATAACTATAAACTATATAATAAGGTCCTCTAAAGATAACATATCTACATTAAATGTTGGTGTTGGGTCTCTTTCTTAATACCCTAAATTCTAAGAGATGACATAATGCCCCATACCTTGGAGTCAAGTTAATCAAGGTAAAATGAAAAATCTTTGATTGGAACTAGAAAAATGAATGAGACAAGACTAGAATCTACCTTCTATAGTTTTAGAAATGCATAAGACTCGGAAGGGTATTACTAGCAGAGTTTTTAAAAATAATAAAGATGTATAATGTAAATATATTTTATACATGAAACCAAGTCCAAATTACATAATGCATATAAGCCTAATTTCATTTTACCAACCTGTAGTGTTATGTTGAAATAGGTGTTGATGTTGTTATTGATTTCAACTTGATGCAAGGAGATTTTTGGAAATATGTGTTGTGATTCTCATGTATTTGATTTCATGTGAATATGTATTTCACTAAATCAGGCATAAAAGGAACTTTGTTTCTCAACACTTATGACTATAGTATAATAGGTCCATCTATTTTTCCATGTTAAGTCAAGTCTCAATGTCAAACTACTTATATTCAATCTTAAATTTAAACATATTTATTTGTTTTGGGAAACCTATGATCCCATAATGCTACATCAATCATGGTAACAAATGGCTATAGCATAAAAGAAATGAACATTACTATGACTACTAATATTATGAAGGTAAAAATTGTTCTTATAGAGTCCATCTACCAAGATACATAAAAGGATCCTTTTACTGCATGTTGAAAATACAATAAGAAAAGTAAACTCTAGGGGGGGAGGGGTGGTGTGAATTAGTCCTTCAAAAATTTAACCATAAATTCATTCACCACACATCCATCTCATAATTGTGTATGTAAACTAAAATAGTTAGCTAAACACATTCATCCATAATATGAAGGAAAATAACATTCAATACATGTATGACACAAGATATTTGGTTACCCAGAAACCTTCCAATGAGAAGGTAAAACTGGGGTGGGGATGACACCCATAAATCTTCATTACTATAGATGTAAAGTGTATCCAATGAAGGTTACAATGTTTGATCATGAAACATGATCTACCCTATGAAAGTTATACCTTGTTAAAGGCTTAAAAGATTTTTAGATCTTACCTTGTTAAAGGATTTTAACACCCTATTAGAAGTGTGCTTTGTAAAAGGACTTTAACTTATAATGAAGTAAGAACCCTATTAAAAGATTTATAATAGCTTGTTAAGACTACTTAGTTAAGAGATTTAATTGGTTTACCTGTTAGAATGTCTCAACAATGATATTGTGGTTAACACTCTGTTGCTAGATAAAAAATCACCTCTTTGCATATATTATTGATCCTCCTTTGATCAAATGTATCTCTTATATTCTCTAACCTCTTTTCTATGTTCTCTTCTAACTGATTCTACAATGTATCTCAATTCAAAATACCTTAGTCACCATGAATTCTCTATTTGCGCATGCAAACTTCTCTCTTTTCTCCTTCAATGTTCATAAAATTTTTAGTGTTTTTCCTCCTTAAGAAGACCTGGGTGACTTGGAGTTAGGTGTGAATCAAAAACTATAATTTATCCATCTAGCCACTGAAAACATCCCTTTAACTAATTGTTTTCAATTACTGCATAGGAATCTACAATAAAGATAGGGATCTAGAATAAATATTTTCCCTTATCATCTTAGAATCACAAAGTAATCCTCAAGTCAGCTCCAAAATGGTTTACATAGTAGTTTGTGACATTACAAACAACTATGTCAAAACTAAATTACTAGGCACTTGAAGTCCTTGATGCTTGACATCAACTGCAACATCAATATTGTAACTTGACATCTAAATTAATCAGCATCCATTGGTTACTTGGCTTATGAATCACTCGACATCATTTGTCTACTCGACACTTGAGTAACCTAGCACATACTAAGTATCTCACTCAACATGCACTATCTGACATGTTATGCTCAAGACGCATTACTTGTTTAGTATGAACTGAGTTCTAACTTGTAAATGACTTAAGTGTATAGACACTCATACATCAAAACTAATCTTAGATTAACAATCTCCCCCTTTGACATGAGTGGCAAAAACACTTGGTCATGCATGAATGATCTTAACTTATGATCATAACTTATTCACTATCTTTGTTTGGCATAGGTACAAATTTTCAAATTTTCAAAGTTTTGCAAAACTTTACTTAACAATCATAACTCAAAATCTTATAACTCCCTCTAAGTTGATTGTGCTATTTTGAATCTAAACCTATACTCCTCCTAAGTAAATATGCATATGCTTAATTTTATTGTACTCTATTTCTATCTTTGACTCCCCCTTTGTTTGGTCTCCCCCAAAGTTGTATTCACTCTTTCCTTAGAGTCATTATCTCTCTCAAAACATTATTACTCACAAAAACTTATTACTCCCCATTTTTGACAATTATGTCAAATGGTTATACATATATAGTGTGTTTTTACATGAAAGGTATATGGACATCAAGTATGATCTTCAAAGTTGCATCCCAATTATCACAAGCTAACTCCAATAATTTGATTTGGATTGCTAACTCAACAACAAGGTGACCTAAGCCTTCATGTATAGAAAGATTGGGATCTTTCTACATTACTATCTATGAAAAGGCTAGTTTTTTATGTAATAGATCCATATGTGGGGTTAGCATGGATTGGATTTTGATCAGTGTAGCCTAAATATTTGTAACTTGAGCATGCAAGATTGCCAACTGACCTTGGGAATTCATCAAATTCCTGAAGTGATTTTGACTCTGAGGTGGAGAATTGGGTAGAGTAGTACCCATCATCTTCATATCTCTCTCCAAGATTTTCAATATCACATTGCACTTCTTGAGTGAATAGAGTTGTATCACACAACTTGGTTTAAAGTGAAAAAACGTTCTCTAAATTTTTTTAACACTATCAATCTTGGATGCTAACTCAACCTGATTTAGTGCAATGGCACATGATATCTTTTCATTGATTTAGTTTTGAAATTTCCTCTTAGACTATTCAAGTATTTTAACATTTGAATCCAGCTCTATATGATTCACTTGCTCTACTATATTCACCAATTGCTCCATGATAGGCTTATCTTCTGTAGGTGTAGGCAGGATGAATACATCAAGAAATATTTCCTTGCTATTGTGCAATGCTTGCTTCTACTTATACTCCCTCTTGAGTAGTTCTTGGTATTTTTTCTTGAAAGAGCATCCTAAAGTTTGCACATCTATTCAATAGTGATTACTGCAAGATCAAATTTTGGCAACATAATCACCTCATCCGAGTTGACATCACCATTTGATGTAACTTCATCTACCTTGGATGTGTTAGGACTAGGCCTAGATGACATCTATGGTGTAGCTTCTACACTTGGCATGTAAAGAGCTTGACTTGGAGGAGTAGTAGTTTCTAGAAAGGTAAGTAGTGTTTATATTGCTAATTGCTTCTTAGGCCTGGTAGTCAAGACTGACTCTTCAGACCTATTCCTTTCTTGTTCTTCAATCTCAATTGCACATTGAGTTTGTGTTGTAGGTATAGAAGTATATTCTTGACATATTTGAGCTTGTGTCCCTTCCTATGCTTTTGTTGCAACTTCTTGTACTGACACATTTTGCACCATTATGTTGATATTTTCCATTGTTGTCTCTTTCCTTTGGTATACTATAATGGGAAATATAGGCCATACGATAGTAAATTGAGGAATTTGAGTTATGGATTGTTTTCCTTCCTCTATAGATATCTTTTTTTCCTTCTCAAGTTCATCTATACTCACCAATATAGTATGACTGCATAATTGTGCCTTGGTGGTGGTTTCTAACAACATCTTCTTCATGTCCTCCTCTATAAGTGGATTGATGTTCTGAGCTCCAATATTAGAAACATCCTTGATCCTTACTATATCTATGTTGGCATACATTACATGTTTTGGACTGGCACTCAACATTTGTATATCTGGTGTACTCTATTCTATTTTTTGCTCACCTTCATTGTTGCTTGTGTATCCGCATTTTTCGTAGTGCCTTCCACATGTACATCTTTAGTAACCTCAATTACTTTTTGTTCACCTTTTTTTTCACCTACTTCAACAAGTATCTTCTCAATTTCCTTAGGTGTTATCAGTCCATATATTGACTTCCATATTAGAGTGGACTTTTGAACAACACCCTCAATATCCTTTTGCAAAATATCTATATTTAGGAGCGAATCTCCCTTTATATTTGTTAATGGCCTTTGACATTATGGTGTTATCCAATTCTAGAATAAGTTGATAAAGTGTAGCATCTATGATTTTCTTTTATATAGTGAGACTATACTTCCATTTTTGCTCAACTCTTGCACATAAACTTTTAGGTATAGAGTTGTCAAGCTCAATTGGAGTCTTCTTGAATGTTGCCATCATGGCATATATTGGCTCTTCCAATTAGTTCATCTTAGTATTTTCAATTTTTTCAAACTTAACATGTGTTAATCTAGATAAGTCAATATTATTCTTTATATTTTCACACATGTTGTCCAAATCAGAAGGACTGTGACTTACCACTTTAAATTAGTTGTTGTCATCAAATTTTATCCTCTATTCATCTGACTTAGCTGGAGCAATGTACTTTCTCCTTTGTCTCTTCATAGACTCATCTTCATGTGTAGCTATCCTAGTTATATTTGCTTTTGGATTTTCCACTTCTTGAACCTTCTTAGTAGTAACACTTGTGCTAGTCCTAGTGGTAGGAACTACAAGCTTAGGCTATGCAAATTTTACAAATTTATTTGGTTTTCTAATTGATGGACCTTTAGCTTTTACTTTCTTCTTTTCTTTGGTTATAGATGCTTCATTAGCTTCTTCTCCCTTGGCACCTTCATCAAGCTCAGCTTTCTCTTCACCTTGGTCTTCTACTTGACCTTGAGTAATGGTTAGTGGTGCTTGTGTAGGTGCATCTTCACCTCCTTCTTCATCATCATCATTTTCTTCTTCTTCTTCTTCCTCTATCCCGTCACCAAATCTTTCTTTGAGTTTCTTAACAATTTTTTTCTTATTCCTTATTACAAAGGTTGTCTTAAAATCCATGGTTATATTTGACTTGGCTATATCATAGATACCAAAATTTGTAGGTTCTTTATCTACTTCTTTAGCTACTAAAGTGGTAATTTTCATAGATGCCTCATCCACATTTATCTCATACCCTAGAGGTTTTAACCATATTTCTCTTGGAACTATAGCCTATACATATGTTAAATTAGTATCAACTAGAAAACAAGCATCATTAAAATGCTTCTCAAATAGTGACACTAGAATCCTATGTCTTTTTTTTTGAATTGACTTCTCAAAGTCTTCAAAGTAGCTAGTCATTATAGACTCAAAGTTTTCCTAAAGTTTCTCAATGTATTCTCCTATCTATACTACAATATATCTATTTATCTTCCACGCAAATTTACCAAAAGAAGGGAATGTGTTTTGTATATAGAAAAAAATATACATACAAGTATTAAACCAAACTTGCACTATGCTCTCTTGGTTTTCCTTATGGCTCCCAAGTTTTCTAATAACTATTGTAACTGAAACTCAACAAGGTCATAGGAGTGATCCATCTTGACTATCTTGTAGCCTACATCAACATCAATGCAATGTACATTGTTCAATCTACTAGATTGAAATAATTAATATGCAATTATCCTTACTACAAAAGCAATTAGGGGATAAGAAATTGTGTCTATGATCATTTCTCTCTTATTCCATACTACCCATGTATTTTTCTCAATAAACTCTTTTGCATCACTTCTCATGGTCTTAGGTCTATCTAAGGTTGGATATCCTATTGTTAGAGTAATTATTTGTTTGCACTTATTAATTAAATCACTTTTATTTAATTAATTAAGTTGCCTATTACTCTAGTTTGCTTAAGCTATCTTTTAGGTGCATATAATTAATATTTTATTAATTATATTGTACAACCTAGCTTTTTTAGGCTTTATGTTACCCTTTTTAGGGTTTTGATCTCCTTTTATAAGGATTGATCTCCTTTGTATTCAATTATCTTTTCCATTTCTAAAAATACATTAGCATATTTTTTAGAGCAAAACCCTTTGCCTCCTCTTGTCTTTTTCTTCTGTGACAGGTTTTTGCATGCAGGGATTCGAAGGCTTTGTGGATTTGATTGGCTTATTTTCTCAAATCCTTCATGGTATCAGAGCCAGATCTGTTGTAGCTTGTTCAGTGTTTCAAAAAAAAGGGAGAATAAGGGTTTGGCAGATCAGATCTGGTGATTTTTTAGGTTTTTTCTGAGAAAATAGGGGGGTCACTAATTTTTAGAGCAGTTTGAGGCCAAATAGACCTCACAGATGGATTCAGAAGATGTCAAAACCCTCATTTTGATATAAAATTTGTCCGATTTGGACAACGTTGATCTGGGAGGCAAAAAAATTTTGCCGTACAGGGCCGTACGGCCTCTGCACGCAATTCGAGACACAGAAAATCAAAAAAATTGCAAAAAAATATCAAAAGTAGTTTTTTTAACCCACAGTAGTTTGCTAACCACAGCGACACCGTTGGCGGTTACTGCCCAGAGGCCAGCAGTGGCTCCGCGGCGGCTCCGCCACAGCGGCACCTCCCGCCCTCCTCCGCCGCCTCCTCTACTCCGCCTCCGCCAGCTTGGGTGGCATGATTTTAAAAAAAATATTTTTTAGTTTTTTAATATTTTTTTATTAAAAAAATAATTTTTCATGCATTTTCAAAGGCCCTGGAGGTTTTTCTTCCGTAACTCGAGCATACAGTCGTATTTTTTCAATCTGAAAAATGCACCGAAAAGCTAGTTCTGAGACAGAGATATTGGTATAGGTTTTTTTGTGTTTTGATGTAGTTTGGTTGCCTGTTTTGTCAGTCAAAGCTGGATGTTCTATTTTGCACTCCGAGAGGCGTATCTTGAGCTTTTGATCTTCGATTTTGGACTTCTTTATATCGTTGGAAAGCTCTTTCTGTGCTCTTTCCAGTGATGCTAGTTGTTGTTCCAAATTCTATTCTAGGCACATCCTATTTAGTCTTTTGCATTTTAGCATTCTGGTGGATATTCGGTTTGTTTCAGGTCCGAAGATTGATTTTGTTGCTTCAGTTGCTTCATTTTGAGCTCTACCTTCTATTGTTTCAGCCTTATGTCTTTTCTAATCATTTTTGATATTTATTGCAAGCATTTTTATGCAACACACTGAGATAAAGTGCCACTCTTGCGTTTCGAGATCCTTTTCATCATTGTGATTTGTTGTACTCGCACTATTATATAAAGTGCCATGGGGGGGATAGTTGTTTGCCACTTATAGGCCCTCTTTCTTTTTTTCCTCATGCAGTGTTGATGATACATGCCTTTATTGGTGTCTGTACCTCACTCTCAATGTGTCTAGTTCCTGTGTTGGAGGAGATTTTTTGGCCCACCTTTTCAGCTGCCTGTCACCTCACCTGCCTTAAGGGGAGGTTATATTGTTGTTCTACACTTCTTTGGTTGATGGTTCGTTGGTGTGAGCTATGTATTTAGTACCTGATCCTACATACTAGGTGATTACAGTGGGTGGCTACCTATGCATTTCGGTGAGATGGATCATCTACCATATAGACATGCTTGATTTGTGCCTTCTATTTCCATGGAGGTTCTATAGATCAGCATTTTGATAGAGTTTTGCAATTCTTCATGCTTCAATGATTCTCTTCTGATCTCTTTGTTCCTTCTTCTGGAACATTCTTTGCTATCTCTTTTTGGAGTAGGGTTTTTCCCATGTGGTTTTCTCTATTTCTCCTCTTTATAGAGATTTTTTTGTAATGGGGTACCTGATCTGGCCTTGTTGTCGGGACCCAATTCTCTTTCATAGTTGTGCTAGGTTAGCTTCCTCCCAAGCTTC
Source organism: Cupressus sempervirens (assembly GCA_028749045.1). Lineage (NCBI taxonomy): Eukaryota > Viridiplantae > Streptophyta > Pinopsida > Cupressales > Cupressaceae > Cupressus > Cupressus sempervirens. The sequence continues at coordinate 728,648,436 of CM053791.1, read as the reverse complement.
ACTTAAGGGGGGGTGTTAGAGTAATTATTTTTTTGCACTTATTAATTAAATCACTTTGATTTAATTAATTAAGTTTCCTATTACTCTAGTTTGCTTAAGCTATCTTGTAGGTGCATATAATTAATATTTTATTAATTATATTGTGCAACGTAGCTTTTTTAGGCTTTAGGTTACCCTTTTTAGGGTTTTGATCTCCTTTTATAAGGATTGATCTCCTTTGTATTCAATTATCTTTTCCATTTCTGAAAATACATTAGCATATTTTTCAGAGCAAAACCCTTTGCCTCCTCTTGTCTTTTTCTTCTGTGACAAGTTTTTGCATGCAGGGATTCGAAGGCTTTATGGATTTGATTGGCTTATTCGCTCAAATCCTACACCTATTACCCTCTACACAATCCTCTTGGTGATTTTTGTAGGGCGGTCCTCCAACCATACAAAATTGTGATGAATTCTACTAAGAACAATATTAATCCATTATGTTTTGAACATGTTTGTAAAATCTAGGGCACAAGTTAACCCTTTTCTTTCTACAACCTTGAATTCTTCTTTCAATACACCATTCTCACATAATTTTCCATAAATGTCTCTTATATCCATGTCACCTATGCTACCCACCTTATATGTGTAACAAAATCTTACATCTTGAATCATTAAAACATTGGTGGTATCATGGATAATGCACTAGACAGGTCTTGTTTGTATGCAATGTCAGAAATTGGTTTAAATTTTAGTTGTCTGATCTCATTACTAATTAATTGAACATTCAAAATTTCCTTTTCCTCTTTAACCTTGGAAGAAAAGGAACTAGACACCATATTTGATACCTAAGGTTTGCAAAAATTTAAACAACATAGCTTGACACACGATAAATACCTTCACAAATTTGATGAATGGTTCTGAACAATGGTTGAATTCACTCTACAAATGCTTGGAATAACCTCTCCAATTCACCTTAATCTTTTTGTGCTATCATCAATCTTGAATAATTAGAAAATAGGTGTTTGATGAGTATAGGCACTTCCTCCACAAAATTCATAAGTATCAAACTACTAGAAAACACATTTTCAATGGGAAAGAAGAGACAACATCAAAGCCACAAAGAGTGACACCTCACCCATGGAACTTAGAATATGATATAATAAATTGTTGAGGTAATTTCATTCCATATGATAGTTTTTTTTTTTTAAATTTATATTTTGATATTGTCTTTTGTTTATTAACAATGTATTTGATGCCTGTGAAGGTTGTCAAGGCAACACTGAGCACCTTTTAAAGGGACTAAAATGTTATCTAGAACTTAGTAGGTTTCCTTATTATCAAAACCTACAAATCATGCATTTTTTTTATACAAATATAATAGACATTTTGGAAAATATTGAATGGAAGGCATCACAATTTTTTTTTTATCAAAATTTGTAGTGACATTCATGAATCCAATCATGTGCTAAAAAATTTCATTTGGTCAAATAGAAATCAAGATTGGATTAATATAAGTGCCCTTCCTCGATTATTAACAAATCATAAAAGTGATGCCATAAAAGAATTCATACAAAATCTCAATTTATCATAGGATTTTCCACAAACATAAGTAGTCTCATATCAAAGAAAGGTGATTTTGAGTTAGGGTTGAAAATGCATGATTGACATACCTTCATCAAGGTAAGTCATGTTATTCTCTAATTACAACAAAACCACATGTGCTTTCAATTGTATTCTATTGGAAAATAATGAAATCTTTAGTTGATAATTGATGTAGTATGTGCTACCCCTATCTCTCCCTGAGAACTTTGACAATAACATCAAACAAGTGATATATGATCTTGGAAAATACATGAGGTAACCAATGATGTATATTCATTTTGTTAGATATTTATTATATTCATGCTTTGTCTAGTATTCATATATCTATGTCTTGAATCTATTATAGGTGGTTATCATCCAAGGAAATCATTAAATAAAGATATAAAATATTAGAAGACAAGAATTTATCAACTAATGTGTGGAATGGATAAGTGTCTACCTACAAATTTTTCCATTCCACAAGAACACTATAACCTCATACACCAAGTTGAGGAGATTGAATTGTGTGGACCTATATAAGCTAGGTCAATGTGGATGGTTGATCGACACTTAAAATTTTTGAAGGCATTGGTTTGACAAAGAGAACATTCTAAAGATTCTATGGTGGAGGAATATATGGTATACCAAACTATGGTGTATGTTACTCAATTGGTTTATGAGATAGTGTTCTTGTGGATTGGAAAAAGTTGTAGGTAGACACTTATACCATATACCAAGTTGAGAAGATTGAATTGTGTGGACTTATATAAACTAGGTCAATATGGATGGTTGAGCGACACTTAAATTTTTTGAATGTGTTGGTTTGACAAAGAGAAAATTCTAAAGATTTTATGGTGGAGGGATATATGGTATACCAAACTATGGTGTATGTTACTCAATATCTTCACAATCTTGCAGTAAAACCCCAAATAGATTGCATTTGGGATCCCAATTCCATAAAGAAATTTCAAGGGGAGTACTTGTTGGGGATTAGTAAATTGAGGAAAGTGAGAGCTAATAAACTACAAGATTTTATTGTAGTTAATTATTTCCTAATATTTTAGATAAATCATTCATAAGTCATATACTTAGTTTTTTATAGCTACTTGAAAGTGGGATGCACTACCTTTGTATACTATAGACAATCAAGATTGGATGATGATATGGATTGAAAAATGTCAACAATTTGGTCATACATTAACATGAGAATCTTCATCTTCATTGGTTAAATAAGATCATCACAATGGAGATTCCAATGTTACACAAAGGGAGATAGATTTAGCAAATGGTTTAGGAGATCTCCTAGTATGTTGAAATTTGTTAATCACCTGCATGTTTGTCAACTCATGATACAATAATTTTAAGAAATTTGACATATTATTGCAGGTGAAATACCACAAGGCTATATTATGAAATGGTTATAAATTTTGCATCAATAATTTGGATGACACAAAGAAAACATGTAATTCTAGGATAAGTGTAGTATTTTAGGTCGCTAATATTTCTTCTAGAAATGACTTACATCCTTGAGAGTCTAAAAAAATTGACACTATGGCATCTTGGATGATATGCTTGAGTGTAACTTTAATTCTTTCAAATTAGTTCTCTTTGTTATCAAATGTTTCATGCTATGACTTAATTAGAATAATCTTGATAGAGCTATTATTAAACATGAAAATGGATTTCCAATTATTAATACAAGATTTTTTGAGCTAATTAGGGATGAGCCTTTTGTTCTTCCAAGGCAATCTAAGAAGGTGTTTTATTTGGAGGTTCCACATAAACTAGGTTGATCATTTGTTGTTATACATGATCCAAGAGGAATGCTAAAAAATTATAATGTGATGGAATAAGAAGACATTGAGGAAGAAGAAGGAGAAGATGATGTAGATGATGGTCATGGTTGAGAGTTAGTCGATCATGATCTTCCTAATGAAAATTTTCTTGAAGAAGAATATGAGGAAGATGATGTTGCACCTACTACTACTAATGATGATGATGGTCATGATGTTGATAATGATAATGATGATGCTACTAAAGATGATGATGATCATGATGATGATAATGATGATGATGATGTCACTAAAGATGATGATCATCATGATGAGATGGATGAAGATGATCAATGACATGAATTAAATATATAGTTATGTGATCAAATCTTATGCTATTTAATATTGATTTCTTGATAGAAATGTATAATTATGTGATCAATACTCAATCTGACTAATTTGTGATGTACCTTTTAACATTTTTTATTTATATGTGATGCTTATTGTTAATGTGATATGTTCAGACTTACTGTTGGTGCTGATTTCATATTTATGTTTTGTGTGATGCTACCACCCTTGGTCAAATTAAGAAGTAATGGACTACGAACATTTTCAACCCAACTTCTCTTGAGAGTCCTTTATTGACAACATAAAATAAAGGTAAGGAATACAAAAAGTACATAATGATTATGATGATCATATATTGCACTCCATGTTGTCTACTTTGTAATATTTAGTATATGTATCATGATCTTTTTTAACTAACATAACATAATTGAATTGCATACATAGGAACTTGAACCACTTTCACAAGAATCCCACATAGTCTCATGGATCATCAAGCATAGCTCAATATGCCCTATAGATCAGGTTAATGTCTTTATCATTTACACGATATCTTTCTCACTGCTAGCTATCTCCCTCAAGCGAGGATAATATAAGAATGGAAGAAGAAAGTGAGACATGTAATATGTCCACATCAAGGAGATCAGCTAGAGGCCAACAAATCAAAAATAAAATCAATAAATGCATGAAATATATCCTTGCTCAAGGGGTCTCATGTTCTTATGATGATGAGAGAAAAGGTGAATCTAAGGTGCTCTTTAGGTACCAACACCTACAAAGACAGTAGGTCTCAAAGGGTCTTCCTCCAATAAACATAGATTTTTGTGTTGGGGAGAGGATATATCACATTGCACCATTTTCATTACATAGTTTGAGCCTATTTTCCATGGATGGCATCAAGGTCTCTTAAATCAAAGTTGTCAAATTGATGGATTATGTCAGACCTTGTTATGATTATAGTAGTTGGATGCAAATTATTAGATATAAAAAAGTATGTGTAGGTATGCACTCTCAAAAAATTATATAAAATAGAAAGAGAATAAAAAAATCAAAAGATAAACTTTATACATTGACAAAAGGCCAAGAGCATAAGGGAATATTACAAGTTTTATAAATAGCATGCAACATATGTCAACTATTAAGTAACCCGATTGCATATTTGAGGTGCATGAGGGAAATTGCATATTTGTATGTGAAATAAAATTAATACATGCAAGGGAAGAGATTCATATTGATTGTAACTTGAATCACACATTTACAAACAAAGCCTCTATCATGATCAAGGTGGTACATACTATGCACCATTTAAATCAACCTCTAATCATTGACTCCAATACACCATAAAATTATTAAGTTTTTTTGGTAACTTTTCTAAAAGTATATGTTAGTATTTTTCTAGTTGTAAACTATTGGTACTATATGTTAGTCTTTTTCTAGTTGTAAACTATTGGTACTATTCAATTAATTGAGCATAATTAGCTCTATTTTTTTCATAAATAATTGGATTTGTTTGAACATGTCTTAATGAATCTTTGTTGAAATATAGGTCATCTAAATTATCGATCAAAAACCACATAAACATGATGATGATGATCCTCATGGCACTTCTTCTTCTTGACAAGTAAAACACATTAGTATTTTCTATTATTTTTTTCCTCACTATTGTTTTGGAGTAATTTTAAATATAGTACTAATAATATTGTTCTCACAAATGAGTACTACTCAGAGTAATGGAAAGGAACATGGGTCATTCTTTAAGGAGGATTCCATAGTCCATAGAGGAGGATATGTTCACTATTAATTTCACATCAACCCCTAAACCTATGGTTGCAGTTCAAAAAGCCCTCCATAAAATTTCATTAGAATTGTAGTGATTAGGATCTTAGCATCCTCGGTATCCTCAATCAATGAGGAGAGGGATTAAATTGATGCATCTAGCTAAAATTTATCAATTATAAATATAATTTTTAACTGTAACAAGATATCAATAATAATTTATATATTATAATATTTTATTTATGTCATTAACTAAAATATTGACATGTTTTTTTATAGGTTTTTCTAATTGGTGATGTACCTCATGGCCTTGATGAGGGTGCTTCAAGTGGTTCAAGTAAATGACATGTTCTATCCTCTAATTATATTTTTCTCAAAAAATAATTATGCTCTAACAATCTTATCCATAATTTTTTATGCTACAACAATATTATTCTTTAGCACTTGTTAATGATCCATGTTGATGCCACCTACAATAAGGAATAAAATGCCAAATTTATTGCTGACTGGAATGTTTGTAACATGCGACATGGCCACAGATGGTATTGTACCACCAATGAGTACATAGATCCCTCTTTTCCTTTATCATTTTTCATCTGTATATTTTACTTAATCTATATGTTCTTTTGTGGGGTCATTTTGAAAAATTGGATTTATTTTATACAATAAGAGATTCCACACAAAATGAGAAGGAATTTCCTAGATGTACCCATATTAAATGTATAAGAATAGTGGAGGATTTTGTCTTTCTTGTGAGTGATAAGGATGGACTTCCCTTGATAGTTTCCTAGGTTCTATGTACTTTAAAGACTGGTCATTTTTTTAACCTTATACTCATAATTAGGCTACTTGAGAAGCTAGGACATTAATTATTGATCCCATGATTATTTTTTTGGGAATAATTTTTTCTATGAAAAATTTAAAGATGAGTTGTTACATATATTCATATCCACCATACATGAAGGGTGGAGCATTCTACCTGATCTGAAATTCCCAATCCACTTTTTAGATTTCATATCTTTCCTAGAATACATTTATGTATGAATCTAATAGTTTTTCTTCTTCTTAGAAGGTGACTATCCCAAACTTGAGAGTCAAAGGAGGCTCTCATTGATATTATGATAAACTATTTTGGCCCTCAAGCATTTTAGAAATTAGGCTACTTGAGAAAGAAAGGAATATTTTGAGGTATATTAGAGACCACTACATGGTCACATTAGAAAAGAACCCTAACTATGAGTGCCCCCCCCCACTTTTTTGTTTTAGAGTGGGAGAATCTTAAATTGGATGGGGCGGAGAGATTTGAAATACTTAAAGAACATGGACTACCACCCAAGGAAAGAAGATATGTGATATTGAATGTAATCACATATCTACTAATTTCTCTTTCTCTTTATATGATCTAATAAATTTCAAACTTTTTTATATAATTCTTGATACATCCAAGGAAAAAACAATTCAAGAAAATAAAAGCACGGGAAACACAAGCTTAACTATGGTGGTTACTCAAAACTTGTTATATGAGTAATAAGTATTAGTATATGAAAAATAGTATGTAGATATTTATAAATTGCTATCAATTTGGTTTTGATGAAATAATTCAACAAAATTTCTCCATACCAATGACTAATGTAGGGCATGAATTTGAAGAGAAAACTCTTAGAAGAGGACAATAAATTAACTTAGAAACATAGCTATGGAGTCGTGGCTCAAAGGTTACAAGCTGAAATGAGTACACAACATTTTACTAATGGATCCATTTCAATATTTGAAAATGAATATAACTTTAATAATTATTTTATTTTATGTTAATTTTCAACATAAATTGTGTAATGCCCCGCCCGGAGATCCTTGGAAACAAGGATTCAAATCAAGCCAAGATAATTTTTTTTTTTTACAAGTATGAATGCACAAGACAACATCATACAGGGATCACAAAGATCGCAACAGAAGACTTCAACACAATCCCGGCAACTAATGAATCTCCAAACACCACTACCAAACTAAGTACGTGGTTCCTCCCAACCGTCAATAGCATCATAAGACCATCGTGGGTCCTAGCCATCCCCCGCGCGTAACATCCCAAGCCACTGACCAAATCATCGGTACTTTCGTAATAGGGACGTCACTACTAAAAACATGCAACAATATAAGCACAAGGAAATCTAACATGCTAGTGATAACGCATAAGATAATCCTACAGTAGATAACATCACCTATCACATGCTAAACAGTAGCAAGCAACAGATATACTACTAAATCAAATAACGTCATATAATCATATGCTAAACATCATGATAAGGGAATGCGTCAAGTAAACTAACATCATCTAAACATGATATACAAGCATCCCAATGAAAGCATAAATCACAAGAAAGCATACTCCAAAACCTGAAGTACCAAGTGAAGACATCCAGCAATGGTCGCACTAGGACAAAAGATCATCTCTGTACACCGATCCCTAGCAGTGGTGAAGGTAGCTACGCCTCCCAACCACGTGGCACCCGTAGGTCCACACCCGCCATGGTGATGGAGATAATGATCCAAAAACAAACACACAAAAGAACATCCATGGCTAACACTCATGCCAAATAGTATGATGGCTGAACCAAGAACCTAAGACAATGCAAGGAGTAAAGGTCCTGGTCAGACACTCAAAAGGCTACTAAGTAGGGGCTGACATCATGGAGAGTCGCTTGGCATCGACAAGCCCAAGCTCAGATCGTGCGTTTCAACTCCTCAACGGAGGGCCCCGCACACACATTTTATTATCTTAAGTTTTATTATCAATCACACATTTTCTTTAATTATCACTTATTTAAAACTTCCTCTGCCAACCCTATGGGACTAAGGTCACCAGGATGCAAGATAGAAGCCCCCTCCATATGCTACCCTACCCTACCCATGCTCATCCTACGACAAGTGCCCGTGGGCATGCATACTCCCATCCCAACTCCAATGATCATAACTTCTGGCAAATTCACGGAAGATCGAGCCTCGCAAGTCACCCAACAAATGTACGTGCACGTACTTGTGTGTGGTGCACCACCATCACAAAGATCATAACACAAGGACAGGAATGAGAACATAATGCAAAGAAAACACCCAACTAAAATCAACATAGGAAGGACGGATTCTACAGGAATCCCAAAGCCAATAAAATCATACATCATGAAATCACTCAACCGGCCTCAATCCGAGAGTATGGATTCTACACGAATCCCAATGATGTAACAAGACCGAAAGTCATGAACTTACTCAACCGGCCTCAATCCGAGAGTATGGATTCTACATGAATCCCAATGTCCATGAAACAAGACAAAGGTCCAAAAAAAACCATAACGAGTATAAAATCACTCAACCGAACACGTCGGGGGTACGGATGCAACACACATCTCAATGCAACATAAAAGTGCAAAAGTGGTCTAACTGATATCCAAATGAATCATCCAAGTCCACGACCCACATTGTGCCAAGAAAACTCGAGAAAATAGGGCGGCACACAAAATGAGGTAAAAATCCCAAATTTTGGAAAAACTTCAAAATTAAAACCCATTTGGCCTTTGGGTTCAAAAATCCCAAAAATCCAAAAATAAATGGAATCGAACACTGTATGCAAAAACGGCTAGCATAACGACGTAAAATCCTAAACCCTCATCTCAAAAAATAGGGAAATGTTCATACCCGCCCAACCGGGTAGAACTAACATACAGAAACGGAGGGGAACACTAGTTCTTAGCCTCCAAACAAATAGCTACCAAAAACAGAAGCTGAAATGAAGTAGAAACAATAAAACAGGAAAGCCCTACCTCACAGCCAAAAGGGAAAAATGGGAATCTGAACCATAAAATAAATATCTCGCAGAAGTAGGCAAAAATTGCGGCAATCCAAGGTTTCCTCGAGCTGGATCCAACGAGCCCAACCTCGCGACGATCCCACGCCCGTAGCTCCCACAACGAACAAAATAGTAAATCCTCATGAAGAGGATTTTGGGTTTTACTCTCCAACTTTCCAATTTGAAAGTGAGAAGTGGGGAATTAAATTCCTCTTTGGATACTTATTCACTTTTCAGGTGAATAATCGATTAGGGCAAATAACCAGCCAACCTAGTTAAATCTTGAATCCACCCAAACGAAAAGAGGCTATTCCTATAAATAGGAATTCATCTATGGCAAAGCTGCCAGAAATTAAAATAAAACAATTAAAAAGCCCGAAAACTCAAAAACACATAAATCTCCTTAATAACTTTCGCGACAATGCGAACCTCTAAATACACAAACACGCTTACTGGTCTAATCACATAATGCAAATGAGTTCAGATTTAATAATCACTGAAAGGTTTAATTTAAACATTTTAATAAAGGATACGTCAACCATATAAGGATGAAATTGGTAAAATATGAATGGCTGAATCACTAACTCCATGTGCCACTGCCAGGGATATAATCATGCACGCTAAATAACACGATCAAGTGCAATTGCATATAATAACATAGCCAAAGCAATAAATGCATTAAATCACCTAATTTAACCATTTATTTAATTATATTAAAATAATCTATTTACATCACTCACATTCGCATAAAGCATAACAACGTAGGAATGAAGTAAATAACCATAGCATTAAATCCATCACATAACAAAATCAGAGGTATGTCCAAATACCAGATAACCAGATATCATCATAAAACACACTGTCATCTCAAAATGGCATCATCATGTAATATGATTAACTGAACAACATAGTAGTCTAAAATCTATGATATTGAAATCAAAGTATAACATCTGACCCTTGGGTCATCTCAAATGTAAACATAACATGAGTAACAAATATCTCTCTAATCATAAATATAACAAGGTAGATGTCCACAGCACATAACCAAAGAATCCAACTAGAATAATCCATTTCTAATCATTAATGCATTTAATAAGGCACTTAAAACACATAAACAAACACAGTCATAAACATGACTAACCATTGCTATAGGAACCTAGTCTAGTGTAGCATGGTAATAGTACACAGTGCAATCTCTACACACATCTCAGGGTAATTATAGAACAACCTCACGATACCACATCCATCCTGGTAACCACTGGCACAAACCTCAGTGAACCAAAAATCACATCATAATCTCAAAGATCATTCAAAATCATAATCAAAGCAACTGATACAGAAACATAAATCCGAACACCTCGATGGTGTAGACCACTCAGGGTCACAATCATGATCCATCACAAAAAAAGATCATCAAGGTTGCATCCATTAGGACAACTTACAAAAGTCAAATGGGAGAGGCACTACATCATCCCCCCCAAAGACTAGGCTTACTCCTGGAATCCTGCAATCCAAGAATAGAAACCAAAACACACAAGAACCAAATCAAAAGCGTGCAATAGGAATGACTCAAGAACTCTGTACAAGTCAAACCCAAATCACTCCAACAATACAAGGTAAGGAACAAGCCACTCTACCTTGTCAACAGGTGCCCAACCATGACATGCACCAACCACATGACCACAAAACCAGGTCAAAACACTAAGCACTTCCAACAAAAGTTGGAATCATGGGGAATAACCATCCCAAACTCCCAAGAATACTATCATGTCACACATGATCATTCTGGAATCCACGTAAAATCACCCTTAGAACCAAGAGGATAAAATTTTACCAACAAAAGGACACACTCCAAAGGACTACTCACCACCAAGTGTAGGAGCATAACACCTCTCCAAGGTACAAAAGCTCAACTAACATTGGGAACTAGGGTAACACAACCCAACCAAACAAGATATCACCTTCTCACAAGGTTCAAAGACTTTCATCAATGGACACAATCATCAAATGTCTGCATACCAACTCATGAGATGGCAACATGTGTCCAACGATACCATGTCCCTCTAGCACCATGCTAGGAAAACTACACCTAATCTACTGCTAAACTCAATCTCTAGCCTCAAGTCAACGGTTAATGAGAAAACTTGACTGAGACAATCCACATGAAGATATAAGTTTAGGGAGAAGGATACTACAGAGTATTAGGAGTGAGAGGGAATCTCTCTCTCAACCTCTACACTAACCAGTCCATGATGCATTAGGAAACTCACAATTTCACCAACCATCACATACTCACCTAAAAACACTAACTAAGCTAGTGGCATAACCACACTAGCCTACTCTCACAAGAGAGAAAAGAATATGGAGATGCGCCCAAGATAACATCCAAAAAGGAGAATCTAGACTCATCAAAGAACTAAGTCACTCCCAAAAGACAAGGCAACATCAACCTTGAGCAAGGAATGCTCACAAACCACACTACACCTCACAAGGGTGGTTCAGTGCAATAGGAAACACAAAAACCCAAGCACGAACTCCAACAAGTACCTAGTAGATTATGAAGACAAGATAACTCTTCCGTTATGAATAACATGAAGAGTTAAACTTCTCCAATGGCCATAAATACGATATGTCATGATTGAATTGGCCTCTACTCGAAAAGGTACTCAGAACATCAATCAACAACTCCAAAAGCCATAGCCTCACAGTCGGACTCAGATTGAATCCATTTGAAAAGCGTCGAAAAGATATCGACAAGGACTACAACATGAAGAAGCTAAGAGAGACCAAGACCTATGATCTGAGCCACCACTCAAATCAAAACAACAAGGACAAAACCAACTGCCTTGGTCACCAAGACAAGCAATGGACAAAATGTCCAAATCCACACAAGAACACACATGCCCAAAACAACATAAGGCATGGAATGAAAGGTAAATCACACATTGAAACTATCAATACTCCTCTTTCATAATTTCATTACTTAAGCATAACATAAGCACTAATGCATAATGAACTGAAAGATTTTCAAGTAAGGGTCCAAGAGTCACTATAGAACAAGTACATACCTTTCAATTTCTTTCAAAAATATCATTAAGTTTAATCACCATTTGAACCATTCAGTTACAATAAAAACTTTAGATCTAACAAAGACACACTAGCATGTTCTCCATGATATTATCCCTTGAACGTACTACCAGAGGTTCGAGATGAACATGATAGAGTCACAACACACAACTGGGCAGCAATAAAACACATCCAGAATAGTCATCATGAAACATAATCAAAAGCCCAAATGGGGGAATTGCTGATTCCAACAGTAAGTACCAAAAAGAGCTCATTTCAACAATAAGTCAAATGTGACAACTGCCACAAAGAGAGTGATAGATAAAATTTAATGACTACTCCAAGAGAGAAAAATACTAAAAACCAATGCTAGCCCAACAACATGAGGAAAGTACCTCTAGCTCAAATAAAATAAGGCATCAAACAAATCACATTACAGGTGATGACTGAGTATAGTCACACAAGAGGGATAAATCAATACACAATGCTAAGGAATACATCATCTGAGCATCATTAGAGAACACACTCACACACATCGAGCAATATCCCATCAGTAATCTGATGCATATGTAGAAAGCAATAATTTCCATGCAATGCAACATTTAAATATCCATCAAATTAATACAGTTTTACATAAGCTTAAGAAACAATTAGATTGGGGACTTAAGTCATTTACCCAAGGATATAATGCAAACCTATTACTTTGCAGTGATTCACAATAAACACTCATTTTCATAAAAAGGAACCATTTCATCATTATAACAACAAAATAAAGAATCACAAATAAGATTCATTCATCAACTCACAATGAGGAGAAAGCAAGGAACAATGCACCTAACTCCATAAGGAGAAACAAAGAGGCTCTCAAAGCCAACACATGGACACCAATCAGTGGTTCCATCCAAAGAGGTTCACACAAGCAACCAACCAAACAAGGCACATCGATCCCACCTACAAGGCCAAGAAGACTCACTTCCTTCTCCACACATTGCTCTAGTTGCATCTACTGGACAAGCAAGTCCATCATGAGTAGATACCAAAGAAACAAATATCACGAGTTCTCACCGAGACACTCGCACTCAACCAACGCAGCAACAACTACAAGAGCAACATAACACAGAGATCCCAATGTTTGAACATGGGCTCTGATACCAAATGTAATGCCCTACCCGGAGATCCTTGGAAACAAGGATTCAAATCAAGCCAAGATATTTTTTTTTTTACAAGTATGAATGCACATGACAACATCATACAAGAATCACAATGATCGCAACAGAAGACTTCAACACAATCCTGGCAACCAACGAATCTCCAAACGCCACTACCAACAGACACACCCAAACAAAAGCCAACAACCACCACAACAAGATGAGGGCACAAAAAATGACCACTCATCAACAAAACACCAAGCTAGGGTAAAATGCAGAATCCTAAAATTTGGCTAAGCCTGAAATCCTGAAGCCCTGAAAATTGGCTAAGTCTGGATTTTTGAAGCCCTGAAATTTCCTAGAATCCATAACTTATCTCCGAGAGGTCTGAAACCTATCTCAAATGATTTGTCGCATATATTAAAATATATCTTAAGTATAAGAAATTAAATATACATCAACTTATACTTCAACGATATATTTTAAACCCCTAGGAAATCTATTTTGAACTAGGAAGGTGTAAAAACCAAAAGGGTGTCCAAAACCAACTTTCAAACTTTCATCCGACAAGCCTAGATAGCCCCTGTTTCTCACGTGAGAAAGAAAACTGGTCTAGAGTTTCGCGCGAGATCTTTCACCGCTTCACACGAGAAAGTGCGCACTTCACGTGAGAATGTAAATCTTGCGCGACGCATAGGAATCCTCGTGTGAAGCTCAGTAGTCCTCGCACGAAGTGCACACTTTCTCGCGCGAAGCGGTGAAAGATCTCGCGTGAAACTCTAGACCAATTTTCTTTCTCGTGCGAGAAATAGGGGCTATCTAGGCTTGTCAGATGAAAGTTTGAAAGTTGGTTTTGGACACCCTTTTGGTTTTTACACCTTCCTGGTTCAAAATAGATTTCCTAGGGGTTTAAAATATATCGTTGAAGTATAAGTTGACATATATTTAATTTCTTATACTTAAGATATATTTTAATATATGCGACAAATCGTTTGAGATAGGTTTTAGACCTCTCAGAGATAAGTTATGGATTCTAGGAAATTTTAGGGCTTCAGAAATCCAGACTTAGCCAATTTTCAGGGCTTCAGGATTTCAGGCTTAGCCAAATTTCAAGATTCTGCATTTTACCCCAGCTTGGTGTTTTGTTGATGAGTGGTCATTTCTTGTGCCCTCATCTTGTTGTGGTGGTTGTTGGCTTTTGTTTGGGTGTGTCTATTGGTAGTGGCGTTTGGAGATTCGTTGGTTGCCGAGATTGTGTTGAAGTCTTCTGTTGCGATCGTTGTGATCCCTGTATGATGTTGTCATGTGCATTCATACTTGTAAAAAAAAATATCTTGGCTTGATTTGAATCCTTGTTTCCAAGGATCTCCGGGCAGGGCATTACAAAGTGATTATATTTTTTTAATGTTAGAAAATAATGATAACAATGTGCATAACATTGGAATGCAACCTGCAAGCAATCTTGGTACACCACCCAAATGTGGTGAAGTTGTTCGATCAGATGTGCATCATAGTGGTCAAGGTATATATATTTGGTATTTTATTTTTTTTATATTAATAAAAGTAAACATCTAACATATATTTTAGGCGAGGGGGGAATGAGCTTCCACCTAAACACTTGCCATTAATTATTGTAAGCACAAAAAGATTTCAAAGGAGATGGGGTGCACACATTTGTGTGTGATTTCACTATTGATGAACTCATTGTTGAAATTCCTCCAACTTCAATTGAGATTGTTACAAAGTACTATGATCATTATTGATTTTACTAAAAATTCTAGAATCTTTTTGTTGGTATCATTTTTTTAGTATGAATGATGATAATATTCATTTGGGGGAGTATCCTAAGCATTGGTGAGCATGTGGCATGATTGACATGTTGTATTCATGATTGTATTTGTCATTGATGACAACATAGTGAGGTTTCTATGAAGAATGGCATAGTAGCAAACATAGATCATGGTCATATAGATAGAGGTTTGATGTTTAGGTGATGCATGGTTAAGGACATTTTCTATATTGTATCCTAATAATGAGGTTATGTGTGCATCAATTAAGTCAAAGATATGTAGAAAATATGTGTGATTTATAGAGAGAAATACATAGATAGAGTACTTGATACATGGTTTTTGATGATTGGATTGTATCTCCTAATAGAGATAGAATCAAAATATGTGAATTTATATAGTGATAGAAGATGATCTGATGATGATGTTAGTGAGTGCACAAAGTCTAGAGTCATACATGTGAGAAGTTGTAAATAATGTGAGTTGGCACTATTATGTGATTATGAAATAATTAATTATCTTAATATGGTCTTATTATAAACAATTGGAAAAGCCGAAAGGCTAAGTAAAGGGATTATTTTGAGGACATGGTATAAAGGAAATATGTTTTCCTTGTTTGAGAAAAGCATGTAGTAATTAAGGAGTGTGAACAAGAGTAGAGTGTTAGGTAGATGTGAGTAAGCAATTGAAGGGATTATTGGATGCAAAGTTGGTGATCTGGTATCCAGATTAGAAGAAGAAGAGAAGTCTGATTGATATGGTAGCACAAGTATAATTCAATTCTATTATTCTATGAGAAATAATATAGAGGTTATTTTGGATAGTGGGTTCATTGGTCTTGTCCCTGAAGCTATTTAGACAGTGGGTCCATCTACCTTCTACAACTCCTAATAGGGTTGGAATCTCCTAATAAGGATTCAAAGTTTCTTGATAGGGACTAATATGTACTAAATGTATTTCATAGACTCCTAATAAGGTTCATCCTCTAACAAGGAATATTTATACTAGTACATCATTTTGTGGGTACCATCCCCACTTGGGTTTTCTCTCTGATCAAGGGTTTCCCTACTTAACATATATGGTGTTATTGTGTATGAGTATCGTATTATGGTTGTTGATTATATTGCTTATATGGTTAAGGATTAATAAGGTTGATAATTGTGATTGGATAACTAATTTACCCCCCACCCCCTCTCAGTTATATTGGTGAACTTTATATTATAACACATTCATTCTAAGAAATTTTTATTTTTTGTGATTCCAATAGTCTTAGATGTTGTTTTGCACTTTGTAATGATTATCTCTATATTAACATGACAAGGCTCACAAATGAAGGTTGTAAAACATAAAGGGGGCATAAGTAGGACACAAAGAGATTTGCATCATGGCTTACAATAAAAAATGGGTAGTTTTCAAGTGAAAGCAATAGTTAATTTTTTCGTTTGAAAATATTGCTCCAAGCTGTAAACAATAAATACATTTTCCTTTGAAAACTTATTTTTGATCAATCATTTGGTTATTAAAGATCTAACAAAATACATACTTTTGGCACTCCTCTTTCTACACATTTTGTGCTTCACTATTGGGCCCTATATATTTTAGGTATATACATAATTTTATCAAAAAAATTAGTAAGATTTCATTTTGTATATACATAGATTTGTTATGTATATTTAATAATAAAATTTACATAGAGTGGCGGTAGTAGTGTTAATAATACTAACTATACCATACTATACTATATAGAGGCATGATCATATCTTCCCTAAATTAATTGTGCATGTTTTTTAATCTTTGAAATGGTATCATACTGATCTTGGTTCATGATGGGGGAAAAATTGTCACTAAAGTTCCATTTATTTATGAACTCACTATATACTCATCACTTCTTATATTCTGACTTTTCAAATAATCCTCATGATGGCATCTATATAGATTAGTTTATGTATTTTATTACTTCCTCAAATGAACATAATCAATCACTTGCCTATATTATTGATTCTTATCACAACTAATTGATTTTTCCCTTAATTGGTACTGATTATTTAGTACTTTTAATGAACCATTTCATTCAATAAACATCTAGTCTAATTGGATATGCTCCTTATTTGTGAATTACTACATAGAATAAGTCATCATAATTGCTCAATTGTGTTAGCTCTAATTTGTGAATTGAATTTATCTAAATCTCTAATTTTACCCAAAGGTTGCACCCATTTTGAGAATTCACATGGTAATAGATGTATGTATAGATATAGAAAGTAGACATGTTTCTCCAAAAGTGGGAATTAGAGATGCATCATAACTAGTGGTACATATACCTAAACATTTTTCGTGTTGATTTATTACACCAGAGCTTGTGAATTTTCATTCAAAAAATAGAATTTAGTTAGAGGACACACATTTTGTGTCTGCAACAAAATATTTTTTTTACCTTTCTTCACAAGAACATCAGTTTGTATGAAATATATGTACATTGTTGTGCATTTATTCCAAAATGATCTACATAAATAGTTTGAAATGTCAAGTTCAAGTTTCTAGTAAAAGATTTCTATTTGTAGGAACATTTCCATATTACTGTTGTCAAATTTATACTACTTGAATAAAAAGAAAATAAGACCTATCCTTATCCCAAATTCTCAAAAGGAATTATACAAATTGATTAACCACAAGGAAGTGATCAATGCACAAATGGGTCAAGAAATGGACAATATGAAGAAAGGAGAAGATCTTATAATATTTTATATGGATAAGTATGTAATTGAAATCTAGAATAAATAGAAGGCAAATACTAACCTCAAAGTAGAAAAAATCTACAAAATGTAGGCATTTGATGTCTGTGTATAGTTTTAGGAAATTATGCAACTTGTTCTAGACTAGAAATGTCAAGATGGAGAAAACCCATAAAAATCTTGTCCTTTTGGAGGTAGGTCAATCTTGACCCAGATAGAGGGGCACAATCTTACCCTAGGGAATAATTGTGCCCCAAAAAGTTGACCTCGACCTGCACTACTATGACAAAATTTCTATTTATGGATCCTACAAGTTCGATGAAAAGGATATCCAAATCTGCACTTTAATTCACAATTCCACACCTGTATCTACAAGAAAATGGTTTGTTTGTTTGGATAGGGGGTTTTCCTTGGTCAAAATCTAGTTTGGAATCAACCTTGAAATGCAATTGAGATTTCAATATGAATAAACAAAGTAAATGGAACTATTCACCTTGCTTATGTTGAAATCCTTGTGGAGGATTTGAATCCTTGAATCCACAAGTATGAATGCTACAAATGAATGTAGAAATGAATGCAACATGTCTCAAATCAATGAAATTAGATCTTAAACACCAATATTGAATGGATATTTACATAGGAAAAGGCTTGGATGAATGTAGATGGAAAAATCTTCAACAAGAGGGCTCCATAGAGATTGAATCCTTCAGTAGCTAACAATGGAGATCCTTGATGAATTGAATGCTTGAAGACTTGAATGGTAGATCTTTACTTCATATTAGGTAGAAACTCTCATGAAAAGTAGATAATAACTTTACTCATAGATAGTTGATGTCAAAATGAGGGAAGAAGGCTTCCTTATATAGAGATCTAGGGCACAAACTTCTAGAGAAGGCCAAATTGGAAGAATTAAATCCCAATTAATATTAACCCCTAGAAATGGACCTATATTTAATGTTATATAAGATTTTATCATTCTGATGCCCAAAATGATCAATCTAGAAGAGAGAAAATGAGACTTTCCAAAGCCCAATACCTTGAAACTCCCAAAAATTAAAAATTGGACTTGGGATCAGGCATGAGGTCAACCCTACCCTAGGTTAAGGTTGAGGTCATCCTTGACCTAGGTTGAGACCATCCTTGACCTAGAAAGTCAAAGTTCTCAATTTTATAGAGAAAGTTGTCAGAAAGAGGCTGGAAATAGAGAGAGGAGCATAATAGGGGGAAATAACTATATCCATGCAAAGACATGAATCAAGGTGCTTAACATGACTCCAGACTACATACTCAAAGGGATAAACACTCCTACCATGGAAGTGCTTCCATTTTAATAGGAGAAATGGCTTTAAGAAAAACATAAACAACTCTACTAATTATATTTTCACTAGAGATGCCCCCAGATAAAGATAAATTAAGGGAAATACCACATAAACATATAGAGAACATAGAAGGGACCTACCTATTATAGTGTAAGTATGATCATAAGTTAATATATATGATATTATTACAAATGAATTGACATCATTCCCCAAAGAAAGTAGAACTACAATAAAAAAAATGAGGAAATATCACATAAGAGATATAAAGAAGAATCTTTTCAGACCATGACCTAGAGCCTAAGATGAATCAGTGTTGCCAAGTTGCAAATCCAAGAAAATTACACAAGGAAACATATGTAACAATAGAATAAGTACAACATAACATAAAACAACATTTGGAAGAGTAGAGATACATATAGAGGAATAGTACAAAAATTTCAATTCCTTTAGTACCTTGAAACAACAAGGATTGTATAAAAGAATCTAACAACATTTAGCAAACATATTATGGTAGAAACATAGTTCAATAGACAAACACACAAAAGAGGCTTCCATGATGGATAAGCCAATCAGGCATGACATCTACTCTCCCTATCTCATTCTATATCATTTAGGGAAGGAGGGTAACTCACAAGAGGGACTATATCCAACATAGTAGGAATTATAGCTTGTTCCAAACAAGGATCCTCTTGAGAATCACAATGTTCAATACTAGGTGTAAGTATTAATTTTGAGGAATGCATATTAGGTAAATCAATGTCAATGTCAATAATTTCATATTCATCATTAACATCATCAATATCAAAGATAGTATCTTCTAAATATAGATCAAGAAAAATAGGATCTAAGATACAAATACAATCATCAGAATCATACAACTTAACATCATTATTACCAACAATTTCTTCTAACACATCATGCATAGTTGTATCCAAAGAAGGTAAAGATTTTTGAAGTATAGAATTATGAGACTTAGCTTGAGCATGATGGCTCTTATGATGTTCATTAGTAGATCAATTATGTTTTTTCTTGCTTGAAATATGCTAAGAACTAGGAGAAACAATTACTATATCATCCTTTATAGGTCCTACAGGATGAATATCAGTAGATTGAAAAGCCACAAGAAGAGCTTGATTAATAGATGTAGAAGCCATAGATAAAGGAGGTATGTAAGGTGTAGGAAAAAGACCACAATTAAGATCCATAGGAGGTAAACTTAACTAGAGAATCTTATAATTCTTATAGGCTTGATATGAGAAAAAAATATGATTAGGTCGAGAAGGAAATGAATTAGGTGACGAAGGCCAAAAGTGTTAGATTGTGGTGACTGATCAGGAAAGTACTGTACATACTTCATAAATAGTGGGGTTCGGGGCATCAAAATTTTTTTTAGAAGTAGCCGACATGGTAGCCGACATATTATGGCCGACATATGGCCGACATGTTATAACCCTAAAGTGGTTTAATACTTGTATAAAAAGGGCTTAGGGTTGGGTATTTTTATGTGTGGTGATACGAAATTGGTTCTTGCGGCGGTATTGAGCTGTAAGGGATTACGGATTGTAATCAGGCTGTAATCACTGGATTGTAATAAGATCGGACTTGCTGTTTGGTGGACGTAGCCCAGGGATTGGGTGAACCACGTTAAATCTTGGTGCCTTGTGTTCATTTCTGTGTGTTCTATTATTTTTGTTATTGGTTATATTTGCATGTATTTTTTATTTCTGTCCGTGGTTTATCCTAACAAGTGGTATCAGAGCTTGGTTTTGGTTTGGTCATGGGTTCAAATCTCCCCGGTGCCTTCCCGACCCGCATAAGCACCTGGTATGCACGTTGAGGGGGAGATTGTTGGGTGATGCGACGCGCTCCCCAACCCATAGGTGGTTAATTATGTGGTGTTCCATGTTCACTAATAGTCATGGCTTTTGGTGCAACGGTAAATGGGCCCAACAAGTGGTATCAGACCCTAGTTGTTTCTTAGTTATCCTCTGCAGGAAAGTCTCACAGTTAAGTGGGAGTCTCACGGTTGAGTGGGAGAAATGGCAGATGATGGTAAGCTGAGGGTTGATAGGTTTAATGGGCAGAACTTCTAGTTATGGAAGATGCAAGGATGGCAGAAGATTTGATGAAAACCCTAGCGACACTATATGAAAAGCCCTCCGCTTCAAATAAGGTATTTCTCATGAAGCGTTTATTTAATATGAAAATGGCAGAAGGTGGATCTGTTGCAGATCATTTAAATGAGTTTAATACTATTACTAGTCAATTATCTTCTGTGGGTATCAATTTTGATGAAGAAATTAGGGCTCTCTTGATTTTGTGTTCTTTGCCTGAAAGCTGGAATGGCTTGGTAATGGCGGTGAGTAATTCTGTTCCTGGATCAAGTACCCTAAAATATGATGATGTGATCGATGTTATTTTAAGTGAGGAAACTCATAGAAAATCCTCAGGTGGATCTACATCAGGAAGTGCTTTAAATGCACAAAGCAGGGGCAGAACGACTGAAAGAGGAAGTAACTCTGGAAATCGTGGCAAATCAAGAGGAAAGTCAAAGGGGAGGAGGTCTCAATCAAGAGGACCAAATGATTGTTGGTACTGTGGGAAACCAGGGCACAAAAAGAAAGATTGCTGGACTATTGTTAGATTGTGGTGACTGATCAGGAACGTACTATACATACTTCATAAATAGTGGGGTTCGGGGCATCGGCCCGAAAATTTTTTTTTTGGAAGTAGCCAACATGGTAGCCGACATATTATGGCCGACATATGGCCGACATGTTATAACCCTAAAGCGGTTTAATACTTGTATAAAAAGGGCTTAGGGTTGGGTATTTTTATGTGTGGTGATACGAAATTGGTTCTTGCGGCAGTATTGAGCTGTAAGGGATTACGGATTGTAATCAGGTTGTAATCACTGGATTGTAATAAGATCGGACTTGCTGTTTGGTGGACGTAGCCCAGGGATTGGGTGAACCACGTTAAATCTTGGTGCCTTGTGTTCATTTCTGTGTGTTCTATTATTTTTTTTATTGGTTATATTTGCATGTATTTTTTATTTCTGTCCGTGGTTTATCCTAACAAGTGGTATCAGAGCTTGGTTTTGGCCTAGTCAAGGGTTCAAATCTCCCCGGTGCCTTCCCGACCCGCATAAGCACCTGGTATGCGCGTCGAGGGGGAGATTTTTGGGTGATGCGACGTGCTCCCCTACCCATAGGTGGTTAATTATGTGGTTTTCCATGTTCACTAATAGTCATGGCTTTTGGTGCAACGGTAAATGGGCCCAACAAGTGGTATCAGAGCCTAGTTGTTTCTTAGTTATCCTCTGCAGGAAAGTCTCACGGTTAAGTGGGAGTCTCACGGTTGAGTGGGAGCAATGGCAGATGATGGTAAGCTGAGGGTTGATAGGTTTAATGGGCAGAACTTCTAGTTATGGAAGATGCAAATGGAAGACTATTTATATCAGAAGGATTTATGGAAGCCGTTGGAAGGAAAAGCCAAGAATTAGGGAACTATGTCAGAGGCTGAATGGGATCTTTTGGACAGAAAGGCACTCAGAAGCATTTGGTTATGCTTGGCACCATCGGTGGCATTTAATATTACAAAAGCAAGGATGGCAGAAGATTTGATGAAAACCCTAGCGACACTGTATGAAAAGCCCTCCGCTTCAAATAAGGTATTTCTCATTAAGCGTTTATTTAATATGAAAATGGTAGAAGGTGGATCTGTTGCAGATCATTTAAATGAGTTTAATACTATTACTAGTCAATTATCTTCTGTGGGTATCAATTTTGATGAAGAAATTAGGGCTCTCTTGATTTTGTGTTCTTTGCCTGAAAGCTGGAATGGCTTGGTAATGGCGGTGAGTAATTCTATTCTTGGATCAAGTACCCTAAAATATGATGATGTGATCGGTGTTATTTTAAGTGAGGAAACTCATAGAAAATCCTCAGGTGGATCTACATCAGGAAGTGCTTTAAATGCACAAAGCAGGGGCAGAACGACTGAAAGAGGAAGTAACTCTGGAAATCGTGGGAAATCAAGAGGAAAGTCAAAGGGGAGGAGGTCTCAATCGAGAGGACCAAATGATTGTTGGTACTATGGGAAACCAAGGCAAAAAAAGAAAGATTGCTGGACTATTGTTAGATTGTGGTGACTGATCAGGAAAGTACTATACATACTTCATAAATAGTGGGGTTCGGGGCATCGGCCCGAAATTTTTTTTTTTTGGAAGTAGCCAACATGGTAGCCGACATATTATGGCCAACATATGGCCGACATGTTATAACCCTAAAGTGGTTTAATACTTGTATAAAAAGGGCTTAGGGTTGGGTATTTTTATGTGTGGTGATACGAAATTGGTTCTTGTGGCGGTATTGAGCTGTAAGGGATTATGGATTGTAATCAGGTTGTAATCACTGGATTGTAATAAGATCGGACTTGCTATTTGGTGGACATAGCCCAGGGATTGGGTGAACCACGTTAAATCTTGGTGCCTTGTGTTCATTTCTGTGTGTTCTATTATTTTTGTTATTGGTTATATTTGCATGTATTTTTTATTCCTATCCGTGGTTTATCCTAACAAGTGGTATCAGAGCTTGGTTTTGGCCTGGTCATGGGTTCAAATCTCCCTGGTGCCTTCCTGACCCGCATAAGCACTTGGTATGCGCGTCGAGGGGGAGATTGTTGGGTGATGCGACGCGCTCCCCTACCCACAGGTGGTTAATTATGTGGTGTTCCATGTTCACTAATAGTCATGGATTTTGGTGCAACGGTAAATGGGCCCAACAAGTGGTATCAGAGCCTAGTTGTTTCTCAGTTATCCTCTGCAGGAAAGTCTCATGGTTAAGTGGGAGTCTCACGGTTGAGTGGGAGAAATGGCAGATGATGGTAAGCTGAGGGTTGATAGGTTTAATGGGCAGAACTTCTAGTTATGGAAGATGCAAATGGAAGACTATTTATATCAGAAGGATTTATGGAAGCCGTTGGAAGGAAAAGCCAAGAATTAGGGAACTATGTCAGAGGCTGAATGGGATCTTTTGGACAGAAAGGCACTCGGAAGCATTTGGTTATGCTTGGCACCATTGGTGGCATTTAATATTACAAAAGCAAGGATGGCAGAAGATTTGATGAAAACCCTAGCGACACTGTATGAAAAGCCCTCCGCTTCAAATAAGGTATTTCTCATGAAGCGTTTATTTAATATGAAAATGGTAGAAGGTGGATCTATTGCAGATCATTTAAATGAGTTTAATACTATTACTAGTAAATTATCTTCTGTGGGTATCAATTTTGATGAAGAAATTAGGGCTCTCTTGATTTTGTGTTCTTTGCCTGAAAGCTGGAATGGCTTGGTAATGGCGGTGAGTAATTCTGTTCCTGGATCAAGTACCCTAAAATATGATGATGTGATCGGTGTTATTTTAAGTGAGGAAACTCATAGAAAATCCTTAGGTGGATCTACATCAGGAAGTGCTTTAAATGCACAAAGCAGGGGCAGAACGACTGAAAGAGGAAGTAACTCTGGAAATTGTGGGAAATCAAGAGGAAAGTCAAAGGGGAGGAGGTCTCAATCGAGAGGACCAAATGATTTTTGGTACTGTGGGAAACCAGGGCACAAAAAGAAAGATTGCTGGACTATTGTTAGATTGTGGTGACTGATCAGGAAAGTACTATACATACTTCATAAATAGTGGGGTTCGGGGCATCAAAATTTTTTTTTGGAAGTAGCCAACATGGTAGTCGACATATTATGGCCGACATATGGCCGACATGTTATAACCCTAAAGCGGTTTAATACTTGTATAAAAAGGGCTTAGGGTTGGGTATTTTTATGTGTGGTGATACGAAATTGGTTCTTGCGGCGGTATTGAGATGTAAGGGATTACGGATTGTAATCAGGTTGTAATCACTGGATTGTAATAAGATCAGACTTGCTGTTTGGTGGACGTAGCCCAGGGATTGGGTGAACCACGTTAAATCTTGGTGCCTTATGTTCATTTCTGTGTGTTCTATTATGTTTGTTATTGGTTATATTTGCATGTAGTTTTTATTTCTGTCCGTGGTTTATCCTAACAATTGGTATCAGAGCTTGGTTTTGGCCTGGTCATGGGTTCAAATCTCCCCGGTGCCTTCTCGACCCGCATAAGCACCTGGTATGCACGTCTAGGGGGAGATTGTTGGGTGATACGACACGCTCCCCTACCCACAGGTGGTTAATTATGTGGTGTTCCATGTTCACTAATAGTCATGGCTTTTGGTGCAACGGTAAATGGGCCCAACAAAAAGAGGTCAAGTGTAGCACAATCCCCAAGCATAGAAGTATGATATAAACAATGGTTAATCAGCTTCACTTTTTCATCATAAAAAAAATTAAGACATTTATGATGAGGTGAAGAAATAACATGCATGGCATTTAACCATGACAAACCAAGCTTGAAACTGATTAGAAGTGGGAACAACAAAAAAGGTAATGTTCACAATTTTTCCACAAAGTTCAACTAGTAAATCAATAGAAACTAATGATGGATAAATAAAACCATTACAAGTTTGAATCCACACATCTGATGTATCATAAAAATCACATTGCAATCCTTTCATAAAAATATTTTCTTTTGTAATAACATTGACTAAGGAGGTAGGATCAACAAGACAACCATGAGTGGGTATCTAAGACATCTTAGCATAAATATAAAGGGAACCATCAGGAGCTTTAATAGTCTCAGAATCATCAAACGTATTCAAAAGTTCATGAGGTTATTTTTTCTTATTTTGTTGTTGAGGCTTAGGTTGAGGCTTCAATTTAGGCTTAAGTTTTAGTTAAGATTGAGCTAAAACTTGAGATTGAAGTGGAGTTTGAGATTGAGGTGGAGATATAGATTGAGCCACATGCTCCACTTGATTAAAAACATAACTAAGATCATTCATCATTGAGTCATACACAATATCCATAGAAGATGACTGAGCAATAATATTAGTATCATGTTGAGGTAAAGGATTCATATAAATTTGTAGATTTTGATTAGGAGGATAAATAGACTTATTCCCTCTACCATCAAAATTATCAATAGATAAAGCATTAGAATCAATTAAATCCTAAACCTTATGCTTTAAAGAATAAAATTTCTTAGTATCATGATAATTATGACAATGATATTGACAAAAAGATTTAGACACCATCATATTAGGTAAAAGAGGTCATATATGAGGTAAAGTAATCATATCAGTAGTTAAAAACCTATTTCTAATAGAATGTAAAGACTTGGAAAGAGGAGTAAACCTAAAATTTAACAAAAAAGTAGTAGATGGATAAGTTGCATTGTGAGATGCAACAACAACTTGATCAATAACTGCATTTTCTTGTTTATTTATCTTGACATAGTTGTTGAATTTTTTTAATTTATTTGGACTAGGAGTAGCATTACTTTTATCAACAGGAACAAGAGCTATTGGAGTGTTTCTCTCAAATTGACTCACTTGTAACTGATAATGATGAAGTGTTATACAAAGTTATTGAAAAGAGGTAAATTCAGTAAGAAGAATTTTATCTCTAATATCCTTTTGGAAATTTGAAACAAGCATACATTGAATATCAATATTAGGAACAAGATAGGAAATTTGAGCATGTAAATGCTTAAATCTACCAATAAATTTAATCAATTTTTTTGTAGAATTTTTTTAACAATGCATCAAATCACTCAAAGACACTTGTGGGCCAATGTTGTTTTGAAATTATTGAATAAAAGCATTAGCAATTTTTAGAAATGAATTAATTTAATAAGGAGTCAAGGAACAAAATTATTGTAAGGCCTTGTCATGAAAATTTTGAGCAAACAACTTGGCTAAAATCCTACGATCAACATAATCACTAAAAAGGATTTGAAATGTTTTAACATGATGAACATGGTCTCCCTTACCATTGTAATTCTCAAGATGAGGCATATCAAATTATTGAGGAACATGAGTACGAATGATATCTTGAGACACATGACTTCCCATGTCATGAGTAGGAATACTAAACTTGTTTTGAGTCAAGGTAGCAAGTTGTTGTTGTAAAGATGACACAGTTTGAGCCAAACTAACAATTGTTGAATCATTAGAAGAAATAGGAGAACTAGCAACATTAGAAACACTAGGTAAAGTGTATGAAGCTACAGGAATAGAAGACATAATAGGAGGAACACTAGGAACTACAATTGGTAGAGGATTGGAATAAGTAAAAGGCACATTATGATAAGAAGGTTGTGATATAGGAAGGGACATAGAAAGAACACTCATAGAGGGAACTACCATAGTCACCAAAGAAGGAGTATAGGTAGGAACACCAGGTAAAGGAATAGAAGAAGGTTCAACACTAGCGACAGGAGGAAACAACCCTAAATTTTGAGCTTCTTGAGCTAAAGGTTTAACATTAGAATGTACAAGGTGAGTAATACCACGTGAGAGGTTAAAACCTTGGTCACTATCATGAAGAACTTTTTAAAGAGCCTCTATAGATTGAATTGAATATTGATTATGGTTTTCTTGAATAAGCCAATTACCCACTTGATCAAGTTTAGTTGAAAGTTTTTGATCTTGTTCAGGAGGAACTCTTAAAGCATCATCCTCATTATGAGATGAGTGAGAAGATTTTTTCTCCATAAGAGGATTAGAATCAAGAAGAATCAAATTTTCATCCAAGATCTTAAGGAAAGGAGAAGAAGACTTAGGCTCAAAGATACCCATAAGTCTATGACTTCATCTAACTGGAAGATTAGAAGTAGGACTAGAAGTAATAACACTCATAAACCAATGCAATGCAAAAGAACTAAACCAAGAAAACATAAAGCATAAATATTTTTATATTTTGAAAGAGATTTTACAATTTTTTTGTTTTGTAATTTTGAATTTAAAATATAAGAGCATAAAATAAATATAATTTTAATGCAAGAAAAGACCTAACAAAATATGAAATGAAATATAACACTGTAAAATATAATAGGGAATCTAATTCCACAAAAGAAAAGAGGATAAGCATGTTGTGTTCAACAAAATGAATAGAAAGAAAATAGGACCTATACCCAACCTAAATTCTCAAAAGGAATTATCCAAATTGAGTAACCACAAGTGAACAATGCACAAATGGGTCAAGCAATGGAAAATATGAAGAAAGGAGGAGATCCTATAACCTTTTATATGGAAAAGTATGTTCTTGAAATCTGGAATGAATAGAAGACACATACTAACCTCAAAGTAGAGAAAATCTAGAAAATGCTAGTTTTTGATGTCTGTGTATAGTTTTAGGAAATTCTGCAACATGTTCTAGACTAAAAATGTTAAGATGGAGAAAACCTAGAAAAATTTTGTCCCTTTGAAGGTAGGTTGACCTTGACCCAAAAAATTTAAAGAACATCCATGAGGAGGTGAGGAAGCACATCATAAATATGAATACATAGTACGAGGCTATAGTAGTTGTGAAATGGAGTATAAAGAATTTCAAATTGGAGATGAAGTCATGTTCCATTTGTGAAAGGAGTGTTTTCCAGTGGGTACATATAATAAGTTGAAGATGAAGAAGTTTGGACTGCACAAGATAGTGAAAAAATTTAATTCTGGAAATCCTTATGAAGTGAAGTTGCCTGCTGAATTGAATATTTCACCAATATTTAATATTTTAGATTTGACAGAGTATTATGAAGGAGATGATGGAGTTGAAGTTGCAGAGGCACAGTGGAGTATTCCAGTAGCTAGTTTAGCTACAAAGGAGACTAGGGAGATATTGTACAATCATGTTGGAATAAGTACAAGGAATAGAACTTATGAGGAATACCTAGTCAAATGAAAAGGGAGGTTTATAGAGGATTCATCATGGCTAGAAAGGGAGGAGGTTAACCTTCTTGGTTTTCCTCTGAACACTTAAGACGTGATGAAATCGCTTCTCAAATTACCCCAGGTACCTGATGCGGGAGCATCCTAGGTGTGAGGGAAATCTTTCATCACCCAAAAATATTTTCTTTTCAGTCTTTTCTATTTTAATAAGGACTAGTAGATAGGGTGGTTACTATTTATGGAATCTTTCTATTTTTAGTAATTTTATCATACAATCTCAAAATGTTCTCATTTTCTACATGAAGGTTTGTTTTAGAATTATAAGCCCACCATAAAAATCTCATTACTCTGGCTTAAGTATTAAAGAATTTATTTCTAGTGGAAAATTTAGGAGAAAAATCTTGAGCCTCACCATTGGAGGCCTTAGAGTGTCGATATGAGGTTTGAAAACTCGATGGAAAGGCACTTGCATGATTTTGAGCTTGTAGATCATGAGCTGAAATTTTTGAAAAGTGGTTATAATAGCCAATCAGAGAAATGGTTTGAGAGTTATGGCCTTCCAAAGTTGGGCTTCCTAAAATTTATAAAATAATTGTCAAAGATGTATTTTACAGACTCTATATGTATTCTTAGGGTCTGTCGGACCTAGCTATTAAGTTTCAATTTATAGAATCTTCCTGGGTGGCACAAAATTTTCTATTTAAAAAAAGCTTGAACATTGTCTACAACAGCTCTAGATGATAGTTTGTAGCTTGCCTTGTAGATACTATAATGAAGGTGCCCATGTGGGGTAGCATATTGTAACTATGAATTCTATAATTCCACATTTGCAGTGATAATAATAATTCCATATTTTTTCTCTCATTTTTTGTTGCTTTTTTTTTATTTTTTTATGAGTATATGGTATTAAGGGGAGCACCCTTCATCAGTAATCATTACTAATAGTTGGATAGATTATCATGATATTGATAATATTCCTTTGCATTTTATAGGTATAGCTCCTTGTGTGATATTTTCAATGAACTCGCTCATTTAGAAATATAGATTATTTTGACCAAAAATAAATTAAGGCACACTAACATCTATCCATACACATGGAGTAGATGTGAAAGACTCAAGAACAAAGATGAATGAACACAAGAAACTAACATACAAGTCACTATCTAACATTCACAAACTAGGTTTGAATGAGAAGATGTAAAGAGTATGTATCCATTTCATCAATTATCTTAGTCTAAATACTAAGTTCCAAAATCAGCCAAATATCTATTGACAATTGTATTAAATACAATTACATTTAAGACAAATCTCAACATGAATCAAATGGAACAATACCAAAATATATAAGCACATAGACTGAGAAAATAAAATATTCCCTCCTCATTAAAAGAAAATAGAAGATAAAATACCACTTAAAAAGAACCCTTATCTCCTCTAGTCTTCTAGAATAAGTAGTCATAGGAAACCCCCATTCAGTTTTAATAACTAAGTCTTGGGAGAAATTACTAATAAATCCCCCTCTTCCTATCTTTCTAATTCCTAAGTGATTTTTTATTTTGTGACAAGTGGGTAAAGATACCTCTCTTTCTTTGCCATGCCTCCCTATTATATTATATGGTGACAAATGGCCATCAAAATAGTTTCCACTTCATATTGTTATTTTTGGAAAGTACATAATCTCCACCACCAGATCATATTGTCACATCATTTCATTCGAATCATTTTATCTCATGTTCCTTTTATATATATTTATGCTCCTATATTAGAAACTTATAATTGATTATGCCAAAAATATAGTTCCTTCTGCACTGGGAAATGAAAATATGTATTTTTATAATGATAGTACAAAATATTTTCCTCCTTAATTTCCAAACACCTGTGTGGTTTTCAAACAAAGATTTAATTCTTAAATGCAGCCCAATAATTATTGCCATAATATCTTTGTGGCATCTCATGCACCATCAATACAAATAAATATATTGTGCTCCAAATTAACTACTACGAGGATGGTAAATGATCCTTAATTATTGCTTCATCTTCCATAGTTTAAGTTAATGGGGGTTTGTTGTTGAACCATCATTTTGGATTTTTTGGGCCATATTGTTTAGGAGTGAAGGTCAACAAACATAATATTTCTTCCCTCTAATTGTGACTCTTCATTTTCAAAGACTCTTCATTATGTAATCATATTGGATCCTATATATTTGTTGCTCCTTCTCATTTGTAAATAACTTTTATGCATTAATCTAATACTCTACAATTTAGACGTAGGCACTATTATGGTGAACTAGGATAAATCTAGTGTAGCATATTTTGTCTATTTGTTTTGTGTCTACTATTATTCTTTTGCATTTAAATCCTTTCAATTGGTATCAGAGCACAAGGTGTGCATAGCATAAATCATGTTGAATTTCTAAAAAGATGGAAGATTCGAATGTGGATAAATTCATAGGCAAGAACTTTAGCCTATGGAAAGTGCAGATGCACTCTTTTATAGTTAACCATGTTAGAATTCTTTAAGAATAAGTGAGAGGGGGGGTGAATTAGTTATCCAAGGTCCAATGATGTCCAATACAACTTTTTCTTCAAATCTTTGATGACATATAACTTAAATTGTCATGCATGAAATTAAACATTAAACAATTATGAAAAGTAAACATGCATCACATCATAACACAAAGGATTTTGATGACCCAGAAACCCTCTAGGAATAAGAAGGTAAAACTAGAGTGGGGATGATACCCACAAAATAATTGTGCAATTGATTTCAACCACTTCAAATGGTTTTCCCTATTAAAGACTTTACACACTGTCAGATGTGACCCTATTAAAGGATTTCTACACCATATTAGGAGTGTGCCTTGTTAGAGGACTTAAGAACATTCAACTTAGAATGTTACCCTGTTAAAGGATTTACATAGAGTTGTTAGGCTCACCCAAGTCCATAGGATTTACAGTCACCTTCTCAAAAGAATCTTTCATCCCTCCTAAGGATCTCTTATCCTTCTCCTAAGGATCTCTTTATCCTTTTCTTGAGGCTTATCCACCTAGCTATTAAGCTAACCTAGCAATGTAGGATTTCAATATCTAATACAATGGTAAGAGAGTATTAGAAAGATTTTGACTTGATACAGATTGCAACTTCAACCTTACAGATTTTAGATCCCTCTTCAATCCTATTCTTTGCTTGGCTTTCCTCCCTTGCAGTGTTGACAACTTGTTCACCATTCAAGATCTATCTCCTTGAGTTCTTCCACTTTTTATGCCAATTCACTCCATGATCACTTGATCAACTCAAAGTCTTGATGCTTTGTACTTACTCCTCATTGTGTCCTCCTTCACATTAGCCTCCTCTTGGCTTCAACCACACTTGAGACCAACTCCCCCTTTTCACACACACTTGTCTATCCTCTCTTGATCTCTGACCTATGACTCCTTATATAGAAGTCTTGTTCTTCACTTCCCACTCAAATATTAATTTGATCTGAGAAAATAATATTGTTTTCCCTCCAAATTGCTTCTTCTAGAAACTTAGGATAAATCCATTAGCATTCACCTTGAATTAGTTTGCATGGTTTACATAAAATTTTGTGACATCTACTCATCATCCTTATCATCCAACTAATTCACAAAATTTGATGTAACAAACTTATCGCTACTGATCTGGCAAATCTTTGACTTAACAAATAATGCAGCAACTCGACATCATTTGTTTACTGATGCTTGACTCCTTCTATGTTACTCAGCTTCTATTTTTATTTTACTGGTGCTTGGTTTGCTTTTCTCAGCACTTGAAGGATTGCTCGGCACCTATAGCATTTTTGCTTTGCTCAGCACTTGAAGGATTGCTCGGCACCTATAGCATTTCTGCTTTGTGTGACACTTGAAGGATTTCTTAGCACCTATAGCATTTCTACTTTGCTCAGCAGTTGAAGGATTGCTCGGCACACACTAAAGTTGAACTTGCTTGGCTTCAACTGAGAATCTACTCAGCTCTAACTAGCTTGCTTGACTCTCTCCAATGAAATTAGTTAGGCTTTACAAATGACTTAGTTAAACCTTACATCTTTTTTGTGTCTTAGTGTGTCCATCCTCTTAGATTATGTCATCAATAAACAATTTCATCAATGGCTTAGCTGATCCTTATACTTCATTACAACATCATAACTTCAACCTTTCTCTAGGTACTCTAGTTACATCTTATTGATTGCCACCTCCTTGTCAATCAACCAATTGATAGTATTTGGATCACTTAAGCAATTTTCATTCTTGCAAGTAGCAAGTTTGACATCAATGACAAAAAAATGATTGAAAACATTCTTTACCAGTTCCATTATTCTTCATTCATGATCTTTTCAGTCATTTCCAACAAACCAAGTCTTATCAGTCACAAACGAAGGAAAGATTAATAAACTAGCTGTAATGTCAAATGAAGATTGGGAAAATAATGATGAGAAGGTAATGGCATCATTTTTTCTCTCACTATTGCAAAATGTCTTGTTCAATGTCTTGAGTGAAAAGACAATTAAAGAAGTTTGAGACAAACTTCAAAGTATGTATCAAACAGTGTCAACTACAAACAAAATTTTCATCATGAAGAAGCTCTATAAATTAATTATTTGAACACTCTACTATGTCAAGCAACCTCAATTGGTATGACTCAAGATGACAAAGCCAAAGCCATCATCTTGGTATGTTCCTTACCTGATAGTTGGGATCTTGTAGTTATAGCAATAAGTACTTCAAACTCCACAAAGAAAAAGTTGGCCTATAATGAAGTTGTTTCCACCTTATTAAGTGAATACATGAGAAAAAGTAACAAAGGCTCCTCATCTATTGATGTTCTCACCATGGTCAACACTGAGAAAAAAGGGAAGAAGTCATCATAGAGGTAATAACCATTACAATCAAAGGAAATGTAGATCACTCAACTGATCAAGGTCAAGAGGTAGGAATGGAGAGTGATGGTTTTGTGGTAAGTTTGGTCACACAAAGAAAAATTGTTGGGCTTACAAGAAAGCAGAAGAAAAAGTGATAAGTATTCAAGAAAATATAGC
The DNA here is from genome assembly GCA_028749045.1 of Cupressus sempervirens. NCBI lineage: Eukaryota > Viridiplantae > Streptophyta > Pinopsida > Cupressales > Cupressaceae > Cupressus > Cupressus sempervirens. Next base: position 728,614,235 of record CM053791.1, on the reverse strand, counting down.
CTATGAGAAAGATGAAATTGTTTTAATTCTTTCTCCAAAGGACTCAAAATCAGATTCTTGGGTGATAGATTCTAGAGCCTCCTTCCATGCCACTTCATGTATGGATTCTTTCACAAATTACCATAAAGGAAAATTTGGAGAGTATTTCTTGGAGACAACAAATCTTGCAAAATAGTTGTCAAAGGTGACATTTTGTTACAGCTCAAAGATGGAGGACAATGGTTGTTAAAAGATGTTCATCATGTTCCCAAGTCAAGGAAAATTTTGATTTCTATTAGTCTACTTTTTACACAAGGATATCATCCATCATTACACCCAGATACTTGGAAAGTCACAAAGGTTTCAAGGATCATTTACAATGGCAATAAAGCTGGTAGTCTTTATCTCTTTGAAAAGCCTACTGAAGTAGGCATTTTTATGACATTCGTGGGCAGCGATGTGGCACTTTGGCATCAAATACTAGGCCACATGTGAAAAAAATTCCTTAAGGTAATGATCAAAAGCGATCAACTACCAAGCCTCCAATTAGCAAACTTGGATTTTTGTGAACATTGCCTTTATGGCAAGAAAAAGTGGGTCAGCTTCTTGAAAGATGGTCATAACATGAAGGAAAAACTATTGGAACTCATGCACATAGATTTATTTGGTCCTAGAAAGGTAAGTTCCTTAGGAGATACTAAATGTTTTGTTACTTTCCTTAATGATTATACTAGGAATTTTGGCTATACATGATGGCAAATAAATTTGAGGTATTTTCTTAGTTCAAAGTTTTCAAAGCTCTTGTTGAAAACCAAAGAGGTCACAAGATTAAATGTTTGAAAATGGATAATGGAGGAGAGTTTTGTTCATTGGAATTTGATAATTATTATGTAGATAATGGCATTCAAAGGGTGAAAGTTTTTTCCTACACCCCTCAATAAAATAAGGTAGTCAAAAGACTCAATAGAACTATACTTGAGAAATCTAGGTGTATGCTTTCAAATGAAGGTTTGGGGATATAGTTTTTGGCTAAGGTGTGTAATACAATGGTCTATCTAATCAATCAAAGCCCTTCATCAAGGCTAAACTTTATAATTCTAGAAGAGGAATGGCAAGGAAGATGAATTTCATACTCTCATCTTCAGGTCTTTAGGTGTGAAGCATATGTACATGTGCCCAAAGAAAAGAGAAGAAAGTTAGATTTTAAATAAAAAAAAGAAAATCTTCACTAGTTATGGAGAAGACCAATTTGGATTCATAATTTGGGATCTAGCAAAGAATAAGGCCTTTTGAAGTGAAGATTTTTTTTCAATAAGAAAACATTTCCAGCTCTACAAACTCAAGAATTATCAAAAAAAGAGTATGTGCTAATCTCTTCTCAAAGACACATTGGAAAAAATTGAAAATCAATTTCTACTACCATTTCTTATAGTCCTACCTCTGTCTTAGCTCCAATTCATTCATTATCACAATAAGGTGAAGCTACTAACACTAGTAGTCATAATTATGAATATTTTCAAAGACATTACACTTCCTTCCATGATGAGGATGTTGGAAATTACAACTAACACAAGGCCTTGTGACTAATTACATAGAGCATGACTATCCTCTTTTTAATGAACTTGAGCATAGCATTTACCATAGCCTAAAGATAGTTGACAGGAATCAAGATTTTGTTCATTTCCATGGTATTGAGGGAAGCCAAGGGAATAGGATATCAACAATAATAGTTCAACATTTCCTATGATTGGTGGAAAAAAATTCATTGATTGTATTAATCAATAGTCCTATCATGAAGACTTCTTGTTTAGGCACACAGGTGACACATAATACCATGCACAATTCAAACATCTAGCTTGGTGAATGTTCACCCTTCAACGACATAGGCCATAGCACTAGCTATGAAGACTATTCCAAATACAAAACTTTCTTTGACACTCTATCTAAAACTCACATGGAGGTTGTAGAAGTAAATCTACATGGTGCTCTATCCACCAAGGACAGTCCATGACAAGAAGGCTCCTTACAAAACTTACACAAAGCATTCCAAGCATAGTCTCATCCCCAACCAACGCATCTACTCAATGATATATTCCATCATGGGATACTCATTGGAGTTCAAAATCACACTGCTAATCCACCCAAAATTGATATGCATGTTAGTTTTGATGAGAATCAATGAGATAGCACTATTGGCTTGCAATCAAAACCATAGCTTGCTAATAGTAATGTACACAATAGAGCATCATCCTTGAGAAGAAGTCCTCATGGTGGAGCCTATGAAGAATACACTCATGGAGAAAATTGCAGTGACAAAAAACTATACAAATAGAACAGTGATCTCAATAAAAAAATTGGAGTGCAAATTTCAGAGCCTCAATTAAGGAGTTCCAATAAAGAAAGAAAATTTCCAGATAAATTTTTAGAGTATAAGCTTCTCTTTGTCCAAGAGGAAGCTTCCATTTTAGTTTCAAAATTTGTAGAACCATCTACATATAAATCCACTGTTAAAGATTCAAACAATGACAAATGGGAAGTTGCAATGCATGAAGAGATGAATTCTTTACTCAAGAATGAACTTGGGATTTGGTATCTCTTCTACCAAACTGAAGACTAGTTAGGAACAAGTGGGTATACCAACTGAAAGAGGAAGTGGAAGGAAAAAAATGCTTCAAGTCTAGATTGGTGGTGAAGGGATTTGATCAAGAAAAGGGGATAGATTTCAATGCAATCTTCTCACCAATTGTCAAGATGACAACTATCCAAATTATTTTGGGAATAGCAGCAATGTGGGATCTTGAGTTGGAATAGCTTGATATCAAGACTGCACTCCTACATGGTGATGTAGAAGAGGAGTTATATAAGGATTCATTAAGAAGGGACCAGAGCATCTTTATTGTAGGTTAAATCAAAATGTGTATGGTGTCAAGCAAGCCTCAAGATAGTGGTATATAAAATTTGATCACTTCATGGTTGAACACAATTTCACAAGATGTGAATTAGACCCATGTGTCTACTTCAAGAAACTTCCTAGTGGTGAATTTTTCATTATTTTTTTTTATGTTGATGACATGTTAATAGCTAACACAAATAAAAGAATAGTTAATGAGTTAAAGGAGAAATTTGCAAGAAAATATACAATGAAAGACTTAGGGCCAGAAAAAAATATTCTTGGCATGACAATCACAAGGGATAGGAAAAAGAGGGAAATCACTCTGTCTCAAAAATAGTACATTGAAAAAGTTATTGAGAGATTTAGCATGGCTGATGCAAAATTAGCTCCTATTCCTCTTGCTAGTCATTTTTGGTTAAGTTTTGAATTGTGCCCAAAAACACAAGAAGAAAAGGAATTCATGAAGAAAATTCCTTACAAATAAAAAGTGGGAGTTGTGAGTAGGTTCATGAGAAATCCTAGAAAATCTCATTATGAAGCCATCAAATGGATACTAAGGTATCTAAAAGGCACTTTAGATTATGCCTTATGTTTTGGAGGAAATGAGCTTCAGCTACAAGGTTACACTAATTCTAATCTTACAAGAGAATTGGAAAAAAGAAGGTCTACCACTTGTTATAACTTCATGCTTGTTGGAGTTGTGATTAGTTGGGCTCCATGGTTGCAACATTGCATTGCTCTTTCTTTAGCTGAGGCTAAATACTTAGCTCTTTTTAAAGGTGAAAGGGAAATGATTTGGCTTCAATGGTTACTTGGTGAACAAAAGTTCATCAAAGTGAATATAATCTATTTTGTGATAGCCATAGTATGATATTCATGGCACATCATTTCTCATCACAACATCACTCCAAGAACATTGACACACATGCTCACTTTTTTTTTTAATGTACTCAAAGAGGGCAAGGTGAAAGTTCTCAAGATTGACACCAAGATCAATTTGACTAATATATTAATGAAGGTTGTCACCAAAGAGAAGTTTGAATGTGCTAGAACTTCTCTTGGTCTTGTGAAGAAAAGATAAATCATATTTTCATTAGAGGATTGGGTGATCAATTGCAGCATTGGTTGTCCTTCAGGTGGGAGTTTGCTGAGAAGTTAAGGCCAATAGACATAATATTTCTTGCCTCCAATTGTGACTCTTCATATTTTAAGACTCTTCATTAGGTAATAATATTGGAGCCCATATATTTTCTTCTCCTTCTCATTTGTAAATAAATTTTATATATTAATCTAATACTCTATAGTATGGATGTGGCCACTATTGTCATGGTGAACCAGGATAAATCTGGTGTACCATATTTTGTCTATTTGTTTTGTGTATTCTATTATTATTTTTCATTTAAATCCTTTCACATATGGAAGGGCATACTTATGAAATAAATGGCATACAAGAGGTTCAAATTATTTAGGCTCAATGTTGATTTTGAGAGTAAGTACTCACTAACATATTTTCAAATAATTTGATTTCCATCCTTTAATCTCTTCTAGAATGGGAGAGTCAGACTCAAGTTCATTTCTAAGTAGCATCAAACATTTCAAATAATTCACTCTACTTTGACATGATGTATACCATCATTGCCTTACATTTGATGGTTCCCAAGAACATCATCTGGTATTTAGAAGAATGTAATTTGGGATGAACACCTAATGATGTATCGTGGGATTATACAAAAACCATGCTTGATGATATTTCAATGTATCTTCACTATGATTTTCTTTCCTAGTCATCAAAATGTTTGGCTTGGGATCATTCATTGTACATGAAACTTTTAAATATTGACCTCATATATCTATTGTGGAAATGAATGTTTCAATTCAACACATAATAATGAAAAGTCTCTCAGATCTTGTATTTTATTTGAGCTTTTTTACAAAAGAAGGTGTTCAACTCTATATTAGACACATTTTCAAAGCAAGGAAGTTGATATTGGGGGAGTTGGAACCTAATCACCATATTCATCCTCCAATTATTTAGAAAGTGTTGGCTCAGGGTTGCCATGCACATTATTATTTTTTCTCTATAATTTAACTATGTAGATATCTTCATCATGCTCTATGCGAGAGTGAAAATGGGAACATCTATAGAAAATGAGGTTAATGTTTATTAGAAGGGACATCAATTCTACATTTGCATCTTTTATATTTCAAGCCAATGTAAATCAAGCATTTTATCAAATAACTTGCACCCATTCTCTATTTTGGCTAGAGTGGATGCTAATGAAACATGTAGAAGATGAAGCATCTTGATATCAACTAAACCATTCCATGTTTGTGGCCAAAATTTTTCTCATTAGCCTTATGGTTTTATTGAAGAATTAACTATGAATTCTAGATTGTGAATAGGGGAATGGATTTTTGAACTTTCCATTTGAATCTTGACTTTGGAACCTCAAATTATTTGAATTTTATGATGTTGGAGCTATGAATTGCTTGAAATTTGGATCTTTGATAATGTAATTTTGAATCACTAGAATTAAATGTTGGGCCAATGAAAATATGTTTTAAACTCAAATTTATATTTATGAATTGATGAAATTGTACCTATGAAATCCATGAGCTTGAACTTTGATTTGGGTTAAACCTCTAGAAACTATTTTAAACCAAACTAATATGAACTATTATAAACCAATAAGAACCATATTAGACTCATTTATATCTGCATGTAGTTGCTTGTACCATCTAAAGCACATGTGCACTTGTACAAACCTATTGACCCATATGAACTATTTTGAACCAATTGAACCATTTTGGACTTAGTTCAATGAGGTTCAAATCCCCATAGGAACTAAGATAAAAGATCAAGGATTGAGATGGGGAACATCCACATTTTCAATTTTTAAATCAAGGTCTGTATGTGTGCTAACACAATGAAAACCTCCCATAAATAAAATAAATTCCTTATTTAATGTAGATTGTAGATTTCAGAAGGCAAAAAAAGCATGAATTCAAATACACTTTTTTGGCGAATTTCATAGTTTCATAAAATATTTCATGCTTAGATACTACCAAGTACAGATGTAGTATGGCATTTCCATATTGACCTTTCTTCTCTAAGTTGACCCTTCTCATATAGATTGAACCTAACATAAATCCTAAAGACTATTGGGTATCATAGATTTCATTCTTTTAGTTTAAACTCAAATTTTTTTCATTATTTAGAGTTGTATAGAAATTAGAAAACTAGATTCAATATTCCATCTCATTTTTCATGGTGATTCATTAAATTTCCTTTTTCATTTCAGCACATCCACTTTCCATATCTATAATTATAATTGAGTTTTATTTCTCTTTCTACATTAGGGTTTTAAGGATATTGCATTCTTTTTCTAATTCTATAATCATTAGATCTTTTCTTGATTAGTGATCCTTCATCATTTGGTTTGCACTAGTCTTCTTAGCTAATTACCTTAGATTTAGAATTTATAGGATCAATATCCTTAACTTCCCTTTGAGGTGTAAGGTTAATCCCAAAATGTGCATTAAGTATGCCCTTTTTCATTGCTCCACATTTTGCCCAATACATTTTTATGAACCCACTTTCTTGGCCATTGAAAGGTTAATCACAAAATGTGGATTAATTGATCCCTTTTATGACTACTCCACATTTCACCCTACACATTTTGATGAACCCATTTTCTTTCCCCCTTCTATTGATTTTGGTGTTATATTGTGTTATCTTATTAAATAAAAATGTGTGATTTACATGTAGTATGTATTTACTTTCATTAGACTATATTGTGTGATTTTTCATCTAGTTCATACTTCAAGGTTAGATTCCCTTTATTTGACCTTCCTCTTGCCTTTCTTTTTGAATGAGATTTCCCTACCTATATCATTCAAGTTAAAAAAAAAATTGCAGTCTCATGAATCCCTTTGATCTAGAATCTTCTTCCCCATCTTTAGAAACCATAGTGACACTTTGCTTTCCCATATTCTAATCCTTCCATGGAGAATGATTATTCCCATTTATCTCATGATGAAGATGAGGCTTGTAGATATTCTCCCAAGAAATTTCATAATATTTCTATTGAGATTGACAAAGTGCATGATTGGCTTACTCAAGAGAATCATAATATTGATACTATTGTGTATTTTTATTCTCTTAAGAAAGTGATACATAATGATGAACATGGTGTTAATATTTTGTCTAGTCTTACTCACCTTTTCATTCACATGTTAAGCCTTTTTCTCAAGATTCATTTGAAATAGGAATGGTTCCATCCATCACTAGTGTTAATTCTTCCTTTCCTATTTCCTCTCCTATATCTAGCATTCCTATGTATGATCTGCCTATTATGGTTACATCTATTCAAAAATCCAATCCTCCTATTATGAGTCTTCATATTCCTTCTCTTCATGTGAGTATTCCACCTTCTTTATTGTATACCTCACAACCTTCATACAATAGTGTTCGTTACACTTATCCTAATCCTCTTACTACTATGGTTCCTAGTGTCCCAGCTATAGAACCTTTGATGCAAGATAATTTATGAAATTTTCCTAGTGTGTCAAATGTGTCATTGCCAACCACTTCATCTAATTATTCCACCATCATTAGCCTTACTCAAACTATATCTTCCTCCTAGCAACAAATTATTTCCTTAACTCATCCCAATTTTAATGTGCCTACATGTAACATAGGTAGCCCTTTGTCCTTAGAAATTATCTATATTGTTTCCCCTTAGAAATTTGATGTGCCTTGCCTTGATACTTATAATGGTAAGGGTGATCTTTTGGTTTGTCAAAAGTCTAAGGGACTAGACCAATAAAGGTACCAGTGTGACCAGATATGATCTTTTTTTCATTGATGTTAAGGTTGAGACAAAGCATTGACTAGTATGTATTCAAGACTCATAAATATTTGTGAGCACATGAGTGCAACTCAAGTTCACAAGTACAACTAGATAAACAAGGAGAAAGGAAAATCCAAGATGAGGTAATGACAAGAGAAATCACACTTGGACAAAATCATGCTAAGTACATATAGATATGAAGGATATTGTCAAGCAAGAAGACTAGCTAGTCTAATTAGTTAACATGGAGAGAGGTTAAGCCATACTAGTAGGATGAAGTGAAAAGGAAAGTTATATGTTATTGTTATCTCACAAAGTAGATGGATCACACCTAACTTTTTATTTAATATAATTGGTATTGTCACATCAAGGATAGACAAAATAATTCAAATTTAAATTCTTTCTAATAGAGAAATTTATTGAGGTCATAGACCATATGTGACTTATGTTTGTACAAGGTACATCTAATAAGAAGAGTGCAAGATTGTGAAAGGATTTCAAGTTGGATATAGGCTAGAAATTTATTGAATTCATAGACCATATGTGACTTATGTTTGTACAAGGTACATCTACTAAGAAGAGTGCAAGATCGTGAAAGGAGTTCAAGTTGGATATAGGCTAGAGAATTTAAATTTTGAATTCTAATATTAAGATATACAATAGAGTGTGTAAGGATCATATATAAGACGTTCATTTCTAAAAGAACAACCAGAATGTAGATTAATAAGCAAGATGTCAGCAAGCTAAGCTAAGAATAATTTTAAGGAGAAGGAAAAGAGGAAGAGATAATTGAAAAGAGTTAAGGGGAAGTGTGTTTTGGTTACTAGTTTGTCCCTCTTGCTAACTTGGCTTTACCTTGACTCTAGAAGCCCAAAATGTGATGAAACAAAAGGATGTCACCAACAAATGGGTCAGTATATGTATGATATCACTGTCCCCTAAATTATAAGGTATAGCTCCCTTATATGCAAGATAATGAATTATGTCTTTAATAGATCATTGGGATGGGGGTATGCTCTTAACTTGATAGTAGAAGAGGATAAACTAGATTTTTTACAAATACAAATAACCTAGGTAGGATAAGATTTGGGTAACCTATGGTAGCCATTGGAATAGATATCACAAGATACCTTGAAACCATTGTAATACTACTCCTACTCTAATATGAATTAAGATTAGTCATATTGAAATGTAATCTTGGGAGAGAGAAGAGATGTATATGAAAGATGAAATGGAATCCACCATGATTGATAACCCTCCACTAAAATGGAATCTAGTAAGATATTGCTAGTTTCAAATACATATGTCCTACAATCCCATAGAAACTATTCTAAGATGCAAGGTTATCTCAACTGAAGGAGATAACAAAAGGAACCTAGGCATGCTAGTCCTAAATGGAATCAGAAAACCCCATTTCCTAATTAAAAAGATCATACAAATCCTTCATTCCATCTAACTCTTTAATTCTCACTCAACATCTATAATTGCAGGGGGGGGAAGTTGGACAAAATTGTCAATCATTTCTATTAACTTAGAAAATTACATATATGGACCCCCTCTTAGGGTTCTTGGCTAGTCGTAGATTCATTAATTACATTAATAGAGCACTTGAATCATTCAAAAATATAGCAATCATTGATCACCATTCAATACATCAAAGAAAGAAAGCAAAAATGGTTAGAAACCCTCAAAATGGTTCATATTCTTATCTGATCTATAATAGTCACTTTGGCACCAACACTTGTATTTCATATGGTAATAGTCACAGCAAGTTTGAATCTTTGGTGTTGATCTATTATCAACTATAGTGATATAAATATGGCATCCCTTTCATCTTAATCCATGATGCTCCTTTACAACTATCATTCACATGATACCTTTTCCCAATATGATGATGTGATTGACTAATTATTATTTTATTTCATAGCCTAACATCTTTGTTTATGGCTTAACAATATGATAGTGCAAAAACTTATTTCTTTAACTGTCAAATGTTTTCCATCTTTTCATAGCTTGTAATATCTTGGATTCTTTTATGCATGTGAACTTGTGATTCCTTTTATTTGCCATTTTGTAACTTCTCACTGCCTCCTTTTATTAACTATAGTGAAGTAGTGATGACTACATACTGATCATGTTCACACCTTCATAATGTTAAAACTAATTGTCATTTCAAACCTACAAATTAGCAAAAAATCTCAAATCAAACCACATCATTTCTTCACAACTATTAATCACTTAATATCTTTATGTCTTGCGATATTGTGATCATTATTTTGATTGATAGTTTCTTCACTTTGTAGCTTTGTAACTTAAAATACCTTAACTACATTACCATATATGATAGTGTAGTAGTTCAAACTTTAACTATCATGTTAACCCTTTGCACCATCATAACCTGAATCTCTTTAGACCAAAATTGAGTTGTGATCATGCGATCTTAGCTTTTGCAATTTCATAACCTCAAAACTTTTGACTATATGATTACCTATGATGATTCAATAACTATTTAGAGTTGACTACTACCTTATTTCTCACACCTTTAGAACTTGAAAACTAGAGTTTATTTGATCTCTTACAAGCTTAAAAAAACCTGAGAATTCTTGCCATGTTTTCTTTCTGCACCTTTGCAACATTGATCCCAAGCTAGTCTTAACTCCATGCTATGCTATGATGATAAGATTTTTTTGCTTCATTGTCTTGACCGTAGTTTACTTTTAACTCCTTGAAAAGATGTGAATTCATGTTTTCACTCTATTGCAACACTAACATCAAGTCATCTTTAACCACTTGTGACAATGTGATCAATGGATTTCTCAGCTTTGTTGTATTAACTCTAGGTTAGTATTAACTATGTCAAATGTTACATCTAATTAAGCCTTAACTATTCATGATTATCCTTTCACAAATTCACAACTTAACTAGAAGTAAGCCTTAACTCCTTGTGATTGCTCCAACCTTAACTTTTATGGTTGGATCTTCATAACTTCATGACTTATCTTTCATCATATGGAATATAGGTTGTGATGTTGTGAAAACCTTTGATCTGATCCTCACCTAACAGTTAGGAATCCATCTCCAAGGGCAATTGATCTTTCAACCTATGATATGGAGATTCTAATGCATTTGGAGTTGTTAATTTTTTGTTAGACTTCATTTTGATAAAGGATTATTAGTCAAGGTGGATTCCATTTCATCTTTCATGTGCATCTATACTGTCTCCCTGGATTGCATTTTAGTAAGACTAATTTGCATTTAGATTAGAGTAGTAGTATTATAAGGGCTTTAAGATAACTTGTGATAGTCATTCCACTAGGAGTTTTATGTTCACAAATCTATTTCTACATGGGGTGTTTCTAGTTATTAACATCCTAGTTTATCCTCTTCTACTCTCATGTTAAAGAGAATATCACCATCTTAATTATCTATTAAAGACACAATTCATTACATATCTTGCATATAAGGGAGTTATACCTTATAATTCAAAGGGCATTGATATAACACATACACTAACCCTTTTGTTGGTGAAATTCTTTTGTTTCCTCACATTTTGGGCTTCTAGAGTCAAGGTAAAGCCAAGTTAGCAAGAGGGACAAACTAGTAACCAACAATGTGTTGACAAGAGCTATTGTGCCCATAAACACACTGATGAAATGTGTTGTAGCTAGCAAAGCTAAGCACATAGAAATTGTGGTTGAGTTGCACAAATGAGAGATAGAGAGGAGGGAGAGGGGGAGAGAATCAAATTTTAGGTAGGTCCAAGGAGCATCAAAGTGATCTATATCAAGCTAAGTTTAGAACCTATTCTATTTAGGTCAACCTCTTTGTTATTCTCTAACCACTACAAAAGAAAATCTAATTGAGGGTAGAATTTAACAAGTTCTTTGTATTAAATCCCCTAACAAAGTGATATATTAGTTTATGTTCCAAAGTACTTTAACTAGGATTCTTGTAATTGGGTAAGAATCTTATAGGTTTTTACTAAATCCCTTAATCGAGTAGAACTTGATAATTTCTTTGTAATCTTTTAATAGAGATAAACTCTTGACTGAGTGCACTTCAGGAGAGTACAAACATTGTGAGGATTATCTCATGCACCATGGTTTTTTCCCTCATTATATTTCCATGAGATAAATACCTATGTTATGTAATGTTATCTTTGTCTTATTTATTTTTTCTTAATCTTAACCAATTGAGTTATAGTCATCGCTAATAGTAGACTGGTGTGAAAGAAAAGAAAGGTAAAATAATTTGAAGTTATCTACAATATACTAACTCAACCCCCCACCCCCCAAAGTATAGTCACCTTTGCATAGACCAAAAACTGGTATAAAAAAATAGGACCTTTGAAGAAAGGAGTCTAACAACTTGAGGTGAAAGATTAAGATGTTGAAAAGAGAAGCACAAAATTTATCAAAAGAAATATAAAACCTCTGGTGTACAAACATGAGGATGCATCTAAAAACCTTTGGAGATGCATCTTAGATTTTTTTAGAGATAAAATATATGGAAACTATTTCCCTAGTTAGTATACACAAGCAAGGGAAAAAGAGATTCACACAACTAAATAGGATGCTCTTACAATAACTCTATATTATGTTGAATATGTTGATGTGGAGATGTCATATGAGATGTGGTAAAAACTTAAGATTGTCTATGGTGGAGATAAGAACATCTAAAAGGCTAAAGATGATAGTCTAAGAGGAAATTATGATGAAATGAGAATGCAAGAAGGAAAAGACATTGAACAATATGGAAAGAGGGTAAAAGGTGTGATGCTTGTTATCAAAGATGTTGGAGGAACACTACTAGAAGATAATTTTTTGAGTAATATGTTGAGATCTTTTATACAAAAGTATAAGGGTCTCATCCATTCAAGAACTAAGATTGATGGAGAAGGTCAAGGTAACTCTCAATGCCTTGATAGGATATTGTTTGATTTGAGAAATTATTAAAATAGTCAACCAATGGGTGAAGTTGCATTCAAAGCTTCAATTGCACCTTTTGTACCTTAGAAAAGAAAGGAGTTGGAAGACACCTCTAAATATTAAAGAGACCTTAAGAATCTCTACACTGAAGAAGTCAAATAAGAAGAGATAGAATCAATGTTTAGAAAAAGGCTATCAAGAGGTAAAGAGAAATATAAAGGTGTTGGTACCCATACATGCCCCATTTAAAAAAAATTACAATGTGAACTTTCTCCATCCCTCTCCATACTTCAGCTTTATATTTTAGATCATCTAAGGTTTTGAATCCCTTCAAACTAGATTCATGTAGTTCAAAGAGGTTCAATGTGTTTCAGTTTTTTCAAGTGGGTTCAAAGACTATGAGTGACTAATTCAATTTTAAAAATGTTCATGATGGATCAAATCTGGTTGTTGTTTTTTGGGTGAAGTTTAAAGTTCATAGTTTGGGTTTAGTGGTTTGAAGGTTCTAACCTGATGCCTATGTATAATGGTTCAAGATAGTTCAACTTAGTACATGTGAAATCAAATTCATGGGGTGAAAGTACAAAGCTATGTCACCCTTTGTGATATCCAAGAGGGTTACAGCTGAAATGCTTTTGGTAGTACCAATTTTGGCCGAACAGGTTCTGGCTATACAAATGTGGTAATTTCACGTGCTGATGTGGCTTGTACTATTTCAGCAAAAACCCTCTAATGTTAACATAGCCTATACTATTCCTACACCTTCTACTACACCTGCTACTAAACAAGCCCCTACAACACCAATCCTAGCTACTCAGGACCCTACAACATCCCCCCTACTTACGATTCCATTGCTAGATAGCCTAGACTATTTACCTCTATGCTTTCAGATGGCACTATTGACTTGGACGCTGATAATGTTTTATCATTGCATGATTTAGAATTCAGTTAGATTGGTAGAGAATTAAATGATGCTACAGTAAATATGTCTATATGTTTAAATTTATTTTAATTATGGTAAAATTTACAATTAAACATATAGGAAGAAACATGTATATTCTTGATAAAATCTAACTTGTGTGTACATATATATGTGTGTTTGTGTATGTGTTATAGGGTCTGAGTGATAGTATGTTACATTTTGGTGATCTACAGACACTGATAGATCCTACACATCATGAGTCTTAGGTATGTTACAATTTAAATATATATTTGATTTATATGTATGATATAATTTTTCTATACATAATTTGACACTATTATTTGATACAGGGTTCAAACATAGTTGATAGACCCTTTTGAGGACATGGATTAGGAGGGGGATGTAGATGATTAGATCATGGCCCTTTATTTTATATCTTATTTTGGAGACATTTGATATAGTATTTTGGATTTACATGTTTATATGGACACTTTGATGTTTTATATGTTATTTGGATACATGTTTATATGGAGACTTTGATGTTTTATATATTTTATTTGGAGACATTTGATACATGATATTTTTATACATTTGATATGGGTACATTATTCTCCAGATATATTTTATTATATATATGTACATGTCTCAGATGTTATTTCATAGATGTATATGTACATATGTTCATGTTGAATGTGCATGCATGTTTTCAATATTCATATTTTTATTAATGTTTATGTACATGTTATTGATCTTTTAATGTCTTAATCTTTTATGTTTACATATGTGTTATTCATGTTTCTATATATGTTATCCATCTTAATGCCTTAATCTAAGTGTAATTAACTATATTTAATGACATGACTTAAGGGGAGATAGATTAAAATGTATTTTTTATTTCATAGATGTATGTATATATGTTCATGTTAAAAGTAGACATGTATGTTTTCAATATTCACATTTTTATGTATATTTTATTGATTTTAATGTCTTTATGTAAGTGTAATTGACTATATTTAATGACATGTCTTAAGGGGAGATCCTAAATTATACATAAGAATGTATATTAATGTATATTTTATTTCATAGATGTATGTAAATATGTTCATGTTAAATGTAGACATGTATGTTTTCAATATTCGTGTTTATGTATATGTTATTGTTTTTAATGCCTTAATCTAAGTATAATTAACTATATTTAATGATAGGTCTTAAGGGGAGATCCTAAATTTAATATGTTATAAGAATGTAGATTAATGCACAACTAAGAATATAACATATACATGTGCATAAGAACATATAAAGAGCATGACCTAAAAAATGCATCTTACAACATTTAATTAATAAAAGTTAATATATATAAGAACATAAAGATTATATAAAAACATAAAGAATGTATCATATAAGAATAGAAAGATTGTATACATAAATACATAAGGGCATTAACAATCATAAGAAAACATAAACAATGTAAATAAATACATACAGATTTAATAAAGGGGTTGTCTTAAGGAGAGGTCCTAAAAGGTGGTACTAAGGGGATGTCCTAATAGGTGGTCTTAAGGGGAGGTTAGGCAATAGGTAGTCCTAAGGGGAGGTCTTAAAAGGTTGTCTTAAGGGGGGGTCCTAAGAGGTTGTCTTAAATGAGATATCCATGTCTAATTTAAATAAAAATAACAAAACATTTTTAATTTTGCATATCCACTTGATAAATGATCCAATGTATACAAATTTATATAACAAATATCTTGTCAACATTAAATGTGAAAGTATAAGAGCTATGTAGACATAGCTAAACTAGAGCTCCAAAATAAGTATATAGGTAATCTAGAGCTCCACAAACATTGTATTGTTAGGATCCTCTCTAGTTTTTACTATCTCTAGAATATTTTCATGTTCTTCAATATACAATTTCCACTTTTGATTTCCACGATGTCCTCTTCTTTGTACTGCTTCAAATTATAACTTTGTTGATATAATATGGTTACTATAATGTAAAACTTGTCCTCTAGACTTGTATTCAATAAATTTAATACCACTATCAGTTACCCTTGTTTTTTGATAATATGTTCCTTCAATAACAACTGATACAATTGGATATAATTGTTCATTAGCATCTATAGTTCCTTCTAGCAACTTGTGTTTTGATTTTGTACATCTTAAAAGATAATAGTCCACATTTTCCACATTATCTAGTAAGGCGTAAACTACAAAAATATCTCCTGCATGTATATAAAAATAGATAAATATAAATTAATTTTAAAATTGATATACATGTATATATATATATATATATATATATATATATATATATATATATATATATATATATATATATATATATATATATATATATATATATATATATATATATATATATATATATATATATATATATATATATATATATATATATATATATATATATATATATATATATATATATATATATGCACACAAACCTGCCATAACTAAATCAGAAATGCACTCATAATCAGCTGAATATACAGGATCATGAATGTCAATGTCAATGTTAGCATCTTCAAAAAGAGGCTTTCTAACTATCTCCTTCAAATTCCAATGTGAAACATATCCATTCACAATATTTTCACATACACTCACTGGATTGTCCTTAATGCAATCATCACAGAAACATGTTTTCTCTCTTACTTTAATTACTGGAGATTTATGGTTTTCTGTAGTCATCACTTGATGTAAAATTCTAATACCATGAATCATTTGACAATTATAAGGATTATATTGATCTATATCGGTGATGCATGATGCTCTTGCAAAAAAAAAAAAAAAAGTGGGCATCTTCAAAGCTAAAAAAAAAATTGTGGAGTAGAGAGAAAGTGATGAAAATAGGAAGAAAAATAATTAAAAATAAAAAATAGAAAAAAATGAGAAAAAGAGAAATTCCTATTTTCAAGGTACATAGGTGGCATGAATAAATAAATAAAAAATAGTTGGCATTCCATTTATTGAGGTGGGTAGGTGGAATTCTAGAAGGTTCTGGATAAATCATGTATTTAATATTTGGAGGTGTATAGGTGGCATCTTAGAAGTTTGTGGAAAGTTCCTTAAATCATGCATTTAATATTTGTTGTTATCCACAAAGGAAATGTAATTTTCTAATTGGGCTACATGGTGGCAATTAGTTGTATTTGGGTGGGAATTTAATATTTATTTAAAGGTAGTTGTATTTACCTTTTATCCCACATTGGTTGTGTTTGTAATGTCTTGGGTTAGAAGTGTCTATGTAAGCAAGGCTTATTATCATTTGTAATCAAGTTTTGGAAGTAGAAGTTCTTGAAGTGTAAGCTCTTCTTGTAATGAATTTCAAGTATTAATGGAAGCTTTATGAAGTATTTTGTCATCTCTCTCTGTCTTCATATTGTTGTGATATTGGTTGTGAGTTGGTAAGGATGAGGAGGCCCTCCATTAGTGGTATCAGAGCATACCTTCATCATTAGTATTAGAGCATAACTTTATCAGTGGTGTCAGAGTAGGTTTTCCTAAGTGTGTAGACAAATTGTCGACTGTGAGGTAGTTTGCACAAGGTTCTTGTGTTGCACAAGATTTGTCTTCTAAAGACTTGAGCATGGAGAAGAGAAAGAAGAAGATGACTTTTGTGATTGGATGGATTCTGAGGATTCCTTGACTTCAAAAAATTAGAGCAAGAAATCAAGAGGATTTCTGAGTTGATTTGCAAAATAAAGTGAATAAATTAGAAGCTAAGTTGTGGAAATAAAGAGCACATCAGCAAAAAAGAGATATTGATAATTCCTTGGATGCAAAAAAGAAAGAAGATCCAGTGGAGTATCATACATGTGGTACAAAAGAAGAGCAAGAGGAAAACATTTGTGAACTAGAAGTTGAAGAAGATGAAAGAGAAGAGGAAGAGCATGAAGATGAAAAGATTTATGAACCTAAAGTAGATCAAGATGATTTGAAGATTGCAACAATGGAGGAAAAGTATAGTGCCTTAATTGGAGATCAAGCAAGTGAAGTAGTTGCATGCATTATTGATGACGTGAAAGAGGCAAGCAAAGATGAATATGTCAAAGAGGTAATTTCTTATGAATCATGGGATGTTGCCTTTAATATGAATTTGAAATATGATGATGGTTTGCATGAGGATCTTGTTAGTCATGTGTGGTATGCAAAGGAAGATTGTTATTGTGTTGCTAGGCTTATTACAAGTGTGATTAATTCAACAAGACTGGATGAAGATGATACTTGGATAGAGTTAATTGCAAAGGAGTATTTTTAGTAGCAGGCACTTGTTCCAGCTAGGTGTTGGAAAAGAAGAAAGAAAGAAATATATTGGCATCAGATACTTGTTCCAGCTAGGTGTTGGAGGAAGAGAAAAAAATTATATCAATAGTGGCTACTTCATTTTGTGAATCCATATTCACAAAAAAATTTCTACAATGGGAGTCGGATGTAGGAGCATCATGCATCAGAAAAAAAGAGAAAAAAAAGTGGGCATCTTCAAGTTTTTTTTTTTTTTTTTTTTAAATGTGGAGGAGAGAGAAAGTGATGAAAATAGGAAGAAAAATAATTTAAAATAAAAAATAGAAAAAAAATGAGAAAAAGAGAAATTCCTATTTTCAAGGTCCATAGGTGATGTGAATAAAAAATTAAAAAATAGTTGGCATTCCATTTATCGAGGTGTGTAGGTGGCATCTTAGAAGTTTGTGAAAAGTTCCTTAAATCATGCATTTAATATTTGTTGTTATTCAAAAAGGAAATGTAATTTTCTAATTGGGCTATGTGGTGGTGCTTAGTTGTATTTGGGTGGGAATTTAATATTTATTTAAAGGTAGTTATATTTACCTTTTATCCCACATTGGTTGTGTTTGTAATGTCTTGGGTTAGAAGTGCCTATGTAAGCAAGGCTTATTATCATTTGTAATCAAGTTCTGGAAGTAGAAGTTCTTGAAGTGTAAGCTCTTCAAGTATAATCTCTTCTTGTAATGAATTTCAAGTATTAATGGAAGCCTTATGAAGCATTTTGTCATCTCTCTCTATCTCTATATTGTTGTGATATTGGTTGTGAGTTGGTAAGGGTGGTGAGGCCCTCCATCAGTGGTATCAAATTGTACCTTCATCAGTGGTATTAGAGTGTACCTTCATCAATATGTTACAAATACAAAAAGGAATTTTCATATTTCAAAATAAATATTTAATAAAAAAACTCAAGAATTTGAAAAATACATTAAAAATAATTATAAAGTTCACCTTTCACTTCCCAAAAGTAACACTTATTATATTCAGTATCTCGAGTAGCAAAATGAACTTTGCACCATTCAACAATTTGATATGCTTTCTTTATCCTATTCCCTGTATGTACATACAACATGTATATATATAATTTAAAATATATGCTACTAGTATTAAAAATGCACACTAAGTGCATATTTACCTACAAGTTCATGTTGTCGAAGCACATGCTTTATACATGCTCCTACTCCATCATGCTCTCCTTTTCTATGTCCACTTTCAAAAAAATTCCATAAAAACCTAACATTGGTTCTAGCATGTTGCATTGCTAACCAATTAAATGCTTTTGTTGATTTGAATTGTCTGGTGAATATGAAACATGATAAGTAGAAACAATTATCTGTGTACATACATGTATCAAATTGAAATAGGCATGTACAAATAAATATAAGTTAAAATAAAGTTAAATAAATGTGTAAGTTCATGTATACTAACCTGCACATCCATCAAACCAAATCCAATGCTCTAAAACATTTATTGCATGATTTTTAAGATCTTCAAAGGACATTGCAAAACAATGAGACACATAACTCCTATCATGAACTCTATCATCACTACTATAGAAATGAACCTCTTTGATGATGATGCATTCATTTTCATCCAACCTTTCTATCTCATCCACCTCATTTTGTGCATGTCTATAGGTAACTTGCACAAACATTGCAACTTGTTCAAAATGATAATATTGCTTTTGAAGCTCTATTTGAGGTGAAAATGTATAATTCTCAAAAAAAAAAATACAACTAGGTGGAAAACAATTTTTGGAATCAAGAAACTATTTAGCTTGTCATCGTGCACCATGCCAATGTTGGATATGTGGATATATCAATGGATAGAACTTGGTCATAAACTCATCATAATGCAATTCACTCTCCTTCAATACTGTCATGCCCAAACTATGAGGCAAAAACACAAATTTTTTTTTTAAAAATTAATAATTATTATAATGCTCACGTTGATAAGTTGTGATCACATTTCAAGAAAAGATTCTCTTCATTACATCATAAGTTTATAAACTCTTGTGGAGGAATACATTGTTAAACAGAAGCTATCGTTATGAAAATAATATCGATGTTTATTTTGTTCGATATTAATCTTAAAATAATAGATTTAAATTTCCTCTATAACAATATAATTAAAGATAGATTTAACATTTATTACATAGCATCTTTCATCTCATATAAAGTTAACATTATAAAAAAAGAATTTTAATCAAGTTCAACTAGATCAAGTTCAATTATAAATCGCTTAGACAATTATCGATTGACAAAATAATCAATATTGAAAATTCACTTTAAGAAAAACAATTAACTAGAATTAAAACAAAAAATATATATATAATTTATTAATTTTAAATATTTCGACTACTTTAACATAATAATTAACTATCAAAACTCTACTAAAAATCAATTAACAATTAACTAACTTTTAACTAATTTAAAGCTTTCTAAATTAATTAAACAACTAAATTAATATAATATAAAAATTAACTAAACTTATTGTTACAAAACTATATTAAAATGACAACTATTCAAATCATAACATAACCTATTCTCAAACTTTTCTTTAAAAAGACTATAACTAAACTAAACTAAACTATCAATCAGAAACTTAATAATAAACTGACTTAAAATAACAACTTAAAAACTAACACTATTAACAAATGACAAAACAAAATAAACTAAAACTTAACTAAAATTATTAACAAAAAAATAATAATAATCTAAAAACTAAACTAAAATAACATATTAACTAAATCTAACAACATAATAAAAACTAACTTAAATCTATCTTAACTTAACTAACAAAATAAAATAATCTAACACTAACCCTATTACTAACACCTAACATCTAACCTAACACTTAACCTCCTCCCACCCTAAGCTTTGGTGTAAGATAAAACTCCTAGGCTTAGTTTTCCACTTCCACCAAGAGATTTCTCTTATCTCCTAGTATCCTATGCTTCTATAGGATCTCCTAATAGGATTAGATCATTAACTAAATCCTATTCACTCTTTACTACAAGAGTCACACCTTGAAAACTCCACCTTGGATGATCCACACCTTAATTTTGGTTCTCTTTCTCACTTTCACTTAGATGGATCTAAGTGCCAAATCCACTAAAACATCACAAATTTCAAACTTCATTGTGGGGACCTTCTTCACATTGAATTCATTCATATTCCATCCCATTTTACTAATTTGGGAAGGTTCTTGGCTCTTAGGTTTATCATATTCAAGATTTCATCCAAAAGAGATCTTAAAAATAGGTCTATTTCTAGTAGTCTTCACCGGTCAGTTTTTCCCCTTTTTAGAAATATTTTCCCAAACAAATCAGAAAACTAAAACTTGATTTTGATAACCTTTTGGAATTTTTAAAACTTTCATTAAGATTTCTGGGTCTCAAAGTGACCGTACACCTCCTTCCTAATATCAAGGAGAAACAAGGCTAAGAGGCCTAGTTTCCAGGACAGCTTGCCTAGGATTGATGAAAAATGCTCAAAACCTATCCTAATGGATTGGTACGACTTCCCAAAGCTTAGGATGGATAACTAACATGAAAAAATACCATAAAAATTCTTGGGGACATGCTTGAATTCCCATTCCCCACATGAAATGATTTGATTTCTCACTGTCAAGCCTCTAATCGGGTATGTCAAACTCGCCTAGGGCCTGATCATAAAGCTAGCTTCCTTTCTCATGATGCTTCTCAAATTTAGATAAAATATGTAAAAAGGCCCCACTTGAAGATTCAACCACTTCTTTAGTGTTTCCATGGTTGAAACTCATGTGGGAGCCATTTTTACAAAATCTGTCACAGTGTGACCAAAAGAAAGTCCTGAACTAAAACAACTTGAAAACTATGATAAAACTACTCTAAAACCTTAACACATAAAATGAAAAAGTCTTCAAAATGACTATAGAACACGTCTCAACCACTGTATCAACACATTTTTGGCTTCAAGTATGACTACTCCTTCAAAAACCAAAATATCACTTCAAAAATAGAGTTTTCCAGCCACTTCATTAACTCAAACTTTTTTACAATATGCAACCAATGTTTGGAGATTCAAGACATCACTCCATTAGGTGTCTTCTCCACCATTCTAGGGCCTATTTGGTTGAAAATAACCTCCCACAATCAAAGGAATCCAAGGCTATCCATGTTGCATGGAATATTTGCAATAAGTGCAAAATGTTGTTATGACAACATTGTTACAACACTTGGCAACTTTGATAGATGCCTTAATCCTGTTGAGATAATGGGTGTTGCACGCATTGCATAATATTGTTATTTTATTATTTTATTTTATTAGGTAATGTTGTGCCTAGATGGACATGCAACATGTAAAGATTCCCATGGAATATTCTTGATGAGTTGTATTGTAACATTGTGATAATATTTTATGTAATTATTTAATATTGGGAAAAAGAATTAAATGCCCAATATTAAATGTGGGGTCAGTGGGTTAGGTAGCACATGGTTTTAGCACATGGTTTATGTAATACCACTTAGTGGTTTTGTGAGACTTGCTACTATATAAGCAGCCACAAGGGTAGTTGTTGTATAAAGAGTGATAAGGAGAAGATAAAAGGCAAGAGTCGAGTGGGACAAGGCTTGACAGGTTAGCCAAGGGAGCATTTGTGAAGGT
Organism: Cupressus sempervirens; assembly: GCA_028749045.1. NCBI lineage: Eukaryota > Viridiplantae > Streptophyta > Pinopsida > Cupressales > Cupressaceae > Cupressus > Cupressus sempervirens. The sequence continues at coordinate 728,591,721 of CM053791.1, read as the reverse complement.
TGGAAGCATGGCATGGGATGTGTGGATTCATGCTTGTTCACATAGTTTTCTCGGTTGTGGCTATGGACATGAAGGCTTGCATGGTTGTATGGCAATGGTATTTTTGTTGAATAATACATGATGATAGATGCTTTTGGAGGCTGGGTTTTTCCCTCACTGAGGGTTTCCCAAGGTATATCTTGTGTCACAATTTTGTGGGTATGTTTCCTATTCTCTTGCATGTGGATTTTAATTCCGTATTTATTTTAGATCTATTATGGATTATGTGGAAACGGTTATATTCTTTATTGCCAAGTTTCCTTACAAGTGGTATCAGAGCTATGGTTTTATTATTGTAACCCTAGATTGAATCCATGAGAATACATGAGAGGATAAAAGAAAGGGCAAGATATATGAATGATTTATTGCAGGTCTGAGGACTTTGGATTTGCTATTATGATGGGATGTTAAAAGATTTGGGCATGTGAAATTGTTGGACAAGAAGATTTTTTTGGATGTTTCATTTAAATGAGGGTTTTGGGGGGTAGCTTGCAAAAATGACCTCCTGGGTAAAAACAGACCTCACCATTAGATCCGGATCGACATTTCCATAAAATTTGATATATAATATGCCCTAGTTTGGCCATGTTAAGAGGAAATGAAAGAGTTTTTTGGTTTCAGCTTATGATGGCCATCAAATTTAATCCCGTCAGAATTTTCGTCACTGAAAAAATTAAAAATAAAAAATCGTACTGAAAATGGTAAAAAGACTATCTTAGTAAAATGGCCATAACTTTCTCTCAGAATATCAGATTTTAGAGTTCTTATAGGCGTTGGAAAGCTAATTTAGAGAACTACAATATGGGGTAGGTTTGGTTCTATGATTTTGAAATTTTGTCAAGTTTTAAGAGCCCTAAAGTCAGATGTTGTTTATTTTGAGCATGGATTAGGGCATAACTTAGGCATACGGAGTCGGATTTTGGACGTCAAGTAGTCAACAGAAAGCTCTTGGAGAGCTCTACACATTGGTTTAGATTTGGTGCAGGTTTGGCATGATTTATTTGTTGAAATATTGATTTGAACAATTTATAGGTATATTTTGACTATGGTAACATTGTGAATTTATGGCATTGGAGATTTAAGATTTGATGTCATTGTATACTCAGTTCATATTTCAGATTGGTCTCATGATGATATGGTTATCAGTGTTTGGTTTGGATATGCATGATGACTTGTTGGATCTACAAGTTGTGCAGTGTTGTAAGCGGTCTATACTTATAGGTTGCAATTATAGCTTGGTTATGGGTTGTCTTTGCCCATTGATCTTTCATTATTGATGCATATTCAGATTGGTGGCTTGGATTTGGGTTGTCTATGCCCTAAGTCACATGATTTGTTGATTTTTTCATGTAGAAGGGATGAGATGTTGTTACCAGGGATAGTCATAGTGGAGGATTGTGGTTGACTATTTTATGCTCACAGGTTAGACACTTTGAGAATCAGATTCTCAGTTCATGGATGTGATCATGGTGTCATGGATTTTGGCATGACATGATTGGTCATACAGGTACATCCTTGATGTTTATTAGCTTGGATTTTCTGATTTGGTTATGGTGGTATATCTTCTTGGTTGAGGATCATAGTTATTTAGTTTCTTTTGAGGAGCTCATGATGTGCACTTTGAGTTCTTTGATGGTTTGATGCCTTGGTTGATTCTCATGGTTAGAGGATGAGTTTTCATCATTATGTCATGGATAGCTTGGATACACGGTTTAGTGGGAGCTTGTGACAGTGATGGGGTGACAATGCAAGATTAATTCCTGGTTTGATTTGGATCTTCATATAGGAGATGGATTTTATGATGCCATAGGTGACTTGGTACCACGGTTGAGTGGGAGTTGTTGGCATTGATATATTTATTAAGTGTTTGCAGATGTTGGAGGTTTATCTTAGATCTCATTGCTGCAGAAGCGTCTTTGACATTTGCATGGTGCACTTGTTATCTTCATGGTGTTTGAAGATGGTTAGATCTTGAGGACTCATGGAGTTCTTGGTTATCTTCATGGTATGTGGAGATGGTTCTTCCTGGTATGTGGAGATGGTTTTCTTCATGGTGTATGGAGATGGTTGCATATTGAGCTCTCACAGGGTTCTTGGCAAAGGTGTGGTTTATGCTTTTATTTGGCATGTTATCCTTGGTGTGAGGATGGTTTCATTATTATGTCATGGTATACTCTTGATACGCATTTAGAGTTGTGACATGTTATGGTGTGTTCATATGGAGCATGTTATCTCTTTAGTTGAGATGGTAAGATCATGTTGTCATGTTTATGTTTCTAAGGCCATGGTTGGAACTTTGACATTGATCTTGGTTTAGTTTCTTGGTATTGAGTACACTGATCATAAGCTGGATACTTCATGATATTGCTATGTTGCATTTGGAGTTGGCATGGATTGATTGGTTACAGGTGCTCATGGATACTTAGAGACGGTGGTGATGCTAATTTCTCTTGGATTAGAGAAGTATTTGTTGGGACGGTTGATGGTTTTAGCAGGAAGTCTGAGGGGCAGTCACCTGATATGGACTTGAGAGGAGATTGTTCTTAGATGAGTCTTTGTTGGAGACTTGGGTATCTTGATGAGCATTCTCATTTCCCACTCTTGGTCTACTCGACGGTTTGCTACTTGAGAGGTATAGCCCATTTTTTCTCTCAGTTGAATTATATTTATGCTTGTCTTTCATGGATATGGATCTTGAGCTATGGTACATGAGTTAGTTTTGGAGGGTTCATTTGAGAGATGGTTTAGCATTGGTTATCTCCATGTGCATATGTTGTTATGCTGGTTGAGTTTGGGAGATGGTTTTATATTGGGCATTTTCCTTGGATTAGGAATGGTTATTCCTTGGTTTAGGAATGGTTTTATTGAGTTTGATCTTCTTGTGAGAGGCTTACATCCATGATTAGTTATAAGATATGGTTTGGGTGTTGTTGAGGCTTCTTGTTGGGGTTTTACGGAGGAGATCATACTTGCACAGTTTACATCTAGAGGTGTGTGTAGAAGGACATGATACAGGTTATGATTTGCATGGTTTCTCTGGTCTTGGTTATCTTCCTGGATGTTCAGTTTTGCTTACATTGGATTTGAGATTGGTTAGAGATTGTGATCACTGGTTTGTGCTCATGTATGTCATGTGAGAGATGACATGGTTATTTCTTTCTCTTTCCTTTGTTGGTTGTGGTGAACTTGGGAGAGCATTGGAAACTTGTTATGAGAGTTATTCTTGCAAGATATTAGTTTATGTATTGTGGATGTCCTTGATACTACATGGATTCACTTCTTTGAGATGTTGTGAGTGGATTGGTTATAGATTTGACATTATCTTTTGCAGTGGGAGCTTCTTAGTATATATGTGGCAGGTATTGCTCTTGAGGCTTGTGATTGCAGGTTGCAGATTGGATATGTCGGTGATATGAGATTCACTTGTTATACCTTTGAGGTATGGATAGTTGGATGGGTTTGGCACTTGCTGTGGGTGCTATTTCAGCTATGGATATTTTGACAACTACGGATACATGTGATTACCTTTGGATCAGGTTATTTGTGCTTGGAATTTTAGTTGGTATAGGATTTTATGATCTTCTAATGCGACAGGTTGGGTGGTTTTCTCTTTGGATGGCTTCTATGTATGTCCAATGGGAATGGCATAATAGGAGGTGAGATCATTCATGTTTGAGATGCTAGATACTTTGATTTTGTTGTGGGTACCAGGATGGAGCACTTGGTTTATTTTGATCCATGATGGTGGATGTGCTAGGAGGGATTGTTCCCTTGTTCATTTATGTGGCTATGGATTGACCCTATGCAATGTATACAAGTGGGAGATTGTTGAGATAATGGGTGTTGCACACATTGCATAATATTGTTATTTTATTATTTTATTTTATTATGTAATGTTGTGTCTAGATGGACGTGCAACATGTAAAGATTCCCATGGAATATTCTTGATGAGTTGTATTGTAACATTGTGATAATATTTTATGTAATTATTTAATATTGGGGAAAAGAATTAAATGCCCAATATTAAATGTGGGGTCAGTGGGTTAGGTAGCACATGGTTTTAGTACATGGTTTATGTAATACCACTTAGTGGTTTCGTGGGACTTGCTACTATATAAGCATCCACAAGGGTAGTTGTTGTATAAAGAGTGACAAGGAGAAGACAAAAGGCAAGAGTCGAGCGGGACAAGGCTTGACAGGTTAGCCAAGGGAGCATTTGTGAAGGTTGGAAGCATGGCATGGGATGTGTGGATTCATGCTTGTTCACATAGTTTTCTCGGTTGTGGCTATGGCCATGAAGGCTTCCATGGTTGTATGGCAATGGTATTTTTGCTGAATAATACATGATGATGGATGCTTTTGGAGGCTAGGCTTTTCCCTCAATGAGGGTTTCCCATGGTATATCTTGTGTCACAATTTTGTGGGTATGTTTTCTATTCTCTTGCATGTGGATTTTAATTCCATGTTTATTTCAGATTTATTATGGGTTATGTGGAAATGGTTATATTCTTTATTGCCAAGTTTCCTTACAAATCCTATATTATAGGCTTCTTATCCTCACATATTTTGATGATCCAAGATCATTCATGATCATCATATTTATTTAATAACCATTAATCATTCTTATGCCTAAGACATATTAATGACTCAATCTCCCTAACCCCTAACATTAAGAATTTAAATAACAACTAACAAAGGCTATTTGTGTGACCTTAGTCTTAGTGACTAATTCACCTAGCCAGCATAAAACAAGACCTTCTAAGGTCCTCAACCAAATTACACTAACTTCTTGACTTGGCTAGAGTCAAGTACAAGCCAAAATTGACTAACTAGTAGAGGTTAGCCTAGGTGCTCCTGCACCATCCTCCCCAAAATAAGAAGTTCAATCCACCCTTGGATTGATGATGGTAGGATCAACTCCCATATTTTTGAACTCTTATTCTTTTATCCAAACAGCATCAGCATCATTTTGTCCATGCCTTTTAATGAGATGCTCCTTGTACTCTTTAGTCCTTGTCCTTTTATAGACTCTTGTATCTAGTATGATGTATGGGCCTATGACTGTAGTAGTACGTAATTGGAGATCCTCCACATCTTTGATCACTTCATGAAGAGTCTGATCCATTTCTTTTTGTGGTCCTTTATAATGGACTAAGTCAGCAATATTAAAAATGGGTGGCAATCCACTGTCTTCCGGTAGTTCAACCTTGAATGCATTGTCACCATATTTAGCCAATATAGGACAGGGTCCTATCCTTCTCATTTGTAGCTTGTATGGGACTCCTTTTTGTAGTCTTGACTTGTTGAGATGCACCATAACCAAGTCACCAACATCAAAAGCAACTGTCCTTCTACTTTCATCCACTTTGGCTTTATGTTTTATAGTGTTCTCTGTTAATGTTTTCCTCATTGTTTCATGAACTTCTTGCATAGCAAATGCAAAGTCATCAGCATATGCACTTGCCTTGACTCCATCTTTTAAATATCTCAACTCATAGAAACCTCTAGGATGTAGGCCATATACAATTTCAAATGGACTCTTCCTAGTTGATCTATTTATGGTGTCATTATAGGCATATTCAGCTTACCCAATAAACTGATCCCATTGCTGTCCATACTCCTTAGTTAGGCATATTAGAAGGTTTCCAAGACTTCTATTAACAATCTCAGTTTGACCATCAGTTTGGGGATGGTAGGCTGAGCCAAAGGATAAGTTAGTTCCCAATCTTTGCCAAAGAGTTTGATTGGTAGTCCATGTATTCTCACTATCTCTTTGAAGAATAGAGAAGTTATTTGACTTGCATCATGTGTAGTCTTGCATGGCACAAAGTGAGCCATCTTGCTGAATCTATCCACAACCAGATACACACTATCCATTACTTGTCTTGTCTTGGGTAACCCAACTACAAAATCCATGCTTAAGCATTCCCATGGCCTAGTAGGAATAGATAGTGGTTGGTAAAGACCAGCATTTGTTGAAGTGCCCTTGGCTTTTTGACATACTAGACAACTCTCCACATACCTCCTAACATAAAGATTCATTCTAGGCCAAAAGTAAAACCTTGAAATAAGGTCTTGATTCTTAGTGATCCCAAAGTGACCACTCAAAGCACCATTATGCTTTTCTTGAATTAAATTCTCTCTAATAGAACCTCTAGGAACACATAATTGATTCCCTTTGAACAAGAGATCACTTTGCAAAGTATAATCAGCATATTTTCTATGAAAATGATTCTTGTATTTAGCACATACCTTATAGATGTTAGCAAAGTCCTCATCATCTACATATAGATCCTTGAAATGATCTATCCCCATGCTTTTCAACTGGATTTCTTGTAGTGTGAGGTTTCTTCTTGACAATGCATCAACCACCTTGTTTAGTACACCCTTCTTGTGCTTGATATGGAAGGTGTAGGCTTGTAGGTACTCAACCCACTTCATGTGCTTTTGACTCAACTTCTCTTATGAATTCAGGAAGCTAAGTGCTTGATTTTCTAAATACACAATGAACTCCTTGGGAAGCAAGTAGTGCCTCCATTTTCTTAGAGCTTGGACCAATGCATACATCTCTAAGTCATATGAGGAGTACTTCCTCTTAGCCTCACTTAACTTCTCAGAATGGAAAGCCACCGGTCTACCCTCTTGGCTTAGAACAACCCCAATTGCTACATTGCTAGCATCATATTCAATGGTGAATAGCTTCTCAAAGCTTGGCAGCACCAAAATAGGTTGGGTAGCTATTCTTTCCTTCAACAACTCAAAGCTCTTGTTAGCATCTTCATTCCACACAAACTTGGTTTTCATTCCTCCTCTGATAGTATCCAACATAGGAGCACAAATTGCACTAAATTTTCTTATAAACTTCCTATAGTATTGTGCAAGACCATGAAAACTCCTTACCTCAATTGCTGACCTTGGAGTAGGCCAATTCATGATAGCGTCTACCTTGCTCTTATCCATTTTCAGATTGCCATGAGATAAAACAAACCCAAGATATATCAGTTCTGATTTGATGAACTCACACTTCTTCAAATTGATCATCAACTTCTCTTCATGCAGCTTCTTGAAGACAATATCAAGATGTTTCAAATGCTCACTCTTTGTCTTGCTAAAAATCAGTATATCATCTAGATATACAACTACAAACTTGCCTATGTAGTCCTTGAGTACTTCATTCATGAGCCTCATGAATGTAGAGGGGGCATTTGACAATCCAAATGGCATGACAAGCCATTCATACAGTCCTTAATTAGTCTTGAAGGTTGTCTTCCACTCATCTCCTTCATGGATTCTTATTTGGTGATAGCCACTCTTCAATTCTATCTTGCTATAGTACTTTGCTTCACTTAAACAATCCATTAAGTCTTCAATCCTAGAGATAGGGAACCTATACCATATGGTTATCCTATTGATAGCCCTTGAATCAGTACACAACCTCCAATTTCCTCCCTTCTTAGGTGCAAGTATGGTGGGTACAACACATGGACTAATACTCTTTCTAATTAGGCCTTGGTCTAAGAGCTCTTGTATTTGCCTTGCTATTTCCTCATTTTGTTGAGGGGTCATCTTATAGGTTGCTTTGTTAGGTAGGGTAGCTCCTAGGATAAGGTCTATCCTATGACTTATGGCTCTTTGAGGGGCCAAGGTTGAAGGTTGACCATCACTTACAATGCCTTGGTAAGTCTGCAACATACCTTGAATCTCCTTTGGTAATTCAGTCTTCTTAGTCACCTTGTCTTCATCTCCTTCTCTTGGTTTCAACATCAATGCATACCCTATGCCTTCACCTTCTTCCATGGTTTGTAGGAACTCTATTTCACCTACCATAAGAACATTTGGACCTGCTGTCTTTACTTCAGCATCCTCCAACAATGACTGAATTTTGAAGGTAGTATTATCCTTCTTGAAAGAATAAGAATTCTTTCCTCCATCATGTATGGCTTGACGGTCAAATTGCCAAGGTCTACCTAGAAGCAAATGGCATGCATCTATAGGCAACACATCACATAAAACTTTGTCTTTGTACCTTCCAATGGAGAAATCCACCCATGCTTGTTCATTTACTAACACATGTTGACCCTTATTGAGCCAAGTAACCTTGTAAGGATTGGTATGGGATATCCTTTTCAATTTGAGCTTGCTGACTACTTCTTCTGACACTATATTATCAGTAGAGCTTGAATCAATAATGACCCTACATACTTTTCCCATTATCTTGCATTTGATTCTAAACAAAGATATTCTTTGGCTTGGCTCCTCCTTCACTAGTTCCTTGATTAGAGTTCTCCTCATCATGAGGTTCTCCCCTTCCTCTGAATTTAATGGAATCTCAAAATGTTTAACTGCTGCATTAGTGTCTTCATGAACAAGGTTAGATCTCTTATCACCTCCTTGTGATGAGCCACCTTTCTCAGGGCATCTATAGGCAGGGTGCCCCATTTGATTGCAATGGTAGCACTTCATATTGGCAAAATAATTACCTCTTCCTCTTTGTGAAGAACCACCACTTATTCCTCTAAAGTTAGAGTTAGAATTCCTTCCTCTACCACCTCTACTTGAGCTTCCTTCTTGTTGCTCATTGAATTTTACCTCACCTTGAGCTCTAGAATCAGAACTTCTTCCACCATAGCCACCTCTTTGACCTTTTGTATCTTTTCCTTTGCCTTTACCTTTGGAGCTATCTTGCTTTCTCTTGCTCTTATCCTCTATCTTCAAGGCCATTTGATAGCATTATCTAATGGATTTAAAGTTCACTAGGCTCAACTCTTCTTGAATATACCATTTGAGACCATTCAAATACCTTGCTAGCTTGATGTTCTCATCCTCAACTACCTTGGACCTCAAACACAGTTTTTGAAACTCCTCGATATATGCTTGGACATCGAAATCTTTTTGCCTAAGATTTTGTCTCCTTCTATGCATTTGGACTTCATAGTCATCAGGAATATATGTTTGCTTGACTTTGGATACCATACCCTTCCATGTCACAATAGGACCTTTACCATCCTTTTCCCTCTCAGTTTGCACAAACTTCCACCAAGTAAGGGCTGAACCTCTTAGTCTAGACTTGGCCACCATTACCTTTTGTGCTTTAGAGATACCATCACAGTCAAAATGGTTCTCAATGCTGTTTATCCAATCCACAACTAAATTTGGATCCATTTGTCCACTAAAAAGTGGAACACCTTCTAAAGCCTTGCCACTCAATGGCTTCAATGCTTTCAAGAATGGCTCTTCAAGAAGAATTGGATCAGGAGTTGGTGCTTCTTCCTCCAACTCTAATTCCTTCTCTTTTGCTTTAGCTTCTTCTTTAAGGTCAATCTTCTCTTTGACCCTATCAGCTTTGTCTTGAACTTCACCCAAGAGCTGCTCCATTTGAGCTATTCTTTGTCTTAACAAATTGTTATCCTCTTATTGTTCCTCAACCTTCTTTGCTAGTTTAGAATTAGTCACCATGGCTTGGGCTAGTGTATTCTCTCCTATCGATTTAGAATATTGATGCATTGACCACAAGCTTGATCAACCAAGCTCTGATACCAATATGGTGTAAGATAAAACTCCTAGGCTTAGTTTTCCACTTCCACCAAGAGATTTCTCTTATCTCCTAGTATCCTATGCTTCTATAGGATCTCCTAATAGGATTAGATCATTAACTAAATCCTATTCACTCTTTACTACAAGAGTCACACCTTGAAAACTCCACCTTGGATGATCCACACTTTAATTTTGGTTCTCTTTCTCACTTTCACTTAGATGGATCTAAGTGCCAAATCCACTAAAACATCACAAATTTCAAACTTCATTGTGGGGACCTTCTTCACATTTAATTCATTCATATTCCATCCCATTTTACTGATTTTGGAAGGTTCTTGGCTCTTAGGTTTATCATATTCAATATTTCATCCAAAAGATATCTTAAAAATAGACTTATTTCTAGTAGCCTTCACCAGTCAGTTTTTCCCCTTTTTAGAAATATTTTCCCAAACAACTCAGAAAAATAAAACCTGATTTGGATACCCTTTTGGAAGTTTTAAAACTTTTATTAAGGTTTCTGGGTCTCAAATTGACCGTACACCTCCTTCCTAATATCAAGGAGAAACAGGGCTAAGAGGCCTAGTTTCCAGGACAGCTTGTCTAGGATTGATGAAAAATGCTCAAAACCTATCCTAATGGACTGGTATGACTTCCCAATGCTTAGGATGGATAACTAACATGAAAAAATACCATAAAAATTCCTAGGGATGTTCTGTACTTCCCATTCCCCACATGAAATGATTTGATTTCTCATTGTCAAGCCTCTAACTGGGTATGTTAAACTCGCCTAGGGCCTGATCATAAAGCTAGCTTCCTTTCTCATGATGCCTCCTAAATTTAGATAAAATATGTACAAATGCCCCACTTGAAGATTCAACCACTTATTTAGTGTTTCCATGGTTGAAACTCATGTGGGAGCCATTTTTACAAAATCTGTCACAGTGTGACCAAAAGAAAGTCCTGAACTAAAACAACTTGAAAACTATGATAAAACTACTCTAAACCCTTAACACATAAAATGAAAAAGTCTTCAAAATGACTATAGAAAATTTCTTAACCACTGCATCAACACCTTTTTGGCTTCAAGTATGAATATTCCTTCAAAAACCGAAATATCACTTCAAAAATAGAGTTTTCCAGCCACTTCATTAACTCAAACTTTTTTACAATATGCAACCAATGCTTGGAGATTCAAGACATCAATCCATTAGGTGTCTTCTCCACCATTATAGGGCCTATTTTGTGGAAAATAACCTCCCACAATCAAAGGAATCCAAGGCTATCCATGTTGCATGGAATATTTGCAATAAGTGCAAAATGTTGTTATGACAACATTCTTACAACACTAGGCAACTTTGATAGATGCCTTAATCCTATATTATAGGCTTCTTATCCTCACATATTTTGAGGATCCAAGATCATTCATGATCATCATATTTATTTAATAACTATTAACCATTCTTAGGCCTAAGACATATTAATGACTCAATCTCCCTAACCCCTAACATTAAGAATTTAAATAACAACTAACAAAGGCTATTTGTGTGACCTTAGTCTTAGTGACTAATTCACCTAGCCAACATAAAAAAAGACCTTCTAAGGTCCTCAACCAAATTACACTAACTTCTTGACTTGGCTAGAGTCAAGTACAAGCCAAAATTGACTAACTAGTAGAGGTTAGCCTAGGTGCTCCTGCACCAAGCTCCCCTACAACACCTACCCTACACCCTACTCCCCCCCTTGCGCTTCCCAAGGTCTAGCATGCTGTCCAAGTTGGGGGGATAAGGTACGCTGACCTCCTGGACTGAGGAAACCCATGGACAATAGGGAGAAATAAAAGCTTCTCCTTATGTTGGGTATACATTGCATAAACCCAAACTTAATACTTTCCCCCTTCAAGATTGAGCGCCCTTTTTTTGAGGATGAAGATGGGGATAGGTGACATCATTAGCAACATGATGACACTTTACAAGTCAACACCTAGGGAGGAGCAAGGGTAGAATAAGACTAAGGGGAGGGTAAGCATTAAGTTATAAAGTTTATTAGGTAAGACTAGGATATTTAGTTATATTTTTCCTTTCTTTGTTTTTTTTTTTGATGGATATTTTAATATTGTTTTTAATTTTAAATCTAATTAACAATAAAGAAAAAGGTATAAAGAGGGAATCTTTAGATTCTTTGTTACAAAAAAGGTAACAATTCTTATCCCATACAAAAGACAGAGAGTTTTTACTCTCTTGCAACATTTTTTTTTGAAAATTTTCTAAGTATAGAATTACAAGGCAATGCAAATATATATATATATATATTTTTGGTCTAAATTTTCTAAGTATTAAGTTTTTTAGTTGATTATTAATCAAGGGGGAATTAAATTTTTCTTTTCAAAGAAAATATATAAGGACTTGTTACAACTTATATACCAAGAATATGAATTATCCATTTTAAATCAATAATGCAAGAATTGTTTGATTCAAATAATCATGCAAACTGAATCTACATCCAAGATCATAATTTTCATTTTCAACATAAAAGAAAACTTGAAATTTTACCAAATTGAACATCATCAATTCCATCCTATTTTTGATGTGCAACCATCTAAATTTAAATCATTATTAAATCACATGATAACCAATTGTACTCAATCACCACTTTTATTGACAAACCTGATTCAAAGGCTCAGCGGGGAAAGAACCAGGAAGAAAAGCCGGCATCGTTGCCATTACAACAAGGTTTTGAGATAAAAATTACATAGGATTTCAATCCTAAATTACATCAATTTAATTGAATTTTCTTCATGACCCTCATCAAGGGATTCATAACAATTTCTTCAATACATTTCAAGAACCATGGAAGGAACAAAATCTGATCAGGTGACAACAAGCATGACCAAGAAACAAATCAAACATGCATATTCATATAAGGTTTTCACAATAGGATTCATAATGAATCAAAACTAGGGAAAGGTGGATTTTTCCAATAGGAGATGTCAGACACAACACCAAACCAGGTGCCCAATCGGGGCTATAAATCAAGAACTTCCATTCTTCCATTCTTACATGCCAAAACTCATATGTGGTTTGTGCTGACAGGTAGGGGCCCATAACACCCTACCCTCTCTCTCTCTTCTCATCCTGAGAAGAGACTCTACATTGTTGGAGTCCAACTAAAATGCCCTTTCCCAAAATTGGCCACTTCTGCCCTCTCCAAGGGTGAGTAATGCCAAAACACCCATGCAAGAACATCTCAAAATTCAACAAAAATATGAAAGAAAATCATTCAAAATAACATGGTTTTCAAAGCTTGCCAACATACCCACAAACATACAGACATTCAAACAACAACAAGGTAGCATAAGCATGAAACAAACATGAAATCTGAACAAGGGAGATGAGAATTTCTACCTTCACAAAGAGGTAATGGCAAAAGAACAAGTTTGAGTAGAGCTTTTCTCTTCCTTGCTTCAATCTTCCAAAACTCCTCTCTAAATGTAGAGATTTGGTAACAACCTCAACTAGTCCAAGAAGGGCCTCTAAATAAGCCTCAAACTCAACCACCAAAGGGATCAATAACTTCTCCCAACCACCTACAAATCTAGAAGCTCCTAACTCAACCCATACTATGGTTAACCACTAAGTGGAGGAGAGGTAAGGCAACTCATGGTAACCACTTGCAATTTTCGCACAAAGGTAAAATGAGACTTTCTGAGTGATCTCATAAGTCAACAAAAGGGGCTTAGGGGTTGGAAAAGACCCCCAACCCATACCCATACCCCTTGGGTATAATTATTTCATGATTTAAAGCCTTAGGAATAGGTTTAGAGCCAAACAAAAGCTAAAAAAAAATAGGACCAACTAACAACTCTAAAATGCAGATTAAGCTCTAATCCAGATTAAGGATGACTAAACTCGATTAAGAACCAAATTAGTAAAAGATACTAACTTAATCCAACTTAGGTCCCTGGGTTACACAGCTAACCCTAACTAGCACACTAGAGAGCACAAACAAATCACGAGTGTCAAGCGACACTAAAGAAACATAGTTACGAACATTAACATTTACTGATCACATAAGGATACATACATACATCTTAATTTAATTACGAACAACAAGGTTTCCACAATGAGCACATAGGGACCAATTTTGTTCCTCCATTGGTTTTCTCAGCACATCAGTAGTCCTAAAAATCACATGTACATATGTATATATACGTATCAAAAATTCACATAAATTGAAACATACATCAATCAGGGTTTCTTTCATCCTACTTATATCCTTAATCATAAAGATTCCAAAATCAATGTGTTAATCCTACATTTTACTTAATTCATCAACATACATATACCTAAAACCTTAAATGATGAACATAAAATATCTAGAAGTAACATCATACAGCATGAAATAATATAATATGTTCAAGTATCTGATAATGTCTTGACATCCCGAGTTGTGAGTATCAAAATGATAAAGTAATAACTAAGGTTACAAAGGGTCGGGGCGAGGCCTCACAAATACACTTTTTTTGGATTCATCTCCTATCTTATTTTGATATGTCTCATATTCATATCTCATCCATGAAATTGGTATCGATTAATTAATATTCTCAATTTGCATTGAAAATTTGTGTAAATCTCTACAATCTTCACACTAATTTTTGATGCATTGCACTTTGAACTCATCTAGATCTTCTAGTTTATCATATAATATGGACTTCATATATTGTATTGTACTGCTAGGGATGACCAAATGGATCAAGTACTACCATAACTTTTTTATATGATTGCAAGTGTAGGAAAAATTCAACATTATTTTGACAATAACAAGTTTCACACATCTTATTTATGCGTCTAAAGGAAGGACACAAACTCTCAAACATTCTTTGACATATTTTTACATCTAAAAATTCTTGCTTGAATATTTGAAATAATTCACTTTGAGTTATATCTATGAAATGTTTTGGATGTTCAATTTTGGCCCCTATCTCTTGATCTTTAATTTTTATAGTATCACATCTATTGGAAGAAACCTAAGAATGTGTGGTCCAAAATTCAATAACTTGTCTTTTTACGTCTTCAAAAAAATTGTCTTTTCTACAAACTTTACAAATATTCACCCAGTTATTCTCAATGTTATCATCTACCATATTTCTCCTCTTGATGTATCTTTGAATAGTTCTTCTAGATATATGTAGTACGTAAAAAATTACACGTACCTATTTTTTATATCAATTTTCTACTAGATATAATAGTCATCAATGTTGTACTTGCATTCCTCAAACCACCTCCTCGAGTTGTGTTGTCGATTTTTTCATAAGCATTTTGCAAGTTTTCAATTATTGTTATATTAATATTATGCACATGGTTTTTCTTGTTATCAACACCCAGTAACTCCAAAACAGGTCTCATATCTTTTCTCCTAAATAACTTGACAAATAATTGTGCATGTCCAAATATACTTTTATCTTTGAAATATTCATCCCGCATTTTCTAACAATGCTTTCTAATATTGTTATCATTTATCATATCTTTAGATGGAATTTGGTTAAAAAGTAGTTCCTCATCCAAATCCATCAAATTTTCTATCTTCTAATTTGTTTCTATCGGTAGAACTGCCAATTTCTTCCTCTTCATTACTTTCATTCTCTTCATGAATCTCATTCTATTCAATAATTTTAATAGGTTGGTTTTGGTTACATTTTATATGACCTTTCATTTTTTCATCTCTTATTCTATCATATTTCCTTGATCTTTTCCTTTTACTGCCCATTGAATACTTTAATCTATAGAAACAAAATTAATTATTTAGATTTTACTAAATACCAACTAATGCTTCAATATAGAATACATAAAAATAAAAATAGGTAGATAGTAAAAAAAACACCTTAAAAATATTTGATCCTTTGCAATTCTGATTAAATTTGTGAAATAGTCATTGAAAATGGCTTTAAAAATCATTGTCCTCCAAAAATGCTCTTTTATTTTTTTCTATTTTCTATATTTATTAAATAAAAGAAAAAATAAATTTCATTTTATATGAAATAGTCAAATTAACCACTAGCAGTTTGATAGGCTAACAGGGGTTATGACCAAAACACTTTTGGCCAAAAGTGTTTTGGCTGAAAGGGTTTCAGTTGTAACTATCTATGTGGTATCCGAGGTGGTAGCCACACAAGAAAAAATAAGAACTTTTGTAAACATCTCACTTTGAAGGCCAACTTGACCTACTAAATTGAAGTTTTTTTAAAACCTAAAAATATACTTCTATAGGTCTCGGAGTCAAGATTATGATCATCATAAAAAAAAATTTATTTTGATTAAGGATAGTATGTTATAATTGAAAATATTACAAGTAGGTATTTTAAGATTCATAAAGATGTCTGTTCAAAAATAGCAAAAAAATAGTAAATCATGTTCAAAAATTATTTTTTTTTAATGTTGCACTAGAGGAGAGAGTCTTCTTAGAGAATATGTAATTTGTTTTAAAAGCAATGTAGATTTGATGGAAAAATTTTGACGGGAGAAAAAAATTATCAATTTTTGATAACTTTGACTAGTTATAACTTGAAAAATATTAGCTAAATTTCAATTTTTCTTTTTTGATGCACTAGATATACATGTCAATTCTAACATATTCCATAATTAGACCAAAATATGAATATTTGTATTTTTTTTTTGACAGGAAAAAAACTCTATATTTTTAGCATTTTAAAAGAAATTTAAAAATAAACTTTAAAAAATTCAAAAATAAATAAAATTTTCACTCAATTTTTTTAAAAAAATTTCAGACATAAACTTCATCCAATTCTACACATTTTATTATTTTACATCATCTTCAAATTCTAAACACAAATGCCACTTTTATGTCGTTAAAGTTGAAGAGTTTAAATTCTAATATCACTTTTCCTTTATAAAAGGTGACACAGGTTTGTGCTTTTGTGAGGCCTCACCCCAACCCATCGTAGCATAGTTGATACATTATTATTTTTTGATACTCATGACTTGATATGTTGAGACACTATCAGATACACTAAACAAATTATGTTATTTCATGTTGTGTGATGTTTTACTTTTAGATATTTGATTTTGTCATGTAATGCTTTATGAACATGTATAGTGATGAAGTAAATGAATGCAGAATTAACACTTTGCTTATGCAAATTTAATGATTGAGAAAATGAGTAAAACAAGATAAACAACTAATTTTATTTTTTAAAGATGAATGTTTCAAATTATGTGATTTTCCCTGATACATTATGTGTGTGTGTGTGTGTGTGTGTGTGTGTGTGTGTGTGTGATTTTCTTGAGCTACTAATGTGTGCAATGAGTGTGTAGGATATTTTAGCCAAGAAATCTGATGTAGAAATGAAACTAAACCCTATGTACCAATTTGTAGAAACCAGGATTGAATCTAATGAAGGATGAAAACCCCATTGTTCATATTTTATTTGTATTGTGGATTGAATGAATGTATCATTTTGTGATCTTTAAATGTTAATGTTTCGTAACAGTCTTTTTATAGTGTCGCTTGACACTCATGAATTGTATATGCATTCCAACATGATAGTTAGGGTTAACTAAATAACCTAAAGATCTAAGTCAAACCAGGTTAGTGACCCTTTCGCTAATCAGTGAGTAATTGAGGTTAATTACCCAAATCATGATTAGTGAGTAATCTACATTTTAGAAGGTTGTTAGTAAGTCCTAAACTTTTTCCTAGCTTTTGATAGATCCCTAGTTAATCCTAAGGCCTAAAATCATGTAATGTAAGTACCCAAGGGGTATGGGTATGGGTTGGAGACATTTTTCACCCCCTTAGCCCCTTTTACTAACTTTTATGGTCACTCAAAAAGTCCATTTTTTTTTAGTGCAAAAATTGAATGATTTCACCATGGGTTGAATGGCTTTAACTCCACCTTGAGGTTAGCATTAGGTTTAGTTGAGTTAGAAGCCTCTAGAACTTTAGGCAAGTGGGGGGGAGTTATTGTATTTTAGAGGTAGTTGAGTTTTGATCTTTTTAGAGGCATTTTTTAGAGGGTTTGAATGTTCAACCAACCTCTAGTTTCAGAGTGGAATCTAGGATTGAAGGATAAGGAGAAGGAAGCAATGCTCTTCTCAAACTTTTTCATTTTCCATAACCCAATTTTGAAGATAGGAATATTTCACCTCATGTTGTTTATGTTTTTTTCATGCTTAAGATATTGTGTTTGCAATTTTATGTTGTATGTGTGTTAAGTATGTTTTGGGAGGGATTGAAATAGGTTTTCTTGAATGTCTTTCCTTCGTGTTTTGCTTTGAATTTCAAAGGGACTGTATGAGTTGTGTTCACATTACTCACCTTTAGATAGGGAAGAAATGGCCATGTATGGGGAAAGGGCTTTAGTTGGACTCCAAATAGTGTAGAGTCTCTTCTCAAGATGAGAAGAGGGAGAAAAGGTAGGGTGTTATGGGCCTCTACTCATCAACAAAAACCATGTATGAGTTTTGGAATGTAAGAATGAAAATCCTTGTGATATTAGCCTTGAAAGGGCATTTTTGGAAGAATGGAAGTTTTTGAGTTCATAGCCCCGAAAGGGCACCTGTTATGGTGTTGTGTTCGACATCTCCTGTTGGAAAAAATCCACCTTCTCCCTAGTCTAGTTTAATGTTGAACCTATTGTGCAAATTGGGATGGGATTCAATGCTTTATTTTGCCTTCATGATATGTTTGTTTTTCACCTGGTTAGTTTTCATCCTCTCCATGATCTCTGTGATGCCTTGTAGAATTTGAAATGGATCCCTTGTTAAGGGCCAAGAGGAAAATTTGAATTCTTATTGTAGTTTAGTTATGTTCGAGATTGAAATCCTGTGTAAAAATGTATTTTTTAAAGTTTTTGTTGAAGTGGCAAGGATGTTGGGTTTTCTTACTGGTTCTTTCCCAACAGAGCCTTGAATTAGGTGGTTTAATATTTATAATTTAAAAGAAAAAAAAAAAACCACACACACTTAGGAAAAAATTTACATTCAAAAAAATTCCATACTTAGACAACAAAAATGACTTTAAAAAAAAAAAAAAAGTATTCCTAGAGCAAAATGGTCCACTAGTTTTTGTATGAGAAAATTTTAAAAAAATCCCTAAGGTAATAGAGAATGTTCCCTCTAAGATGTCTTTGAAAATCTTTTTAAGTCATAGAAAAATTAAATAAACAACACAAAAAGAAGTAATTAATTCATAAAATAAATATCCTAAATATCTACTATCCTAAGTTTCTACCTAACTAACATTTTCTCCCTTCCATATTAAATGGATAAACTTGGGTGGTTGGGAAAACCTACACACATTTTGTGATTTCTCCCTTCCATATTAAATGGAGAAACTTGGGCGGTTGGGCAAACCTGTACACATTTTGTGATACTGCTATTAGGATTCAACTATGTGATTTTTGAGTCAAACTCATTGACCCACATTTCATGAGTAGTGATTCAACATGAATCCATCTCTCATGAGAATAAATGGAACACTTAGAACTCATTAGATCTAGGTGATGATCATAGGGATGAAGCACCAAGACTTCTTGGGAGGTCACCCATCCCAGTACTACTCCAGCCTAAGCACACTTAACTACAGAGTTTCCTCCATGTTTAAACCCAAAGCTTGCAACCCCATTTGCAAAACCTTCACCAAGTGTTGTGCCTTATGAACCATTCATTAGAAAGCCCCTTAAGCTCATCAATTTATAAGTAGGAGATAATTTCCATAGCAAGTCAAATTGTGATACTGCTATTAGGATTCAACTGTGTGATTTTTAAGTCAAACTCATTGACCCACATTTCATGAGTAGTGATTCAACATGAATCCATCTCTCATGAGAATAAATGGAACACTTAGCACTCATTGGATCTAGGTGATGCTCACAGGGGTGAAGCACCGAGACTTCCTGAGAGGTCACCCATCTATAAGGTCCCTCTTGGCATGTACTTATTAAATATGAATTTCTCTATTAAATTAAGAGTAGTTGATACATCCATGTTTATATTTTTAGTGATTTGAGAACTAATAAATTTTCTTGATTGTTTAAATATTAAAATTTCACTAATGAAGATACAAGAAATTTTTGCCTGATAATAAGGGTGTTGATTTTGGAACCTCGATAATTAGGTTTTATGCTTTCAGATAGTTCAATATTCTTTATTTGGTGATGTTTATGAAGACAGGTATATGCATGCCTAATGATGATTATTCTAGTATGTTAATCTAAATTAATGGATAAGTTATGATATATTTATTTTGTGATTTCTAATGATTAAATATGAGGCCTCGCCCTAACCCATCATGGAATAGTTGATACATTATTATTTTGATACTTATGACTTGATATGTCAAGACACTATCAAATACACTAAACATATTATGTTTTTCATGTGTGTGATGTTTTACTTCTAGATATTTGGTGTCATCATTTAATGCTTTACGAACATGTATGATGATAAAGTAAATGAATGCAAAACTAACACTTTGATTATGCAATTCTAATGGTCAAAAATATGAGTAGAATTAGATAAATAATTGATCATTAGAAAAATGGATTTTTCAATTTATATGATTTTTTTGATACGTAAATTACATAATGCATGCAGTTTCTTGAACCTACTCATGTGTGCAATGAGTGTGCAGGACATGTAGCCAGGAAACCTAAAGGAAAGATAGAATTGAACCCCTTGTTTAAATGTTCTATCCTTGCATTGTCTATCTTTAAAAGGTTGTTATTTGATTTTATTATTCTCCTAGATTTTATTGTTCCTATTAAGTCTTTAAGGCTTAAAATCATTAATTTAAGTGCCCTAGGGGTAGGGGTATGGGTGGGGAGTACTTTCCACCCCCTTAGCCTCTTAGTTTGACTTTTAGGGTCACTCAAAAGCCCTATTTTTGATGGATTGCGAAAATTGATTGTCATCTACATGAGTTGGTGACTCAAACTCCATCTTGAGCTTGCTTGAAGTCTAGTTGAGTTAAGGATCATACTTAGAGGATTTTGGGAGTAGTTTTGGGGTTTTTACCCAATCTCTAGTCTTAGAGAAAGTTGGAAGATTGAAGGAAGAAAAGGGAAAAGCTCTTCTCAACTTACCATTTTGCCATAACATTTTGTGAAGGTAGGAGTTCTTCACTCTTTTGGCTTTGTTCTTCATGTTTTCCATGCTTGAATCTTCCAAAAATTATTGTGTTGTTCTTGTTTTTTCTTGCTTGTTTGTTGGGATGGAGTTGGACGGATTTTTTGTTTGTTTTTGATGCATTCTTATGCTTGTCTTGATGATTTTTTTGAGCAGATTTCATGGGGATTGTTTTGGCATTACTCACCCTTGGATAGGGAAGAAGTGGCCATGTAC
This sequence comes from Cupressus sempervirens, assembly GCA_028749045.1. NCBI lineage: Eukaryota > Viridiplantae > Streptophyta > Pinopsida > Cupressales > Cupressaceae > Cupressus > Cupressus sempervirens. The sequence goes on along the minus strand of CM053791.1, from coordinate 728,570,791 downwards.
AGGGGTAGGGCCTTAGTTGGACCTCAATGGTGTAGATTCTCCTCTCATGGTGAGAGGAGGGAAAGAGGGTAGGGTGTATGGGCCCCTACTTGTCATCACATGCCTTGTTTGATATTGTGAATTCTTGAATATGAAAAGGAATGAAAATCCTTGTGGTATTAGCCTCGAAAGGGCCATGTAGAAGAACTAAAGTTCTTGAAGTTTTAGCCTCAAAAGGGCTATGTTATGGCATGGTGATTGACGTCTCCCATTGGGAAAATCCACCTCCCCCCTAGTTAGGTTCTATGTTTGGAACTATTGTGCAAAACTGGGTTAGGGTGCATGCTTGAATTGCTCTTGATGTTGTGATGTTCACCCTGGGTCAGCTCTTGTCTTCTCCTTGTATTTACTTGTAGTTTGAAGGTATTGGAAGAGAGTACTTGGGCAGGATTTTGAAGAGATTTCATTTGAATTGTAATATTATGTAAAATGTTTTTGAATTTTGATGTATTGGCAAAGACATCAGGTTTTCTTATTGGTTCTTTCTTGATGGAGCCTTGAACCAAGTTGATTAATAGAAGAGAAAAGATTGAGTAATATTCTTGCATTAAGCCTTTCAATATTTCAATTCTTTACATATGTTTATTTGAAAATGGATAAAAAGATGATGTTTCACTCTTCCTATGACATTTGTATGTTTTGTTATCCTATTCATTTGATTTGTACTTAAATTTCATAATTATACATGAGTGTGAGGAAGTTAAGTCATTCTATTCAGATACTTATGTGTTATATTTAATCTAATTATCACAAAAAAATAAATAAATAAAAATAAAAATTGTTAGTATGTTCATGCCATATATATTTAGGGCATGACACCATCCTAGTACTACTCCAGCATGAGTGTACTTAACAATGGATTTTCCTCCATGGTTAAACCTAAAGCTTGCAACCCCATTTGCAAAACCTTCACCAAGTGTTGTGCCTTATGAACCATTCATTAGAAAGCCCCTTAAGCTCATCAATTGATAAGTAGGAGATAATTTCCACAGCAAGTCAAAATGGAAGTCCCAATGCTTCATCCCTATGAGAATCACCTAGATCCAATGAGTGTTAAGTGTTCCATTTATTCTCATGAGAGATGAATTCATGTTGAATCACTACTCATGAAATGTGGGTTAATGAGTTTGACTCAAAAATGACACAGTTGAATCCTAATAGCAGTATCACAATTTGACTTGTTGTGGAAATTGTCTCCTACTTATCAATTGATGAGATTAATGGGCTTTCTAATGAATGGTTCATAAGGCACAACACTTGGTGAAGGTTTTTCAAATGGTTTTTCAAGCTTTAGGTTTAACCATGGAGGAAACTCTATAGTTAAGTGCACTTAGGCTGGAGTAATACTGGGATGGGTGACCTCCCAAAAAGTCTTAGTGCTTCACCCCTATGAGCATCACCTAGATCCAATGAGTGCTAAGTGTTCCATTTATTCTCATGAGAGATGGATTCATGTTGAATCATTACTCATGAAATTTGGGTCAATGAGTTTGACTCAAAAATCACATAGTTGAATCCTGATAGCAGTATCACAATTTGACTTGTTGTGGAAATTATCTCCTACTTATCAATTGATGAGCTTAAGGGGCTTTCTAATGAATGGTTCATAAGGCACAACACTTGGTGAAGGTTTTGCAAATGGGGTTGCAAGCTTTGGGTTTAACCATGGAGGAAACTCCATAGTTAAGTGCACTCAGGCTGGAGTAATACTGGGATGGGTGACCTCTCGGGAAGTCTTGGTGCTTCACCCCTATGAGCATCACCTAGATCCAATGATTGCTAAGTGTTCCATTTATTCTCATGAGAAATGGATTCATGTTGAATCACTACTCATGAAATGTGGTTCAATGAGTTTGACTCAAAAATCACATAGTTGAATCCTGATAGTGGTATCACAATTTGACTTGCTGTGGAAATTATCTCCTACTTATCTGCACACATTTGTTTTTAAAATTATAATTTCCTTTCCATCTTCCTTACATACGTGACATGTCATTTGAGTTGAAAATTTAGGAGAGGCATTAAAGTCAAAGTGGCATATTAAATAGGGAGGGTGGCATGTTAGAGTTTGAGATTTTTAAAACTCTTCCAAATCACTGGCGTACCTTCTTACCTTGGACAGCACACCGTACTTCTTCAAAGTGCTTGGTTCTGGGTTTTAGGGAAGTAATATTTTATTTAAAGTTTCAATTTCAGTTTTATTTAAAATTATTTTTAGTTAGTGTGTTTCAATTAGTATTTTTTTTTAATGATGTTTTTAAATATTAGTTTATTTAAATATTGTTATTATGTTAGTTAGTTAGTTAATGGAAGTTAGTATTAATAAAATGGTTGTTAGTTTTAGTTTTTTGGAAATTTAATTAATGTGTATTAGTATTTGATAATTTTAGATTTTTGTATAAGTAGATTTATTAGATCTTAATTAGTTTTATTTTTATAATATTATATGTTAATATCATTATCATTTACTGTTGAATTTTTTTAGTAATGAATCATATTTAGAAAAAAAAAAAATTAGTATGTTTTGTTTTAGTTTTCTTTATGTTAAGTTAGTTATAATTTTTTTTTAAAGTGTTAGTTGTAGTTTTAAATATTAATTAGTTTTAACTATTTTTTTTGGTTAGTAATAAAATTAATATGTCTTGGCCTTAATAGATTATAGAGTTAATTGATATCGTTGTTTAGAAATGGAGTTTAAATTTGTTATGAAATTTAAGATAAAGATTAGTAGTTAGTAAAAGGATTATAAATTTATTTTAATTATATTAATTTAGTATGAGATGAAACATACTATGTAATAAAAGTTAAATTTATCTTTAATTATATTGTTATTTGAATAATTTTAAATCTATTGTTTTAAAATTAATATAAAATGAAACAAGTGTCTAAATCGATTTGATAACGAAATTTTAACTTAATGATCTTGTCCCACACTTTGATTTTAAAACTAAATGGAATATCAAGGGTCTTGATTGAAGAACCTATTTCTATCTACGTTGTACCCACTCTTACATTTATGAGACAATAATCTTATCAAACTTAGTAAATTTAATTATTATTGTTAATTTTAAAAAAAAATTGTGTGTTTTTGCCCTATATTTTGGGCATGACATTTTGGTATCGAAGCCTGTGTTTCAACACTAGGAACCTAAGACCATTATGCTTCTGAAACTTAATCTAAACTTTAAAACTTGTGAAGGATGCCTCCCATTACACGAAGCAACTGACGAGATAGAGGTCGTTGGGCAAGAGGTGGTAGAGGGGAATAGGAGGATGGACCACCACCACCTCTTCCACCACCACCACCACAGAACCTGAACCAAGACATTTTGGATGCCCTTCAAACATTGATTGGTGTAGTCTAGCAGAGATTACCACCTATAGTATAGCTAGGGAAGCAGATTCCTGAAGGGGAAGCACATGATCCCAGAGGAGGTGGGGCCAGAGATAGAGAGAGGAGTAGGAGTCCCCCATCAAGGTAGGTAGAGGGACATGGAGAGCATGAGGGTGAGTCAATACATCAAAGAGGACCACCACTTGATAGACCTCCTAGACATATAGGAGATGATATTAGGGAGTTGATATGACTCGAACCACCATTCTATATGAGTTCCACAGAGGGGACAATAGTAGAGGCCTAGTTACAGAGCCTACAATGGTGCTTTGGATTATGTCCTTATGGAAGTAGTCTAAAAGAACATCTTGCAATTCATCTACTAAGGGGAGATGCCTCCAATTAGTAGCATCAAGAGGAGACTATAGGAGGAGTGAGTATGAATACCCTCACATGGAAGTCATTCTTGGAGAGATTTTGAGAGAGGTACCTATCTGAGCACTTTAGATAGAAGTAGGTTGAGGAATTTCATTCTCTATATCAGAGGGGTCTCAGAGAGTAGGTTTCTCGAGCTCCTTCCTTATGTAGAATACATGAAGGATGATAAAATACCTTCAGACAGGTAGTTGAGATAGCACTAGTTGCTGAGGATACTTAGGGTAGATAGGAGTCATAGGATCGGTCCCAGAACCAAAACTCTACCCAGTAGAAACCCCCTTGGAAAGGGAATCTAAACTACATAGTAAGGTCCTCTAAGGGCCAACAGTCTCAACAGCCAAAACCATAGTAATAGTAGCAGAAACCTTCATAGGGTTATCAAGGCTCCAAGCCCAAGCAATGGCAGTCACAAGGTCCCAAACAGGATCAGAAGGTACAGGCGCCATAGTGTAATGAACCTGGATTAATGTGTTTACTCTATCAAGAATGTTATGTATTAAGTTCAGATAATTATTGATATAATAAATTTTATTTTAAAAAAAAATTTGTTTTAATCAAATGACTCATAATTTGTCATAAATATTATCAATATTACAAAGAAGTCTGGTACAAACATTAAACATATTATTGTTATTATTAGATGTATTAATATTGTCAACTTTCCAAAATATTCATTTTACTATTCCAAAATTTTTTACCTAAAATCAACTCTCATTACTAAAAATGTTCTTTTAAATTGTAAACCCTAAAATTACTAGAATATGATGATAGCATAAAAGTTGCTACATAGATATAAGATTAAATAAGAATCGAATTATGAAAAACTAAATAAAGCTTGATAGTCACGACCTTTCATTCACAACTGTACATGATATATAAATATATCATGATTAGGGTTAGGTAAAGGAGGCACATGAGATACAATATATTAATACGTTAAGACAAATGAGAAAAGTGCAAGCAGATAGAAGATTTAATAAAGAAGGAGAAAAGAGGTGAGAATAAGGCATAAACAAATAAGAGGTAGAATAAGGAGAGATAATAATATCACTCTCCACATGCAAATCCATTGCTCGATGCATGAACGACATCATTGTTACAAAACACAACAAAACCTCTATCTGCGGGTACCACACTGCTATCTATGCAATTAGTACAGCAATTCAGGTACATCCATCAATACTCAGTTACATAATTATGCATCACATTGGCCAAAACATAAATAATCATTGATATATGGTAACATAGATAAGCACATTTTAGATACATGCCTGGTGCATTTTGTGAGCTCTATGTAATATGTATTACATAATCTCTTAATTGAATATAACATTTTTTTCATTCATCGATATGTGAATATATATATATATATATATATATATATATATATATTGAATGTAAAAAAATCAACTTATGTTATAAAGCAATATAAATGTAGGAATTACATATGTATAGACACCCACCATGATAGTTATTTCAAACAATTAATAATAGATAAGTACATGCATTAATCATTTACAAATTCCACTACTTATATCATTCCTTTCATCAAGAAGGATTGACTATTAAGCTCCATTAAAATAATTTGCATAAATATTATGTGTACATTAAATTAAATAGGAATATTATATGTTTTAAAGAATTTTCAATATATATATATATATATATAGATATGCAATGTTAAAATATTTCAAATTATAATAATGTATACAACAATATTGAGATATCGTTACATTATACAATCTTAAAGATTACCAAGAAAGATAAATTTTTCCCAACTATAGTCTAGGAAGCTTGCTCTCTTTTGAGTTATGGCATCTTCAGATAGGGAGTGGGTGGAGGGAGAGGCGGAGTAAATTTGAGCACCTGATGATATCCTCCAGGGAGCCACTTGTAGCTTGTTTCACACGCCCTTTGCACCGTCAATCTACTATCTCCAGATAGTCATAAGCCTGAGAGAATAGCTTGCCTGGTGCTATTTAGTGAAACTTTATAAATCAATTAAATTAATTAATTATTGCTCAATCCCTCTATTTTGAATAATAATAAGGATCTAAGGCTGTTAACTGGAATGACATCCTAAAATTATTAAATTTTGAATGACAGGTTAAAGATTTAAAAAAGGGGTCATTACAATTGGTATCAGAGCTTGATCCTTCCATGCTAAAAATATAGTAAATGAAAAAAGGAGCAAAAATGAGTGAGCAATTATCCAATGAAATTAGGAATGTTATGGAATAGACAAACCAAACCTTAGCAGAGCAAATAGAAAGATCAAATCAAGCACTTCTTCAAGCACTGCAAAACATGGGAAATTCCATAAACAATCTTTAAAATAATAATTCTAATGGAAGGGACATAAGTTCAAATCATTCAAAAAATAATGGAGCTATGCCATCTCAAGTACCCAAACCTCCTTTCTTACCCAGGGTAGGCCCCTCAATGGAAGAATAAGGTTAAACACCCAATACTGCTATTGAAAATGCTAGAGCTTATGCCAATCTTGAACCAAAAATCAGGGAGTTAATAACATTTAGGAAATTTTGTGAAGAAAATAGGCAAGAAAGTCATAGGAAAGAAAAAAGACATCAGAATCAAGATTTTAGAAGTAAAGTAAATAAAGTGACACTTCCAAATTTTGATGGATCAAAAAAACTTACAGCACGTGAATGGCTACAAAAATTGAACACCTATCTCACCCTAAGTCCAATGACAGAGGAAGATGCACTTCAATTCGCAATCCTTCACTTAGAAGACACAGCTCATGATTGGTGGCATCATGGCCTTGTCACCCAAGGACACCAAAATATTACTTCCTATGAAGAATTTTCTCAAAAACTCATTAAGAGATTTGATAGGAAGCATCCTCAAGAAAACTTTAAGAAATTAACTCAATTAAGGCAACAAAGAACAATAGAAGAATATATTAAAGAATTCCAAAGAATCTCTATCCAAGTCACAGGAGTAGATGATGAACACTTTACCTACTTGTTCATAGAAGGGCTAAAAGATTCACTAAAAGGTCTAGTAAGTACCTTAAAGCCTTCATCCTTAGATGATGCTTTTGAAATGGCATTGAGGTTGGAAGTCTCAAACATGAGCAAGAAATCATGGAATAAGCCCACTATTAAAAATCACAAAAAAATAGATCCTAAAAAAAGTTCATTCAAACTAAGGAACGAGAGGAATTAAAGAAAAGGAATTTATGCTTTAAATGCCAAGAACCATGGGAGCCAGACCATAGTTGCAAAAAGAACACTTGTAGAAATTGTGGAATCGATTGTGTGCTCAGACACAGATGTGGAAAAAAAGGCCGCATCCAAAGAATAGAAGAAGATGATGGGGAAGAAAGGGTGAGCAAAAAGGCAAGATGTGACAAAGGAAATGAAGAAGAAGCAGAGGGGGAAGAATATGGAGTAATAGGCACTATGACTCAACCCTCCAAAAATAGGGTCTTAAGAATTAGATGCACCCTTAATGGCCAAAAAGTCATTGCACTAGTGGATAGTGGAGCATCCAATAACTACATTAATGAAAGATTGGTTAATAGAATGAAATTAAAAACAAAAAATTTTAAAGGCTTTACTGTTGTTCAAGCCATAGGATAATTGGTACGTTGCACAAAGGTAATTCCACAACAAGAAATCACTTTAGGAAGAAAGCACACCATCAGAGAAGACCTACATGTGGTTCCACTAGACTTAGATATAATTTTGGGCAGTCGATGGATATTTTCTTTGGGATGTTTTAGGTTCGACCTTCCAAACCTAAAAATCCATTTTGAGCACAATGGGGAAGAAATAACATTGGAAGGAACACCTGATGATTCTGCAAAATTGGTTTCTTGCAAAAGAATAGAAAGAATACTACGACATGATCAGGGAGAATGGATTGCACAATGTTTAGTACTAAATAAATCAACTCCACAAGAATCTGTCATCCATATTGACATTGAACCTATCATTAAAAAACATCAAAGAGTATTTGAAGAGATTCCCCCAGGATTACCTCCCAAGAGAGGATTTGAACACATTATAGAATTGGAAAAAGATGTTAAACCAGTGATCACCACCCCTTACCAACATCCTCAAAAGTATAAGGATGAAATTGAAAAGGAAATTCAAGAACTCTTAGTAATGGGACACATTCAACCCAGCTCCAATCCCTTTGCATCACTAGTAGTACTTGTGAAAAAGAAAGATGGGACAATGAGGATGTGTATAGATTATCGAGCTCTAAATAAGAAGACTATAAAAAATTGCTATCCCATTCGTAGGGTGGATGAACTCATAGATGAACTTCATGGATCAGAATATTTCTCTAAAATTGATTTACGTTTAGGATACCATCAGATCAGGATGAGGAAAGAGGATGTTCCCAAGACGGCACTTAGATGTCATTATGAGCATTTTGAGTTTCTAGTTCTACCCTTTGGCCTAACTAATGCTCCAACCACCTTCCAATCATGTACGAATCATATATTCCAAAAACAACTCAGAAAATTCCTTCTTATTTTCTTTGATGACCTCCTTATCTATAGCAAAACATGGGTAGAACATCTCCAACACATTGATGAAGTCCTGAGTATATTGGAATCTGAATCCCTATTTGCAAAAGCATCAAAGTGCGAATTTGGATTAGAAGAAATTTTATATCTCGGTCATAAAATAAATGCCAAAGGTGTAAGTGTGGATGAGGAAAAGATTAAAGCAATAAGAGAATGGCCAAAACCAAAAACTCTTATTCAACTCAGAGGGTTCTTAGGCCTTTGCAGCTATTATAGATAGTTTGTGAAGAATTTTTCAAAATTAGCATCTCCTTTGACATATTTGACCAAGAAAGGAAATTTTAGATGGAATGAAGCGGCGCATGAGGCTTTTGAAGCATTAAAAGAAAGAATGAGTTCATGCCCAGTCTTAGCTGTCCCAGATTTTACACAACCTTTTAAATTACAATGTTATGCTTCTGGTGAAGGAATTGGGGCTGTGCTTATGCAAAGAAAACACCCTATTACTTTTGAAAGTTGGAAACTTTCTAAGACAGAAAGACACTTCTCAATTTATGATAAGGAAATGTTAGCTATCATGAATGCACTGGCAAAATTCAGGCAATACCTAGTGTGTGGAAGGTTCAATATTAAAATAGATCACAATAGCCTAAGATTCTTCATGAGTCAAAAGGATCTTAATGATTGTCAACAGAAATGGATAAGTAAAATCCAAGCATATAACTTTGATATTGAGTATGTCAAAGGCACTCATAATGTGGTAGCTAATGCTTTATCTAGGCAAGGACAATTGAATACTCATACTAGTATCACAGATAATTGGAAAAATAAAATTATTGCAGAATATGCTAAAGATCCTAGAACCAATGGGATCATGGAAGGAAATATAGCCAATGAGGAAATCAAAATTGTGGAGGAGCTCATACTATACAAAGGAAGAATATTGCTAGCAAAAAATTCCAAAGTTAAAGGAAAGATCATGAAGGAGTATCATGATAACCCCCTATCTAGTCACACTAGATTTTACAAAACTTACAGAAAGGTTAGAGAAAGGTACTCCTGGAAAGGTATGAAGAAGGACATCATAAAGCATGTCCAAGAATGTATAATATGTCAGAAAAATAAATCTAAACAACATTACCAGACTAGTTTATTACAACCATTACCCATTCCCAATCAAAAGTGGGAGAGCATTTCTGTGGATTTCATCACAGGCTTACCTAAAGTGCAAGAAAAAGATTCCATCTTGGTAGTGGTGGATAGGCTAACAAAATTTTCATATTTCCTTCCCATATCCATACATTATAAAGCACCACATATAGCAGAATTATTCTTTAAAGAGATCTTCACACTTCATGGATTACCAAGAAATATCATAAGTGATAGGGATAGCAAATTCCTTAGCCTATTCTAGAAAGAACTATTTAGTTTAGCAGGAACTAAATTAACCCCCAGCACTAGCTATCATCCCCAAATAGATGGACAGACCAAAATTGTCAATAAGTGGATAAAAGGTTATCTCAAAAATTATGTGACAGGACAACAAAATACTTGGGTCAAATGATTGTACTTGGGAGAATATTGTTATAATAATACCCATCATATGTCAATCAGGATGAGTCCATTTAAGGCATTGTATGGATATGAAGCTACTACATTTGGAGATTTAATCAGCCAAGAAAGCAAGATACCAAGAGCCAAGGACTTCATTCAACAAAGTGCTAATATTATGGAAGTTCTCAAAGATAATCTTCACCATGCTCAAAACCAACAGAAGAGTTATGCTAATCAGAGATGAGTAGAAAGACCATTCCAAGTTAGAGATCTAGTATTCCTAAGATTGCAACCCTACAAACAAACCTCACTCAAGATCAGTGGAGCAGAGAAATTAAAGCCCCATTTCTATGGACCATACCAGATCCTAAGAAGGATAGGAGAAGTGGCATATGAGATAAAGTTACCTGAGAATAGTAAGATCCACAACATATTCCATGTATCTAGACTGAAAAGGGTCCTCGGTAAGAATATAAACCCCTGTGTTGATCTGCCACCACTAGACAATGAAGGAAAGCTTGTTCTAAAGCCTGAGACTATTCTTGAAAAATGGCAGAAGAGATTAAGGAATAGGACTATTCCAGAGTACTTAGTAAGATGGAAAAATCTTCCCAAGGAAGATGCTACTTGGGTTGGAGAAGAAGCCCTTTCTCATACAACACTGCTTGAGGACAAGCAGAATCTGGAAGAGGGGACTGTAATGAACCTGGATTAATGTGTTTACTCTATCAAGAATGTTATGTATTAAGTTCAGATAATTATTGATATAATAAATTTTATTTTAAAAAAATAATTGTTTTAATCAAATGACTCATAAGTTGTCATAAATATTATCAATATTATAGAGAAGTCTCATACAAACATTAAACATATTATTGTTATTATTAGATGTATTAATATTGTCAACTTTCCAAAATATTCATTTTACTATTCCAAAATGTTTTACCTAAAATCAACTCTCATTACTACAAATGTTCTTTTAAATTGTAAACCCTAAAATTACTAGAATATGATGATCGCATAAAAGTTGCTACATCGATATAAGATTAAATAAGAATTGAATTATGAAAAACTAAATTAAGCTTGGTAGTCATGACCTTTCATTCACAACTGTACATGATATATAAATATATCATGATTAGGGTTAGGTAAAGGAGGCACAGGAGATACAATATATTAATACATTAAGACAAATGAGAAAAGTGCGAGCAGATAGAAGATTTAATAAAGAAGGAGAAAAGAGGTGAGAATAAGGCATAAACAAATAAGAGGTAGAATAAGGAGAGATAATAATATCACTCTCTGTGCGCAAATCCATTTCTCGACGCCTGAATGACATCATTGTTACAAAACACAATAGAACCTCCGTCTGCGGGTACTACACAGCTATCTATGCAATTAGTACAACAATTCAAGTACGTCCATCAGTACTTAGTTACGTAATTATGCATCACATTGGCCAAAACATAAATAATTGTTGATATATGGTAACATAGATAACCACATTTTAGATACACGCACGGTGCATTTCCTGAGCTCTATGTAATATGTATTAAATAATCTCTTAATTGAATATAACATTTTTTTCATTCACCGATATTGAATATATATATTGAATGTAAAAAAATCAACTTATGTTATAAAGCAATATAAATGTAGGAATTACATATATATAGACACCCACCATGATAGTTATTTCAAACAATTAATAATAGATAAGTACACGCATTAATCATTTACAGATTCCACTGCCTATATCATTCCTTTCATCAAGAAGGATTGACTATTAAGCTCCATTAAAATAATTCGCATAAATATCATGTGTACATTAAATTAAATAGGAATATTATATGTTTTAAAGAATTTGCAATATATATATATATATGCAATGTTAAAATATTTCAAATTATAATAATGTATACAACAATATTGAGATATCGTTACATTATATAATCTTAAAGATTACCAATAAAGATATATTTTTCCCAACTATAGTCCAGGAAGCTTGCTCTCTTCTGAGTTATGGCATCTTCAGATAGGGAGTGGGTGGAGGGAGAGGTGGAGTAAATTTGAGCACCTGACGGTATCCTCCAAGGAGCCGCTTGTAGCTTGTTTCACATGCCCTATGCACCGTCAATCTACCGTCTCCAGATAGTCATAACCCTAAGAGAATAGCTTGCCTAGTGCTATTTAGTGAAACTTTATAAATCAATTAAATTAATTAATTATTGCTCAATCCCTCTATTTTGAATAATAATAAGGATCTAAGGCTATTAACTGGAATGACATCATAAAATTATTAAATTTTTAATGATAGGTTAAAGATTTAAAAAAGGGGTCATTACACACAATCACGGTTAGTGAAGACTCAACAGTCTTCCAAGGGTGGATATAGTGGATCTAGTAGGACAAGAGGCCCACAAAACTCTAGACCATAGGGTGTATAGGCTTATACCTAAGGAACATGCTACACTTGTGGTGGCATGGGTCATATAGCTAGAGAGTGTCTGTAGGGACAGTCATCTGGTGGGCAGAGAGGGGCTTTTTCAAAGTCGACAGTTTGTGACATGGGTAGATCCCACAGAGTTTTTGTAGCAGTTGACAACTACCAAGCTAAGCATTAGGCTACAGGTATAATACAGGGTAGTATGGTCGGTACTGACTCTTTTATATCTCCATATGTAGTCGAGTGGTGGGGGCTAGTGGTAGTTAGACAGGATGTTAGTTGGGAAGTAGAGTTAGCCTCAGGAGCCAGAGTGTTATTTAGTTACATGGTGCATAATTGTGAGATGCAGATTGGAGACATGTCCACAATTTCTAATCTACACATCACCCCTCTAGGTTCTTATGATATTGTCCTTGGCATGGATTGTCTTTATGCCCACAATGCCAAGATGTATTATCGACAGAAGAGGGTGGAATGTGTGGATAAAGATGGTATCTCTAGAGTGATCTTCAAAGTAAAGAGACTCATATCCCTTCGTATGATTTCTGGTATGCAGCTTAGACAGTGCATGCAAAAGGGATATCAATTTTTTTCTATCACCATTAGTGATAGAGAGGAAGATTTAGAGGGAGAGCCATCCCTCAATGATTTTCCAATCCTACTAGAGTTTGTAGAAGTGTTTCTTTCAAAGTTCCCTAGTATGCCTCCACCTAGAGCAGTGGATTTTTATATTGATCTTGTGCCAAGAGTTGAGCCAGCTTTGAGAGCACCATATAGGATGACTACTCATGATCTTAGTGAACTAAAGACTCAGTTAGAAGAACTCTTAGAGAAAGGGCATATTCAACCTAGTGTGTCACCTTGGGATGCACCAGTGATCTTCGTAAAGAAGAAGGATGGATCGCTTAGGTTGTGTATTGATTATCGTTAGTTGAACAAAGTAACCATCAAGAACCAATATCCTCTTCCCAAAATTGATGATCTCTTTGATCAGTTATAGGATGCCTGATTATTTTCAAAGATTGATCTGAAGTTGGATTATCATCAGTTGAGGATTGTGGATAGTGATATCCCCAAGACTGCATTCTGTACAAGGTATGGTCACTACGAGTTCACCATGGTACCATTTGGCCTCACGAATCCTTCAACTGTATTCATGAGCCTCATGAATGGAGTATTCTATAAATTTTTAGATAAGTTTGTGGTTATATTTCTTGATGAAATTTTGATTTATTCTCATGATGAGAAGGAGCATGAGGAGCACCTAAGACAAGTATTGCAGAAGTTGAGAGAGAATCAATTGTTTGGTAGCTTGTCAAAGTGTGTGTTTTATAGACCTTAGGTACATTATTTGGGTCATGTCATTTTAGGAGATGGTGTCTTAGTAGACCCATCAAAGATTAGGGCAATTATGGATTTTCCAACACCCACCAGTGTCACTGAAGTGAGGAGCTTTATGGGACTAGTAGGATATTATTGACGCTCCATTATAGGATTCTCTAGGTTGGCACACCCAATCACATCTCTTCAGAAGAAAGGGAAGAAGTACAAGTGGATAGGGAAATGTCATAGAGCTTTTCAAGAGCTCAAGAGAGCACTCACGAGTGCACTAATTCTTTTGGTACTAGATCCTACTGTGGATTTTGTGGTGTGCATTAATACATCTTTGGATGGTATAGGGGCAGTCCTTATGCAAGAGGGATGACCTATATCCTTTGAGTCTAGAAAGTTGAAGACTCATGAACTCAATTACCCTACTCATGACCTAGAGCTTGTAGCAGTGGTTCATGCTCTAGTGAGGTAGCAACACTTCCTTCTAGGTCATAGATTCAAGCTTCATTCTGACCACCAGAGCTTGCAATACATATTTACGTAGCTGAACCTTAATGCTAGGCAAAGAAGGTGGATGGAGTTCCTTTGTGAGTATGATTTTGATGTTCAATACATCAAGAGAAAGGAGAATGTAGTTGTAGATTCCTTAAGTAGAATGCGCCATGAGCTTTCATCTATGACAACTTGCACTAACTTGAGAGAGTGGATCCTACAACAATTGCTAGCAGATGAGTTTTATTCATAAGTTAGGCAATTGGTGCATTCTCAGAGAACCTTGGAAGGGAAGTATTCATAGTATTCCTTGGAGTTTTATGGAATCTTGCATCATAGAGGATGTATGTATGTACCTTCCATTGGGGGTTTCTGTGAGCTCATTATACTTGAGGCTCATAGAGCACCTTATGCAGTGCACCCCGGTGTTAAGAAGTTACATGCAGATCTGAGATAGTTGTATCATTGGCCAGGCATGAGAGTACAAATTGTTAACATAGTTGTGAGATGCCTCGAGTGTTAGAGGGTGAAGGTGAAGCACTGTCATCTCGGTGGGCTTCTTTAGCCTCATGAGATTGCAAAGTGGAAGTGGGATGCTATATCTATGAATTTTATTGTTGGTCTCCCCATGTCATCTTGCCACCATGATGCCATTTTGGTGATAGTTGACATGTTGACCAAGGTTGCCCATTTCTCACCCATGCGTACTACATACATAGCATGAAACATAGCCTATGTGCTTTTGTGAGACATTGTCAGACTTCATGGCATTCCCTGTAAGATCATCTCAAATAGAGACTCATTGTTCACTTCATGTTTTTGGAAAGGGTTGCAGGCAGTATTGGGCACTATTTCAATACAGCGTACCATCCTCAGACTGACAATCAAATCAAGTGAGTGAATCAAGTTTTGGAGGACATGTTATGTATGTATGTGATGGACCATTAGGTCAAATGGGAGGAATACCTACATCTTGTTGAGTTTTTCTATAACAATGGGCACCATTCCTCCATAGGCATGCTACCTTATGAAGCCTTGTATGGAAGACCATGTAGGAAACCTTTGATATGGGATAGGATTGAGGATTGAGTATCTATTGGTCCTCAGTTAGTAAAGGATATGGAGCAACAAGTGAACTGAGAGAGGCACATGATAGGTAGAAGAAGTATGCAAATGCAAAGAGGATAGATCAAGAGTATTAGGTTGGAGATAGAGTTTTCTTGGTGGTGCAACCACACAAGAGTCCAATTCAATTCAGAAAGGGCTCAAAGTTGGCACCTCAATTTGTTGGACTATTCGAGATCCTAGAGAGGATAGGACCAGTTGCATACTGTTTAGCCTTGCCACCTAGCCTGTCGCGCATCCACAATGTGTTTCACATTTTAGTACTTAGAGGATACATTTATGATAAGTCTCATATTATAGATTGGGATGCTTTGTAGGTGGAGTTAGATAGTGATTGAAATAGATTTTCTTGAATTTCTTTCCTTTGTGTTTTGCTTTGAATTTTGAAGGGATTGTATGGGTTGTGTTGGCATTACTCACCGTCGAATAGGGAAGAAGTGGCCATGTACTAGGGAAGGGCTTTAGTTGGACTCCAATAGTGTAGAGTCTCTTCTCAAGACAAGAAGAGGGAGAAAGAGTAGGGTGTTATGGGCCCCTACTCATTAGCACAAACCATGTATGAGTTTTGGAATGTAAGAATGGAAATCCTTGTGATATTAGCCTCGAAGGGCATTTTTGAAAGAATAGAAGTTCTTGAGTTTATAGTCCCGAAAGGGCACCTATTACGGTGTTGTATCTAACATCTCCTATTGGAAAAAATCCACCTTCTTCCTAGTCTAGTTCAATGTTGAACCTTTTGTGCAAATTGGGATGGGAGTGAATGCTTGATTTTGCCTTTATGATATGTTTGTTTGTTACCTGGTCAATTTTCGTCCTCTCCACGATCTCTATGATGCCTTGTAAAATTCAAAATGGATCCCTTGTTAAGGGCCAAGAGGAAAATTCAAATTGTTATTGTAGTTCAATTATGTTTGGGATTGAAATCCTGTGTAAAAATGTATTTTTTAAATTTTTTGTTGAAGTGACAAGGATGTCGGACTTTTTTACTGGTTCTTTCTCGATAGAGCCTTGAATCAAGTGGTTTAATATTTTTTTTTTTTTTTAAATGATTGAGTACCACACTTAGGAAAAAATTAATTTACATTCAAAAAAATTCCATACTTAGACAAAAAAAATGACTTTCAAAAAAAGTAAAATGTATTCCTAGAGCAAAAATGCTCGCTGGTTTTTGTATGAGAAATTTTTTTTTAAAATCCCTAAGGTAATAGAGAATATTCCCTCTAAGATGCTCTTTGAAGATATTTTTAAGTCATTAAAAAATTCAATAAACAACACAAAAAGAAGTAATTAATTCAGAAAATAAATATCCTATATATCTACTATCCTAAGTTTCTACCTAACTTTTTCTCCCTTCCATATTAAATGGAGAAAGTTGGGCAGCTAAGCAAACCTTGCACACATTTGTTTTTTAAATTATAATTTCCTTTCCATCTTCCTTACACCACGTGACATGTCATTTCAGTTGAAAATTTGGGAGAGGCATTAAAGTCAAAGTAGTATATTAAATAGGGAGGGTGGCATGTTAAAATTTGAGATTTTTAGAACTCTTCCAAATCCCTGGCATACCTTCTTACCTTGGACAACACGCCATACTTCTTGAAAGTGCTTTGTTGTGGGTTTTAGGGTAGTAATATTTTATTTAAAGTTTCAATTTCAGTTTTATTTAAAATTAGTTTTAGTTAGTGTGTTTCAATTAGTATTTTTTTTTAAATGATGTTTTTAAATATTAGTTTATTTAAATATTGATATTATGTTAGTTAATTAGTTAATGGAAGTTGGTATTAATAAAATAGTTGTTAGTTTTAGTTTGTTGGAAATTTAATTAATGTGTATTAGTATTTGATAATTTTAGATTTTTGTATAAGTAGAGTTATTAGATCTTAATTAATTTTATTTTTATTATATTATATGTTACTATCATTATCATTTAGTGTTGAATTGTTTTAGTAATGAATCATATTTAGAAAAACTATATATATATATATATATATATATATATATATATATATATATATATATATATATATTAGTATGTTTTGTTTTAGTTTTCTTTATGTTAAGTTAATTTTAATGTTTTTTTAAGTGTTAGCTGTAGTTTTAAATATTAATTAGTTTTAATAGTTTTATTTTTTGGTAGTAATAAAATTAATATGTCTTGACTTTAATAGATTATAGAGTTAAAATTGATATCGTTGTTTAGAAGTGGAGTTTAAATTTGTTATGAAATTTAAGATAAAGATTAGTAGTTAGCAAAAGGATTATAAATTTATTTTAATTATATTAATTTAGTATGAGATGAAACATACTATGTAATAAAAGTTAAATTTATCTTTAATTATATTGTTATTTGAATAATTTTAAATCTATTGTTTTAAAATTAATATAAAATGAAACAAGTGTCTAAATGGATTTGATAATGAAATTTTAACTTAATGATCTTGTCCCATACTTTGATTTAAAAACTAAATGGAATATCAAGGGTCTTGATTGAAGAACTTGTTTCTATCTACATTGTACCTACTCTTAAATTTATGAGAATAATCTTACCAAACTTAGTAAATTTAATTATTATTGTTAATTTTAAAATGAATAAAAAATAATGTGTATTTTTGCCCTATATTTTGGGCATGATAGCTTTTACTCCATGGTTATTCAAAGGGTTCAAATTGGTTTGTGTAAATGTTTTCAAGACCGTCTCAATGAAATGTGATTGACAATATTTTTTAGTAAGTTAAATGCAATTCAATGCTCAAATTTAGAATGGTATTCACGACTGCCTACATAAAACAAAGAGATTAGTTGGTTATGATATATAACTTGGGTTCAAATTTGAGGTTCAAATGTTCAATGACTCTGTGACATATATAGAGACTAATTTGATGCAACCTTCAACTCTATGAGCAGCAAAGTGAAAACTTTATATTAATCTCAGAGAAATGTGAAACATGCATGGATAATGGAAGATTTTATTCTTTCCAAAATTAAGCAACCATAATTTACACACCAATAAAGAAAAGGATCTCTCAATCCAAGTATTTAAACTCTTCCTTTGTAAATGCCTCCAAGTGATGTAAACAACAAGGAGTTTGATGCATCCACTACCTTTTTGTGCACATGGAAGCATAGCCAATATATACAAAATTGTATGATGTGATACCCAAACCTCAACAATGGAAATCATAAAGGACTAGTTTTGAATGGTTTAGAAAATGAAATACTGGAATTAGATGGAGGAGATTATAGAATGATTTTGTTGTTAATTTAGGTAGCTTGGGCAATTGTTCATCCATATGTGATTAATTAGAAAATAATTATTTTACTAACTAATGGGTTAGAGCTAAGACTAATATTTTATTATTAATTTGACTCCTTCTAGAAGCAACTAGTAACCTATTGGTTAGGTTGTTTAATCAAGAATCAACTAGAAACTTCTTGGTTAGGTTATCTTTCATCAAGAAGCAACTAGAAACCTCTTGATTAGGTAGAATAAAAGGGTTCAAGGGAGGTAATTGGAGAACAAAAAGTTGTAGCATCGAGAAATACAAGGCAAGGTTCATGGCCAAGGGGTTCTCTCATAAGGAGGGAATAAACTATGAGGAGGCATTTACTCCAGTGACCATGTATACTTATATAAGAGATGTGATCTCATTCGTAGCATAGATGGGATGAAGATTATAATGACCCTTTTTGGGACATTAAGGTTTCTTACTGTAAATATGTTTTCTCCCAGGTCCTTCCATTTGTAATGACTTTTTAGGGGTCATTCATTTGTAACTTTTTCTTTAATTTGTATCCCCTTTTTCCATATCTTTTTTCTAATGTATTTTCCAATGCATTGATATATTACATACATGAGTATATTCATAGAGTTGTGCTCTTTAAAATTAATATTAATTATATAAATAAGGTATTTTATTATTTTTGTTGGTGTAAATAAGTATTTACTTATTACGCTTACTTAAGATTTACTTAGGTTAATGCATTATTTAATTATTTTGCATTATTTTATTATTATTTTAGGTGAGACACTTAGGAGTTTGTGAACTCTCATTGAGTTACACAACTCTAATTATGCACATGGTGTCTACAACACAGGAGTATACATCATTTACTGAGTTGTCATGATGACAATACAGTTATCAACACTCCTCATTTAGCACATGTTGTCTACTCCACTGATTTGCGTGCTACACCATTGTAGGCTTAACCTCACATCATCGCACTTAATCCTGTGCTTAATAGAGGATAATTCATATCTGGTGGACAGGTGTTTGGTTGTATGACATATCATGATGTTGACTTCTATGCATTCTAGAAGCTCTCCTGAGGCCTTTATATTCAGGCACTCCTAGTGTACTCTCAACTAGTTATTGAATGAATATCATCATTCTGATCATACTCTGTCTATTTTGGTCTACTATGTGCTTGTGTTGAATTCTTTAGTTCTTGGGTGAATTTTGGCCTAAGCCAAATTCTTACATGGTATCAGAGCTGAGGAGGATTCTCATCACGTAGCCATTTGAGACCGTTCATGCTTCAGCACCTCGACATGATTCTGGAGGATCTGCAAAAATTGGGAGCATCTAAGCCAGATCTGACCTCTCTGTTGCATTCAAAGCATCAATTTGGTGAAGATCAACTATAAATTTTCCTATCTTGGGTGAAAGTTGATCGTGAGGCAAAATTTTTTTGCAAACTGGCACCCGAAGGCACCAATTTGAAAATTGGGTATTATCTTTTTATCGATCTGATTAATTATTTTATTCAAATCTACATCTTTTCTCTATTATTATCGAGTATTTTTTTGACAGTATTTTCGGAATTAATTCTCCCATCATAGAAAAAGAAATTTTTGTAGAGTTAGGGAGTCACATCCCAACCCTACATATTTGGTGGCATATTTTTTTATTATTGTGCAGGGTTTGTTCAATTTTCTACCTCATAAATTAGAGGGTCATATCCTGCAAATCCGGCGGTTTGAACTAAACCCATGCACCACCACTATAAATATTTTTGGCTTATCAAAATCTATCATTAGACACCCAATCAATAGAAACTGGCAACATTATTGATTTCTGGCATGGCTAAATCAAATGCAACCGGTGAATGAGTTCCACAAATGTGTAGGCATTTTATTTGGCATCTACAGAGACTACTATATAAATAGTTCACAAACCTCTACACCCACACATGTGGGATTATTTCTAAAATGTTTGATGGCATCTGAAAAGATTCCAGCAAGCAACGTCAAATCTAGCAATTGCTGCTTACAGACTCAGGTGGCCAAAAAGTGTCCAACACCTGCATCACAGATAGTCACACCTTAGACACATGGCAGACCGTGGACACGTGGTGACACGTAATTCACTGCATGCCACCCTCATCTCTGCACAGTCAAATTCGACTTGCCTGCCTACGTTGCAGACAAGTGCCATGCCAGCAACCGAATCCTCTGCACAGTCAACAACACATGTTCTGCCCCCTCACCTTGCCCAGTCAGACTATTCCATACATTCCATACACATCTGTACAGTACGGCAGGACACATCATCTGCCACATCATTGAGTGACCAAAATTTTGTTGATGTCATCAATCCATGAGTCTAAATTTGATGCCCATCTAGACATCATTTCAGGGCAATATTGAACTATTGTGACAATAGTATGACTATCAAATTTAACCCCATATTTTTCTGGTGCAACCCCTCTCCAAATTCATTTTGGTTTTTGCAGTCTGACTTCAAGAGGTCATAACTCGCACATCTGCACTCCAAATCAGGTGCAATTTTTTTTGAAATTTGGTAAAATTTTCTAAATTTTTTAGTGGTACAGCTATTTTCTAGTTTTGGTGCACATATTGTTTAGAATTTTTATTTTTTGGTGACTGTACTTGGATAATCCTGCATTTTGCAAATTTAAATGCTTCGTTTGGGCACATCTGGAGTCAAAATCAAGTTCCATTTTTTTTGAAAGTGCATGTTTTTTTGTCTACTTTCCAGATCTAGCATCAGACTATAGTTTTGTGTGGACAAAATTGTCACTTTCAGAAATAGGGCCTTTCTTTGCTTTGTAATGCTTCAGTATTGTAGCACATTGTAAAGATTCAGATTTATACTCTATTAAGAGGTTGTAACAAGCAAAATTAGAAGTCCACAAAGGCCAAAATTGGCAAGTGGCCCATTATAATTGCACTACTAATAAAGTGCCCAAAGCATCTATTTTGGGGGGGTTTCTCGATTTAGTGAAAAGGGGGGGTGTTCTTGGTGTTGTGTTCTCTCTTTTTTGCAATTTTCTTTTATTTTTTGCATTATGGGCAACTTTAAGTTTCCTAAATTAACTCCTCATAACTATAATTTGTGGTCAATCAAAATGTTGTATCACTTAATGCATAATGGAGTTTCACAATATGTAGATGGTACTCTTCCTAAACCAGTAGGTGATAATGTATCAATAAGTGAAATTTCTAATTGGGTAGCCATGGATAGGAAAGCCCTAGGAGATATCTATTTGGGGGTAGATGATAAAATCATGTATCAAATTAAGAAATGTTTTACATCCAAGGAAGCTTGGGATACCCTCGAAAGCCTTTATGGTAAAGTGTTTGAAGAGGATGTGTTCAAAATAGAAGATGAGCTTGTATCCTTAGATCCTAAGTCATATGACTCAATACAGGACTTCATCATTAAGGTGAATGAATTAAGGACAAAGCTTACTAATTGTGGGAGTTCTATCAAAGATGATAGACTGATCTATCTTATACATAACAAGCTACCATCAGAGTATTCCACATTTGTATCTTCTTTTAACACCTCAAAGACTACCTTAGG
Source organism: Cupressus sempervirens (assembly GCA_028749045.1). Lineage (NCBI taxonomy): Eukaryota > Viridiplantae > Streptophyta > Pinopsida > Cupressales > Cupressaceae > Cupressus > Cupressus sempervirens. The sequence goes on along the minus strand of CM053791.1, from coordinate 728,548,697 downwards.
GTCTGCCTACAAGAAAGTCACTTTTGATGAATATGCTAAACTATTGGATGATGAAGTAAAGAAGTTGAAAAAAATGGGGATTCTCAAATCATCTCAGTCCAAAGCATTGGTGGCCAATGAGGGTTCTCAAAATTCAGCTGGACAATATTCAAACAAAGGAAAGGGTAAAAAGAAATGGAAGAGTAAATCTGAGGATGCATAAAAGACAACACCTCAATCCAATCAACAAGGCAAGTCATCAAATTCCAACAAGAAAGGGGACAATAATAAGGAGAAGAAGAAGTGTGCATATTGCAAGAAATTGGGTCATGAAGAGCATGAGTGTTATATCAAAAAGATTGATGAATTAACCAACACCATGAAGAAACATAATGTTCCATTGCCTAATGCTTACAAGGATAAAGGATCATCTTCAGATTCAAAGGGCAAAGGGTAAGCATTCATGGAAAATGAAAACTCTTCAAAGGAATGGATATTTGACTCAAGTGCCTCATATCATATGGGTTCTTCAAAGGAGGATTTTTCTTCATTGAATCACTCAACAGTACTGCACATCTTCATGGGGAATGATAGAAAAATGGAAGTTGAAGGAAAAGGAAATGTGGAAATGGAAAATGGAGAGTTTCAAGAGGTTCTCTATGTTCCAAACCTAAGTTCAAATCTCCTATCAATCTACCAAATCACTCACCTTGGAGATGGACATAGAGTTGAGTTCCTTCTAGAATCAATAAAAGTGCATAGTCTTAAAGATAATTCCTTAGTTGCAATGGGGAAAGTGAATGATCACAAGAGGTTGTACTCTTTCTCTCATTTTGTCCCAAGTCTTCTTCAAAAGCCTTGTTAACTCAATCAAATTCAAACATGCAATTATGGCATGAGCGGTATGGTCATATTGACTATCGCTATCTTTAGCAACTTTGCACATACCGAATGGTCAAAGGTCTACCTCAAATCAACTTTTCTAAGGGTGAGTGTTTAACAGATTCAGTTGATATGCATCCAGAGGGGAAGTTACAAAGAGGGAAGTCTTCAAGAGAAACAAGTGTTCTTCAAATGGTTCACATGGTATTAGCAGGTCCTTTTGCATTTAGCCAGGGTCGCTACATACTCACTTTTGTTGATGACTTTTCAAGGTTCACTTGGGTCTACTTTTTGCATAGAAAGAATGAAGTGTTGGACATATTTCTAGCCTTCAAGGCTCATGTAGAAAAAAAATCCAGAAAGGCTATCAAAGTACTCTGAATGGACAATGGAAACATGGATGTGAATAGAAGACTTAGGGACTTTTGCAGACATGAGGGCATTGACCTTCAGACTCCACCAGTATTTAGTCTGCATAAGATAGATATTGTAGCATTGAGGATTGGAACTCTTAAGTCTATGAAAAGTTGCATGATTCATGCTAAGTCTCTTGATCCATCATTTGAAGTCAAAGAAATCTCCACTACCACTCACATTCGTAATTGTTCTCCTCATCTAGCCTTAGATGGAAAAACTCCTTTTGAGGCATGGTGCGGTAGAAAACCTATTGTGACACACTTCAAGGTCTTTGGTTGTCCTGCATGGGCAAAGCGATCTTCCAGGGGATGCAAGGCACAATCATCTCAGCCTTGTACCTTCATTGGTTATGAAGACGATGTGAAGGCATATAGACTTCTAGATCCTAAGACACATCAGATATTTGTGGAGAAGGATGTACATTTTGAGGAAAGTTCACCAAGCTTGTCCTCTACTCCTCTTCACACATCATACAGTGTGGATATCGATAGTGATTCTAGCGATAGTGCTTCAACAGCTTCAGATACATGGAGTTCTATCAATAGATACAGTGAGAGGTCACTTCATCAATTCAATCCACATGCATACATCACCATAGTGATAGGTCCAGAATAGCAGGGTACATACAGTCTTCCAAATATAGGTTCAATGACAGATTTGGGGGACAATATTGATGATCTACCTCTTCTTCTTGATGCAAAATTACCTTCTTTAGTTGTCACAAGGGTTCCATCTGACTCTTTTGTTCATTCTCTACATGATCAATCCTCATAGATTGAAGTGATTGTGGATAGTTATGATCAGCAGTTGCAGCAGGGTTCATTAGTTGTAGGGATAGATAGTTCTTGGGATAGGTTCTTTAGCCAGATGAGTAAGTTTTAGAGACAACACTTATCCATGGGTTTCTTTCCACACACATTAGAAGCGTCTCATTTGTACCCTTGGCATTGTTTTGTCCTAAGGGGAGGAACACCATTATGCAGTCTTGGATCAGCTTCTTCATCGGAGCAGTCACTATTAGGCATTCTTCTTTGGAGGGGGGAGCCTATCATGTCTCTCTTCCTCTTCTCATCATTCTCTTATGTATATATTGGATGTATGTCATAATGGGGGGGTCTTGATTACTCCATCCATCGATGCATCCTTCTTTATCTCTCTTTTTGGGGGAGGGTTTTTCCCATGAGGTTTTCCCTCTTTCCCCTCTTTATGGTAGATTGCATATCATTATGTACATGGGTACCTAACATGGCCTAGTAGCTGGGACCCATACTGCATTTCATCCTAGATTTTGTAAGCTTAAGGGAAGTCCCCTAACTTGCACTTAAGGGGGGGTGTTGGTGTAAATAAGTATTTACTTATTACACTTACTTAAGTTTTACTTAGGTTAATGGATTATTTAATTATTTTGCATTATTTTATTATTATTTTAGGTGAGACACTTAGGATTTTGTGAACTCTCATTGAGTTATGCAACTCTAATTATGCACATGGTGTCTACAACACAGGAGTATACATCATTCATTGAGTTTTCATGATGACAACACAATTATCAACACTCCTCATTTAGCACATGTTGTCTACTCCACTGATTTGCATGCTACACCATTGTAGGATTATCCTCACATCATCGAACTTAATCACATGCTTAATGGAGGATAATCCATATCTGGTGGACATGTGCCTAGTTGTATGACATATCATGATGTTGACTTCTATGCATTCTAGAAGCTCTCCTGAAGCCTTTATATACAGGCACTCCTAGTGTACTCTCAACAAGTTATTGAATGAATATCGTCATTCTAATCATACTTTGTCTATTTTGGTCTACTATGTGCTTGTGTTGAGTTCTTTAGTTCTTGGGTGAATTCTGGCCTAAGCCAAATTCTTACAATTTTATTAATTATATATTATTTTTAATGATTATAAACTATATTATATAAATTATGTAAAGACTATTACAATATTATGTAAACTTAGATATTATGATAAATTATAACTATATAATTATTAAACATACCCTAAGATCATTATATTAAATAATGATATATTATTATACATATTTAGATATATACTATATATATATATATCACGTATATTTAATATTATTTATCTTATTTATTATAATTTAAATGTGATAATAATTAGATATATTATCATCTTATTGATTTACATTGTAATTATAAGGTTTATTCCTTATATATATTGATATTATTATTATGAATAATAATTTCATTATATTCATATGAATAATATAAATAATTAAGTAAAATAGATCATAAATATTCATAGTTTATCAATATTATTTCTTTAGGAATAGTATATGAATTGTTATTATATTTTATCCCATAATCATAGGATTCTCTTTAGGAGGAGTCATGACAAGTCTGCCCCTCTTGAATTTTCTTGTCCTCAAGTAATAAACATTTTCATATTTGTTTCACCTTATATAATGAAATTGACTACTAGATCGTATTCAAATTTTTACTTGTAATATTACTTCGTTTATTCTATAAAAGAGTCACATATGTAGTATGCATCTTAATGCAAAGTATACGCATGAATGTATGAAGACACAAAGCAAACATGATGCATGCATGAAGTAGACACATGTAAACACAAAGCATACACGATGAAGATAGATGATGCATGAAGGCATGAAGTAGACACGATGTAGACAGATGAAGACATGGAGCAAACACGATGCAAACACATCATACATAACCTTGATTAGATCCTAAAATTAACAATTCACAATGACTATACTTCTTCATTAGGCTTATGAACCCTGCAACCACAAAATAAGCATCAGTGCATGCATATAAATATATATAAACTTCAAAGAAATTTGAATAATAATAAGTTAATCCAAGCCAATTCCATACTAAGTCCAAGAGTGAACTTTGGCCCCCTTGGCCCCGGTGGTAGGTGTTAGGCATCCACATGAGGTGGTCTACTTAGTGGATTGCTTGTTTGGCTAGAAATGTTCTTGTGAGAAGGAGCCATTACTATCTTTCCCTTAACTAGCACTACAATAGGGTGTTTTCTCCTGATTGCAAACTCCATAGGAAAATGGTAGGGTTCCCTTTTCTTATTAACATAATCCTTTGGAAGGAATCTTTCTCCCTTTCCTTATTACAATCAATGTAAGATGGTAGATTTACGATGTAGAGGGCACGTGAAACAAGCTCCAAGCATATCTAACGAGTGCTTGAAATTACTCAGTCTCTCCCTCCACCAACTCCCTACCATAGGATATCATAATGTGGATGAGAAGATGAGTATTAAATTTAATTTACTTAGTTCATTTGAAAGATTTCTTCTTATAGTACACAAACAACTTTCTCTCTCCTTGTTATGATCATCTTGATGGTAGAATGATAGTGCAGAGGGCACATGAAACAAGCTCCAAGCGTATCTGACAAGTGCTCGAAATTACTTTGCCTTTCCCCCCACCAACTCCCTACCTAAGATTATGTAATTTAGATGAGCGATAGACTCTTTGTACTATAATTGAAATGTATTCTAATTACTATGTTTTCCTTAATTCAACATTTATTTATATTTCATTTTTTTGTAACTAGAACCATTGATAGACTATTCAATATTCTTCACAATAAAAAAGTGTCAGTAGTAAGAAAGACACTATCAATTATTTCATAGCAATATATGCACAAAATATATATCTTACCTCATTACCCTTATGTGTTGAAGTGGTGATTATAGGATATTTATCCATTATTTACTCTTAACTACCTTAAGGGTCCTCATAGATTCAACCACCTTATTTGGGATTTGGCCCCACCTTCAATGTTTGTCTCAATGACTCGAGTTTATAAATCACTTGCTGCTAATCACCTAATCTCTTCCAATATTACTTATATTAAATTTGTGATCTTGGTTCAAACTTAACAATTGTACATGATACATATTTCCCTTTTCAATATTGTAATTGTTTGAGAACACATTATAACTGGATTTGTATGTTGAATTGAAAGTCTCTCCTTTGATGCCTTCATTATTACTTTTTAGTTCCTTGTAGCAGCATTTTCTCATTGCCAAATTATTGAATTTCCTTCTGAATAACTTCACAACCTTGAAGTATCAATAGTAACAATAAATATTTAACCAAGTCATTGATTATATATTACTCACTTTGGAAGGGTTTGATTTTTTATGCTCATTGTCATTTCTGATCTACCAACTTCCACACTTGATTGCTTAAGTTTTGATCAATCAAATGATGTGAGTGCATAGAGTGCTCCATATGTCGCAACATCTTGTGGGGCAATAATCTCTGTATAATTATTTCCAAGTTCAAAGCTTGTCTCCACAAACTTGCAAGTAGCTAGCTTGTACTTGGAGGCATGGAGATGGTCAAGTCCAATAGCACATTTGAGCTTTGCAAGGAGGAGATCATCTTGGAGATCAGGGGCTTGTGTTTGAGTCTACTTAGCTTTGGTTACGTAGCTAGAGACATGCATGAATTGCCCCATCTCGATGCTCACCAGGATCATGTTGAGGCACATCTAGATTATATGCTTTGAAGTGGTACAGGAATCATGAGTCCTTACATAGTTCATAAAAGCTTCTCCCAGCATCCCATGTGCATAGAAGAAGTCCCCAAAATCATTGTATCCCATCAGAATGCTCTCCTTTATTGGGTTTGTCTTATACCCATTGAGTTCATTCTTGATCTTTTCCTTGCAGAGTTGAGCATGGCGTTCGACGGCATCAATCCAGTCATGCTCATTGGCAATGCAGAATTGAGAAGAGGGGCCAAGCCTAGCCTCAAGATTGTGCAAAACATCCTTGAGCAGCATCGTGTTGTCACCCTTCTTAGCCTCATGATAAGCCATCTGCAGGGTTTCCAACCCCATGCTCTCATTTCCACATCTGTCTTCTATGAACATCAACCGCATTATCTTTGTTCTCCCACTGTAAAGGGAGGCATATGCCTCCATGTCCATTTTCTCACTACTCATTACACTCTCACCATTTACATTGCCAACGTCATTCCCTTCAACGTCTTCCTCCCAATCTATTTTTTTGATGTCAAGGTTGTCTCTCTTCAGACTTCATTGTTTGCTTAACTACCCTAAGAGAATGGTCTTTGCAAACTTATATCCCAAAAATGAGCACAACAAAATTTGAACCCATGCAAACATTTGTAATGAACCCTTTCTGATTTCAAGGTAGAATCTATAAATTTCACTAAAGTTCGCTTCAGCTCCTATGCTTGTTCAGCTGTGTAGTTCACAGGATGGCAAGATCCAGGCTCTAATACCATTAGTAATGACCCTTTTTGGGACATTAGGGTTTCTTATTATAAATATGTTTTCTCCTGGGTCCTTCCATTTGTAATGACTTTTTAGGGGTCATTCGTTTGTGACTTTTTCTTTAATTTGTATCCCCTTTTTCCATATCTTTTTTCTGATGTATTTTCCAATGCGTTGATATATTATATACATGAGTATATTCATAGAGTCATGTCCTTTCAAATTAATATTAATTATATAAATAAGGTATTTTATTATTTTATTAATTATATATTATTTTTAATGATTTTAAACTATATTATTATATAAACTATATTATATAAATTATGTAAAGACTATTACAATATTATGTAATCTTAGATATTATGATAAATTATAACTATATAATTATTAAACATACCCTAAAATAATTATATTAAATAATGATATATTATTATACGTATTTAGATATATACTATATATATCACATATATTTAATATTATTTATCTTATTTATTATAATTTAAATGTGATAATAATTAGATATATTATCGTCTTATTGATTTCATTTATTCCTTATATATTGATATTATTATTATGAATAATAATTTCATTATATTCATATAAATAATTAAGTAAAATAGATCATAAATATTTATAGTTTATCAATACTATTTCTTTAGGAATAGTATATGAATTATTATTATATTTTATCCCATAATCATAGGATTCTCTTTAGGAGGGGTCATGACAAGTCCACCCCTCTTGAATTTTCTTGTCCTCAAGCAATAAATATTTTCATATTTATTTCACCTTATATAATGAAATATTGTATTGAAATCTTGAAGAGATTTGGGATGGAGGATTGCAAACCCATGCCTACACCCATGATCATAAATTGGAGGAAGGTAGATACATCTAAGGAGAAGGAGGTAGATCCCACTTTATATGGACAATTGATTGGTTCATTTGTGTATTTGGTCAACACTAGGCCAGATATAGCATTTGCAATAAACTTTCTTAGTCAATTCATGGTTGAACCAAAGAGAATGCATTGGATAGTGACCAAGCATGTATTGTGATACTTGCATGATAGAGTTGAGTATGGGATCATATATATTCAAGGTGAAGATATTAGATTGATGGGCAGGTAGTATGACAAACAAAATAAGCACTTCAGGGTGTTGCTTTAGCTTGGTATTAGGATTTGTATCTTGGTTCAACAAGAAGAAAAAGTTTGTGGCTCTTAGTTTAGTAGAAGCATAATACATAGCAGCTAGTATTCAACATGTGAAGCTATATGAATTTGAAATTTGTTAGTAGCCTTTTTGTGTTAGAAGGTTGAGACTACTATGATACACTGCAATAATCAAAGTTGCATCAAGTTGTCTAAGAATCTAGTATTTCATGATAGATTTAAACATATAGACATCACATATCACTTCATCAAAGATTCTATACAATGAGGGGTTGTTCAGCTATAGTACATACCTAGAAAGGAGCAAGTAGTAGACATTCTGACTAAGACATTGGGGAAGGAAAAATTTGTCTTCTTTAGAGATAAGTTGGGTGCCATGTAGAATAGCTTCCTCGCTAAGGGGGATTGTTAGTTTAGGTAGCTTGGATAGTTGTCCATCCCTATGTGATTAATTAGAAAATAATTGTTTTACTAACTAATGGGTTAGAGCTAAGACAAATATTTGTTAATTAATTGACTCCTTATAGAAGCAACTAGTAACCTATTAGTTAGGTTGTTTTAATAGAGAAGCAACTAGAAAAAAATTTGTTAGGTTATCTTTCATCAAGAAGCAACTAGAAACCTCTTGGTTAGGTAGTATAAAACAAGGTCAAGGGAGGAATTTGGAGAATAAAAAGTTGTAGAAGTATTTGTAGTGATAGAAAATGAGTTTGTAGTGATAGCAAATAGTCTTGCAGTGTCAACAAGGGCACAATCATAGCGTTGGGGATAGAAGTGGGGAATATTAGTAGGAGAAATTAGGAGGTTGTCTAAATTTTATTAGTGAGAAGCAAGGAATTTTATATATCTTGATTTGATAAAGTTAATATATTTTTCATCCATAGAACTACTTTTCCCTTAGGGGTTTTTCCAGGGATAATTTGTATGAAAATATTAATTTTTTTGTGTTGTTAATTTCTTTCTATATTTTATTGGTGAATTTGTAGTTGTGTTATTTTTTATATTAGCAATGAAATACTTTTTTGGTAGTTTAATAATTATTTACGATAGGAGGTTAATAATTAGTGGCTACAATAGGAATTTTCACATGTGTAAATGAAAAGAATCGGAATATTTAAAAATTACAAAAATTTTGAAGCAATAAAATTGGTCTCAATGCAAGGGCCATAACTCTGAACTCCATTATTGGATCTTTCTAAAATTGAAATATGTTTGATGTAACATAGCTATCTAAATTCTCACCAGAGTGATCTTCAAAATTCTATCTAGTTTGCAACATATAGATAATTTTGTACAAGTCTGTCAAAATTACCTGGAATAGTCGCAAAATGATGACAACTACTCTAGAAGCTGGGATGGTTTCAATAAGGTAAAATGGAACTACAAGATGCTTCAAATGATGAAGGAATGGTTATGAATGAAGCTACACATGATGAATCCATGTAGCTCTTCTAAATCAACCCAACAAGGTTTATCCAACTAGTTATAATAATGAAAGGAGTATAAGTGTCCAATTGTCAAAATTCCTATGGAGATTTCTATATTTCAGCATAATCCAAGGTGTTTCTTAGGGAAAACATGATCACACATCAAATTTGATTTCAAGTTTAATTAATCTTTACTTTTCATAACTAAAGATGACACATCTATCAATAAAAAATCTCAAAAGAAAAGGAAAATATGGGACAGTTGGCAATTGGAAAAGAAAGGTTGCTTTCAAGAATCATTTATGAAAAATAGAAAAGAATTGTCAAAAGAAGACAGAGATAAATATGTAAAATAAAGATAGATTAAGTGTTTAGTTTTACCCCCAACCTACATACTTTGTGTTATAGAAAAGGTTCCAATTTTCAGAGGCTTCTTTTTAAAAAAACTTTGTGCTATGAGAGGGGGAGTTTCTGCTACATTTTTATTCTGAATGTAATGCGAGAAGTGGATTTTTTTTCTTAGATAGTGGTCAATGTACATGAAAAGTAAAATCTTTGTCATTTTTTTGCATTCAGAGAAGGGAAATATCAACACTTTAAAACTTTGAATTTAGATGTTTATTTTCTAATTAATATTCATCTTGGAATGATATTGGTTTTCTTTGAACATGTACCTATTATATATGATCATCATCATGATTATAATTTGGATTTAGTGCTCTAGTTACTCATGTTTTTGAGAAGAGTGATATGCTTTTGTTTCCATTTTTACATTCATGCATTATTTGGGTCAATGATCTTGGTGTCATTTACTATTTGTTTCCTTTCAATTAGCTAATGTCTTCGCATCTATGTCTTGTTTATGAATAGATGCTTGTAAACCTTTCTTTCTTTCAAGTTAAAAGTATTATTGATTATAATATAGTTGATTCATTTTAAATCTTGAACAAGGAGCTATACCCAAATAATTTAGAGGGCACTTGCACATTCCAATAGTGAAGTGACCCAACTATTAGTGTTGATTTATCTTCTTATCTAAGTGTTTTAGGGTCAATTTGTATGTATTTCTTTAGAAGAAAACTCGTTCACTAACAAAAGGTAAACTTCTTTTCAAATATTTCAACTAAAAAAGGATAGGATAGATAGTTGCTAGATGTCCAATGCCTATGAAGAAAGTAAAAAAAGATGGACAAGCTTCAAAGGCAACGAGAAGAGGCATTATTACATCATTGGTTAGTGGTTGTTTTACATGGTGACAATGGAGTAAATCCTTATGAATTTCTCTATTGAAAATATGATCAAATTAACCAACTCCAAGGTTTCCAGATGGTTATTTTTCAACATAATAGTTAGCTCAATTGAAGATAAATGTGAATGTTCACAATCAACCTTTGCTAGTATCTATAAAATCTATAAAAAATTCTGAAAGAAGATGACCACAAACTTGATGTACCTTTGTATTTTTAGATTTATTAATGAATGCAAGTTCTATCAATGTAACTCTATGAATTCTTATTCTAACCAAGTGTTTCAAAAGAAAATAATAGATTTAGGGTAATAAGAAATTAAAGAAATTACTTTAAATGAAATTCCTAATGGACATAAGTCATTGCAACAATGCATATTTGAATTAAAATTTTGAAAGATATAAAGAATAAACCAATGAAATTAGGAGCATTGCATCATAAGCTCCACTAATGCAATCCTCAAAGAAAGTGATTAAAATTGAAGGATGTTTCACAATTCATCAAAATATGTAGCCATAGAAAGTGCAGACACATTGTAGAGTCAATATAACACCTTTTTAGTTGAAGGATTGGACATCCTTTACTACCAAAGTACTGTGTTGTTCTTTATTAAGTATCAATCTGGGAGCGTGAACTTGAGATGATGTTTGCAAAGTATATGCTCTAGTCTCTACTAAAAGTCACTACTACTTTGAATAAAATAACCATTAAGGAAATCTAGTTTATCAAAAAGATTTAGACAACTATCAAATGCTTGGAAGGAAACTCTAATTTCTTAACCATACATCTATGCACCTACTATTGCAAGCATAGTGACTAGTTTTGTTTCTAGTGACTATAGGAACAACATTTTTAAACTTAACTTCGAAAATTGAGTCTAACTCCTAATTGCTAAAGTAAATTCCAACTTTTGCATGGGCCCCCATGGAAGAATGAAGAAAATATCAACTCAAACAGAGGTGTGAAAACTTAGTAAACTCATGTATTCATTCAATAGACAATATTACACTTGCTTGAAAATAAGAGAATGTATAATAACTCTAGTAATCTACTTATTACTTGACCTTTTAGATATAGACAAGGTCTTATTTAAAAAGGGAGGGAATAAAAAATTCCTACAATCACAACTTCCTCATAAAGGATAGTTCATTACAACCCAAAACTCATGAAAAACATGCAACATAAAGACATTAGATATCTCCTTAAATTCCCATAAATATAGAGCATGGTGGATGCTAGATCTTCTTTGTTGTTGACTTTAATAACTACTAGGAATCTAGGCACTATGCAACAATTCCTTGCATGTCTAACTGGTTGCCTAGTTGCTTGCTTTCTCGCTCAGCCACTTCATCAAGTCCCTCATATTCTATTGGAATAGGTCCCCTTTCTACACCACTAAAAAGGTCCCTTATTATTGCACTAAATAGGTCCCTTCTGGATTTTTTGCTACATTTTTTATTGCAATAGTGCCATGACACATCATTAATTCTTGTGATTTCACAATGCTAGTCCTTCACTTGAGTTGTTTTGACTGATTCTGACTTGGCTTGGATACCTACGGTCATCATCCAATGCACACAATTAGTATTCAGTTAATAGTCTATGCAATCTCTTTGGCTACAGGAAGATCTACCCATGCCAAACATTCATGAGGAAAGTTTTTTATCAACAAGATGAACCCCCACTTTTTTAGACATAACTCTTATTATAATTTCTATGCTATATGTTCATATCAAAAAGTACAAAATACTATACTTAAAAGATGAAAAAGTTCAACATAATATAAAAAAATGTCCACAATAAGGGTCAAAAAGACATCTATTTCCTCATGTCATCATTTTCCCTCAACCAACCTAATCTTGATCCCTTCAACATTTATAAATTTATAATCCTCATCCACAGCCTAAGATCATTGATAATCTTTTCACCTAATTCATTAGCCTTGTAATTAAATCATCCATGATTCTATTCTAGCCTTTCCCACTTTTGATCTTCAATGGCCATATTATAATCAGCAAAATAATCATACTTGTCAAGCATAGGATGCAGAAGCATTGGTGGTTAGAAACAAAGAGGAACCCAATAATTCTTCTAACTTCTACCTAGCATCATATACTTGGGCATCCTGCTAATAACCAACTCCAAATTTTGAGGAGAGTGCAATTCCCTTATTTTCAGACCTTTTGACAATCGGACCCATCCTTGAGTAGAAGCCGTTATGGATTTAGGAGCAATTATGGAGCAATGATGTTCCCAATCTATAAATGCCTGCTCTTGGATAGGGTAAATTTTAGTAGCACCACTTTTATTATTAGTAATAGAGAGCCAATCAAAGAATACCCTATGAGTATTTATATCTCAGGCTAAATTTACAATGGTTCCAACATTTCTTTTTCCCTATAAGGGTCAGCCTAATTCTCTATTGATCTCTTTTGCATCCATGACATGATTGCTCTAAACTATACATCCTCCACATATAACAACAAATTCCAATCCCTATCATCTGGAATAGCAAGGTTATGAATAGATAGCTCATAGAGGAGATTTTATAGAGCCAACAGGACTAATTTGAATGCTACATAAAAATCTTGTGGAGTTTGCAAAGAAGGGTTCAACCCCTAGGCAATTTGAGACAATTGAAAATTAATCATTTTCTCCTTCAAGAATAGCGTATAAACTAGAGATGATGACATGCATTTCACCAGCTTTGGAATGAGCTTTGTTACCTTTGTGACATGTTGCTATAGGTCCTTGATTTCATTATCTTTTTCTTTGATTTGTAGTACCTTTTATTTTATAATTCTGAGCAACTGTTTTCTCTCTTGGTCCCAATTTGCCTTTTCCCATTGGAACTATTGGTATAAACTAAGACTGGCTAATAATGGAGTAGAAATTTCTGGTGGTGTGTGATTATGAATAGCAAGGCTATTATCTTTAGAATGATGATGAGTAATAGGGCTATCATTTTGATGAGTAGTAGTGCTATCATCTTTAGAATGATGATGGACAACAGGACTATCAACTTTTTCTAAAAGCATAATGATTGCAGGATAGGGCACAATAGCCATATTAGTTTGAAATGTCTCAATAATTTCTTGAACTATTTCTTGTGCAAATGATGGGTATTCTTTTGGTAAAAAACTATCATTTCATGTGCTTGTTGTTCAAACCTAAACATCATTTTCTCTGAGGAATCTATGTCACTATAAATGTTAATAGGGATATTTGGCTTTGGGGAAACTTCTTCAGGAACATTTTTATGTTCAAGAGTATGGATTGTGTGCTTTGGGAATTGTGCAAGCATATGCATTGGAGATTCTAAATCAACAAGTGGAATGGAAGATTTAGTATTTAGATTCACCCTAGATAGTCTAGTAACTTGTTGTGGGGTAGGGATTGTTTGTTTACCCTTATCAATAGATTTCCCTTTATTAATGTTAGGTGCAACTTCCTGTGGCACTGGAGATACTTCCTCTGAACCTTTCCCTATAATAGCTGCATGTGATTTCCTCTTTTTAGAGGTTGAGGCTTTTGAAGGTGGAATTCTCCTTTTTGTAGTCTTTGGTGAGGACACAGAAGCTAAAGCTTCTTGAACTATTTTATATGTACTACCTTTCTAACTCCTATAGCAATTTTCTCTCTTGTCCCCATTTCCTACCCTTTAGGTCCACCTCTTTGGGGTCCCACTATTTTGAGTTTTACAAAATCCTCCCATGTCCCTAAATGCTACCTAGTCAATTCTCTTTCAATTATGGCTCTTATTAGGCAATGGTGGGACACTGACTGGGTTATACCTTGTTGCACATAGGTAGCTTGCCTTTTGACAATATAATAAAGGAAACTAGGGAGATTTACAAGATAGTCACCATTCCGCAAACCACTCAAAATCTTGAAATGAACAACATGCAAATAGGAATACCACCCCTCATAGGTAAAATACCTTATGATAAACTCAGTAGGTTGAATGATTTAAAGGGGAAGAGATAACCATAATGTAGCTTGCTTCTTGTTTTCCTCCGGTCGAGGGTCTCCATGTACTGTGAATTGTTTCTTTGTAGCTTGTGCATCCATATACTCTATCCATCATTCCCCATTTGTAGATAGACCAGTAAACTCTACCACCACCTATTCTATAAACTCTATTTAGATGCCTTTGACAATTATTGTTGGGTTTTCCAGTAGGACTTTTTGATCGTTTGGTTCATGCCACTGAGGTTCTCACCCATGTTATCTTTTGAAAAATGCTATAACTAATGAATTCACCATAGGTGATTGAAAGTTTGAGCAAAAATAGTTATAGGGGTTTTTAGTTTAACAATGGCATTTGGGAAAGGAAACAAGTTTTAAACACTTATGAGTACTTCTGAACATCACATTCTCTAGTACTTCATGATGGCATTTTAATCATCAAAATATAATGAAAATAGAGATCATGCTCAAAATAGATGTCATATGAATGAAGGGTTATGTACTTTGTGAAAACATAGCTTAATGGCTAGATTTATTAATTATTTCCCACACACTTTAGAAATACAAAGGGTCACCAACTCATTACTGAGGTGCCCTTTCCCCCATACATCATACATGCCAAATTAAGGTTGACTTTGATTAAAATTTATGATTTCAATTTTCCCTCCCCCAACCTATCATAGACTAGGTCCCACCAAACCTTAGAGATTGCAAATTTTGAAAATCAAAATAACACATTTTTCTAAATAAATAATAAATTAAATAAATGTAGAGAGGTCAAGTGTAATTGACCTGATACATGATAGGAAGGGTGCTCCAAGTAGTATCGTACTATAGAAATTAATGAAGTGGATTGATAATGGAAAGACAAGAAGATGAGATGGAGTGAGGTGGAAAAGAAATAGATTTCACATAAAATGAAAAATTTTATTATGAAGGCCTTGAAATAAATTCAAGGGGTTGCAGGCGTCTGAGTGGAAGACTTAGACAAAGTGGTTGCAGGAATTGATAGTTTTGTTCTATTGAATTGTTGAAGAAATTCCTCCTGAGTTGTTGGTTTGTGATATTGCTTCAGGCAATGCCCATTAACTAGGAGTTTGAACTTAATCAAATCAATTGTTGTTAGTTGAACTAGTCCATTGTTAAAAAATGTTACAATTTCATATGGACCAAGCCATCTGGTTTGAAATTTCCCTTGGTGGTGCTAATATTTGGAGTCATATAAGAGTGCCCAATCACCAACAGAGAACTCTCTATCTTTGATGAATTTGTCATGCCATTTCTTTCTCTTATTATGGATTAGTTTTGTATTGTGAAGGGCTAACTTTCACCATTCATCCAACTCATTAAGATGCAAAATGTGATTCTGCTATGTTGTAAGAAGAGTAATACCAAGTTCTAAAGCTATTCATAGAGTTTTATGCTCAAATTTAATGGGCATAATATTTTTCTTCCCATATAGGATCTCAAAAGGTGTAAACCTAGTAGTAGATTTCCATAATGTTCTATATGCCCATAAGGCTTTAGGAAGTCTAGCCACCCAATCTTTCCTATGCAAGGAAACTATTTTAGTGAGTATGTTTTCTAGCTCTCTATTTGTCACCTCAACCTGTCCATTGGCTTGTGGATGATACAAGGAATATTTTTCATGCCTAATTTTGTATTCCTCCATAAGAGTAGCTTTCAAATTAGATGTAAACTGGGGACCTTGGTCTGATTGTAATTCTCTTGGAATGCCAAACCTTGTAAAGATGAATTCGTATAGGAACTTTGCAACATTATTATCATGAGGGTGCTTCATTAGTTTTTCTTCTTCCCATTTGTTAATATAATTAGTGCATACCAAGATGTAATTATTTCCTTTAGATGGTGCCTCAATAGGGCCAAAAAAATTGATCCCCCATTTGTCAAATGGTGCTATCACTATCTGTGGTTGCAGGGGCATTTTATTTATTTTTGTTGGTCAACCCATTCTCTAGAATTTGTCACATCTCTTGGTATATTGAGCTACATCCTTGTGAAGTGTGGACCAGTAGTAGCCTATATTTAGGATCTTAATTAAAGTCCTTTTGGGAGAAAAGTGGCCACCATAGGGTTCATCATGACAAGCATGAAGAACATCATAATTTTCATCCTCTCTGAGACATCTTTGTGTTACCTGATCTAGTCTAGTATAAAACAGGAACCCAGAGCTCCATGAAAAGTTGAAACTCTTCTCTGCCAGCAACCATCTTTCCTTTGTAGAGAAATGTGTAGGTGTCTTACCAGTTGTTAGGTAGTTGGCTATGTTAGCATACCAAGGGTTTTGTGCTAACAAAAGAAAGAGATGCTCATTAGAAAAACTATCTTCTATGGCTACAGGATGATCAAGTGTTTGGAGATGAGATAAGAAATCAGCCACAACATTTGCCTTACTTGGTTTTTTGACAATGGTAATGTCAAATTCTTGCATCAGTAGTAACCACTGAGCCAATCATCTAGAGATTGCTATTTTATTCATTAGATATTTGATGGTGGAATGATCTATATGTACAAATATCTAGTAACTTGTAACATAATGTCAAAATTTGTTCAGAGCATAAATTACAGCAAGAAATTATTTCTCTGTCACAGTGTAATTATACTCAGTTCCTTTTATATATTTTTACTAATATAGTAAATTTCATGTTCTGTTGATTATAATTTTTGGCTAAGCACTACTCCAATGGCATGATCTAAGGCATTAGTATGTATATGAAAAGGTAGCTCCCAATTTGGTCCTTGGAGAACTAGTGTTGTTGAGAGGGCTTCCTTAGATTGTAGGAAGGCTTTTGTGTAATCAGAATTCTATATGAACTCTACATCTTTTTGAAGTAGGTTATACAGATGAGTTGCAATTTGACTGAAGTCCTTGATAAAATTTTGATAGTACCCTACATGTCCTAGAAAAATTGTGATGTCTTTCAACTTAGCTGGCACAACCAATGTACATATGACCTATATCTTCACTGGATCTACTTCAATTCCTTTGGGGGAAACAAAGTGTCCTAATACCACACCTTCCTACATCATCATAAAACACTTTTCACTATTTAAGGATAGGTTATAGTCTTTACATCTTTGCAAAAAAAAAATCAAGTTTTCTTTAGCTTCTTCAAAGGTCTGTCCATATGTGCTGAAGTCATCCATATACACCTCCAAATAGTCTACAGATATATTAGAAAAAATGCTAATAACAACTCTTTGGAAAGTTGCAGGTGCATTGCAAAAACCAAATGGTAGGCTAGAGTAAGCAAATGTTCCCCATGGACATGTGAATGTGGTCATGTCTTGATCCTTTGGTGCTATCTAGATTTGATTGTGACCACTGAACCAATCCTAGAAGGAAAAGAACTTCTTTCCTGCAAGATTGTCAAGAACCTAACCTACAAATGGCAATGGAAAATGGTCTTTCTTGGTAGCTAAATTGAGTTCTCTATAATCTATATAGACTCACCATTTTCCTCCTTTTTTTAGAATTATAAATAATGGTGAAACCCATTGACTTTCTAAAATAGGATATATAAAGCCAGCATTGACTAACTTTTGGAGTTCATTTTTGACAATATCCTGTAATGTTGGGTTTATCCTATGCTAAGGTTGTCTTATTATTTTGAAATTGGGACATATATAGATCCTATGAGTACAAAGTGCAGGATCCAAACCTTTCATATATATATATATATATATATATATATATATATATATATATATATATATATATATATATAATCCCAAGAAAAAGCATCTTGGTTTTTTTGTAACAGCTGCAAGATGTCGTTATGTTGTGCCTAAGATAAGTATTTACTCATGTTTAACTTTCTCCCTGGGACAATTTCTATTTTATCTATTTTTTTAGCCATTGAAATTTGAGCAATTGGTGATGAGTCTATTTCATGTGGTAGAAGTGAGTGTAAAAGTTGTGCAAACTCAAAATAGTGGAGTTCACAGGGTAATGGCAGAATATTTTCTAAAATACAGGCTTCTCCAAAACATGTCTCTGGTTGTATGCCATACTCATTCAATATGATGGAAGAAATGACTTCATCTACTTCTTTAGTGCTTACAAATGAGTCTCTTGAGATCATCATCAGTTGTTTATTAGAATTTATATCCATATTAGAATCACCTAAATTTGGCCAAACAACTTGATCATCCTGCAGCGAAGGTTGACTAGGAGAATACAAGGTTAATTTTTTAGTGTTCATCCCATCTAAAATGGTCATTTTCCCTACTTGGCATGCAATATAAACATTTTCTATGGCTAATCATGGTCACCCTAGAATGATAGGATATCCTCTAGTACTTGTTTTTGGAGAGAGTACAAAAAAATCAACTAGATAATCCCATGAATGTAGTGTAATAGTGACATCTTCCAACATACCATTGGGAATGATGGTTGAACTATATATTAATTCCAAGATTTTTGGTGTTTCCTTGAGACCAATGATATGTAGTTTGGACATGACTTCCCTAGTCATTACATTGATGGGTGCTCCTAAGTCTACTAGGGTATTTTGCACTTGTATTGCTTGTATGGCACTTGTTACTACTAGACCTCCAAGGTCTACATACTTGGGTATCTTAAGGTTGTCAATAATAAGGTTGGAAAGATGGCCAAGGAAATTAGTACAAGCTTCTTTGATAGCTTTGGTATATACAAGTACTTCCCTTATTGCATCGAGCAATAGAATTTTTACTGTCATTTGCTTGAGTTGTTCAAGTGTAGCTTGGGTTTCAACTAGCAGAGCTTACTCTGTTAGCCTATTAGGAAATGGTGGTTTGTTTGCTATAGGAGAGATAGTGGTCACAAGATCTTAAACTAACTCAATAGAAGTATCATTGAATCTGATTATAATGGGCTGCTAAGGTGATGTAAGTTTTGTCCCAAACCTTAAATGAATGTCATTTAGAGTGATGGAATAGCTTTGTTGCTAAGTTGAAGGCTTTGCATTATTGTGACTGGGCATAGGAAATTGTGGCTATGTTGGAGGAGTTATATTGGCTGTAGGAGGCATTAAGGCTTGTTGTTGAGGGGGTTGCATCAAGGCTTGTTGGGGTTACTACTATTGCCAATTTTGGGATTAGTGCCAACCTTGTTGAGGTTGTTGCCAACCCTAGTTAGGCTGCTGCCATCCTTGCTGAGTTGTTGCCAATTATTATAATTACTATAACCATCATATTGTTGTTATTTCCATTGACTATTACCACTATAATTATGAAGTGGGTCTTGAGAAATACCTGATCTTGGAGCCCAAGGCCTTTCTTGAGCAACATAGAGGACTTGTTTGTCTTCATCAATTACCTTGAATTCAGTAGGCATGCACTATGACTCCAGACTAGCAATGGGCTTACACTAGCAGTTGCTTTTCTTCTCTCTATAGTGAGAGAAATATTATGCTAACATAATGTCAACATTCTCCTTCTTCCTTTATGCTTGCATGGTGTCTAATAAGAGGTTTGACAGCTCTATCTTGGATACTCCTACACCATGATATGTTTGGAGTAAGTCTCTCACACCTCATTTTTTAAATTGTTGCTCTAGAATAATTCAAGCAAATATTTTGAATTTCAGTCCATGTTTTTTGAGACTCCTTGTTTAGTTTATTTTGCATATTACATTGTAGGTTGAACATGAATCATGTAGCATAGTCCTCCAAGGTTTCATCCTTCTTTTTTGATATTTTGAAAATGTCATCCCCTTTTAAGTCATTGCCCCTACAATATTCCTTATATTTATTAAGGAACAAATTACTCATACCACAACATTAGCACCTAGACTCATAAACCATCTTAAGGTAGCTTGTTTGAGAGTTGATGGGAATACTTTCATTTCATGGACATCTATGGTGTAATCATAACTTTGGTAAAGAATGTCAAACTCAAAAAGAAAATTTTTTGGGTCTTCAAAAATAATGCCATAGAACTTTGATAGTGCAGCCGAGGGTATATTTTTTAGATTTTGATTACCCTACTAAGGGGGATTAGAAAGGGAAAGGTAGGCTGAGCAGCTGCCATTTGTTGATTTCTTAATGGTAGTTGGTAAATAACTAGAGATAATGGATTATCTTGATATTATGGCTTAGCAAAAAGATCATTTAAATGAAGGGATTCTTAAGATGTGGCTAGTGAGTATACTTGATCAAGTACTCTTGCAAACACGTTCTCAAAGAGTTCTTCTTCTTCTCTTTCTTCTTCTTTAGGATCAGGATGAAAGGGATCTTCCTGATTGAATTTGGGAAGAAATCTTCCAAGGTGGTCTCTTCTCCTATGTATGCAAAATACTAAAGAATAAAACTAACTAGGTGACTCGATAGTGAACACTAGACTGACACCGTCCCCAAAAATGGTGTAAAAAATGTAGAGCCAATATAACACCTTTTTAGTTGAAGGATTGGACATCCTTTAATACCAAGGTACTATGTTGTTCTTCATTAAGTATCAATCCAGGAGCATGAACTTGATGATGTCCACAAATTATATGCTCTAGTCTCTACTAAAAGTCACTACTACTTTGAATAAAATAACCATTAAGGAAATCTAGTTTATTAGAATGAATAAAAAATATAAAATTCTTGAAAAGAAATACTAATTTCTTAACCATACATCTATGCACCTACTACTGCAGGAACAATGATTGGTTCTATTCCTAGTGGCTACATGAATAGCAGTTCTAAGCTTAACTTAGAAAATTGAGTCTAACTTCTAATTGCTAAAGTAAACTCCACCTTTTGTGTGGGCCCCCACGTAAGAATGAAGAAAATATTAACTTAGATAGAGGTTTGAAAACTTAGTAACCTCGTGTATTTATTCAATAGATAATATTACACTTTCTTGGAAATAATAGAATGTTTGATAACTCTAGTAATCTACTTACTACTTGACCTTTTAAATATAAACAAGGTCTTATTTAAAAAGGAAGGGACTAATAGATTCCTACAATCATGACTTCCTCATAAAGGATAGTTCATTACAACTCAAAACTCATGCAAAACATGCAACATAAAGGCATTAGATATCTCCTTTAATTCCTGTAAATACAGAGCTTGGCAGCTACTAGATCTGCTCTATTGTTGACTTTAATAACTACTAGGAATCTAGGCATCGTGCAACAATTCCTTGTATGTTTAACTGATCACCTAGATGCTTTCTTTCCCACCCAACCACTTCACCAAATCCCTTGTATTCTATTGGAACAGATCCCTTTCTATTCCACTAAACAAGTCCCTTATTATTCCATTAAATAGGCCCCTTCTAGATTTGTTGCTACATTTTCAGCTGCAATGATGCCATGACACATCTTTAATGCTCATGATTACACATTGCTAGTCCTTCACTTGAGCTATTTTGACCAATTATGACTTGGCTTGGATACCTACAGTCATCATTCAATGCACACAAGACTTCTTACAAAAATTAATTTATATTTATTAATTTATAAAGAGAAAGCATTAGTGTTCAATTAATAGTCTATGCAATCTCTTTCGATGCAGAAAGATCTACCCATGCCAAAGATTCATGAGGAAATATTTTTATCAACAAGATGAACCCCCTTTTTTAGACACAACTTTGATTATCATTTCTATGTTATATGTTCATATCAAAAAGTACAAAATACTATACTAAAAGGGTGACAAAGTTTGGCATAATATAAACAAATGTCCACAAAAAGGGTCAAAAAGACATCTATTTCCTCATGTAATCACACATAACAAAAAATGTTTTTGATTAAGTAAAATAGGTTTCTTAAAACAATGCCTAAAACCCACCAATTAACAACAAAATACTACTTTAAGTCCAAAGCTTGCAGAAAGCAACATAAAAAAATAGGCCAAACCAAGCTAGTAGAACTAAATAAAATAAAATATAGCCACAAAGAGGAACAGGTAGACAAAAACCACCAAAAGCTAGGGTATAGACAAAAAACTAGGAACACCAATCAAGGCACTGTATCTTTGACCAAATCCATAGTCTTGAGCTCCAGATCTCCCATGGTCTCTACCATGATAGTCTTCAAATGAATATCATCAGAGACTCCTCCTTTTCCCTCTTTCTCTTGGCCAATCTCCATCTTTTTCTCAAGCTCTCATCCTATAGGAAGTCATCTTCATCTATGACCTTGATTTCCTCTTTTTCCTTTTCCTCCTTTCCCCTATTTCTTTCCTCCAAAATCATGTGTATTCGAATTATATTGTCATTTAATCCTTTGATAATGTTGAGGCTCTAGTTATCTGAGCTATGGAGAGATCTTTCCATCCTTTCCATCCCTTTTTCTATCTCAAGAACCCTCACATCTATCTTTCTTATTCTGATGGTCTTGTCCCCCCTTCTATCCTTTCCTACCCCTGCATTTTGATCTTTATCTCTTCTATTTTATGGAAAATTGACTTAATAGACCAAAAATTGTCCACCATACTATTGTGGGCATTTTTTAGGAGGTTCATCCCCATTTTTCTCAGTTTATCACTAAGAATCACCAAATTTAGGTCGATGAGTTCCTCCAACTAAATTCTAACATCCTCTCCCTCCAATACCTCTAGATGGATATGTTTTCTCACCAGACCCATTTTCACTATGTTTGTTTCAAAGTTCCTCCATGTAGTTTTCCTACCCTTTGTGCCAAGAATACATGTGGCTTTTTCCAAACCATACTTCTCTTTACCATCCTCCTAAGCTTTGATATTGGTATCCTTTCCCTTACTATGTGCCTTCTCTACTTCCTTATCTCCACCCATCCTCCTTTTGCTTGGTTTGTCTCCTTCCTGCTTTCCTATGCCTTACTTGTGCCCACCTCTTTCACATTACCCTCCTCATTTATTTCCATCCCCTCTTCCTCTTCATTGCAATCCTTTACTGAGTTGGCCTCAAGCTTAATCCTTCCCTCTAGTCCTTTCCTAGTCTTCTTATTATTCTTCTTGCCCATGTCCTTCATAATTTTGGCCACCTCCTCTTTGTCATCTAAATGTAGTCTTGCACTATCCTCTATATCAAAAGGAAGCTAAGATCTTTTTGTATCCTCTAAGGCCTTTACCTTATGGGATACAACTCTTCTATGGGTTTGAGTCTTAAAATGTTCATATATAAGTAAAAACATACCTCATAGAAGGCTAGATTAGCATAAACTTTCTTCTTAAAACCCATGACATTCTTGTTTGCAGAGAAGAAAAGGTAAAATAGGATGGAGACTTTTGTTCCATACCTAAAGTGGTTTAGGATAACAAAATGATAGATAGGTATTCTATCATATCTAGTATCAAGCATTATATAAGAGATAATCAACCTTAAAATAAATCTCCACGGTTTTTTTTAATGTAGGTTTAGAGTATGCACTAGTCTTCACTAATTCCTTCATCTCCTTGGAATTCTTAGCAAAGTCTTTCATAGAATCCAAGGATATTTTCTTATCCCTAAATAATTTTATGCCTTGATTACGAGAACCTATGACCTCTTCTATGACCCCTTCATTGACCTAGAAATCAATACCATCTATCTTTACCTTCCCATCTTTCCATGACTTTACCATAAGGTATGTTATCTTAGGATCCTAGCCATGAAGCTTCTTTATGAAGCTCATGATGTTTCCTTCCCTTAGCTTCTCCTACACCTTTGATCTCCTCTTCCACTTCTCTATTTCACCCTTTGACTCTCTATGATGCCTTTCCCCCACCATACTATTGTAGAAATTAGAACAACTACTCTATGTTCTCCAAGTGTGAAGAGCCGAACACTGGTTTTTCTCAAAAAAATTGTACTTGCATTTTCCCTTAGTAAAGAAATTATCAAAAAATTACCAATCGCCTAGAAAGCATGCCACAAAATCCCCTAATTATGATAACTTTATTTCAGTTTGTGCCAAGCCATCATTACTTTAAAAGAAAGATTGCCAACATTAACTTCCATTATTACACTTTATGTTTCCTGTCCTCCCCTAGATTCTTTTAATCTCAATTAAACTTTTAGCAACTACCAAAATCCACTCACCACTTGGCCATCCATGTGACATTTCCCTTCTAACCACCTCATTGGCCATGTAGTCTACAATTGCATTAGCCTCATGGTAAATATGTGTCACATAGACCCTCTCGAAGGCAAGTAATATTTTTTAGTTTCTTCCATCATATTCTTTATACTCTAAGATGGGGGGTGTTCACCCCTTAGGCATTTAATGATATTATTTGAATCCCCCTCAAGACATAGACTTTTAACCCCTACCTATTTTTCCAATTTGGTTGTTTGAAGGGTTGCACAAGCCTTAACATAGTGATTAGTTCGGTGTCCAAGAGGGAAAGTAACCACTACTATACCATACCCATGGTAGTTTCTGATCACCCCTCCACTATCTATATCTCTTGGGTTACCTTTAGCTACTCAATTAAAGTTGGCTTTATACCAACCCTGTGGGGGTAAAGACTAGTGACATTCCTTTCTTCTTTTTTGACTATCATTACTACTTTAAATTTCACCCATGAACAAATTAGATCCCTTATTAAACATATAATTTTACAAAAGGGAATTTTGACTTTTACTAGAAAAAATATTGGCAAGAAGGCTAGCATCCCTAATGATATGATTATTGCATTCCTTCCAAATTGCCTATCCAAAATGAGGCAAAGCCCATTTACTTATTGCTTGGAGCCCTGATCCCTTCTGAGAGGCATCCCACTATTTGAAGAATTCAATGGTCGAGATAGAAGCACACCAACTCATCCAAAATCTTGATCAAAAATAGACCACACCTCTCTAGTGAAGGAGAAATGTATAAATACGTGATCCATAGACTCAGCTTGGTTCTTGCAAAGGACACATCTATTAGGAATTTGAAGACCACTTTTACTAAGATTGTCTATAGTTAGGATCTTGTTCTAGAGTAAAAACTAGAAGAAAATGTTAATTTTAGGAATAAGGCTAGGGAAGCAAGCCTTCTCCTAGTTTGGTCTTGAATCCTACCTCATAATGTCATGGTATGCCAAAGCCACCAAATAGATTCCATTAGAAGTATTCTCCAAAACAAGTTGATCCTGATCCTCATTCAAAACCACAGAGTGGAGAATAGTCATCAAAGGTTTTAGGTCCAAAGATATTAAAGTGATGCAATGTAAGGAAGGAGTATCCCCAAAGGAGATGTCCTAGCCCCCAGCAATACAAGCACACAGTGGAAACACAACAAAAATAAACAATAATGCAAGATCTGATACTGAATTACAATAATATATTCATAGATATAACTAATTACATGTAATATGTCTGGCTATAAGGCCTTTTGTGTTACAACCTGTATTGCATAAAAATGTAATAACAGAATAACACTAAGCAACTAATGCATCTTCCTACATGATTATGAAAACCTCAAAATATGGAAGATTAACATGTAAATAAGCAACATGAAACAAAAAGAGCATACAACTATTCAAAATATCACTATGCAAACCTCATGACACCATCAAGTGTAGATGATTTCCTTGCTCATGGGATGTGTTTGGTCACAAATCTAGTAGCATAACAAAGGGGTAGATAGTGCTTGTGGAAATGAGGAGAGAGTTCTCATTTTATAGGAAGAGAGATGCAATGGATGTCTAAGATTGAATGCAAGATGGAGGGCTAGGATTTCTTAGGATCGATGAGGTGTCCAAGTGGATTAATGATTTTAACCATTCAAAGGGGGAGAGATGCTCACACATGTGTGAGCAACCTTTGATGGTGACATGTCTATGGAAGGTGTAAGAGGTGTGTAAGATCATGTTTCCTCACACGTGTGAGATACCTTTGAAAGTGATGGGTCAATGACATGTGTAAGAGGTGTGGAAGATCATGTTTCCTCACACATGTGTGAGACACATTTGGTTCACATGTGAAGGGGGACAAGTGTGTAAGTGTGTCAGAGTCACATGTCACATGTGACTAAGGTTTGCTAATCCTTTGATTAGGATTGTGCAAATGATTAAGGATGTAACTAGATGAGAAACTAGGATTAATTAGTGGATAAGTGGATTGACCTAGGTTAGAAGGATGGTTTAGGTTAGGAAAGTGAGGTTAGGTGAGGGTAAAATTTAGGAGCCATGTGCTCAAATAGGATTAAATTTAATATTTAATTCCAAGGGGGATTAGACAAGGAATTAATTAAGTAAATGAAGTACTTAATTAAAAGGAATGGGTTCGGATGCAAGGGGAATAGGTTAGGATTTAAATAAACCTTAGTTTATTTAAATCAAGAAAAGGTGAACATAATTAAATAAATGTAAATTTTATTTAATTAAAGGTAAGGGTATTAAATAAATAATAAATATTTATTTAATTGGTCAAGAAACGTGATTTGGACAATTTTAGGTGTCTACATTTTGCCCCTCTAATTACAAAACTAGTTCTACAAGATCCAAATTACAACCAATCTCTGCTATTCTAGATCTATAACATAATAACAATCTAGAAGAAAACCACCAAGGAAATCTAAACTTGTGTTCCCAAGCCTACCAAGCAATCTCCTTATTTTCCAGCCATAACCCTAGCTCTACTCTTCAAATTTGCATTTGCACTTCATTCCATCTCAAATCCATAATGACTAAAAGACTCCACAAGACCCCTATTTATACCAATCTAAGCCACAAGTTAGCCCAAAATACAAATAAATACAAATACATAAATTAAATGCCACAAGTCAACCTGCAACAACAATTGAATGTCCAAAAATTGATATCCAAGTAAAATAACAATATCTCCTAAATCCAATTGAATTATAACTCACACTTCAAAATATAGATAGTACTCTAGGTCCTCTTCAAACCCTAAAATGTACAAAATTTTATTACTTAAGAAAAAGGGCGCATCCACTCTGAAAGTCACCAATAGAAAACTATCGTGCAGTCTACCAAAATTTGATATTGTAGGAGAATTGCCATATCTCCCAACCTGTAAAGAGTTAGAATTTGTGCACTTGAATCAAAGAATTACTCTAGGACCTCTTATAACCTTGAAGTGTGAATCCTCTCATTTATTAAGGATAATTAGTTATGCACTCTACAACAAGAACCCAGAAACCAAAAAAACATAGTCTTAGCAACAAGATAAAAATTGTTCAAACTTCAATTCAATCCATCAAATCTCTATAAAATCATGAGGAAAGGTTCCCAAATGTGTCTCCAACACATCCCTACCATTAAAATCATAGCTCCACAAAAATACAAACTCAATGCTCCTGGATCAAACTCCCCAAGTAAATAGAAAAGTGTGTCCCATACTTTGATGCCCAAAGCAAGATCTGCAACTAATTTCATCTTTACCAAAGGCTTCCACTTCCTCAAAATCAATAGAAAAAATATGAAAATCAACCATCTATTCTCCATCCACTAAAACATCATAATTAAATACATAATTGCAACCCAATCAACATGCTCAAAACTAAGAATAAATTGAACATAATGCTTCATCAGTAAATCCTCATCCACATCAGAAACTAGTGAATCCATACCAGCAACAAAAAACTTCACATCAGCAACAAAAAACTCCACATCAGTAGAAAAAAACTCCATATCAAAAGCAAAAAACTCCATATCAGTAGCAATATGTATATCTCCATCAACACATGCCAAACTCACAACACCAGCAATCTCATTGCTCACAACAAGATGCTCTACAAGATACAACTCACCACCAATAGCAAAAAAATCATCCATGACCAAGTGCTCTGCAATTCCCATGTTAGATCCAACTAACTAATAATGAAAATCAACCTCTATCTTAGCATCAATAAGGATAGAAATATCTTCAACAACAACCTCCAGCTTCTCTACAAGTTTTGTATCAGACTCCACAAACTAATCAACAAAACCAACCTCTTCCACCTCGACCTTGCTATGCCATCTTTTCTCATGAATAAGATTCTTAATTAACCAAACAACTCTCTTTTGGAGTAGTATACTCCAGCTCCAAAAAAATCTATTAAATTCTTTCCTTACCCCATCCTTAACTCAATCAACAAAACTAGCTTCAAACCAAGCAGACATCTTAGAAAAATTCCTCTCCACCACATCATGGATATTTGCAATCATCTCAAGGTCCAATCCTCTTGGAGCCATCTTCCAAGATCTTCACAAAGCCTCTACAACAAATCCTTCCCACACTCCTTGTGACAGACCCAAATTTTTTGAAAGTTGGATCACAACATGCCACCTCACATGAATAATTAGGAACCATATCACAAGTCTAGGACCACTGGTTTGCAATCCACAAACTCTCTACAATCATGTCTCAACAAGATTAGTCTTCCATCTTTGCATCCATTAATCCATCTACAAGCCATCTATAATTTCAAGTCAAAACTATAATCTACCACCTCATAACAAAGTGATCTAGGACTTCAGAAAGAAAATCAACCATCAAATCAAGATTAGTTCAGATCTATTTCTCCAACCCAAGTCCTGGTGTGAACTACCTCAGCTTCGGTGATCTCTCTACACACTTAGGAACAACTATGCTCTAATACCATCTAATTCAATGCAAGGTAGGAGTATCCCCAAAGGAGATGTCCTAGCCTCCAACAATACAACCACATAGCAAAAACACAATAGAAAGGAACAATAATGCAAGATCTGATACCAAATTATAATTATATATTCATAGATATAACTGATTACATGAAATATGCCTAGTTGTAAGGCCTTATAGGTTAGGTCCAAATACAAAATAGAAATTTAAAAACTAGTTCTACAAGATCCAACTTAAATCCACTCTCACCTAGTCCAAATCTGTAACATAACAGCAATCTAGAAGAAAACCACCAAGGAAATCTAAACTCGTGCTTGCAAGCCTACTGACCAATCTCCTTATTTTCTAGCCGCAGCCCTAGCTCTACTTTTCAAATTTTCATCTATCCTTCATTCCAAATAAACTCCATAATGACTAAAAGACTCCAAAAGACCCCTACTTATGCCATTATAAGCCACAGGTTAGCCCAGAACACAAATAATTACAAATACATAAATTAAATGCCACAGGTTGGCCTACAACAACAATTGAATGTCCAAAAATTGATATCCGAGTAAAATTGAAAAATATCCTAGCTTTAATTGAATTATATGTCACTCTTAAAATTTTAGATATTAATCTAGGTCCTCTTCAAACATTTAAATGTGCAAAGGTTGATTCCTTAAGAAAAAGTGTGTATCTACTCTAAAATTCACCCACAAATAACTATCACACAGTCTGCCAAAAATTGATATTGTAGGAGAATTGTCATATCTCCCAACCTATAAAGAGTTAGAACTTGTGAACTTGACACAAGAAATTAATCTAGGCCCTCTTGAATTTATAAAGTTTTTAGCCTCTCATGCATTAAGGATAATTAGTTATGCACTCTACAATAGGCACCCAGAAACTAGAAAAATATAGTTTTAGCAACAAGGTAAAAATTGTTCAAACTTCAATTCAATCAAATCTCTATGAAATCATGAGGAAAGGTTCTCCAATGTGATTCCAACACATTACTAACCATGAAAATAATATTTCCACAAAAATCCAAACTCTATTCTCTTGCATCATGAAGAAAGGTCCCTCTAACCCTGGCCATGTCTGTAATCACTAACATATATTCCATACCTCTGGATACAAATACAAGCCCATCTTTCATATTTAGGAATGTTGTGAAGAGGCCCCTGGATCAACTAGTTGTTATGAAAGAACTTGAAGGTAATTTTTTCTCCAATTCATCATAATAGGGGAATTTGTAGAAAATATGACAAACATTAGAACTAATAGATTACACAAGAATTAAAACATAATAAAACCATTCACTCCACTAGTATTCATACACAAAATTTATAAAGGAAATGCACCTTCTGGAAGAAACACTACATACAAAATGAAAGCACCAATAACATACTTTATTACATCAAAATATTTACCTTGAATACATATTACATAGTTGTATTTATAGGAAACCACATCCTTAATGCAATTTTAGGATCTTGGGATTTTTCATTGCAAAAAGCATGCTAAAACACTAATTTTAAGAAAATTATGTACAAAAAGACTCCTAACTAGGTGCTAAGTATGTCTAAACTCTTTATTTTAATAATTGCATGGTGCATGGACCTTTACATGACTCTTAAAGAATAAGAAGAGAATTTTTGGGATGGTTTGAGAGTCTTTGACATTTCTTTAGATAAGACCTTGAGTTTCACTATGTGTCTCTACCAGTTAATTTGGCAACAAAATGAATTTTAGGTGCACAAAATGTTCAAAAAATAGAACTAATAGTTAACTATTAGCACTATTGAAGTTGATGAAAGATCAACCCCACAACTCCCAAGAATCACTTGCATGCAAACACCTATCATATAAAGCTATGCAGCTTAGAATTTCCAGATCCATAGATGAGACATTCTTGATGAGCAAAAAGAGAAATTTCTATTATCAGAAATGAATTGTCTTATATTTACAAATAGATATCATCCTTATTAAGGAGATCAAAACCTGAAAAAGGTCTAACTTAGGTTGCATCATAATAATGAATAAAAGAATTAATTATTAGATGCCTAAAGTTTAGCTTAAGCAAACTAGAGTTAATTAGAAAATATCTAATTACTCTAACAACCCCCTTAAGATAAACTTAGGGAGTACCTAAAATCCTAGAAACTACTACAGAAAGAAGATTTGGATCCTAGAAAACAAGGCCTAATTAGGTACCCAAGCATTGCTAAATATCTAAAAAAGAAGAGAAATAGAGAAAACCACATGGGAAAAATCCTACTCCAAAAAGAGATGGAAATAATGTTGAATGAAACTAGTGAAGGACTGAAGAAGCCTCCAAACTAAGGAATGTCCTAAAATATAGGAACAAAAGATGATCATGTAGAACACCACTGTAGCATGTAGAAGATACAAAGCTCTGTCAAAAGTAACTATTAATCTAAAGAACCTCCACTAAAATAGAACCTAACTAAGTAGAGAAGACTATAATCTACATTGAATTAGGAGGCACACAAAGGAAAACAACTAAACTCAAAGATACAAATGGCATGAAACACCAAAGCTTGAAGAGTTGATCAATGGAAGATGGAAGGTTGCATCCAAGGTAGGAATAAGAAGAAGAGTGTCTATATGGTAAATGATCCATCTCACCAAAATGCATAGGTACTCATCCACTTCATATGCCTAGTACATAGGAACAAAAATTGAATACATAGGTCACTCCATCGAACCAAGAAAGCATGAAAAATAATAGAAGAACCCCTTAATGCAAACAAGGGTGAGGTGATAAGAAAATAGAAAAGTGTTTCAAAAAAATGATCATGTCAAGGAACCACAATCAAGATGCACAAAAGAATACATATGTGTGTATTAAGGTGATCAATCTTAGACACATAATGAGGCTAATGTCATATAAGGGAAGCTCACTAGACAAAGGAAGATGGAAAAAATGAAAAAATATCAACCCCCCGTGGCACTTTAATCATCAGTAGTGCATGTATAATAAAGCACAAGATATGATGATTCCCAAGAATATAGTAATTTGCATGAGTGTGCTTAGATGACATTGCTCAAATCAGAAGGATAAAAAGGAAAATAACAACTAAAATGAAAATACATATGGAATATGGCACCTTATCTTAGTGTGTTTTCAAGAATGCATGCAAATGATGTCTTAATAGACTAAAAGAGACATAAGACTAATATAATAGATAGTGTAAGTCATGATGAATCATTTTAAGAAAGAAAATCCTACGACCTGAAATAACCAACATATCTACTAGAATGAAAAAACAAAAAAAACTAAGTAGAATATGCCTAGAGTAGAGTCTAGAAAAATAACTAGTGTCACTTAAAAGAGCTCAAAATTACCTTACCAACGATATAAAGAATTCCCAAATCAGAGATTGAATGCTCAAGATATGTCTCCTAGAGTGCAAAATTATACCTCTAACTTTGATAATAGAAAATTCCATTTAAAAAGCATCAAAACTAAAAAATAACTATATTACTATGATAGGCTCATAACCATCTTTCTAGTCGTATCTTATTTTTGGAAAATAGAGTCTATATGCTCGAGATATGAGAAAAAATGTGAAGGTAGGTCCAAACAAAGCCTAAATAGGTGATAAGTTTGCTGATGCAATGTTGATGTCAAAAAATGAGGAGAAAAATTTTGATGGTCAAATGGTTGTCAAGGCAAGAAAAGCCATAAAATGACCCCAGCCAGAAAAAATAATTAGTCATCAAAAATAAGACAAAATATGAAAAAAAATGATGTCGGTAAAAGAGTTGGTTCCAAATGAAAAATTTGGTGGAAAAAGCATGAACATGTTTGGAAAAACAAATCCAAATAAACTTTTGTTTGAAAATAATTCAAACCTACTTATAGGAAAATTACCGTACATATCAATGGAAAACATAAAATAAATGCCATACATCATAAATATCTAAACCATAGTATAATGCCCAAACCAGTTGTGTTGACCAACTTGGGGTCCGTGAATCATGGATGAGACTCCAAAAAAGAATGCCACTGACATATCCATGCCACCACTATATAGTTGGCTCCAATCTCCCAAAAACTACCCACAAAAACCATTCCCAAAATAAAATTCAACTCACAAAAATATGCACTAGTTGTGTGGAGGGAAGATAGGCATAAATTCCAATTGAGTGCATCAATTCCAATTGACATGGAACATGTGTGGGAGTCCCAAGTGCATTAGGAGTGATGAACAATCACAAACAATGTGTGTCTAAAAGAAAAATCTCAAGCATGGTGCATGTAAAAAGATGCTAAGAAAGTGAACATAGAGGCCCAGTGCAAAGGAAATGTGTATAGGTGTGGGTCTCATTATTAAGGAACAATCTTTAGTGGATAGTCTGTGTATCCTCCAAAGAGTGTTGACATGACACAACAACAAAATATTGTTGAACCCAAAAATAAACTTGAGTAGTCTTACATCTCCAAAGAATAGTGCCAAAAACTTGGATCCCAAGCACACGACATGATAAGCCTTTATTAGATCCCACTAGGGCCCAATGATAGGGGTTTAATTTAATGGGGGCTCTTCTTAATGCACTCTATCCACTTAATTTACAAAAAAATAGAGTGTTGTCAAAAATCAAGACCATTGGCATAAGGGTGCATGACCAACAAGAACTAGAAACAATGAGAATACAAACCCCAAGGTGGAGGAAAACCCAAAAGGTTAGGCCTTAAAATTCCAAAACACCCAAAATTTACCCGAGGATAAGAGACATGATCAAACATGGTCCCAAATAATTTAGGCTCAAAACAAAGAACCAAATATTGGAAATGTCACGTCCAAAAAGAAGGCAATGTATAATCAACTACTAAGGCATGGTGGGTTGTGTGCCTAGTAAAAAATACCTTCTCTAAAATTTCACTGCCAAATGTCTCCCATGAATGGAACCAAGTTTTGATTAGTGTGAATTCATAGGTACACAAAGAACCTTCTTACCCAAAGGAAGAACAAGGTTTCCCTTAATTTTCACCCAATGAAAACCAATCCAATCGAAGGTTCAATTCCAGCTCTGATTCTTTCAACATAGATCTATAAAGAGACACTCCACCCAAAAAAATAAGAAGCACTTCAAATCCAATAAAAATTGTGATAATTTTTGGTAAAATAAATTAAAAAATAATAATCTCTTCGATTTGCATGCCATGTCAATACGGCTTGGGGCAAAAATATTTTGCCTCAAATTTCAGTAGCATCTAAGTGAGATGTATTTTATATGGAAATGGAGATTTTTGAGTGCTCTGAGCTCAACGATGATGTCTATTTGGGATCAAAGTGTTCTAACAAATAGATCCCCCCCTCCCAACAAATCCAATGTAAAATCCTCTAAAATCCAAAGATCTAAAAATTGATGTCAAATCTCTCAAGAATAAAACAAGAGCATGAATATTTAGAGCTTTGATACCATGTTGATGTTTATGTTGATGAAAGATTAACCCCACAACTCCAAGAATCACCTACATGCAAACACCTATCACATAAAGAGAGAAGCAAAAAGCTATGGAGGCTAGAATTGTCAGATCCATAGATGAGACATTATTGATGAGTAAAAAGAAGAATTGCTATTATAAAAAATAAATTGACTTATAATGACAAAGAGAGATCATCCTTATAAAGGAGATCAGTAACCAAAAATGGTCTAACCTAGGTTACATCATAACAATTAATAGAAGTATTAATTATTTGATGCCTAAAGTTTAGCTTAAGAAAACAAGAGTTAATTAGGAAATATCTAATTTCCCTAATAGACACTACCACAATTATCACAAAATTTTCAATGCACATGCACCCCTTTGCACTTGGTACCAATGCACTTTTAGACACTATAGGACTAACATTTTTAAAATTTCTATAAGCCTTAAAATTTTAGTTTCCAACATTTGGCTTTTCTTTCCTTTCTACCAAAATGATGTCTTGATGTGTCACTTTGAACTTTTGGATAACAATGATAATCTTTGGAGTATTCAAAAATATAGAGACTCGTATTTAGTCCTTCCTTCGTGGTAGTATTCACTAACCTCTTGACTAATTTTTGCAAAATCCTTTATCTTGGATCCCAACTCCTTTAGTGTTTCCTTAATCTTGAAGATTATCCCAATGTCATCTTTAGAAGACATTTCTTTAAATGATGCTCAAAACTACTATACAATTGTTTCAATTTAGCAAAATTATAACCTAGAATCATCTGCAAAAATCTCCAATCTAGCAATGTTGTAATATTTGTCAGCTTCCAAATTTGGTTGAGAGTCCTCTTAGTCATAACCTAAATATCTTATGAACTTCAATCATGACCCTATGTCCATCTGTTATATTTTCTATCCAATCATGTACATACATTTAAAAATATTTGGTATCTATGATGCTTGATGGACCGCAATGCTTTGAAGTGGAAACTTCATCCATCAACCCACAATATTGTTCAACCATTGTAACTAACCTGTTAGCATTCTTTAGTATATTGTGTATTAGGTTCATATTTTCTTCAATTATCTACACACCCCTATCCTCAAAACTATGATGCCATCTCTTGCATGTGTCAAAAAATGAATCACTTTGTGCCAAGGTTAGAGCTCATTTCTTGACAGCAACTATAAGCTGGTCTCAAGATGATAGGGGTCAATAGGAGCTACTATCTCCTTTATATACTATTTTAATAGGTTATTATGTTTCCTCAATTTAAAATTTTCAAGATCATCCTGATCTAAGTGTTGAAACACTTTCTTAAGGCCTATTGTGGTCCAAAATTTGGTCATGTCTTTGGTCATATTCCCTAATACCACACCCTATATTTGGTAATGTTTGGTAGAGATATCTTATATGTTTGTTAGTAGAGAAGGGATGGAAATATGTGTAATCAAATCATCATTCTTATTCTTCATAATTAAGGTTAGTTTCTTGGGATCTCTTTGGATTAGCTTTGGTGATCTTACTACCTTTGTTATTTCTCTTAATCCCTCCTCTTTGCTATATTTCACATATCTCATTTGGCAAGTCAATACTTCTCATTTCAACCATGCTAGAGTAGTACCCATGTCTTTAGTACTCATGGTTCTTCGACTATTGGGGTGGTCATTACACGCCTTGACTCTAGCGCAAGTGGTGTGTTCTCTTTCTCCAGCAATATTCCCTTCCTCTGATACTTCATCTATATGCAATTGCACAAATTCATCCCCTTCTACTATTTGGATCTAAAACTCTATGAATATAGGAGGGAAAGGAGTTTCATCCTTCTCTAATGGAGGTGGAGGTGGAAACAAAAAATCCCACAAATGTAGAGGAGATAGCTCAATGGCCCTTGTGAAAGTTAAGGCAATCGATTCCAAATGTTGCTCAAAGGTTCCTAAAATAGTGTATCCTTTATTACGTCTTCCTCCAAATGATTCTCTATGGGCATGAAGCCAAACTCCAAAAGATCAGACACTTCTTACCTATACCCTTATATGGACTCAATCCACCTTTCCTTCTCTTCATTCTCTACCTCGAGTATCGTATCCACAATCTAGGGTGAAGGAGTTATTTTCTTCTTTGATTTTATCCTCTTCACCCTAACCACCACTATTTTGGTTCTATCCTTCTTTGGCACTGACATGGATGCCTCTCCTTATATTGGGGCCTCTTCAAGTTGAGCCCTCTCTTCCTCATTAGACTTTATTTTCTTCTTCCCCTTTACCCTTTCACTATGCAAGTAGGCCACCTCTTTTGTGTCCTTGTATACAATCTCTAGTTTAATTAGGGACTTCTCCAGATATGTGGAGACTATAACCTTGATCCCTTTTCCCTTGTTGGGCCTAGCAGGTTCTTTTAGGGTTTGTGTATTAGGTACTAGCTCCAAGTGGAAAGGTTTCTTAATCAACCTTTTTGTAATTGGAATGACATACCTTGACCAATTTTGACTCTCACCATTCTCTTCTCTACCAATCTTTACATTAATTATGGGGAACTCAAAGATCCTATCCCTATTCTAAAATGGTTCTAGTACATTAGAGATATCTTTATTTAATATCTTTAAGGGTATACTCAAGTTGAGTTCCCTTTTTACTAGTGACATACTCATCCTACAATATTTCTTGATTTGAACATCATAGTCATCTACGCAATTCATCTAATGATCTTCAATAGCTGCATCAAGTATGAATTCCTTTCCTGCAAGATGCTAGACCATCTCAATATTTTCAAAGTAGGGGCACTACATTAGATAATCATCTAAAGAGTATTGGTCATATTTAATTTTGTAGGTGATAATGTCTTGCTTTTGTTTCATCTTGAAGAGCCCAATGGTGATGGTCTATACCCATGTCTTCTTATGCATCTTCCACACTCTAGCATAAGTTGAAGCTAATTGTATGGTTATCTCCAACAATACAAGTGTATTTAATAGATAGTGTGGAAGCTTTTTTGGGTACAAGAGGATCCAAAATACTTGGATGGATGTGATTTTATTGAAGTGAATGAAGTATGCACCCATCTATGTTATTCTAGAGGTAGCCTCCACTGATATTTTCTTTTCATAATCCTCTTCAAGCTTGAATTATACTATGGTTAAAATTAAATCATTGTTTACCATTTTTTATTCTAGGCTCTTATCTAAAATCTTCTTTCATACCATCAGGAGTTACACCACATAGTGTCATGCATTGGGATCTTGCATATTAACCCTCTTCAACAATCTTGGATAGTTTTTTTGGGTGGGTTGACAACAAGTAGACCACATAGGAGCTCATGTAGAACTAGGGGTCTAATATCACTGAGATGAGTTGTTCATCTAGGAATTTGTTGATAATGGTACCCTAGTCAATCTATAGGCCCCTCTTTTTAAGGGTCTCTATAAAGTACAACATCCAAATCTCCAAATGACTTGTTATCTAGAGCCCCATGACTCTATTCAAAAGGACTATGTAGTAGCCTATGTCATATATCATATATCCATAGGTTTATGTCCTCTTTCTCATCTCTTTTGTTAGGAGGGTTCCTAGATAGAAGTTATTTCTCTTCCACCAAGTCTTTGGCCTCTCATTCATATTCCTGCTACCATCAGTCTACTATATCATAGGTTATATTTTGATACTCGTCAATGACTAGAAGGTGAAAGACCTTCTCAATATTTTTTGATCTAATATTGAGGAAAATTTCCCCAATAATACTATTTTCAACTTTCTCCTTGGGTATGTAGAAGTGAGCTAGTGCCATAATCAACTTAGAGGATTGTTGATTCATACGATGTGAGGCTGCATTTACTAACCCACCAAGAACCAATGATGGGATCATATGTAATCTCTATTATAGCTTGTTGCATAGGACTAGGAATGCATTCCAATCTATGTGTCTAAATTTTGTGTCATAGACTTCTAAACACTTGTCAACAATTTGGGACTTCCTTGGTGCACCTTCAAATTTAAAGGTAAATGGCTTGGGCATTATATCTTCTATTGTGGATGATGATGAGGATATCATTTTTCACCTACACAAAAGAAAAACATCATTATAATGCAACTAAGAGATCAAAAAAGACACTTAACAAGTAGGTTTGACGCAAAACAAATTGACAGAATAGAAAAAATTGGAAAAAGGAGTAATTTTGGCATACAAGAACATCTAGCACACCAAGTAAACCTATGCAAGTGGGTGATCTATGAATAGTCCACTTACAAGAGGGAAATATGGGTGTTGTGTGTAATTGGCATAGTTATACACATGCATGAGGTGCACAACATGTACAAGATGGAGTTTATTATTGCTTTGACCAAGTGGTATAAAATATGGGTGGCATGCATGTCACACCTTGCACACCTTTGGAGGTGTGAATATGCACATCTAGTTTACCTTGGTTGTCTTGGTGTGGTGTAGCAAGGATAAAATTAGTGAAAATTCCTAAGTGTAGAAGTGTAGTGATCAAGAAAACAAGAGTGTGAATGAGTGCAATAAAGGGTGGGTTATCTATTTATAGGTGCTACTATGGGAAGGGTGCACTTGGCACACCCTATTAGGGTGCATAGGTTTTCTTAGTGTTCCAATGCACTCAAAAGGGAGATGTATTATCTAGTGTACCTAGTGCACCTTATCAGGGTGTGCAAGTGCACCTAGTGTGTCTATGTGCTTTTTCAGCCCTTAGTAGAAAAACTAATTTCCAACCCCCTAATCTTGAATGATGTTCAATGATTAGACTTCTAACATAAGACTATAGGAAGCCTATTCTCCAAGACACTTAAAAATATTCCATATTATGGAGAGTGGGTTACCCAATACTAAAGAAAAGAGGGGGTCCCCATTTTTTACTCAAAAAATGGGGCATGTATTGTGAAGCCACAACAAATATCCCCAATGAAAGGAAGAAATGACCAAGGAATTTCTTTATCAAAAATAAATCTTCAAACATGCAACAAAATAGGACTTATTTCTTGGTATAATAAGAGGTTGTTCAAAAACCTTAGCTCAAAAATCAAACCTTCAACCTTCACACTCAGTATGTGTTTTGGTGTCTTAAATTATGTCACCTTTCTTGAGCACTTGTCACCATAGGTATTTAGCAATTTTAGGGAAGGCCTTCACTAACTAACAAGAGTTTCAAAAAATTCCTATAATTAGACTTCCAATGACTATAAACCAGATCTAAAAATTTTCTCAGAAGGTTTTTAATGAAACATCATTTTTTCCCCTTCTGGGTTTCATTGATCTCTTGTCAACTTCTCAAAGTTTGTGTGTTTCCACTTGATTCTTCCTTAAACTTTAATTTTGTTTTAGCAAGGTAGCAATTAGGTAGTGCTAGCCTTGTATGACCTACTTTATTTTTTGATGGGTCCCCTTTGTGACATTGTTTCTCATTTTACCATTTTCTTTTCTTTCTTTTATACCCTCTTGATTGTGTTTTGACACTGCAACTAATAGGTGGTGTTTAGTCTTTCTTGAACCCTCATCTTTTGGATGTCTCATGTGTTTCTCTTTTAGTGAACTTTGGATAAACTCACATGCCAACAAGTGATCTTGGTATGATCATGGGTAAAACCTTTTTTTCAAACCAAAAAATTTCTGAAATGATGTGGCCAAGGAGCTTCTCCTTTGTAACCCCAAATGAACATTTCTTGGGATAGAGGGATATGTCATGTTTTGTGCATTGGTTGCCTACCTATTTTATGTTAGCAATATGATTGCTTCTATATTTTGAGAAAACTATAAGATCATACATGTAAATGATGATGCACTTGTACTCTATTCAACCATTAGTTGTATCAAGGAAGAGGAGTTAGGAAGGTTTATCTTATCATCAATAATCTAACTCATACTAAGAAAAGACTCATCCTCAGTAAGATTTGAATGTTTGAAGCTTGGATAGATGCTAGTATAGTTTTGAAGGTTTCATCCATGGCTCTTTGAAATTTGGTCAATGCATTGATGAGGCCAAAGGGCATCTACTTATATGTAGATGTTCCCCACACTTGGTAGTGAATTTTGTCTTTAGTGTATCCTCCTAATCCATCATCACTTGGTTGTATCTAAAGTACTCATCCAAGAATGACATCATCTTGCACCGATTCATAATCTATAATACTTCATCAAGTGAATTCAATGAGTAATTATCTTTCTAAGATGCTCAATTTATACTTCTAAAGTTAATGAAGAACCAAATTTATCTGCTTCTTTCTTATGAGTACTAGACTAGAAAAATAAGTGGAGTATCAAACTGATAAAATGATCTTGGCATCCAAAATTCTTTGGACCTCTTTCATTTTTAGTGGTTCAATGATTGGGTTCACTAGTCTTTTCCTTTTATAGAAAGGTTTAGCATCAGAATTTAGAGGGATATTATGTGTAATTATGTTGGGATCATAAGTTTAGAGCTCCTCATAGCTCTAAGAAATTGCATCCCCATACTTAGTGAGAATTCATAGCATTGCATCCCTTTCCTTAGTGGTACATCTTTTTCCAATGTTGATCATTTTGAGGGTTTCATTGGTGCCCAAGTTGTAAGACTCACATTTTCCAATTTTTTTCTCTACAAGGATTGTCTTATAGGGTGTTGATTCATCATGATCAAATATGTTTCCCAATTCCACCATCCCTTTGGGGATGGTGTTAGTTTTCAATTTTAGGATGTCATCTGGATCTTCTTTTTCTTCTTAATCTTTTGGATCTTTGGGTTTTTCATCAATTATTTCTCATTTGAATAAACCATTACACATGATGAAATTTAGGATGTGTTGATCATCATGGAAGAGATGGAAGTTTTTGATATTATCAAGGATTGAAGGGACATCTATAAGTTTGACAAAAAAACCTTTCAATTTTTTTCTTTTAAATAGGTTGCAAAGCACTTGTCGAGATAGCCAATGCATTAGAAATTGTATTCCTCCTTCTGGGGATAAATTTTATGTTCAACACTTTGAAGTCCTCCATAAAGTCCCAAACTCACTTTTTATAGGCCATCAACCTCTTATCATTACATGAATAGATTTCCTTGACTTTTCAAATTACAAGTTGAGAATATCCCTCCATTACAAGGGCTTTGACATTATTTTCAAGTGTAAAAAGGAGTCCTCACACTAGAACCTCATACTCTTCCATCTTGTTTTTTCATATGAACTATAGGGATAGGAAAAATACAAATATTCTCCTTTAGGACTAACTACCTCAATTCTATCTTTGGCTCCTTTTTTATACTTGTAGCCATTAAACCTAAGAATCCAAATGGTTTCTTCCTTGAGTGCATTGGACTTGTGTTTATTTGTTTTGACATTTTCTTCCACTTGGTCTTTGAAAGACCTCTTCTTGGGGACCCATTGCATCTTTCCTTGATTTGGTCCATTTCTAGTAGTTACCTTTGATATGGGAACAAATTTTTCCATTTATTTCTCTTCAATTTATTCAATTAATTTGGTGGTCTTGGAAGCTTGGGGTTTGCAAAGCATGAGTACTAAGACCTGACATTGACCTTTCATAAAGTGTCACCTTTTGTAGACCATGACTATACCCTCATAAGGAGTGGCTAGAGCTCCATAATATGAGGATGTATCACTATATGAACCATCAAGATCTTCTTCATTTTATTTGGCAAGGACATTATCTATAGCATTAGGCTTCTCTTGAAGAAACTCACTATTTTTATCATTTGCAATATTTTACTAAAAACCATTTATTTCTTGGTCATCAATTATAGAGTGCTTACCTAATTTTTTGTTTGTGGAATGAAATAGGTGAGTCAATACTTGAGAAACAACATCTTGGCAACTCAGAAACTCAAAATTAGAATTCTTTGTGCAATGCAATATACAAAATCTAGGGAGGAGTAATATATTTATATCCTCATCTTCTTGATAAGATAAACAAGTTTTATAGGGACCCTAAAACCCAAAAATAACTACAATAACATGGCTGATAATAAGCAATTAAAGTCCAGCCAAAAAAAATAGGTCTCATAGCTAATAATAAGCATAAAGCCTAGTCAAAAACAAAGGCCAAAGGAAAGGCTAGTAAAACATCTAGTGGGAAAACTAGAACTAGAAAAAGCCAACAAAAATAGCAAATAGCATAATAAAAAAAAGATAGAACAAGAGAACTACTCTTCAATCTTCTACTCGAGCTCCTACATGGTCTAAGTAGCTTTGTATGCTTTGTGGGTCTCCTCTATCATCTACTCATGCTTCTTCTATGCATCCTAATCCATACCAGTAAAGGTGATATCAATAGCCACATCCTCATCAGTTCTAGCTCTACCTTTGTCCTTATCATCATCCTCATTGAATAGGCCTCTAACTTTTAGCACACCTGTCAAGGAAAAAATGTTGTCATTGGTTGAATTGAGGAGAGATATCAACTAGTTCTCCAAGCTATGATTATAGTTTTCCAAATTTTGAATTCTCTTCTCATCCAGGCTGAATCTATCCTCCTAGTCCTTTCGGTTCTCTTGACCTAGATCTTTCTTATTACTCTCCATCTAACCTATCTTCTCCTTGAACTCTTCTAGCTCATGATAGATCCACTTGATTGATCTAAATTTATTGATCATGTTGTTATTAGTATTATTCAATAAATTCATCCCCATCTCCCTTGAATTATCAATAATAGCCACAATTGTTGGGTCAATGCGGTCTTCAAATTGGGGTTTATCTTGATTAACAACTAGAATATGGGGGTTCATGATCTCTCTTACAATCCCCATCTTTTCCATCCTAACATTAAAATTCTTCCAATCTTTTCTCCTTTCCCTTACAACCACATCCCCCCCATCACCACCAATATTCTCCTTTTCTTGCTCCTCTTGTTGAATTTGGGGATGGATAGGGGAGAGTCAAAGAGAAGACACATCTGGCCCCCAATTCAAAACCCTCTCTACATCCATACCAATTTCCCTCTTTCATTTCTTCCTTGCAAGATATTCCAATTTTTCTTCCTTTTTCTCCTTACCCTCTTCATCAGAAACCATGTCCTCCTCATCCTTATTATACTCCTTTTCATCCTATCCAATAATTTTTTGACCATAACCCCTTGGACTCTTTCTGCTAGGGGTTAAAGAGGAGGGAAACTTCATTTCCTTTCCTTTAATTTTCTTTCTAGATTAAGTATTCCCCTCCACCTCTAAGCTAATACTCTGAATGTCATCAAAATCAAAAGAATAGTTATGCTACCATTGTCAGCATCTACATCATGCGAGGGATTGTTGTTGATTACCTAAGATTTGAAATGATCATGTATTAGCAATAACAATCCCTCCTGCAAAGTAAGATTGATAGTAGGTTTCTTCTTAAAGAAAGAGATTTCCTTACTCATAGAGGTAAATAAATAGTAAGGAAAATAAATTTTGCTTCCATGATAGAAATGATTTAAAATAACAAAATAATGGGTTCTTACTCGATCGAACCTAGAATCCAAACTTATGTATTCAATGACAACATGTAAGACATACTTCCAAAGTTTCTTGATGGAATCCATTTCATAGAACATCTCACATTTAACTAGGTCATTCATCTTTTCTAAACTCTTCACAAAATCCTTCGCAGGATTAGTTGAAAATTTCTTGTCTCTAAAAACTTTAAAACCCTCCACCAAAATTTTAGAAATGGTAGCGACAAACTCCTCAGTGACCAAAACAGTAACACCATTCACCTTAACCTTACCATTCTTCCATGAATTCACCATGCTATTAGTGACCTCTAGATTGAACCCATGAAGTTTTGCCATGTAATTTGCAATTCCTCCCTTTTCCAATTTTTCCCATACTTTTCCCTTGTTTCTCCATTTATCTCCTTCCCCCACTAGCTCCTTCCTACTACATACTCCCACATATGTACACTCTCTTCTCCTAAAATTCTCATATACTCCAAGCTCTACAACCCCTTCACAAATGTATGAAAAATTTGGGCTTTGTTCCTATGATGAGTGCCAATTTCATTTGCCTTACCAAAAAAAAAAGTAGCTTATGAAAATTTTGACCAATTGCAGACGCTCAAAAATGGTTCGCATCTACGTTTCATCACTTCTTCATACTAATTTGTCCCATTTTCTCATTCTACTAACTTTTATCTTTTGGCTAGATTGACCATATTTTTTCATTTGTATCCCCTTTCACATCAATTTCATATCAACTCAAAATCATATCAAATCAACTCGGAATCATATCAAATCAACTTGAAATCATATCAAATCAACTTGGAATCACCCCAAATCAACTTATAATCACTCAAAATCAGTCCTAATCAACCCAAAACATATCAAACATCCCAAATCAATCATCATTTATCTACCCCTAGGCATTTTTGTGGCTTTCAGTGTCTTGGAAACCTATCAACCTATCAATCTTATCAATTTGACCTTAGTACTGTCGTGGCTCTCAGTGCTAGGCCGAACTATCATTCATGTCATTCAATATTTGAAATTGTTGAGGCTTTCTATGTTAGATCATGGCATCATCAACCATTTTAATAATATTGATAGTGTCCGTCAGTGTTATTATGATCAAACCTTATCAATCAATTTCAATCCTGTAGCATTTACAATATCAGTTAAATGTTACATATCAACCAATTCATGTAATGTGTCCTTGGCATGTTATCAACTTCA
Organism: Cupressus sempervirens; assembly: GCA_028749045.1. NCBI lineage: Eukaryota > Viridiplantae > Streptophyta > Pinopsida > Cupressales > Cupressaceae > Cupressus > Cupressus sempervirens. Next base: position 728,503,748 of record CM053791.1, on the reverse strand, counting down.
ATCAATCAATTTGATCATGGCTTTGATCTATTGGTCATTATCTTATTCGATCTATGTCATCATCACATTTTTATCAAAGGATACGATCGCATTCATTTAATCAATTTGGCCAATCATCTGTTAATTTTCTCTATAGGATTAAATAACCCATAATTTAATCCTATTCTTTCTAATTATTCTTCCTAATTATCATCCTCAATTAATTAATTTTATTAATTAATTGGTTTATCATCTGCAAACCATGGAAATTTACAATTTCCTAAGTTCTATTTTCCATCATTAATTCCATTTTCTACTAATTCTTATTTTGTGGAATAAAAGGATTTTAAATTCAAATATTTCATAAAATATTTCATCATCATGACACTTGGATGTGACACCTCATGGATTCTCCTTTGACACTTGGCTGATATTTTTCATAATCAAATATTCTTATCTCTTACGCATGTCCCTATTTGGCTTATTCGTCATAGATTCTTGGCTTTAAGTGGGTTGAGGAATCTTATGACGCATCATAGATTCTCTTCCAAATTTGACTCTCGTGTGTCATAGAATCTTACTTTTGGCATATTCTATCATATGCATCATAGGAATTATTATTACCTCTTATGCATGTCCCTATTTGGCTTATTCATCATAGATTCTTGGCTTTAAGTGGGTTGAGGAATCTTATGACATGTCATAGATTCTCTTCCAAATTTGACTTGCATGTGTCATAGAATCTCAAAATTGGCATATTCTGTCATATGCATCATAGGAATCTCTTTCCACATCGCACATCTATGGGTGACAAAACCAATGCCCTCACTTTTAGTGTTGATTATAAAATGAACACTCTTCTCTCATTTTGGGTTCTCTTGAATGGAGAATGCTTAAGTCTTGAGTCCTTGAATCTTTGAGTTTTTGAGTCTCTACTAATTTGCATTTTGCATTATGTCTCTCACATAAAATCACACTTCAAGTATTCTCATGGCATTATCACTATCATAGGCTTTTGCTTCAATTTTGTGTGCACTATAGCCAACTTTGGAGCTACAATCATTTGTAGAAGAAAGAAGGACATGGGAGCTACAAACAGAAAAGGGAGTTTTTTTATTATGTTTGCTTTCTTTTGTTTAGTTTGGCTTTCATGGTAGACTAGTGGGTGCTAACGTATGTTGATTGGGTTTGTGATTTTCTCATAGTATGTTATGCTTTTAGCCCATGAACATGCATATCTAACTTGGGCTTTCTTGTTTGTGCTTGTAGGTGCAAGGAAGGAGCTCACTTGGAAGGGTATAACGACTATCTGCTATTCCTTTTCACACATAGATTAATCAGGGGGTCTAGTAAAATGCTTATATCCTATTGTTTTATACATTCTGTTAGCTTGCTGTCCTAGGGTGCACTCTGCTCTATCAGGGCGCACTTGGGACCCCTAGGAGCAGTTTTAGGAGCCCAAAAGACACCAAAGCCTCTTTTTGTTGTTTCTAACTTACCAACTACACCCATCTAGGCCCCAACTATGTCATTGATGTAGTCTACACTATTTGGGCGCACTTGGGAGTGTAGCTTTGAAAATTTCAATTTCTGGTTCTTGACTAGGCACCCATTTCCCCACACCCTACACCTGACTTCCCAGCTGCGCCCTAAAACTACCAACTATGCCCAACTGGGCCCCAACTGCATCATTGACATAGTCTACACTTTTTGGGTGCACTTGGGGATGTTCAGAGCCATTTTGGCCTTCTGGGGAGCAATTTGCACTGTCGGAGCACACCTAGGTTCACAGTAAGCACATGCACCAATCAAAATCTGCATTTCAATTTCCTATCACTCTCTAGGACATAGATTAGGTGATTTTTGTGCTACTGATGGTCTATTTTCAGCATGTGGCAATCATGGGATGAAGACATGATCATAAACTACTAATGCTTTGTTTGCAGGACATTGTCAAAGACTTTGTGTGTCTTTCAAAACTATGTGTGTGGATTTCCTAGATTAGATAACATTTTTTTTGGTGCTTAAAAAGAACCTTTTTTTCTGCCTGGCATGTCTACAATGTTAGATCCCTAGGAGTTGCATTGGATGTATCCTCTCCCCTCTCCATTCGTGGATCTTGGGTGTAAGAGAAATTCGTGTAACTTCTATAGGAGGCCTGCCTTGGACCAAGATACTCGATATTGGGTATGCTAGGGGACGACCTCAAAGCGGTAATGGGCCAAAGCCAGGTCAATGTTCTAGCCACTATATAAAACTTGATTATAGTGAAAGCTATGTTGGCGGTATTGCTGCGTGATAGCTCTCCTCCAGTACCCTTGTGGTGCGTCAAACCCCGGTTCTCGGGGCTGGGAGACCTTCTGCGAAAGTTTATCATTAACTTGTTGAATGGAATGCCCTTACTAAAAACCATGTTTTAGTGGCCAAAATTATTTCTATCACTGGCTCAAGGGGTCACCCATGCCCATGAAGACATCCTACATTCTTGTGGTCCTTAGTAGAGGCAACAGTCTCCTGGGAAGTCATGCCCCTTGGGAAGCGGATCTTGGTAGCCCCGAGAAGTGAGTGCGCTGTAAGGGGGAGCCTGTGGTGCCAAGATCCTAGGTTTTCCACTCTAGATAAGCACGACTGAACTTTGGTTCAAGTAGAAATTCAGTGGATACATTCCTAAAAGCCTAGGTTGTGGTGTGTTTGTTAACTTTTTACAATAGCTATTCTTGTCTTAATGTGTCTTGCGTGTGTGTAAAACATAATCAAGATAAAAGTCAAACTTTTAAATTTACACCTTAAATATCATTTGAACTTGTCAAAACATCACACATTGCCAAAAAATTTCAACCTTTATCAAACTTTGCAAACTTGGTTCAACACACTCAAACCTTGGAAAACATGTTGACTTGTGCTCTTAAATGTGCTTGGCAAAACGTAGATCTCACACCTGGATAGAGTTCACTCACATTCACCCTAGTATAGGCCTCATTCATGCATCATATAGACTTCATATTCCACCTTTTAGTCCTCATTTAGTATCTATTACTTTTCATATTGCATCCATTTAGGCTCAGTTTTACATTCCTTAGTTTTTGCATTCCCATCTCAGAATCGGCACTTTGCATTCACCGCCTTGCATCCTTGCATACCTATTCATCATCTTGACCACTTTATCCATCATTTTGGGTGTCCTAATCATCATTTTTAGCATCAAAACTAGCCCTAACACTTTCCTCTACCATTTACCTCTCTGTGACATCAATCCTGAAACCATAGCTTCCAGAATTGCCTCAGTTTCAGCCCAGCTTACCAACTGCACCCAGAAACTACCAACTGCACCCAATAAGTACTCAACTATTTCATTGATGTATTCTACACTATTTGGGCACACTTGGTGGTCCTAAGGTCCAGTTTTGGGTTCCAGATAACATTTTCGGGCTTCAGCAGTGTCCTTAGGTACCTGGTTAGCTCCCCTTGCACTAGCTTGCCCAGATCTGCATTCTACAGCACCTAATCATCATCACCTTCACTTAATACATCATTCTATATGTCATAACCTTAATTTTTCATCTCCCAACCCATCCTAACATCAACCCCAGCATCTTGGCTTCCTGGCATGTTAGTTTGATAACCATACCCCTCAGAATCAGCAAACATTCTTCTTAGCTTACCAACTGCGCCTAGAAACTACCAACTACGCCCAAACTAGCTCCAAGTGTGTCAATGATGTAGTTGGTACTGTTAGGGAACACTTGGAACTATTAGGTCACACTTGGGTACATGCATGACCATTTTGGGCCTCTAAACTGCACTTTAGGACCCCAAAATTGCATCTAGGAGCCTCTAGACCTCCCTATTCTGCACTTGACCCAAAACCGCATCTTGCACCAAAAATCACCTTTTCATAATAGGAATTATCCTTATCATATATCCACTCAGCATCACCATCATTTTGAGTCCTCAAAACATTATTTTGAACCCCCAAAACCTTTGAATTTAGTCAAAAATCTAGAAAAAGTATAAGTCTTAGAGTATCTCCTAGTGTTGACAGATAATGGATCTTGACTAGTCCTTTTATCTTTGCTTATCATTTTCTTTGGTCAAAATTTATCTATTTCTTGATATATTTGACCTTTTCATCTTTCATCAATTTGATCTTTTCATCTTTTATCAGTTTTTGGTCAAGATCCAAAGTCCTTTATCACAAGGTTAAACTCTTAGGCAAAATACTTTCAAAAGGTTTTATCTAAGTTCAAAACTGTCCATATACCCTTGTCATAGCATCCCAAAATTTCATTTTGACCTACCCTAGTAGTATATCCCCTTCATATTGCATTTATCAAAATCCTTAACATCATTTTCACTACCAATCCCTATCAAATTTTCCATCAACCAAATTACCTTCTTGAGCATTTACCCTCATTTTGCATGTTCCAAACATCATTGTGAACCCTATAAAATCATCCTTTACATGATATACCTTGTATACATCAACCTTTAGTACCCTTAACAAGTCCAAAACATAATCCTAATTGTCATTTTGCATACCTTAGAATCATTTTCATCCCCTCTAGTCAAACTTCAAAACATCACCTTGCATTTGCATTTGCATAACATCCCTAGGATATTTTCACTTTGCACATCAAAACCATAATTCATTTAGCATTTCCTCACATTGCATAACATTCTTAAACAATTAAAAATCCCAAAAACACTCATATCTTGCATACCCACCACTCTTTGCACTCTTAGGTATCATGCCAGCACTTACTAGGAGACAAGCAGCTCAGAGACCAGAGGAACTCTATCAACCTTTGTTTTCTAAGGCACAAGCACAACCAAAATCTCATCCAAGAAAAATAAAGAGCAAGAAAATCCAACAAACCTTTGATGAAGATCAAATCGAGGCATCACAACCATTGCTATCAGACCCTTTGAATATGTATCCACAAGATCCTCATAATCAAGCTATGGCACAAAAAACCTTGAACAATGCACCTATCATGAGATTTCCTCCAAAAAATTTCCCCATGCATGGGATGGTTCAATGGAGTCCTAACTTTGAACCTATATTCATGCCAATGCCACCAAGAGAAGGAAGTGTACCAACCTCACCTAAAGATGAACAATCACATTCATTTGAATTCAGCCAACCTAACACATCAAACATACAACAAAGTATTGTACACCTAAGTGATGACTCTGACACTGATTATGGCATCACTGATGAAGAAATGGCTAGGGCATGTCAAGACAAAAGTTTTTGCAAGAACTTCAAATGTTTGGCAGCTCAAGAAATTGTCAAATTTAACCCAAACTTGGAAGGTCCTAGGTCCAAAAATCAAACCAACACAACAATTGAAAACATCCAACCCATGATAAATTTGGACTTAGACAAGGGAAAACAACCTTTCGATTTTTCAAACACAATAATGGCACCTATAAGGTCCCATCAAGAACCAACAATTGAAATCCTCCAAAGTACATTTGAACACATCAATGTTAACCCCTTGTTTGATGAAATACCACCAATCCCTAAACACCCCAAAAGGACATAAAGACTTGATTTTAGTCACATGATGCAACAACAAGATGCACCTAAAGGGACCCGTGCTCTAGGGATGTTAGACATACCTTCTTGGGAGGCAAATCAACAAAGCACACCTTTGCTTCTAACTTTACCCCGTGCTACGACATCAAACACTATGGAGCCTCTCATAAATACAACATGTGAAACATCAAGTGCAACCATCTCTATAGATGCACAAAGGAAAAGTCTTATTGACATTACGCCCATTCCTAACAGGGACACACCTCATAGTCAAGTCAATATGATGTCACAAGCAGAAACATCTAAAACACAAAGGTACCAAAACAAAAATACAAACATGATGTTCAATTCTCAAGGACTTAGTCAACCCCCACGACAACAACAAACTACAATGGTACAATGACTCAACACTTCCAAGGCACAACCAAGTCTACATCCACTTGACACACATCCCACATATCAACAACAACATCAAACGCAACAACAACAACCACAAGTGGGGTAAACATCCAAAATTCCTAACACGCAATCCCATGTGGACCCACTTGAGTTACACACAATTTATTAAAAACAATTCCAACAACAACAAATGATGTTTGCTAAACAACAAGAGCAACTCAAGCAACAATTGGAATACCAAAGACACCTTGAGCAACAAATCACATACCAGCAACATTTTTTACAACAACAACATGTGCCACAACAACCTCAATAGATACCTCTAGAACAACAAGCATGCACATGGTCTCACATACAACCAACAGAGGTATCCCAACAACAACCACAACACATGACACAACAACAACACATGGTACAACAATCACAATCAATCCCACAACAAATGCCACATCAAATACCACAATAAGTTCCCCAAAAATAGGGATCTTTCTATCTTTGAGGTGCCAACATACCTCCACCACCTAGTGACACTTCATCAGACTCATCAGACATAGAAATGTCAAAACCAAGTAGACATAGTTCTCGCCACAACAAACGATCTACTCATAGACACAAAAGACTTGAAGGAAAGACCATCATGCAAAACCCCAATGAAGAACTATTACAAAAATTCAAACAACTTTCCAAACAAGTCAAGGCATTGGGAGTCCAAAAGAAACAGGCTCTATATATAGAAAGGGATCTACGTCCTAACCCATTCAATAAAAGTTTGTATATGCCTCCATTCCCAAAACACTTTGAAGCTCCAAGGTTTGAAAAATACCGAGGAAAAGTGCAACCCTATTGATCACATCCAAGAATTTTTTGCTTCATGTACTGAACTCAGTGATGAACCCACTTACCTTATGAGATTGTTCTCTCATTCTCTAGGTGGGCCTACACTTGAGTGGTACTCCAAACTTCTTGGTAATATCAAATCTTGGTCAGAGCTAGCAGACAAGTTTATCTCCCACTTTTCCTTTAACATTACAAATGAGGTGATACTTTCTAATTTGTGCTCAACTAAACAGAAGATAGGAGAATCATTCATCACATTCTTATTGAGTTGGAGAAGCTTAGTTAGTCAATGCTCACTAGACATTCCTGAAGAACAACAAGTAAACTTGTGCATTGAAAACTTAGTCTCAGACTTAATGTATGAACTCAAAATCAAGAGTCCAAGCACCATATCTAAACTAATGAAAAAAGGGGCTAGTATTGAAGATGCTCTTATCCATAAAGGAATCCTCAAGATAAAAAAAGAAAACACAAACACCAACTCGTCTAATGACAAGGAAAACAATTTCTCCAAAAATAAGAATGTGACTAATGATGGCATTGTAGCTGCTCGCACGATTAGTATAGCACAACCTCAATTGACTTTGAAAGGTGTAAACCCTACAAATTCACAAACCTCTAATCAAAAATCAACTCCACAATAGAAAACTGAGACTTTTACACAAGACAAAAGACATCCTAGAACCAAGGATAGAAAATTCACACCATTGGGGATACCACTTGAGACTGCATTACAATAGTTACTAAGTAATAACTTCCTACAATTACCCCCAATCAAAGATGAACCATGGACTAAAGCTGATTGGTGTGATGACAAAAAGTATTTTGATTACCATCGCACCAAAGGACACAAAACTTCATCATGCTTCCAACTGAAACATGCAATACAAGACCTTATTGATGATGGTGTAATCACAGTTGATCCATCACTGTTAGCATCCAACTCTGATCATACTATTTTCAAAGATCCTTTGGGTAATCATGACAAAGAGAAACCCTCAAGTTCAAACTCAAACTCACAAGGTAATGTGAATTACACACACACCGGCTATGACTACACCATCAATTGCTTTAATGAGTCCGACTTCCACATATCCACATTCACATTGAAGGCTAAAGATCCTCGTTGTGTTGTCACTACATGTAGTAGCAAGATCACCCTACCTGGAGCCCCATCTAGACCTACTACTTCTACTAGACCTGCACCTGCAAGTAGACCTACTACTCCTACTTCATCTGATTATAGCCTTGTTGAACAACTTGGAGAAACCCCTACACAAATATCCATTTTGGACCTCCTGCTTGCATCTCCCCAACATCAAAAGATCTTGGAGCAAGCCCTTAAAGAGTCAGTAGTCCCAGATAACATTGATGTTGCCCAATTCCAAGCCATGGTTGGGAACCTATCCACATCACAACATATCACTTTTTCACCCTGTGATATTCCTAAGGACAAACCTAACCATAATGATCCCCTTTATCTTGAAGTCTTCATCCATAATGCCAAAGTCACACGTGTCTTAATAGATGGAGGAGCAGGACTGAACATCTGTACTCTTAAGGTTGTCAACAATTTGGGTTATTCTGAAGATGATGTGGATCCCTCTCAAAGAATCACAATAAAAGCTTATGATAATGGTGAACGCTATTCCAAGGGCATCATCACATTACCTGTCAGAGTTGGTCTAGCTATTGAAGACACATTGTTCCATGTCCTAGACATCGAAATGAATTATAACATGATACTAGGACACCCTTGGATTCATGCTATGAAAGCAGTCCCTTCTACATATCATCAATGTCTGAAGTTTTCCTATCACAATGTAGAGGTTACCATCCCTGGCGATCCAGATCCTTTTCAATTTTGTGATAATCTAAGAGATGCTACTGCATTCCAAATCCCAACAAACAATGAAGCACAGCCCACAAATTCCTCTAAGTATGTGGATGCTGATATACTACTTAGTAAAGCCAAGGAAAATATGAAGATTGAAGACAATGGGTGTGGAGAGTACTTTATGTCTCAAGTCTCTCACATTAGGGAGTCACTAGTTTCTCCCCAATCTCATGGTAAATCACAACCACTTCAAGCACAACATTCAGAGCTCAGTACAAAGAATGATACTTCTATCAATGAGAATACATCTGTATGTATTGAGAAAGCAAAAGCAGAACAAGAACCCACTTTGATATCTCCTAACAAGTATGGACTTGGGTTTACTATCATGCAAAAACAAGGCTATGATGGCTATAGTGGTCTTGGATCTCAGAAACAAGGAATCATTGAACCCATTACTACAAAAGGACAACCTCCTAGTTTGGGGCTTAGATTTAAACCATTACGAATAGGTCCTCCTAGTACTATGGTACCTACGTGTAAGACTATGGATGTTTTGAATGATGAAAAGGCATCTAAGGATATCCCACCTAAAACCAACAATCCTCTAGCTTTTGAGCATAACCCCAATGACCCAGTTGAATCAGATACACATATATCTACCTTCAACCAAAGCCCATTCAACACTAATGATGACATCTCCTCAAGTTATCCTGAACCTTTGGATTGGGACCATCGCGGACCACCAATTTTTAATCGATTCAACAATGATGACACTCTTATAATAGACTTTGAAGGCATTATGACTGAAGATTATAAAGAAGTAGTTTCTCCTAAAGAGAACACATTGGCATACTTTGGGGAGCCTACTCCACCTTCTACTTACAAAGAAAAAAGAGAAAGAAATAACAAGCATAGGTCTCTTGGTGAAAATCGAAAGGCAGAAAAGCTAAGCAGCTCCCAAGGATACAAGATGAAAAAGATGATGCCATGAATATCAATGTTCCAACATTCAATTTGGAGCTCTCTTAATCAGTGTTCATGTGGAAGGTCATTGGTCTCAACTCTCCCTTATATCCCTTTGTTTATCCCCAAATCTAGCTACCTAATTTGTCCAATAAACTAAATTAGTCCTTTATCCAACAAGCCTTTGCATATGTCATCATTAGTGACATCCCAAATGATACATCTATTGACCCAATTATCCTCAAATGCCTTGATTTGCAAGAGATAGACATTCTCTTACATATGGTACATGATGGTATCTCTTGAGGCCTTTCTGGTGGTTTGATTTTAGCTACAGACTCTAAACAAATCCTATGTAGTTATGGTCAGTCATGGATTCAGAGCTCATCAGCTAGCAGCATCAACAATAGATATCTTCTCAGCATTTGTCAGTGACATTCTTGATTCCATCTAAAAGTCATGAAAAAAAATTGCAAAATGTGCTGAAAAAAATATCAAAAAAATAGTAAAAAGTCATGAAAAAAGAAAAGAAAAAAAGTGAAAAAAGTCATGAAAAAATGGATTCCTTGATGAAAACTTGGCAAACAGGCATCTTGGCACAAAAATTTGAGTCAAGAGAAAAAATTTCCAAAAGTGAAAACCTGGCAAATAGGCGCTTTGGGCAAGTACCATGGTGAAAACCTGGCAAACAGGCACCATGTGTAATCAATGTTGCTCCTCCATCTATCAGGATTCCATCTGAACTTTTCCCCCTCTATCATTCCTTGATCATACCCTTCATATTACAAGACATCCTTGGTCCCTTATCATGGCTCATGAACTGGTTAATGTCCTTTGTTACCTTGCCTAAGCATCACCAGTCTGCACACACACTTTGTCATTGGCCTTTGTACATAGTTTGCGTCTTGTCTGGGGGCATATTACCTACATGGTGCATGAGTTTGAATTTGAACTGGGGGCATATCTCTAAGTTCTTTTTATCCATTAGACCTATTGCATAAAGGATTGGAGCTAACACTTGTTTATGCTTATACGATCCTGAAAAAATCCCTAAAAATCATAAAATGTCCTGAGAAAATCACTAAAAATCACATAAATGTCCTAAAAAAATCCCTAAAAATCATAAAATGTCCTAAAAAAATCCCTTAAAATCATAAAATGTCCTGATAAAATCACTAAAAATCATATAATGTCCTGAAAAAAATCCTAAAAATTCGAATATGATCCTAAGAAAATCACTAAAAATACATAATGTCCTAAAAAAATCCTTTAAAAAATTCAAATACGATCCTGAAAAAATCCCTAAAAATCATAAAATGTCCTGAGATAAACCCTAAAAATTGTAAAATGACCTGAAGAAATCAGTCACACAAAAAAATCAAATATTCCCAAAAACCCTAAAAATCACAAAACTCAACAAAAATTTGCAATAAACCTTGTACATTTTCACTATGGATAACCGCCCCTTTTGCATAAACACTTGCACTTTGAAGACTGAAAATAAAAGCACTATGCTTCAATGCCAATCCCAATATCTGAGCAACAGGAACCAACAATCAATCCAACATGTCACTATGAACTTATCAACTGAATCCAAAACCAGAACTATCACATTATCAACATGTCAAACACCATCTAAACACCTAAAACACTAAAAAGAAAGTAATAATGGTCAAGGATAGCTGTTGGCTCACGTTGTTTAGTGAGTGATTTATTTTTTGCTTTGTTTTTCTTTGATCATGTTCCTATGCCACTCGATGATATAAAACTAATCTATGAGACTGGTCGGGATGGTTCATGGTCATCTTTTTCTATTTTTGTCTATTACAATGTACCTTTGAGAGTTTGGGGCATGTAAATATGCCTTAGAAAGTACAAGGTCATTCTCTATTCGAATTGTGCTTGTTTACGCAAAAGGTTTGCATTTGCGCTCTAGCCCTTTATGCCATGATGTGTTGCATTCCATTTTCCATATTAAAATAAAGCTCCATTTGACATATAGTGCACTTTATAGAAGCAAAAGTCTTTCCATCATACTAACATCTCCTCATCTCATCTTTCTTCTTCATCTCATTCTCCATCACCATGATCATGTCTTCTAATTCACCAAATCATCTTCATCTTGCATTCATGCATTCTTGCATCATCCTACACTGTCAATCAACTTTCTATGGCTTTCCACCTGGTTCAACCTTAGTTTGACATTTGTCTCATCATCTTTGACCAAATACTACCATTTTTTATGATTTCCCTCATGCTCTGACATCTTTCCATCATTTTGGCTCTGATTTTCATTCCATCAGTTGCTATGGTTATGTCTTCTTGTTGTCGATAAATTGACTTATCAAATTCTTATCTTAGTGAATTTCTCAAGGGGGCACCCATATATATCATCCCTACTGGGGCATGTTGTGGCTTTCTCATCAGTTATTCTTTGGTACAATGCACTGAATCACATTGTATCAAAGAGGGGCAAAATGTAGACGCTCAAAAATGGTTCGCATCTACGATTTCATCACTTCTTCATACTAATTTGTCCCATTTTCTCATTCTATAGTAAACTTTGATCTTTTGGCTAGATTGACCATATTTCCTCATTTGTATCCCCTTTCACATCAATTTCATATAAACTTGAAATCATATCAAATCAACTCGAAATCATATCAAATCAACTTGAAATCATATCAAATCAACTCGAAATCACCCCAAATCAACTCAAAATCACTCAAAATCAGTCCTAATCAACCCAAAACATATCAAACATCCCAAATCAATCATCATTTATCCTCTCCTAGGCATTGTTGTGGCTTTCAATGTCTTGGAAACCTATCAACCTATCAATCTTATCAATTTGACCTTAGTACTATCGTGGCTCTCAGCACTAGGTTGAACTATCATTCATGTCATTCAATATTTGACATTGTTGAGGCTTTCAATGTCAGATCATGGCATCATCAACCATTTTAATAATATTGACAGTGTCCGTCAGTGTTATTATGATCAAACCTTATCAATCAATTTCAATCCTATAGCATTTACAATATCAGTTAAATGTTACATATCAACCAATTCATGTCATGTGTCCTTGGCATGTTATCAACTTCAATCAATCAATCTGATCATGTCTTTGATCTATTGGTCATTATCTTATTTGATCTATATCATCATCACATTTTTATCAAAGGATATGATTGCATTCATTTAATCAATTTGGCCAATCATCTGCTAATTTTCTCTATAGGATTAAATAGCCCATAATTTAATCCTATTCTATCTAATTATTCTTCCTAATTATCATCCTCAATTAATTAATTGGTTTATCATCTGCAAACCATGGAAATTTACAATTTCCTAAGTTCTATTTTCCATCATTAATTCCATTTTCTACTAATTCTTATTTTGTGGAATAAAAGGATTCTTAATTCAAATATTCCATAAAATATTTCATCATCATGACACTTGGATGTGACACCTCATGGATTCTCCTTTGACACTTGCCTGAGATTTGTTATAATCAAATATTCTTATCTCTTACACATGTCCCTATTTGGCTTATTCATCATAGATTCTTGGCTTTAAGTGGGTTGAGGAATCTTATGACGCATCATAGATTCTCTTCCAAATTTGACTCTCATGTGTCATAGAATCTTACATTTGGCATATTTTGTCATATGCGTCATAGGAATTATTATTACCTCTTACGCATGTCCCTATTTGACTTATTCATTATAGATTCTTGGCTTTAAGTGGGTTGAGGAATCTTATGACACGTCATAGATTCTCTTCCAAATTTGACTTGCATGTGTCATAGAATCTCAAAATTGGCATATTTTGTCATATGTGTCATAGGAATCTCTTGCCACATCACACATCTATGGGTGACAAATCCAATGCCCTCACTTTGAGTGTTGATTATAAAATGAACACTCTTCTCTCATTTTGGGGTCTCTTGAATGGAGAATGCTTAAGTCTTGAGTCCTTGAATCTTTGAGTTTTTGAGTCTCTACTAATTTGCATTTTGCATTCTCTCTCTCATATAAAATCACACTTCAAGTATTCTCATGACATTATCACTATCATAGGCTTTTGCTTCAATTTTGTGTGCACTATAGCCAACTTTGGAGCTACAATCATTTGGAGAAGAAAGAAGGACATGGGAGCTACAAACAGAAAAGGGAGTTTTTTTATTATGTTTGCTTTCTTTTGTTTAGTTTGGCTTTCATGGTAGACTAGTGGGTGCTAACATATGTTGATTGGGTTTGTGATTTTCTCATTGTATGTTATGCTTTTAGCCCGTTTTTCTAGTCCTACACCAACAAAACATGTCAAAAAGACACTGATAACCTTAGCTTCTTACATTTTCCAAAAATGCCTTTATTACTCATACTCATACCCCAATATCCATAAATAAACATAATTGTGATTAGATCTCTACTGTACACCCCTAGATTTTTTCCAAATCAATGAGACTCTTGTCTTCCACAGAAATATTCCCAATTTCCATGTCAACAACTTGTCTGATCTCACACCTTTGTTGGAAAACTAATTTTCCATAGGGTTAGCTTCCCTAAATGCATGTGTGATGTGGACACTTTCAAATTTAGCAAGGATAGCATGGGTTTCTTCAACTAAATTGGAAATCAACCAAGAAGATTAAGTTATATGATTAATAGAATTAGTTATATTATTGAAGCCCCCTTCTAACCAAAGTTTAGTAATACCCAAATCAAAGGCTAGCTTTACCACTTGGCATGCTACACTAACTTCAAAAAAATGATTGGTTTGGAATCCCAAAGGAAGAGAAAAAGCTGCCACTCCTTCACCAAAGTTATTTCTTATGATTCCACCACAACTTGATGCACCTGGGTTTCCCTTAGAGGCACCATAAAAATTGGCTTTATGCCATCCCTCAAGGGGAAGAAGCCATTTAACTTCCTATATTTTTATCCTCCTATCCTTATCCTTCTCCATCTTTTTGCCTCCAACTTAAATATTCCCCCCTTCCTTACTTGGTAATTTTCCTTGATGTTTTTATAAATCTTTTTCCCAAGAACAATAGTTGGATCCTCTCTTTCTCTAAAAATTCTGTTGTTCCTTTCCTTCCAAATACTCCAGCAATAATGAGGAAAAATCTAGGTGCTAAATTCCTACAAAATAGAAGATTTAAACATAATTTTCCATTGACTAAAAAATTCTAGAATATTATCTGGCACACACCAGCTAATCTGTAAATCTTGAGTTAATAAATCCCATACCTCCCTTGAGTAAGCACAATGAATGAACAAGTGATTACCAAATTCTAGCTGGTTTTTACATAATATACATCTATTAGGCATCATATGCCCTCTTTTAATTAGGTTATCCTTGGTGAGAATTTTAATCTTAAGGGCTAAGCAATAAAAGATATTGATCTTAGGAATAAGACCAGGTAACCAAGATTTTGTCCAAAGGGATTTCTCCTTTAGAATCCAAAGAGAATTATAGCCCAAAGCAATAGAATAACTACCATTAGGATTATCCCAAAAAATCACCACATCTTTATTGTTTCTTAAGACCATAGAGTTTAACATTATCATAATCGGCTTGAGATTCTCAAAAATGAGAGAAAGATCTCTCCATCCCTAGCCATTCCTATAATTGCTTACTTTCAACCCAAATTGTCTAATACATACATTAGCCCAAACTTCAAAAATAGGGTTGTTAATTAGGGGACCTTCAAATAACCAATTATCAAACCAGAATTGGATTTCCTTCTCATTACCCAATTTCTAGGTAACTTTGGCCTTAGCCAGATCCCTGGCCTTTAGAATACCATTTCATATGACTGACGCTTTAGGAATGTCCTCATTATTAAGAACAAAATGAAGTGAACACCTTCTAATTTATTTATTAACCAAGATATCTCTCCATTCTCTAGTGCTATTAAAAATATGCCATGTCTGCTTTGCTAGAAGAGCATTATTGAGATGGGTTAATTTCCTTATACCTAAGCCACCATAGCTCTTTCAAAGACAAAAATTTACCCAAGCAACAAGAGGATACCTTTTTCTCCCTTCAAGACTAGTCCTTAAAAGGTCCCTCTAAATTTTTTCCATTTTCTCTAGAAAATTAACTAGAATCCCATAAAGAATCAAAGCATACATAGGCAAGCTCTATAGAGTAGATTTGACCATTTGACATTTACTTGCTTGGCTAAGAGAAGCACCTTTCCAACCTAACAGCTTTTTGTTTAACCCATCAATGATCGCATTTCAGAAGGAGTCAGGAGGTGTAGAGCCCAAAGGGAGCCCAAGATAAGTGGAATGAAGCTTTCCCACTCCACAACCAAGGATCCTTGCAATTTTTCTTTGTCTATCCTCTGGGGTATTAACAAAGAAGATCGAGCTCTTATCCTAATTTATAAGCTGCCCTGACCCTCTTGTATACATATCAAGGATCTCCTTCATACATCCTTAATAGAAGCCTCCCCCACCATAATAGTATAATCAACAGATTGTTGATGGAAAAAGGGATCACACTTAAAGGAAGATTTTAACCCTTTAAGCCTTCCTTCCATATTATTTTTCTCAAATAACCTTCTAATGCATTCGGCCAAGATAATGAAAAGAATAGGTGAGAGTGGATCTCCCTATATAAGGCCTCTCATAGGTTTTAAAAAAAATATAAAGGATCACCATTAACCAAAATAGCAAGAGAAGAAGTAGAAACAAGCTGAGAGATAATCTTACAAACTTTTTGATCAAAACTAAAGGCTTAGAGCACCAAACCAAGAAAAGGCCAGTCAACCTTATCAATGTAAGTTGGTGATCATGCTATCATTAAATTGAGTGATAATTTAATATGGTGGGGGAGAATCTTTTATGATGTGATAGGTTTGTTGTTAGATATTTCTATCTAAAGCACATTAAGCATCATCACTCTATACGATCCCAAGTCTGATCATCATTATGTGATCATCTTCTTTAGCTTAGGCTCAGCATCAATCTTGATCTAGTTGTTTACTCCTTGTCCATTTCCTTCTTAGGAGCATCTTGTATGTCTTGGGGGTGTTTGCTACATGGATATCAATAATGTCTTGGATCCTAGGATCAGTGATCAACTGATTGCATACATCTTTCAACACTCTAATGACTTTTTCTTTTGTCTTATCAAGTTGGATCACCACTTGATTAGTGCATTATGGAGTGACTCCCAACCTTTGGGATACTAAAAGTGGCATGACATTGCATGAAGTTCCTTAATCAATGAGGTAGCTATAAAGATTCTTTCTAAAGATTAAGATACTTAGTAGAAAAGGAAGAACTTATGTCTTATCTTTGAACATGATGGGCATAGCTTCAATGGCATTAATATCAAGATTGGTCACTTTCTAGGTGGTGACACTAGATGGTGCCTTATTATGATCAAGTGTCTTCAGAAGTGATTCTCTTTGGCTAGGATAACTTTGTAGCATGTCATAGATCAAGGTATTTTCCTTCATCCTTTTCAACTCTTCAATTGCATTGTACTTCTTGGTTGATCAAGTAGGAATTTTCAATAAGGTGGGAATAATTCCTTTGGCCTTAGAATGTTGTCTAAATAAGTGTGCATGTAGACATAGAATTATTGGTTTCTTGTGGATTGGGATGAGTAGGCTACAATCTTGGAGGAATTCCATCAAATTATTATGTCCCTTTCAACAACATAGATTGTAATGTGATTATCATTTCTAAAAGAGAACATTTTAGTAGGTTTAGGATCAACCTCTTAGATGGATGGGAACAAAAATTCTTCATTAGAAATAACTTCCATCTTTGCATGCATTGGGGTACCATAGGATTCTGATAACATTGTATTGAACTAGATGGGAGGCACATTGTTACCATCATGTGAATGTTGACTCATTCTTAATTTCCTCCAAAAAATGCATGGTTTTCAATTGGTACATTTTGGTTCATGTCTACTTGATTGATTTTAGAAAATTGAGCATTATTTTTGGTAACAAGAGGGATTGTTCCATTGTTTGAGTGAGTGCTCCACTGCAGTGGTCAGAAGTTGTGTTTTATCGTTAAGTGTATAAAATGTGCACATACATAATAGGAATACATGTACACCATTCTAGGGTGTGTCAAATGTGTTTGGACCAACATATGTTCATTATGTGCATAGGTTCACTACCACACTAGCACACCCTATCAAGGTACACTAGGTGCTCAATTTGGAACCAACACTTATAAATAAGGGGTAGACCACCCTTATCCTAGTCATTTGCATTTACCCCTATAGTACTAAACCTTTGCACCCAATAACATGTGCTTCCTCTTCTTTACCAACCAAGGTAATATTGGGGTGCACATATGCACATGGGGACCCTCATAGGTGTGCATGGTGTGAGATGTGTACTATGTATTAAACAAGGCATCCTCTATCCTAGTTGTGTATCCTAGAAGGAAGTGCACATGTCCATGTGTGTAGGATAAACCTCTTCTAGACCTTGAGGTACATTATGCACACATTGTGAAGCTACATTTGTGTGTTAAGTGTACAAGGTACACTGGTATGCCAAAGCTATTTTAGGGTCAATAATATTTGGACCTCAAAATATAATGATATATAACCTCATGCTATGCCATATCTATCATGATACTACTCTAACACTTATTTGGCTTTCTTATGGCTTAGATATCTTAGGTATATTCTTTCATATTTCCTCTTGTAGATCTTTTCATCCTCGATCATATAGGAATTATATTTAATCTTTAAACCTTTGTATTGGGATCTATTTGTTCCATGAGTGAATTAGTTCTAGAGGAGGTAATAAATGATGTCTTGATACCAAGAATTTGTTATGACCCCTTTTTTTATGTATAAATGAGATATTATGCCCTACTTTTACTGTTGGTCATCATCATGGTTAACCCTTGTCATCTTAATGGCTTCATTGGTTGAATTTCCAAGTCAAATTCTTATAAGATATCTATCATTTCCCTCTCCTTCTCCTAGCTCATTCTACATTAGTAATAACTTAACTATGGGGTCAAGTGCCATGGAATACACCTTACTTTTTAGTTTATAATGGTAGAACTTCTTGATTTATTTACCAATGTAAAAAATTATTTATCTAGGTTAGGATAATTCAGTTATGTGTTCTTCATAGGGAAACTCATGAACATGATTGGCTTCTCATCTTCACCATCCTTCTTTTGCATTAGAATTCCCTTGTATGAATTATTTGAAGAAAAAGAGTAGACTTTGAACTATTGTTGATAGTCTAGGCTGAAAAGCACTGGGGTAATAGAAATATCCACCTTGATTTCTTCAAACTATTTCTTGACTTAATGTGTCCATTTGCTCATTATCCCTTTCTTAAGTCAATTGTTGAGAGGGTGTATGATTTTATCAAAACTAGTGATGAACTTCCACACAAATTCAATCTTCCTAAAGAAATACTTTAACTCCTTATAGTTTTTGGGTGGCAACAATTTGAGTATCACTTCCACTCACTTGAGGTTAATGGAGATTCTAGCTTTATAAATTATGTGTCTAGGAACTTTCCCTTTGTAACTCCAAATGAACATTTCTTAGGATTGAGGGAGATGTCATGTTTTATGCATCATTTTAGTACCTATTTCAGGTTAGCAATGTGATTGCTTCTCTCTTTTGAGAAAATTATAAGATCATACATGTAAATGATTATGCACTTGTATTCTATTTAACCATGAGTTGTATCAATGAAGAAGTTTTAGGAAGGTTTATCTAGTCATCAATAATCTAAATCTTACCAAGAAAAGACTTCTTTTTTTCTTTTAATGATCCTTAGTAAGATTTGTATGTTTGATTCCTAGATAGACACTAGCATGATTTTGAAGGCTTCATGCATGGCTCTTTGAAATGTGGCCTATACATTGATGAGGTCCAAGAGCATCTACCTGTATGTGAATGCTCCCTATTCAGTCATGAATGTTGTCTTCAGTGTATCCTCCTCATCCATCATCACTTGGTTGTATCCAAAGTACCCATCCAAGAATGAAATCATCTTGCATCCATTCACAATCTATAATGCTTCATTAAGTGAGATCAATGAGTAATTATTTTTCTAGGATACTCAATTTAGATTTCCACACAACCTAATTTCTTCACTTCTTTCTTATGAGTGCTGGATTGGAAAACCAAGTGGACTATCAAACTAAGAAAATAATCTTGGCATCCAACAATTTTTGGACCTCTTTCATTTTTAGTGGTTCATTAGCCTTTTCCTTTTGAAAAAATGTTTAGCATTAGGATTTGGAGGGATATTATGTGTAATTATATTGGGATCATAAGTTTTGAGCTCCTCATAACTCTAATATATGACATCCATGTACACAGTGAGAAGGCATAACATTTCATCTCTTTCCTTGATGATACATGTTTTTTGAATGTTGATCATTTTACGGTTGTCCTTGGTGCCCAAGTTACGAGAGTTACAATTTTCATTTCCCTTCTCCTCAAGGATTCTCTTCTAGTGTAATTATTCATCATGATCAAATATATGTTCAAACTCCACCATCCCTTTGGGGACTGTGTTAGTTTTCAAGTTCAGGATGTCATCTTGATCTTCTCCTTCTTCTTGGTCTTTTGGATCTCCTTCAAATTTGTCATCAATTATTTGTCCTTTAAATAAACCATTGCACATGATAAACTCAAGGATGTGTTTATCATCATGTAAGACTTTGAATTTTTTGATATTATCAAGGATTGAAGGGGTAACCACAAGTTTGACAAAAAATCTTTTGAGGTTTGTTTTTTTAATATGTGGCAATAGACTAGCCAATATAGCTAATGCATTAGCAACTATCTTCCTCCTTCTAGGAGTAGATTTTACATTCACTACATTGAATTCCTCCATCAATTCCCAAACTCACTTGTGATATGCCATCAACCTCTTTTCATTGTAGTAATAGATTGCCTTGACTTGTCAAATTACCAGTTGAGAATGTCCCTCCACTACAAGGGCTTTGACATTATTTTCAAGGGCATTTAGGAGTCCTCACACTAGAACTCATACTCTTCCATTTTTTTGGTGAATATGATATATAGGGATACACATTGTAGAATTATTTCCATTGGGATTAATTAACTTGATTATAGTTTCATCTCATTGCTTACACTTGTAGTGATCAAACCTGAGAGTCCAAAAATGCTTCTTCCTTAAGGATTTGGACTTTTGTTTATTTTTCCTAACCTTTTCTTTCACTTGGTATTTTAACGACCTCTTATTGGGGATCCATTTCATCTTTCCTTGAGTTGGTCCATTTCTAGTAGTTACATCTAACATGGGACAAACTTTTCCCTTTTTTTCTCATGAATTTCTTCAATCAATTCAGTGATCTTAGAAGTTTGGGATTCAAGATGCACAACTATTCTAACTTAACCTTGACCTTTTATAAAGACTCACCTTTTATATACCATGACTAACCCCTTAGGAGGATATTCTAGGGCTTTGTAATCTGAGGATGTATCACTATATGAACCATCAAGATCCTCTTCACTTTCTTTGGCAAGGATGTCATCTATAGCAGTAGTCTTCTCTTGAAGAACATCACCATTTTTTTCATTTATAATATTTAACTAGATACCATTTGTCACTTGGTCATCTATTATTGATTTTTAACCTAACTTTATATTTTTTGACTAAAATAGGTGAGTCAATACTTGGGCAACAGTATCTTGGCAACTCAAACACTTGAACTAAGAATGGCTTGCACAATGCAATCTACAAAATCTAAGGAGTAAGGTATTTGGATCGTTATCTTCTCCAAGGAACTATAATTTAGAAATCAAGTTTTTGTTAAATTGAGTGATAATTTCATATGGTGGGGGACACTCTTGCAATCCTATGGTAGGGTTGTCATCAATTCTTTATGTCTAAAGAGCATCATGTATCATCACTCTATAGGATCCCAAGTCTGACTAAAGGAACAATACTTCATTAGGGGCATTGTATTTTGTGATCATCTTCTTTATCTTAGGCTCAACGTCGATCTTGACTTGGTTTTTCACTCCTTTCCATGGTAACCATAGTTGGGTGAAACCTTTGGAGAACTACCCTCTAATGCATCTGGTTCATTCTCTTCTTAGGAGCATGTTGTATTTCTTGGGGATTTCTACTACATGGATATCAATGATGTCCTAGATCCTAGGATCTATGGTCAACTAAATGCGTACATCTTTAATCACTATGATGATTTTTACTTCTATGTTATCAAGTTTGATCATTATATTAGTGTGTTGTGCAGTGACTCCAAAACTTTGAGATATTGAAAGCGGTGTCGCATTGCATGAAGTGCCTCAATCAATGAGGTAGTTATGAATAGTTTTTATGGAGATTTAGATACCTAGTAGAAAGGAAGTAACTTATGTCTTTTGTTTGAACATGGTGGGTCTTTCTTTAGTGGTGTTAATATCACAATTGGTATCTTTAGAAGGGATTCTCTTTAGCTAGGATAACTTTATGCTATGTGTACATCAAGATATTTAACTTCATCATTTTTTTCTCTTCTATTGCACTATACTTATTGGTTGATCAAGTGGGATTTTTTTTAAGGTGGGAATAGTTCCTTGTGACTAGGAATGATATGTCTAAATAAGTGTACATGTACACATAAAATTATTTCTTTCTTATGGATTGGGAGGAGTAGGTTGCAATCCTAGAGGAATTCCATCAGTCATTTATTCCTTTCAACTATGCATATTGTAAGTGTTCTAACTATCATTGTAAAAGAAAATATTTCAGAAAATTCAAGCTCAACCTCTTAGTTGGATGGGAACACAAATTCTACATTGGAAAGATCTTCCATCTCTGCATACATTGGGGTACTATAGGATTATGATAAGATCCTATTGAACTAGTGGGGAGGTGCATTGTTAGCATCATGTGAATGTTGACTCAGCCTTAATTTCCTAAAAAAAATGATATTGTCAATTGGAACATTCTAGATCATCTCTACATAATTGATTTTAGAAAACTGAACACTATTTTTGGTATCAAGGAGGATTCTTTCATTGTTTGGTTGAGTGTTCCATTACCAATTTTTCCTAGTGTTGTGGCTTCACAACACAGATCTTATTTTCAATTCAAAAATTTGGACCCCCATTTTTTTACTTTTGGGGTAGGGGAATTTTTTCTTCAAAATAGGGTATCCTTCTAGATGCCTTAGATAGTGATCCACCCTATAGTTCTTTGTTAGAGTCAAGTTATTTTATGTTTCCTAGAATCAAGTGGTTAGAAGTTATGCTTTATCTTTAAGGGTCAAATTTTGTACATGTGTACTAGGCACACATTCACACCATTCTAGGATGTGCAAAATGTGCTCAGCCTAACATAGGTCCATTATGTGCATAGGTGCACTATCACACTAGCACACCTTATCATGGTGCACTAGGTGCATAATTTTGAACTAGCACTTATAAATGGGGGGGGGGGAATCCCCTTCTTCCATTCATTTGTATTGTCCCCTAGAGTGTCACACCTCTACACCTGATAACCTATACTCATTATGCTCGAGCAACCAGGGTAAGCTTGGGGTACACATGCACCCATGGGAACCCTCATAGGTACATATGGTGTGGCATGTGCACTACTTGTATTCCCATATAACACAAGGCATCATTTATCCTAGTTGTGTATTGGAGGAAGCAAATATGCACTTGTGTGTAAGGTAAATCTTTTTCAAACCTTAAGATGTACCATGAGCGCCTTGTGCACCTATGTAGGTGTGCTAGGTGTGCAAGGTGCACTGGTGTGCTAAAATTATTTTAGAGTCAATTTTTGTATTTCTTGTTTTTTTTTCAATTTCTCACAAATCTCATTGCATTAGTAAATGTATTTTCAATCTTCTCATAATCTTCTAATAGACTGGAGTATGTTGTTGGTCCTCTACAACAAGCCAAGACAAAGATTAGAGATGATCATATTTCTAATTTTGAGAGGGTTAGTGAACACACATCAAAATAAATTTGCATACTTCCATAGTGATAGGATCAAGAGAAGAAGAGGAAGAAGTCTAGCCAGAAGAGGCTTAGACTGAGGAAGCTCAGGCTCAAACAGAAGCCTCAACATCAATGTTGCAGAAGGCTAGAACCAAAATGGTGGTGGTAGGAGTAAAAAGGAATAAGTTCAAGAAGAAGGGCACTATGTCTCCTCAAATTCTAGAAACCATACCCAAGGGGGAGGAGGAAGAGGAAGGACAAGTGATTGAATATATCTCTTTGAATAAGAGGACCCAGTTAGCAAGGTTCAAAAAAGGAGAGAGTCAAAGGAGCATGATGCAAACATGCTCAAACACCCAAAGACAACCAATTTAGTTTGAAGAGTCTATAGACTAGGAATAAGAAAGTCTATGGAGCAAGATGGCTCTAATGTCTTTGATCTCTTAGATTTTGATTTCATGCCCTCAAGGACTCATCTAGAGGGAAGAGTGATAATTGATACTTCATGCAAATATTCATTGGTGAAGATTGGAACCAATTGCCTCCTTCCACAAGGTCTAGTGGATATACCTCTTTTGCCACTCGCGAATCCACAATCACCCCCTCCTCCTCTAGCAAGATAGGAAGCCACTCCACAATTACCTTCCAACATGGATTTTAAAATCCAAACAATAGGAGGGGATGACTTCAAGAAATTCAAAATCAATGAGGTCTTGGAAGAAGGAAAAATTGCCATAAAAAGAGAGAAAATAACACATGTGTAAGAATCAATATCCGCTACCCCAAAGTCTGTAAAAACTACTATGTTATTATAGTCACCCTAAATAGAGAAGACCAAGTAGAGGAGTGATAGGGGCAAAGGGCTAGCTTTATAAATGACTTCATCATTAGGTCAATACATGTCTCTAATGACTATTAATATATCATTGTTGAAATGATAGATATTTACTTTCTATAGGAGGTATGTGGAATACATGGAGGTAGAAGGATTGAAGGCCTTAATGAAGGTAGTGAGAACACCAACACCCATTCAGGGTGATCCTTAACAATGAGCCTTCATTATGAGGAATCAGAGAAATGACTGATAGCCTACATAGCTATTCCCCCTCCTCATAAAGATATGGATGAAACTACCCCAAAATAGTATAAAGTAAAGGAGGTAGTATTGGGAAAGGCCACCTAAGATACAACCAAATTTTTGACTACTATGGGCCTCAAGCAAGTGTTTCAACACTTGGATCAAGCTGAGGCAAAAATTTTGGAATTGAGAAAACAGAACAATCTATTATGGTGATATGTGAAGGAGGTAATTGTCTCATTATACCTAGACCATTAAAAGATCATTTTTTCAGCTTCCCTCAACAAACAAGCTCTGACCATGAAATAGGGTGACTCATTTTTGAAGGCATGCAAAAGATGGCATCACAATTTTTAAGATAGAGGGGTAAACATTATTGAGTCAAATATAAACTCATTTCTAGGTATATAAAATAATGTTGAGAGATTGGTTATAATAGTGAACCAATATTTTGGGCTAATGCATGAAGTTTCCACTTAGACCAACAACTTAGAAGCGAGGTGATCTATCAAGGAACAAAAATATTGAATACTACTAGATATATATTTGACAAAAGAGTTGGATAAAGTGGGTAATTGGATAGAAAAGATAGAAATTAGTAATAGGGTTTTATTGGGCTATATGAAGGTATCCAAGATGTAAAGAAGAGGGCCCTTGATCAATTTTTGAAGCTAAAAAATATTATAGTGAGGCCAACTTTGAGATTTGTGAAGATGACCGTAGGACTAAATTGTGCTTAGTTGAAGTAAGTGTGTAACAATTTTGAAATTTATTTAGAACAACATCCTCAAAAGATGGAATGAGGTGCATTTTTAGGACTAATAAGGAACTTAAAGAGTTAGATTCCAAACTAGAGGATTTTATAAGGATCAGGCACAAATTCAGTGAATATTACCAGGAGGTGAGAAAAGAGTATGAGTCCTTAAGCTTTTTCAATACCTAAGAAATCACTACCATCATCAAAAATTTTAAGGTGGCACATCTAGACATCATTTTGGTAGAAGGGTGACAAAACCTAAATGTTGGAAATTGAAATTTGGTGAGTTAGACAAATTTTGCCAGTTTTGATCTTGTTACCTCTAAATGTGGGCTAATGCACATGTGCATTAGTGAAAAGGTGGGCCATTTTGGCAAGGTGTGCCAATACTTTTGGATTAATTGCATTGGTGTCAACAGTTACTTCCAGTTCCATTTTTTTATTGTTTCATGCACTAAAAATGGATTTTGGTGGCAATTTAACTTATAGAGGCACATAGTTGAGTCTGAGTTTGCATCTAAAGAACTACCAGAGACTCCCAGATCATCTACATTATCATTTCTTCTTATCTTCTCCTTCTTTATTATTTTTTGAGACATCTAAAGGTCCATGGACTATGTAATTAATAAAATAAAGAATGTTTCCCTACAAAGCACCTAGTTAATAGTCTATTTGTACATAACTTTCTTAAAATCATTGATTTTAGCATGCTTTTTGAAAGGAAAAAGTCCTAGATTTTAAAATTTAATTAAAGGTGGGATTTTGTATAAAGAAAAGGATGTAATATGTACTCAAGGTCTGTATTTTGATGCAATAAAGTATGTTATTGGTGCTCTCATTCTGTGTGTAGTGTTTCTTACTAGAATGAATGTTTCCTTGATGAATTATGTTTTCATGAACAATAATGGAGCCAAATTTTTTATTATATGTAAATGATTTTACAATCAATTAGTTATGGTGTTTTTCATTTTCTAACAACTTCTTTTTTTGTGATGAAATAGAGAAAGGATCACCTTCAAGTTCTTGCATAGTGATTTGTCTCATGTATGCACACTTTCATGGCTATAAAATTTGATGAAAGTGCAACATCCTACAATTTTCATTGTTCCCTTTGATGATTACATCAGTGGAGTTGAGGATGTGTTGCTCCTAATTTCATTGGTTTTATTATTGATCTCTTTCAAAGATTTAATTTGCAGATGTGTTGTGGCTATGACTTATGTCCATGAGAAATTTCATTTTTAGAAATTTACTTTAACTTCTCACTACCCTAACTCTTTTATTTTCTTTTGAACACATGGTTAAATAGGCATTCATATAGTTGCATAGATAAAATTTGCATTGATCATTAAGGTTAGAAAAATAGAAAAAATACATTAGCTTGTGGTTTCATGTCTTTAGATATTTTTGTAGATTAAAGATACCAATAAAGGCCTCCTCGTAAACATTCACATTTATCTTCAATTGAGCTACCCAGTGGGTTGGTAAACAACCATATGAAACCTTGGATTTGGTTAAATTAATCAGCTTTTAAAGAGAGAAATGTGTAAGGATTTATGTCATTGGCATCGTACAAAATGAACACTCAATAACTGGAAAGCTCATTATTGTGAATTGATTGGTTGAAACTCTTTCCCACAACATTAATCCCATATGAATTAAAATTCTTTTATCGATTGTTCCCATAACTATTATTGTTTGGGGCTACATTGAATCATTGGAAATTTGTGTTTTTCCCAAGTGATATCAAAGATAAGTAGGCTCGTTAACTAGGATATCATCTGCCTCATCTATTCCAATTTTGTTTTTATGTTGTTCTCTATCTCAATAGTTGGTGCAACCTTTTATTCAAAAATTATTCCTTTCAAAGGCTCATACATTGAATAAGTTATGGTGGGGATCAAAACATTAGGTACCTATTGTATTGATACTAGATTAAAAGGGGAAATTTGGTTAGGTATTATTAGCACCCCTATTCGATAAGGTGAAACCATTATGGAAATGCTACCTAGAACCATCATACTTCCTCTACCATTAGGATTAGCTTATTTAGTGAATGTAACCTCTTCTTCAAAGACCTTTTCCAAAGTGTCAATATTTATAGCAAGGAGTATTCTTAGCAAGATGAAGGTTAGTTGATCTATATAATTCAAATAGATCTATATTGTAGCTTCTAGTCACATGTATAAGGAGATTCTAATCTTTAGTACGAAATATGAAAATAATGGTTCAATTGGGAGATAATTTCTACTAGATCCCTTTTGTCAACAAGAATTGGTCATGTAAAATAGCCAAGTTGATGAATGTCTTGAACTAATTTGAGAATAACTTCTCAAAAAATTCCCAATTTTGAATGGACACCAGCAATAAATTCATGTACCAATTGAATACAACTTCTCCCAAAGTGTATGGGAGTATATTGATGACCACATCTTCATGTTGAATTTTATTTCTATTTCATATTTTATTAAAAACTTTGATGCAATATTTTTTTGTTCACATCTAACCATAGATGATCTTTAAACAAGAGTTCTTAGAAATGGAGCTAGCAACTTTATTGATAAATCTTGAGTATTTACAAAGAAATCCATGGGTGGAAGTGGTGGTGTTTGACTTTGTGGTTGTAAGGAGTTTTATAAATGGTGTGAATGGAAGTAATAGGGTGTGTCATGGAAAATGATGATGATGGATTTTTTGGCATCAATGGGAGGAGCTTTTGTATCCATTTGTCACTACAAAGATTGCAAAAATGGTCAAGTTCCAATAATTCATGTGAGTTGGGCTAGAACCTCAATGCTTATTGAAAGGGAGATGATGGATCAATATTTTCCATTTTGTACAACTCTAGTGTTGTGCACTTGTGCACCTAGAGCATGGCACACTAGCGCACCTATACAAAGGCAACAAAACTTGAGAGTTTTAAAAATTATAGAATTTAATCCTCCTTATAGTGTCACTTCACTTGAGCATTTTTTTTACATGGCAACAATGGCACACATCCATACAAATTTATCTCTTGAAAAGGTGATCAAATTAAGAAACTCCAAGGTTCTAGATAGTTGTTTTTCAACCTATTGGGTAGCTCAATTGAAGATACATGTGAATGTTCACAAGAAGGCCTTTATTGGTATCTATAAAATCTAAAAAAAAATTGAAAGAAGTTGATCACAAACTTGATGTATTTTTGTATTTTTAGATTTATTAATGAATAGAAGTTCTACAATGCAACTATATGAATTCCTATTCTAACCATGCGTTCAAAAGAAAATAACAGAGTTAGGGTAACAAAAAAAATTAAAAGAAATAACTAAAATTGAAATTCTCAAGAATCACTTACATGCAAACACTTGTCATAGAAAGAGAAGCAAAAAGCTACGGAGGCAAGAATTGCCATATCCATAGATGAGAAAGGTGTTTGCATGCAGGTGATTCTTGGGAGTTGTGGTGTTGAGATTTCATCAACTTCAACATGGTATTAGAGCTAAGGATCAATTTTGTTATTTTAGATGATTCGTCGTGACTTTTACTTTCTATTGTACCAGTCTTATGCCTCTTTTGATCATTGTTGATATCATTTGTAAGCATTTTTATGCAAATGCATTGAGATAAAGTGTAACCCCATGTGTTTCGAGATCCTTTTCATCATTGTGATTTATTGTACTCACACTATATTATAAAGTGCCATGGGGGGATAGTTGATTTTCTTTTAGCACCCTCTTCCTTTGTCAAGTGAGTGTCCCTTCCATGACATTAGCCCCATGATGTGTCAGTGACACGTGCCTTTATAGGTGTTTGTACCTCACTCTCGATGTGCCTAGTTCCTATGTTGTAGGAGCTTTTGGCCCACTTTCTTAGTTTCCTATCACCTTACCCTTATCTTCATTAGGGGGGGTTATTCTATTGTTTATAATGCTTCCTTGGTTCATTGGAGTGAGTATTGTATTCAATATTTGATCCTATGTACTAGGCGATTGTAGTAGTTGGATACCTATGCATTTCAGTGAGATGGATCATCTACCATATAGACACTCTTATTTTCATTCCTACTTTGAGGTTCTATAGATCAGCAGCTTCTTTTTGATAGAGTTTGTGGCTTCTTCATGCTTTAATGTTTCTCTTCATGGTCAATCTTTGTTCCTATCTTCTGGAACATTCTTTGCTATCTCCTTTTGGAGTAGGGTTTTTTTCATGTGGTTTTCTCTATTTCTCTGTTTCATAGATATTTTGTTGTGATTGGGTAACTCATCAGGCCTTGTTGTCGGGACCCATTTTTTTGCTTTCATAGTTGTGCTAGGTTACCTTACCTCCTGAGCTTTGCTTAAGGCGGGGGGGTGTTAGAGTAATTATTTTTTTACACTTATTAATTAAATCACTTTGATTTAATTAAATAAGTTTCCTATTACTCTAGTTTTCATAAGCTATCTCTTAGGTGCATATAATCAATATTTTATATTAATTATAATGTGCAACCTAGCTTTTCTAGGCTTTAGGTTACCCTTTTTGGGTTTCGATCTCCTTTGATAAGGATTGATCTCTTTGTAATTTATTGATTCCTTTTGATAATAGAAATCTTTCTTTTTTCTCATTAAGAGTCTCTCATCTATGGATCTGACAATTCTTGCCTCTATAGATTTTTTCTTCTCTTTTTGTGACAGGTGTTTGCATGTAGGTGATTCTTTAGAATTGAGGTGTTGAGATTACATCAACTTCAACACATAAGTGATAGCCACAATGCATTTTTGAACTAAATTTTAGAAAGAGGTCAAGAATAAACTAATGAAATTACAATAAGTGTGCCCTCAACTCCATTGATGAAATCATCAAATGAAGTGATGAAAATTGAAGGATCTTTTAAAAAATTTCAAATCATGTAGTGACAAAAAGTGCATGCACATGAGACAAATTCTTAGACAAGATCTTAAAGTTGATCCTTTTGTTATAATGTATAGAATAACTGAGAGAGGGGTGAATTAGTTATTCGAGATCTAGATGTACCAATTGAAAAAAAACACTTAAACAAATTTAGATCTTAACATTTCATATCTCAATCTTTGTATTCAACTCTTAGTAACATCAGCTAGCAGTTCACTATCCTAAACATAACAGACTTGTAGAATATAAACATTAATAGTAAATCATCACAAATAACACCCACACAAGTTTGACACTAGGATTTAATGTAGAAACCCAATTTGGAAAAAAATACCAATAACATGTCACTAATTTTTCACTCTTCTGAAGTGAGATCTATTAGGAGAAAACCTTGTTAAAGGTTAAAAAACACATTTTTTTGATTAAAAAGTAGCCACAAACTAGGGGGTTGGCCCTTTGCAATAGTGGTGTGTTAGGATAAACCATGAACAAAAATAAAAACTAAATGCAAATATAAGAAATAATAGAAAATAATAGATCACACAAAAATGAAAACAAGGCACCAAGATTTAACATGGTTCACCCAATCCTTGGGCTACGTCCACCAAACAGCAAGTCCGATCTTATTACAATCCAGTGATTACAACCTGATTACAGTATGTAATCCCTTACCGCTCAATACCGATGTAAGAAGCAATTTCACATCACAACATAATGAAAAATACCCAACCCTAAACCCTTTTATACAAATATTAAACCGCTTTAGGGTTATAACATGTCGGCCATAAATTAGCCATAATTTTAGTAGCGAATCTACAAACGGTGAATCTATGAATAGTACCCAAAAAAAAATTAGGGCAATGCCCCGAACCCTACTAATTATGAAGTATGTACAGTACTTTCCTGATTAGTCACCATAATCTAACAATCTCCCACTTGGGGATTGATCAAGCTCCACACTAAACAACAATCTCCCACTTGGAGACTGATCTTGTAGCAATACCACTACCACATGAGGATCAAACCACCCTAGACTCTGTTGTTCATTTATTCATGTTCAGTCTAAAAGACCAACTAAAACTAAAGAGGAGTTTAGCTTCTCCCTTGTTACAACCTTTGTCAACATATTTGCTGGATTGTTATTGGTATGTATCTTCTCTAGCTTTAATTGTCCATCCTCCAAAATTGACCGAATGAAATGGTACCGCAACTGTATGTGTTTGGTCTTAGAATGCATAGCTAAATTCTTGGCAAGATGAATGACACTCTGACTATTTGTGAACAAATAATTATCCTTCTAAGGATGTCCCAATTCTTCCAAGAAGAACTAAAGCCATATCATCTCCTTGGCTGCCTCTGTAGCAGCAACAGACTCTGCCTCTATAGTGGATAGAGCATTAATCTTCTGTAACCTAGAAACCTAGCTCATGGCTGCCCCACCAACAGTAAAGACATAACATGTAGTACTCTTCCTGGTATCAATATCCCCTGCCAAATCAAAGTCAACATAACCCTGCAAATTAGTAGTAGAGCCCCCAAAGTGTAAACACTTATTTGATGTTCCTCTCAAATATTTGAGAATCCACTTGAAAGCATTCCAATGCTCAAATCCAGGATGACTCATATACCTGCTAATGACTCCCACTGCATGTGTAATATCTGGCCTAGCACATACCATAGCATACATCAAGCTTGCTACAATTGAAGCATAGGGTACCTTGGACATCTTATCCACCTCTTCTCATGTCTTAGGACACATCTCCTTAGTCAACTTCAAATGACCAGGTAAAGGTGTGCTGACAGCTTTAGCATTCTCCATAGAGAAATGTTGCAACACCTTCTCAACATAATCAGCCTGAGATAGCATTAATATTTTGTTCTTCCTATCTCTGCAAATCTTCATACCAAGGATTAGTTTTTCTGCCCCCAAATCCTTCATAGCAAATGCATGTGCTAACTGGCATTTCAGCCCCTTAATATGATCCATGTTAGACCCAACTACAAGCATATCATCAACATATAAACATAAAATAATGTAGCTATCATCATCCAACCTCTTAAAATAAACACAATAATCTGAATGACACCTATTATAACCATGCTCATGCATAAACCTATCAAATTTTGGATACAATTTCTGAGGTGCTTGCTTCAGGCCATATAAACTTTTCTTCAATTTGCACACTAAGTTCTCCTTACCTTTGACCTCAAATCCCCGTGGCTGAGCCATATAGATTTCTTCATCCAAATCACCATGAAGGAAGGTTTTTTTAACATCCAGTTGCTCTAAATGAAAATCTTTAGTAGCCACAAGACTTGAAATAGTACGGATAGAAGTCATTTTAACAACATGAGAAAATATCTCACCAAAATCAATTCCCTTTTTCTGTGCAAATCCTTTTACAATTAACCTAGCCTTAAATATTTTCTTACTGTCTTCCTCTTATTTCAACCTATAAACCCACTTATTCTGTAAAGCCTCTTTACCTGCAGTCAACTTGCACAAATCCCATGTATTATTCTTTAGCAAAGAGTCCATTTCATCATTCATTCCAGACTCCCACTGAATCTTAGTATTCACCTGCACAACTTCATCATAACTTTCAGGTTCACCAGCATCAGTAAGTAAAATAGAATACAAAGAGGGAGAAAATCTTTGTGGAGGTCTAATTTTCCTCATTGACCATCTAACATTCACTGGTGTGTGTGGTATTTGTTGTTGCGTTTGTTGCACATCATGAGGAATGGCTGGAACATCAGCTTTTGGAGTATCATCCAACACTACATAATCATCTTCTTTCTTATCATGTTGCTGCAATAGATCTTTGTACAACACTTTCTCATTGAATATGACATCTCAACTTCTAAAAATTTTATGATTTTCAAAATCCCAAAGGCTATAACCAAATTCATTAATGCCATATCTAATAAAGACACATTTCTTTAGCTTCTAGCTTGGTTCTATTTTTAGAGTCTATATGAGCAAATGCTTCACAACCGAAGGTCTTGAGAAAAGAATAACTCACCTTCTTACCAATTCATGCTTCCTCTGGAATACCATAGCCCAAAGGAGTAGAGGGACCTCTATTAATCAAATATACTGCAGTATTGATAGCCTCCACCCACATGTGTAAGGCCAACCCAGCATGCAACCTCATGCTTCTTGTGCGCTCTATTATAGTTCTGTTCATGCATTCAGCCACTCCATTTTTCTATGGAGTCTTTGGAATAGTTTTTTTTCTATGAATACCATTAGTGGAGAAATAATCTTCAAATTCATGACTGCAATACTCACCACCATTATCAGATCTGAGACATTTTAATTTCTTACCAGTCTCATTTTCAACCAAGCATTTCCATTTTTTAAAAGTTTGAAATACATCAGATTTCTGTCTAAAGAAATAAACCCATGCTTTTCTAGTTGCATCATCAATAAATGTAACATAATAATGAGAGCCACCAAGGGAAGATACCTGAGTTGGCCCCCATACATTTGTATGCACAAGCTCTAATTTCTCCTTTTTGTTTTCCTTCCCAATCTTTACAAAACTCACTCTCTTTTGTTTTTCATACACACAACTTTCATAGAAATCCATATTAACACATTTCAGATCTGGTTAAACTTTCTTTGAATGAATTACTTTCATACCTTTCTCACTCATGTTTCCAAGTCTGTTGTGCCACAATGTTGTATCAGAATCTACAGCAGCTATTTGTCCTCCCTGCTCAACTACAACAATTGTTCTTGAATATTTATTTTTCTCTGAAATAATCAAAGTAGAAGGAAAAATATGACCTATACAAATATATAAAGTGCCTACTTTCACACCTCTTGCTACTACAAGGGAACCTTTTGAAACCTTTCAATTTTTATCATTAAAAGTAACTACACAACCCTCATCACCGAGTTGCCCTGCTGAAATTAAATTCCTACTTAGCCTTGGAACATGTCTTACCTCATGTAGTAGCCTGTGATTCCCATTTTGTAAGTCAATCTTAATTTTTCCCTTTCCAACAATCTAACAGGGTTCATTATCCCCCAAATAAACAAGCCCAAAATCTCCTTGGACATAATCAATGAAATAACCTCTATGAGGTGTAGCATGAAATGAAGCACCAG
The DNA here is from genome assembly GCA_028749045.1 of Cupressus sempervirens. Classification (NCBI taxonomy): domain Eukaryota; kingdom Viridiplantae; phylum Streptophyta; class Pinopsida; order Cupressales; family Cupressaceae; genus Cupressus; species Cupressus sempervirens. The sequence continues at coordinate 728,469,411 of CM053791.1, read as the reverse complement.
AATCTAAAACCCATGAATCATCAATACTTTCTAAAAATAGAAGCAAAACATCTTCTTTAGATTTTGTTACTTACCACATTTGCCTCCTTGTCTCCATCTGATTTATCTCCTTCATTTTTCTTTTGATTCTAGCAATCTTTCTTTTTGTGCCCTGGTTTTCCATAGTACTAGCAATCGTTTGGTCCTCTCGATTAAGACCTCTTCCCCTTTGAATTTCCTCTTGATTTCCCATGATTTCTAGAGTTATGTCCTCTCTCAGTCGTTCTGCCCCTACTTTGTGCATTCAAAGTACTTCCTGATGTAGATCCACCTGAGGATTTCCTACGAGTTTTCTCACTCAAAACAACACTGATCACATCATCATATTTTAGGGTATTAGATCCAAGAACATAATTACTCACAACCATTACCAAGCCATTCCAACTTTCAAGCAAAGAACACAAAATCAAGAGAGCCCTAATTTCTTCATCAAAATTGATACCCATAGAAGATAACTAACTAGTCATAGTATTAAACTCATTTAAATGATCTGCAACAGATCCACCTTCTGTCATTTTCATATTAAATAAATGCTTCATGAGAAATACCTTGTTTGAAGCGGAGGTCTTTTCACACAATGTTGCTAGGGTTTTCATCAACTCTTATGTCATCTTTACTTTTGTAATATTAAATGCCACTAATGGTGCCAGGCATAACTGAATGCTTCCAAGTGCCTTTCTGTCAAAAGATCCCATTCAGCCTCTAACATAGTTCCCTAATTCTTGGCTTTGCCTTCCAACGACTTCCATAAATCCTTCTGATGGAGACACAGCCCACAAATAGAATGGAACCAACAGAAAGGGAAAATTATATTAACTGAGAAAATAAGCTAGTACAAATAGTATAAATAAAATAAACTTCAAAACATGCTTACAATAGCATAAATCTGGATAATATTTCTCCTTTTAGCACCTCCTCTCAAACTCCACTCCGAACTGCCTTTTACAATGCCAGAAATCTCCTTAAATAGACCTCGGAGGGTTAAGGACTAGGAGTACATTCTAGAAAGTGCTAGTAGGCATCCACCGACAAAATAGAAGGTTCCAGAAGCTGCATTAGAAGTCGGTGCAAATCTAGAAGAATCCAAAAACGGTAGCTGAACTTCCGGGAGGCATAACTTTTGAACCGTAGCTCCGATTGACGAATAGTTTACATTTTTGAAAAGCTCTCAAAGCGCTCTATAGCTTTGTGGACAAGCTTCGCTCGTTCCCCATTTTTTGAACCTTTTTGAGGTCATTTAATGCCCCAAACTTGACTTTGAAGCATTCTTAGGAGGTCTCCAAAACCTGAAAAACTGCAATAACTTTCAAACCGTGGGGCCTTTTGACCTGATTCTTTTTCTGGAATACTCTAAATCACAATTACATTCATCTAGCCAATTCACACCTTCTAGGTCACCAAAATGATGGCCAAATTGCATGCTCCTATTTTTTCAAGATTTTTAAACACACTGATAGTGGACCTGTGAGAGTTGGAACCTTTATTTGACCCAAATGGGTATCCAAAAATGTAAAGACATGAAATAGAAACTAAGTCTAAGTACTTTTTTTTTTTGGGTGACACAGGATTACCCTTATACCTTTGGATGCTCCTGTATCAGACACCCAGGGTAGATTGAAAAGTGACCCTGTCAATTTATGGATGGTAGAGGAAATCCCAAATGGGAAACCTCAGTTGCTGAAATCCAAGTTGAGTCCTCGATTGGTCATCCTTTCCATTTGACCAAATACTCTTAATACTGCCTATTTCTGGTACTCCTACCCACATGATGATCTAGAATGTCTTCTATCTCCTCCTTCTTAGAAGCAAGAATTGGACATGGCTCTAAAACTAGCTCCTCATCTGCACCATCATCATGATACTCTGTTAAATCTACAATGTTGAAAATGGGAGAAATCTGAATACCATCTGGCAGCTCCACTTCATATGCATTTCTTGAGTCATGTTTCTCCAAAATTTTGCAAGGGCCAAATTTCTTCATTTTTAGCTTGTTGTAAGTACCGGCTGGAAATATTTCTTTTCGTAAGTGTACCATGACTAAATCTCCTACTTGGAATTCCTTATGTCTTCTCCTTTGATCAGCCCTAGCTTTATACTCTTGATTCATCTTGGTTATGTGTGCCTAAACCTCCTCATGTAGACGCTTGATATGTTCAGCAAATTCCTCAGCTTCAGTACTTGTCCTCTCCCCTTGTTCTATATTCCTCAATTCTGGTGTAGTCCTTGGGCTATTCCCATATACAATTTGAAATGGTGATTTTCTAGTACTCCTATTTACAGAGTTATTATAAGCAAACTCTACCTATGGTAGAATCAAATCCCATCCCTTGGGCTTATCCCCAACTAAACATCTCAGCAAATTGTCCAAACTTCTATTTACCACTTCTGTTTGACCATCAGTTTATGGGTGATGTGTGGAACTGAATTTTAGGTCTGTTCTCAACTTCTTCCACAATGTCCTCCAGAAATACCCCACAAATTTAGTATCTCTGTCAGAAACTATACTCCTTGGAAGACCATGTAGTCTTACCACCTCTTTGAAAAAAAAGTCTGCAATATGGACAGCATCATGAGTTTTGTGGCATGGAATAAAATGTGCCATTTTGGAGAACCTATCAACCACCATGAATACTAAGTCATTACCCCTTTGTTTCCTTGGCAATCCAAGAACAAAATCCATACTTATGTCCTCCCATGGCCTTGATGGAACAGGCAATGGCTGATATAGACTAGTATTGTGACTAAACCCCTTGGCAACTTGACAAACCTATCAACTTTGTACGAAATTCTTCACATCTTGTGAAATTTGAGACAAAAATAATGTTCTCTAAGAATGGCAATGGTCTTATCTCGACCAAAATGTCCTGCCATCCCTCCACTGTGTTTCTCCTTAATCAGATTTTCCCTCATGGAACTCCTTGGAATGCACAATTGACTACCTTTGAACAACATGCCATCCTGAATCAAATAGTCTAACCACTTGGTTCTATCTATAGCAATAGGCTCTTTACAAGCTTTCCATGCTTCATCAAAATCAGGATCCTTGGGGTACAAATTCTTGAGTTCATCAAACCCAACTACTTCAACCTGCATTACTGTAAGCAGTGACTGTCTCCTACTTAGTGCATCTGCAACCCTATTAGATTTTCCACTTCTATGCTTCAACACAAATGTATAGCTCTACAAGAACTCTACCCACTTCATATGCCTCTGATTCAATTTACCTTGGCTATTCAAGTACTGTAATGCCTGATGATCAGTATACAAAACAAATTCCTTTGGAAATAAATAATGCCTCCATTTCTTTAAGGCCTGAACTATTGCATAGAACTCTTGATCATAAACAAAATACTTCTTCTTTGCATCATTCAATTTTTCACTAAAATATGCAATAGGCTTACCTTCTTGGCTTAATATAGCCCCAATAGTGCTACCACTAGCATCACAATCCACCTAGAACACTTTTCTAAAATCTGGAAGTGCCAACACAGGCTGTTCTATCACCTTCTTCTTCAGCAATTCAAAACTTCTCGTAGCTGTTGTAGTCCATTTGAACTCTTTTCTATCCCCTCTTATTGTATCAGTTAGGGGTGCACATATGCCACTGAAATTCTTAATAAACTTCTTGTAAAAACTAACCAGACCATGAAGTGATCTTACCTCAATAGTAGTCCTTGGAGTAGGCCATTTCAAGATGGCTTTTACCTTCTGTGGATCCATTTTGAGACCTTCAGGTGATATAACAAATCCCAAATAGACTAACTCCCTTTTTGCAAAGATACACTTCTTTAGATTAATTAACAGTTTCTCTTCCCTTAGCCTTTCAAGGACACTACAAATATGCAGTAAATGTTCTTCCAAAGTCTTGCTGAAAATTAAAATATCATCCAAATAGACAATAACAAATTTTCCCAAGAACTTCTTAAGTACCTCATTCATGAGCCGCATGAAGGTGCTTGGGGCATTCATCAATCCAAAGGGCATGACTAACCACTCATAAAGACCCTCCTTGGTCTTGAAGGCTATTTTCCACTCATCTCCTTCTCAAATCCATATCTGATGATCACCACTCTTTAGATCTATCTTTGTGAAGTACTGAGCTCCACTCAAGCAGTCCATAATATCATCCATCCTTGGCAAAGGAAATTGGTACTTGATGGTGATCCTATTTATAGCTCGAGAATCTGTACACATCCTCCATTCTCCATCCTTCTTTAGTGCAAGTACTACAGGTACTACAGATGGACTCAGGCTCTCTCGAATCAAACCCTTCCTCAACAGCTCCTGAACCTGTCTATTTAGCTCCTCTGTTTCAGTAGGAGTCATCCTGTGAGCAGCCTTGTTAGGAAAACTAGCTCCTGGAATCAGATCTATCTAATAACTGATTTGCCTTACTGGTGGCAATCCATCTGGAACATTATGAGAGATAATATCTCCAAATTCCCCTAGTAAATCTGAAACTTCAAATGGTATTTCACTACTACCTTCTTTATCTTTCCTAGGAATCATGCCATCTAAAAACTTCCTTCCATCAACAAGACAAATCCTAGCACTGCTACATACCTTTTCATCTTCCTTTTTCATGGCTTCAATTTATGGCAAACTCCATCCTTTGTGAGAGAGTATGTGTTTGCATGTCCATCATGCACTGCATGTCTATCAAACTGCCATGGTCTACCCAACAATAGATGGCAAACATCCATTGAAATAACATCACAGCGAACTTCATCATGGTAACTCCCAATTTTGAATTTTACTAAACATTGTTCACTTACCAAGACCTTATGATCATCTTTTATCCAAGCAATCCGATAGAGCTATGGATGTTTCTCCCTCTTCAGCTTCATCTTAGAGACCATCTCTTTTGATACCAAGTTATCAGTGCTACCACCATCAATGATCACATCACAAAATTTATCCTCACACTTGCATCTGGTACGGAACAAACTCCTCCGTTGTCCTAGTTCATTCTCACCACTTAGTAGGACTCTTTCATTTACCAAGGTCTCTCCTCTTTCTGCATCCTCTGAATGTGATGATTGTGCATCCTCATCCACATGAGAAACCCTAGCTTGGCCCTCAGCTCTCCTATCTGTCCTTCCTTGTCATTGAGGGCATTCAAAGGCACGATGACCTTCTTCATTGCAATGGAAATAAGTACCACGGAAGCCTCCTCTCTTTTTTGTCCACGTCCTCTACTTCTTCCTCTTTGATTTCCAAAGTCTTGATCATGGGAGCGGTTGAAACCCTCATTCCTCTGGTTTCTGCTAGTAACCACATCTTCATTTTTCTTTTTGGTTTCATTGCAGCCTCCAGATGATCTATTGCTTCCCCTTCCTCCTTGACCACACCCTCTTTGTCTTCCTTCAAACCTTTTACTCAGCTTCTCTTCAACTCGTGGGGAAAACTGGTATGCTTCTTCAACGCTGGTCATTCTTACCAGACTTAATTCCTCCTCGATACTAGGTCACAACCCACTGATATAACGAGCAACCTTCTCCTTATTTGCTTCTGCATGCCCCACTCTAATCAAGAGTTGATAAAACTCTTCTGTATATTCTTGGACTGATCTTCCTGCTTGATTTAACCCATGCATCTTCTTAAACAGATCAAGCTTGTAGTCCACAGGAATGAACTGCTTCTTCAATTTGTCCACCATGCGATCCCATCTTGTGATCTTCTCCTTTCCTCTTCTAAGTCTTTCCATTTGAACCTCTTGCCACCAGATTTTGGCATGGCCTTTCAGTTTGTCCTTTGCAAACTTAACCCTATCTGGGTCCCTTATATCCTCATACTCAAAGTATTCTTCCAGTTCATTGATCCAATCGATCAACTCATCTGATTTCAGATTTCCTAAAAATATACCCACTTCAATTGTAGGTCTTTTCCGAAACTTAGTAATGGCCCTAAAAAGCCTTTCCTCTACAGGATTCAGAACTTCCCTATCAACTTCCTCTTCTGGTCTCATTACTTCCTCTTCATTGTCATCCTCACTATTGTCACCTGCAACAACATTTGCTCCTCTACGAAGCTCCTCTTGCAATGCTTGTACCTACCTCTGGAGGGCTCTAACCTCCTTAGGATCAATAGCTCTGGCCCTTTCACCATGTTCTCTTCATGGAGGCATCTTCTAACTCGAACCCACAACCACACAGTCCTGGTGCAAACTGCCTCACAGTCGGCACTCTATCTACACACTCAAGAAAACCCGCTCTGATACCACTTGATGGGGACACAACCCAAGAACAGAATGGAACCAACAGAAAGGGAAAATTATATTAACTGAGAAAATAAGCTAGTACAAATAGTACAGAGAAAATAAACTTTAGAACATGCCCTAAGGGCTTACAATAGGATAAATCTGGAGAATATTTCTCCTTTTAGCACCTCCTCTCAAACTCCACTCCGAACTGCCTTTTACAATGCCAGAAATCTCCTGAAATAGACCCCAGAGGGTTAAGGACTAGGAGTACATTCTAGAAAGTTCTAGTAGGCATCCACCAACAAAATAGAAGGTTCTAGAAGCTACATTAGAAGTCGATGCAAATCTAGAAGAATCCAAAAACGGTAGCCGAACTTCTGGGAGGCATAACTTTTGAACCGTAGCTCCAATTGATGAACTGTTTACATTTTCGGAAAGCTCTCAAAGTGCTCTATAGCCCTATGGACAAGATTCACTCATTCCCCATTTTTTGACCCTTTTTGAGGTCATTTAATGCTCCAAACCTGACTTTGAAGCATTCTTAGGAGGTCTCCAAAACCTGAAAAATTGCAATAACTTTCAAACCGTGGGGCCTTTTGACCTGATTCTTTTTCTAGAATGCTCTAAATCACAATTACATTCATCTGACCATTTCACACCTTCTAGGTCACCAAAATGATGGCCAAATTGCATGCTCCTATTTTTTCAAGATTTTCAAACACACTGATAGTGGACCTGTGAGAGTTGGAACCCTTATTTGACCCAAATGGGTATCCAAAAATGTAAAGACGTGAAACAGAAACTAAGTCTAAGTACATTTTTTTTGGGTGATACAGGATTGCCCTTATACCTCTGGATGCTCCTGCATCACCTTCTAATAAAGATAATCTTCCATTTGCATCTTCCATAACTGGAAGTTCTACCCATTAAACTGATGAACCCTTAGCTTACCCTCATTTGCCATCGCTCTCACTCAACTGTGAAACTCCCACTTAACTGTGAGACTTTTCTGCAGAGGATAACTGAAAGAAAACCTCGCTCTGATACCACTTGTTAGGATAAACCACGGACAGAAATAAAAACTACATGCAAATATAACCAATAACAGAAAATAATCGATCACATAGAAATGAACACAAGGCACTAATATTTAACATGGTTCACCCAATCCCTGGGCTACATCCACTAAATAGCAAGTCTGATCTTATTACAATACAGTGATTACAACCTGATTACAGTCCATAATCCCTTACAACTCAATACCACCATAAGAAGAAATTCCACATCACAACATAATGAAAAATACCCAACCCTAAACCCTTTTATACAAGTATTAAACCACTTTAGAGTTATAACATGTCAACCATAAATTAGCCATAACTTTAGTAGCAAATCTATGAATGGTGAATCTAAGAATAGTACCCAAAAAAAATTTTGAAACCTCACTAATTATGAAGTATGTACAGTACTTTCCTGATCAATCACCATAATCTAACATGGTGGAACAACCATCAAGAACATGTTGGAAACTAGCATAAAACTAGCTAGCTACCAGCACACAACCAAATAGTAATCCTAATGGTTCATATCAAAAATAACATAAATAGTATACTAGTTTATAGAGTTACTAGTATTCCTACTTTTAAAACCATTAGAGTTTAATAAGTTAAAAAACTACATGTAGGTTGTCATTGCATTACACCACCTACATCCTATAAAGAAGTTCATCTTGAAAACAAAACCATCAATAGTAGATGGGAAGAGACTAGAAGAGTATCAAAAAATAACAAAAACCATAAAGCCATTAACTAGCCTCATTTTTCTTTCCCTTCCCATCCATGAGAACCTTTCCTAGTCATCAACGAGGAAGCTATAAAAAAAAGCTCCATGTCCTCCTTTCCAAGGTCTCCTCCTCCAATTTATTAGCCAATAGCTAAAGAGTGGTAGTTTTCATGTGCATCACTTTGAGAGTGAACTTGGAGGAAAGGTTGAATCCCTCTTCCACTACCATGCACATGTCCATTAGCTCCTTGTGTTCCTTATGGGTAATAGGTTCATTCTCTTTGGTTTCCATCTTTAGAGTCCTACTACAATTTCTTAAGGTTAACCTTAGACAGAAATAATAGTTACATTCAAATATAACCAACATAACAAAATAATAGATAGCACATAAGAGAACACAAGACACAAAGATTTAAAATGGTCCACCCAATCCCTAGCTATATTCACCAATAGCAATCCAATATTAATCCATTGATTGCAATCTGATTACAATTTGTAATCCCTTACAACTTGATGGGGTCAAGCCAAATAACAAAATGGACACAACAAGAAAGGAAAAATTTTATTAACTATGTAAAAATGCTAATACATTCAGTATAGAGATAATAGACTTCAAAACATGCCCCTAAGGGCTTACAATAGTATAAATTTGGAGATAATTTCTCTTTTTAGTACCTCCTCTCAAACTCCACTTCGAACTGCCTTTTACAATGCCAGAAATGTTCTTAAATAGACTCCGAAGGGTTAAGGATTAGGAATACATTCTAGAAAGTGCTCGTTGGCACCCACTGTCCAAATAGAAGGCTCCAAAAGTTGGCGCAAAATTAGAAGAATCCAAAAATGGTATCCGAACTTTCGAAAGGCATAACTTTTGAACCGTAGCTCCGATTGACAAACCCTTTACATTTTTGGAAAGCTCTCAAAGTGATCTATAGCCCAATGGACGAGCTTCACTCATCCCCCATTTTTTAGCCCTGTTCGAGGTCATTTAATGCCCCTAACCTGACTTTGAAGAATTCTTAGGAGGACCCCCAGAAGCTGAAAAACTGTAATAACTTTCAAACCATGGGGCCCTTTGACTTGATTCTTTTTCTGGAATGCTCTAAATTATAATTAAAATCATCTGACCAATTTACACCCTCTAATTCACCAAAATTATGGCTCAATTACATACTCTCTTTTTTTGGCATTTACACGTATCCCAAGGTGCTTAAAAACTCTAAAAAACTCTAACCTAGAACACTAAAAGTGGAACTATGAGAGATGGAACCTTTATCTGACCCAAATGGGTATCCAAAAATGAAAACACATGAAACAAAAACTATGTCTAAGTACATTTTTTGGGTGACACAATATTGCCCTTATACCTCTGGATGCTCCTATGTCACAACTCAATACCACTACAAGAACCAATTTTAACAACACACATTATGAAAATCCCTAACACCAAACCTTTTTATGCAAGTTTTTTGCCACTTACAAAACTAGGGCTAGAATAATAGAAAAATAATAGTTGACATCTTTTACAATATAAGGTCATTTTTGGCTTCAGGTGTAGTGCTTGCCCCTAAGTTGCATTTTTGTTATCATTGTCGAACTCCTTTAGTCCAGTTTTATGTTGATGATTAGTAGTGTTGTTTTGAGATTATCATTTATCATTGCAAATTCAATTGATTTTATGATAAGATTACTTGTCACTCTATGTTTCATGTATGTGTGGTGATTATTACAATCTTTTTCAATGATTCATGATGATTAGTTAGATGGATTATCATATGTGTTTTCTTATGGATACTTACCCCATACTACATGTGTATAGTGTGCATGTTTGTTTTCTTTATGTATGGTGTTTCTGATGTGGTTAAGGAAGGGAGTCATAGTCACCTACTAGTCAGGATCTACATGATGCACCACTTCCTACCATTGCCTATTTAGCTTAAAATATTATGTTTGTACATATGTGGATTTTATGCAGGTTGCAAGTACCAATATTGACTTCCTTGAATTGCCAGGATGAACATACCCCATTGCATTATATTAATGGTAAGAGGGGGGAAATAAATTCTTAAATCCAAATCCTAAATCTTTAAGCCATTTGTCCTAGAAAATTAGTACAAGTATCCAAGTTGTGTACCCTCTAAATGCATCAAATGATGTTAATTCGTGATTATGACCCTTTAGTTTGATTTTGTATGTGTTTTTCTATGATGGGTTTTCATATTTTGTTTTATGAGTCTTTGGTGAGTTTTCTATTAATTAAGATTAAAAAATTAAATTAATGATTTAATTTAATAGAAAATTATTATGATATTTTAATGTTTAATTATATTAAATAAAAAGAAATAAATTTGAAGATAAATGTTAAAAGTATAAATTTAGAATGTGATAATATTTATTTAATTTAATAATAATGTATTTAGAATTCATTTTAAAATAAATGCTAAATAATATTATTATTTAAGTTAATAAATATTTTATCAATTAAGTTTCAAAAATATATAAAAAGTGAAAAAGATATTAATTTAATAAAAGTTTTAAGTTTGCATGATGTATGCATGAGATTAAAATATAAGAAATTAATTAAAAGATAAAACAAGTAAATTTAATAAAGACATTTTAATTGCATAAAGTGTGCATGGGATTTAATTTAATAAATTAATTAAAAGGTGAAGTTAAGTAGAAATTAAATAAAGTTATTTAATAATTCATTTGACATGCATGGAAAAGATAAAAGAAAGATTAAGAAAAGTTAATTTAAAGTTGAGTCTTGTGAGCAAGGAGTCCTCTCAAGTGAATGCACAGTTAGTGCCCCAATTTGAGGAGAGAACTCCTTATCACCAATAAAGGGTTTATTTTTGAGAGGGACAAGAATTTGGACGCAAATTTTCAAAGTAAATTTTGGAAGTGAATTTCGGAAGGGGAAATTTTGAAAAAAATTTAGAGCCAAGTTCTTGGATAGAAGCGAATTCTCTCATGAATCTCTTGGGCATTCCAATTTTAGCATAAGAATCCAGGTAGTTTCTTATGATTTAAATTGCACAGTAAATTACGTTATTTAAATTATTATTTCTTCTTTGTGACTGTGAATTTGAGTGTTTGTATATCATTGCAATGAATCTTTCAATCTTGTAATTTTTGGAAAATCCTGATATGAATGTTGATTCCTTCTGTATGCAAAGAGATCAAGGGAAAGCTCAATTTGAAACCCTTGTCCATAGGTAAAAGGAAATTGTAATTAAAACGGGAAGGGTTTGAGATTTAAAAGAAAATTTAATGTAGAAATTCGAATGTTAATTAAATCTTCCTATCAGATAATTTGGCAAAGATTTGAAATTGAAAAAAAAAAAAAAAAAAATTCTATGTTGAAAATTCGAGTGGTTGGTTATAATTTTTCTATCAAATGGCAATTGTTTTAAAAATTTTATATATATATATATATATCTTAACTTTGTTAGTGGAATGAAAGAAATTGACTTGGAAAGATAAATTTTATTAGAAATAGAATTTAAAATAAAATTAAAATATATTTTTATTATTTAAAAGGATTGTTTTAAAGTTTTTAATAAACAATAAATAAAATTTTAAAACAAAATTTAATTTTATTTAATCAAAAAAAATTTAAAAATAAAAATATATAATAGTTTGGGGAGGGTGTTTAACCCACCCCCCCACTTACCTGTTTATATCGGTGTGCCTGTGTTGCATATTCGCAGTGTGCTATGATGAGGGTGGGGGAGCTAATGGGCTACACGGCTGAATTATAAAGCCGGCAGCCTATTAATATATAGGTGTATGATTTAAAGTTTTTTAAGTTTTTAAATTACTAAAAATTGTTAATAGTTATTTTTATATATAAATTAATTTTTAATTATTATTTTTAATATTTATTAAAAAGTTTAATATAATTGGTAATTTTTATTAATAATATAATTAATAGATTTTAATATTATTTAATAATATTTTATTAATAAGTCTTATAATGTAAACTTTATTATTATCTAATAATATTGATAAGTTTTATTATTATTTATTAATTTAAATAATAATGTATTTAAATATAGTTAAATTTTAATTAATAAAATTATTGATAATTTTATTAATTATTAATAACTAATAATTGTTGAGATATTAATATAAGTTTTTATTTTGATAATCATTAATTAATTTAATTTAAAAAATAGTTTAATTAAATTTAATTAATGATAAATATGGTTAAATGAAAATTATAGTTTATTTTAATATTATTTTAATAATATTGTTTAGATTACTTATTTATTTTAATAACTTGCCTTTAGATCATTTTAGAAAATTGATTTAAATCGAGTTGGGTAATTAGACTTTTATTTAAATATGGAAAATGGGTTAAACTATATGGAATAAGATGTACCCCTTTAAATTTGAAAACTCACACTGAAAAGAAAATTAGAACTTTACTGTGAACTGACACTATGTGTATTCAAGACTAAACCAAAATATGACCAAAATAGTAGTTTGTATATTGTTTGTGTTTTAGGGTTTGGGTTGACTAGATTGTTGACCAGTTTAGGACATTTTTAAAGGCTTGGGAGTTATGTGATTGTGATGTTATAATGTTTGATCTCAATCTTTTTAAACTCAACCATGGTAATGTGATTAAGTATGCTCTATGATGGAATATATTTATTGTTTGTTATTGCTTTCTAGTTTCCTTGTATGAAGTTGAGGTGTATGCTTATGAGATACCTAAATTAACCATTTTTCAGTCTCAATTAGTTATACTTGGGTTACTTTCTAGTCGCCTTAATAGGACTGAAGTGTTTCCTTTGATCTTGGTGATGTCATGTTGTGACATGTTTGACTTAATCATTATGAGTCGTTGATCAGTATTATTGGGATACTTTACAGTTGCTCATTGAGAACTGATAGATATTGTGATTTATCTTGGGATGCTTTCCAGTTGCTCATAGAGAATTGATGTGATTATTGTGAATTATCTTTTGATGCTTTCTAGTCACTTGTGTATGACTGAGGTGATCTTTATATGATTATTGATTTGTGCTTTTATTGAGCTTAGGGTAGGTTATCTATACGTAGTGTTGGGAAGTGGCTTGTAATGGGGGCCGAGGCCCTAAGTGGTTCTCAAGGTAACTCATTATAAGTTGTTTAATAAGTGAAAACATTACACTAAATGGGGTTCAAATGAACCTAATAAGAGTTTTATATGTTCTTGTCCATGCCTCGAGTGCTAGTACAGACTAGGATAGGAATAGAGAGAACACTTTCTTGTGACCTTGCATTCCATAGTATCTCTTGTTAGTACAAGAGGATACTAGTGGCCACATAGGAATCACTAGGGACCTAGGGGTCTTAAGAGATTGCTCAGCTAACTCCAAGCATCATTTGTGCAATGACACTTGCTCGCTTACATATTAGGTTTCCTACGTGTCTTTGTGTGCCTCTGGGTCTAGATGTCGATCTATTTTCGAACCTTTGAGTTAGTATACTTTTAGGATTTCCTGGACTTAGAGAGTATTTGTGTTATGTGATTTGATATCCTATTTGAAACTTGAGACTATCTCCTCAGCATGGTGGGAGTGGCCATTTAGGTTCCATGCAATCAATTGGTAGTGCTTTTTTTTCACTCTTACCTTTGAGATCCATCCATTGATACCGTGGTTAGAGCTTCCTTGTCTACATTTCCTTTCATTCTATCTATGTATCATTATGATGGATGGTTATATTTTATGATGGATGATTATATCTTTTATGGTGGATGATTTTATTTTTGTGTTGTACTTGTATCATGGATTTGAGGAGGCCAATGTAATTTTATTTTATATATGTATATTCTTTTAGCCTTTCATACCTTGTGACTTGTACAGTGGATGATTGAGCATTCTGAATTTCATTTGCCAAAATGCATTCAGAACAAATGTATATTATTTAAATGAACTTTGGACTTTTAATTATTCTTTCATGTGGATGTAGTATTTTTTAGACTTGGTATTAATTAAATTCAAATGTGACTCAATGTCTTGAGATCCTTAAGAAATGTAACATGTTATGTATGCTTATAGTTGATCATATGGTATTGCTTCCACTACTATGTGTTTGATGTGTATGATTTATATTTCTTACTTAAAAATAAAAAATGTTTAGCAAACTTAGTAAAACTTTAGGTTAATTGTTTTGGATCCCTTGGCGAGGCATTACATCTGGTATCAGAGCCCAAGTTTTTACATTGGGAGCTTTGGGTATATTGGAATGCCACTAGTGTTAACTAGTTGAAAAAAATGAAAACTTTAAACTATTATGTATCTCTTTCAAACTAAAACTTGAACTAGTTAAAACTGAAATAGAACTTAAACTTTTAGTTGTATATTTATCATACTTCAACACTTAGACTTCAAAACTAAAACTATAAGTAAACCTAAATATAGGTAAAATTGAAAAGTAAACTTATGTTGTTTTCAATACATGTGTCTTTTATCTATGCTTTACAGTAGTATGTTGTATGGTTATTATAGCATCTTGTATGTGTTCCGATGGATTAGGCATGTTGATCCTTTGTTCAAAATCTTTTAGGGGATCTATTTTAGTATTTGTTAAAAGAATGAATTTTGGATCAATATGGTTTTTAGTTAACTATTAAACTAGAATCATATTGCTCTAAGTGACTGAAAGTAGTATGTTTTATGGTCATTATAGCACCTAGTTATCTTGGATATTATTGATGTAGTGTTCTCAGTGGAGTCATATCTTCCTAAAGAGGGGAAGGGTCCAATGAGACCCATACAGTGAATCCTTTAGTGTTGTCATTCTTGTAGGCATCCAGGAGTAAGCTTAAGTCTGGGGAGTGGATGTAGTGTCTGCCCCTAAGTTGCATTTTTTCTATCATTTCCATACTCTTTTAGGCTAGTTTTATGTTGATGATTAGTAGTGTTATTTTGAGATTATCAGTTATTATTTCAGATTTAGTTAATTTTATGATGAGATTACTTGGTACTCTATATTTCATGTATGCATGATGATTATTATAGTGCTTTTTAGTGATTGATGATGATTAGTTAGATGGATTATCATATGTGTTTTCTTATGGATACTTACCTCATACTACATGTGTATGGTGTGTGTGTTTGTTTTCTTTATGTATGGTAGTTTAAGGAAGGGAGTTGTAGTGACCTACTCGTCGAGATCTACATAATGCACCACTTCCTGCCATTGCCTATTTAGCTTAGAATATTGTGTCTATACATGCATAGATTTTATGCAAATTGTAGGTACTAGGTATCGACTTCTCTGAATTGCCAAGATGAGCGTACCCTATCGCATTATCTCAATTGTAAGAGAGGGAAGATAAATTCTTAAGTCCAAATCCTAAACCTTTAAGCCATTTGTCCTAGAAAATTAGGATAAGTATCGGAGTTGTGTACCCTTTGAATGCGTTGAATGACATTAATTCGTGATTATAACCCTTTAGTTTGATTTTGTAGTGTTTTTCTATGATGGATTTTCATATTTTGTTTTGTGAGTCTTTGGTGAATTTTCTATTAATTAAATCAAATTAAAAGATTAAATTAATGATTTAATTTAATAGAAAATTATTATGATATTTTAATATTTAATTGTATTAAATAAAAATAATTAAATTTGAAGATAAAAGTTACAAATATAAATTTAAAACATGATAATGTTTATTTAATTTAATAATAATATATTTAGAGTTCATTTTTAAATAAATGTTAAATAATATTATTATTTAAGTTAATAAATATTTTATTAGTTAAGTTTCAAAAATATATAAAAAGTGAAAAAGATATTAATTTAATAAAAATTTTAAGTTTGCATGATGTATACATGAGATTAAAATGTAAGAAATTAATTAAAAAGATAAAACAATAGAATTTAATAAAGATATTTTAATTGCATAAAGTGGGCATGGGATTTCATTTAATAAATTAATTAAAAAGCAAAGTCAAGTGGAAATTAAATAAAGTTATTTAATAATTCATTTGACATGCATGGAAAAGATTTTAAAAAGATTAAGAAAAGTTAATTTAAAGTTGAGTCTTGTGAGCAAGGAGTCGTCTCAAGTGAACACACAATTAGTGCCTTGATTTGAGGAGAAAATTCCTTATCACCAATTGGGGGTTCATTTTCGAGAGGGATGAGAATTTGGATGCAAATTTTGGAAGTAAATTTTGGAAGCGAATTTTGGAAGGGGAAATTCTAGAAAAAATTTAAGAAAAGTTCTTGGATAGAAGCTAATTCTCTCATTAATCTCCTGGGCATTGCGATTTTATCATCAGAATCCAAGTAGATTCTTATGATTTAAATTGCACAGTTAATTATGTTATTTAAATAAATATATCTTCTTCATGACTATGAATCTAAGTGTTTGTATATCATTGCAACGAATCCTTTGATCTTGTAATTTTTGAAAAATCCTAATATGCATGTTGATTTCTTTTGTGTGCAAACAGATCAAGCGAAAACTCAATTTGAAACCCTCGTCTGTAGATAAAAGGAAATTGTAATTCAAATGGGAAGGGTTTGAGATTTAAAAGAAAAATTAATTTAAAAATTTGAATGTTAATTGAATCTTCCTATCAAATAATTTGGGAAAGATTTGAAATTGAAAAAAAAAATCTAGGTTGAAAATTCAAGTGGTTGGTTATAATTTTTCTATCAGATTAATTGACAATTGTTATATATATATATATATATAAACTTTGTTAGTGGAAGGAGAGAAATTGACTTGGAAAGATAAATTTTATTAGAAATAAAATAAAATATATCTGTATAATTTAAAAGGATTGTTGTAAAGTTTTTAATAAACAATAAATAAAATTTTAAAACAACATTTAATTTTATTTACACAAACAATTTTTTTTTTTTAAATTTTAAAATGATATAATAGTCTGGGGAGGGGGTTTGAACCCCCCCCCCCCCCCCTCACTTACTTGTATCGATCGGCATGCCTGTGCTGCGTATTCGCAGTGTACTGCAATGGGGGTTGTGGGGCCAGTGGGCCACACAACAGAATTACAAAGTCGATGGCCTATTAATATATAAGTGTATGATTCAAAGTTTTTAAAGTTTTTAAATTATTAAAATTTGTTAATAGTTTATTTTATATATAAATTAATTTTTAATTATTATTTTTAATATTTATTTAAAAGTTTAATAGTATTGGTAATTTTATTAATAGTATAATTAATAGATTTTAATATTCAATTTAATATTATTTAATAATATTTTATTAATAAGTCTTATAATGTAAACTTTATTATTATTTAATAATATTGATAAGTTTTATTATTATTTATTAATTTAATTAATAATGTATTTAAATATAGTTAAATTTTAATTAATAAAATTATTGATAATTTTATTAATTATTAATAATAACTAATAATTGTTGAGATATTAATATAAGTTTTTAGTTTAATAATCATTAATTAATTTAATTTTTTTAAATAGTTTAATTAAATTTAATTAATGATGAATGTAGTTAAATGAAAATTATAGATTTATTTTAATAATATTCTTTAGATTGGAATTACTTATTTATTTTAATAAGTAACTTGCCTTTAGATCATTTTAGAAAATTGATTTAAATCAAGTTGGGTAATTGGACTTTTATTTCAAATATGGAAAGTGGGTTAAACTATATGGAGTAAGATGTACCCCTTTAAATTTGAAAACTCACACTGAAATGAAAATTTGAACTTTACTGTGAACTGACACTATTTGTATTCCAGATTAAACCAAAATACCACCAACACAATTTTTTGTATATTGTTTGTGTTTTGGGGTTTGGGTTGACTAGATTGTTGACCAATTTAGGATGTTTACTAGAGGCTTGGGAGTTATGTGATGTAACCCCAATATCATTAAAGAAAGAATTTGACACAAGGAAACTATTTCAGAATAATATCAATTATTCATTAACATTCTGCAACTCTACTCTGCCTCTACAATGAAAATAAACACCTACTTATTACAATTTTGAAAATTACCATATTTGGTAGATTTTCAAGAAAAATAGAAATTTCCATTTTTGGTAATGTTTAAAACTCATTCTATGAATCTTGATTTTTCCCAAGAAAATCCCCTAGCTAAGGCAAGATGAATTGCCAACTAATCAATGAAATCAAATATACAATTTTGGATTTATTACAAAAACAAATTTCTAAAAAAATTGGAAAAAACACTAAAAGCCAATTTCAGAGGTCAAGAAGAGTTTTTAGGCTCCCAAAAAAATGTTGAAATAGCCACCCATTGAGTTGAGCTCTATTGGCAATCCAAACAAATCCTTCTACTACAACTACCTATAAAATTTTAGCCAAAACTCACATCCAAGACAAAAGTTATGACCCCCAGAAGTAAATCTTGACCAAAACCCACATTTGAGTCAACAACCTTGACCCTCAAATGCCCCTACATCATTCTCTACTACTTGAAAAGAGTGAAGCTCCTACGAGTTCTAGTCCTCAAACTGCTTCCTTTTATGCTCATCCACCTTCTGTAACTCCCATTCTGTAATCCAAGTGGTATCAGTTGGTGCCAACCCTTCCCACTGCACAAGATATCTATTTTAGTCACTTTGGCGAGTCTAAACAGTCTTCTTGTCTAGAATCTATGCAACCTTTTCTCTCTTTTCAATGGGTATGGTGTGTGTCCAATCTACCTCATCCTCTTTTTCAATAGAGGTATCATCACCATGGAAAGTATACAAATCTAAAATATTAAACATAGGAGATATATCAAGACCACTTGGGAGCTCTACCTCATACGTATTATCATTAATTTTCTTCAAAATCTTGCAAGGAATGATTTTCTTATATTTCAATTTATTACAAGTCCTAGAAGGAAACCTCTCCTTTCTGAGATAAACCATCACTAGATCCCTTGCATTAAAAACCTAATACCTTCGAGTAGCATCTATAGAAGCTTTGTATTGCTCATTGTTGTCCTCCAAATTTTTTCTTATATTTTCTTACAACTAGTGGAGATTCTCTGCAAAGGCTTTTCCCTCATCACTAACTCTGTCACCCAAAGGAAGCTGCACCAAATCAAGAACACCCTAAGGGTTATGTCCATAAACAACTTGAAATGGTGACTTACCAGTTGACTTGTTCACTAAGCTATTATAAGAAAATTCTACTTGAGGCAATGCCAAATCCCATTTTTTGGGCTTCTCTCCAACAATACATCGCAACAGATTACCCAAACTATGATTGACAACTTCTGTTTGTCCACCTATTTATGGATGGTAAGCACTACTAAATTGTAATTTTGTTCCCATTTTCTTCCATAACATCTACCAAAAATGACTCAAGAACTTAGTATCCCTGTCAGAGGTGATTATTTTTGGAACCCCATGCAATCTGGCTATTTTAGAAAAGAATAACTCAACCACCCTTGTAGCATCACTAATTTTCTTACAAGTGATGAAATGAACCATTTTTGAGAATCTATCCACAACTAAAAAAATAGAGTCATTACCTCACTGTGTATGTGGCAATCCCAATACAAAATCCATACTCAATTATATCCATG
Organism: Cupressus sempervirens; assembly: GCA_028749045.1. Classification (NCBI taxonomy): domain Eukaryota; kingdom Viridiplantae; phylum Streptophyta; class Pinopsida; order Cupressales; family Cupressaceae; genus Cupressus; species Cupressus sempervirens. Next base: position 728,449,844 of record CM053791.1, on the reverse strand, counting down.
ATCTAATTGGTACTGGCAATGGCATGTGCAATCCAATGTTCTGGGGGTGGCCTTTGGCTACTTGACAAATTCAACACCTCTCCACAAACTTGGTGATATCTCGCATCATCTTTGGCCAATAGTACTTATCTTCCACCAAATCTATTATTTTATCCTTCCCAAAATGCCCAACCATACCACTACTATGAAATTCCTGAATAATATTTTCCCACATTAAGCCTATAGGAACACATAGCTTCTTTGTCTTGAATAAGTAACCATCTTGCATAAGATAATCACCTTGAATAGTATCTGCATGTCAAGGTACTGGATTCTTCAACTGATCAACAACTTCCCAAAAGTCATTATCAAATTCATACAAGTCTTTGATTGCAACAAATCCAACCACCTCTATTTCCATGATATTCATAAGAACAACTTGTTGCTTAAGGAATCTACAACTTGATTTTGTTTCCCTGATTTATGCTTTAGAAAAAAGGTATACCCTTGTAGGAAAGAGACCCACTTTTTATGTCTAGTGTTTAATTTATTTTGTGTGTTCAAGTATTTTAGAGCAATATGGTCTATAAACAACACAAATTCTTTGGGTACTAGATAATGCTTCAAGTTCCTCAAAGCTTGCACAATTGCATAGAATTCTATATCATATGTAGAATACTTCTTCCACACATTGTTTAATTTTTCACTAAAAAATGCAATGGGTTTACCTTCTTGGCTAAGTACAACACTGATGCCCACATGTGAGACATCACAGTCCACTTCAAACACATTGTCAAAATTTGGTAGTGCTAGTAATGGAGCTTCAGTGACCTTCTTCTTTTAGGTATTGGAAACTCTCTTCAGCCTCTTTGGCCCATGAGAACTCTCGACCCTTTGTGCAATCTATCATAGGTGCTACAATGCTACTAAAATTAAAAATGAAATTTCTATAGAAAGTAGCCAACTCATGGAAACTTCTCACCTTAATGGTACTACGTAGACTAGGCCATTCAAGAAAGGCTTGAACTTTCTCTAGATCCATCTTGACACCATCTACAGAAATGACAAATCCTAAAAAAACTGAGCTTTCTTGCATGAACCTACACTTCTTTAAATTAGCATAGATTTTTTCTCTCCTTAATACCCCCAATATTATCCTCAACTATTGCAGATGTTCTTCCCTTCCCTTACTAAAAATTAGTATGTCATCAAAATAAACTACTACAAACTTACCAATGTAGGGACATAACACAGTGTTCATGAGTCTCATAAAAGTACTAGGTGTGTTGGGTAAACCAAAAGGCATAACCTTCCATTCATACAAACCATCCCTAGTCTTGAAAGCTATTTTCCACTTATCCCCCTCTCAGATGTGGATCTGATGGTACCCACTTCATAGATCAATCTTAGAGAAATACTTCACTTTAGCAAGAACATCTAGCATTTCATCCAAAAGTGGGATAGGAAGACAATACCTAATGACTATTTTATTGATGGCTCTACTATCTGTGCACATCCTCCATGTTCCATCTTTCTTTGGAGTTAATAATGTTGGGATAGCATAGGGGCTCACACTTTCTTGTCCTAAGCCCTTTTGTATGAGCTTAGTCACTTGTTTGTCTAGTTCCACATGTTGTGTGGGACTCATTCTATATGTCACTTGATTGGGGAGACTTGATCCTAGAATAAGATCAATATGATGCTAGATATCTCATTTTGGGGAAATTCCATCAAGTAGCTCCTCTAGAATGACATCTGAATATTCTTCCACTACTGTAACTACTTCTAGTGGTATAGTCAAGTCTCCCCTTTTGTACTACAAATGCATGACAAAACTCTATCACTTTCATCTCCTTGAAAAGTTCCTTTTTAGACAACATATTTTCTATTTTTCCATCACGCTTGAGAGGTAATAAGACTACCTTAGATCCATCCTTCCAGACGGTGTAAGTATTATTTTCCCCATTATAAACAACCTTCTAGTCATATTTCCAAGGATGACCCAAGAGGAGATGGCATGCATCCATTGGAATCACATCACACCATAGCTCATCCTTATAGACCTTCCCTATGGAAAATTCAAAAAGGCATCTCTTATTTGCTATGACTTCACTTCCCTTTTTTAACTATGCAACCCGATAAGGATGAGGGTGCTTTTCACACTAGAGATTTAGTTTATCTACCATTTCTTAGAAACCATATTCTCACAACTACCTCCATCAACAATTGCTTGACATACCTTTTCCCCTAAGGTACACCTTGTCTAAAATATGTTGGTCTTGAGCCATGAATCGTCGATGCCCTTCTCCTCTACATCCTCCTTGGCCAGAATAATCATTTTCCTTCTCATCATGAGACTTTCTCCCATATCTGGAGGTGTTTCTTGTTCAGATTCATTGTCAGCCTAGGCTAGGCTCACTCTGGATAGCCTTTCTTGATTTCTATATTTCATGTTGAAATTAGAACACTCAAAAGCCCTGTGGCCTTCTTCTCTACACCTAAAATAAGTAAAAGGCCTTCTCTAGTTTTCCCAACCTCTTCCACTTTGTTTGCCTCGAGCCCACTTAAACCCCCTTCCTCTTTCTTGATTTGGAGGATCTTTCCTAGCATCTATAAAAAAATTTAGAGCCTTGAAAACTCTCTCTCCAACCATTATTAGAACCTCCCCGAAATGGAGTTGATGTATCCCTTTGACCACCTCTATTCCTTTGGTTATATTGCCTATTCTACTTTTCTCACTAGTACAAAAATGACAATATATTACTAAATAAACTACTAAAAATTATAGATATGTGACTGATTTTGATCACATGACCAATGGTAGTTTATTGCCAAACATTTATCTCACAACCAAATTTATGACTAAACTATTTTAATCATTGATTTAGTCATTTATTTTTGCTACTTGGTAGTTTAGTAGTTTATTTGGTAGTTTTGGTAGTTTATTTGGTAGTATATTTGGTAGTATACTTGGTATTTTTTGGGTAGTTTATTTGGTAGTATATTTGGTAATATATTTGGTAGTATATATGGTACTATATTTGGTAGTTTATTTAATCATTAATTTACTCATATTAGGGCACGATGGAATTGAACCACCATCCTCCTACTTATAAAGTAGGTGCTCTTCCATTGAGCTAGTACCCTTTAAAGAATAATCCAAAAATTTGACAAAGTTATCTTCCCAACATTAGATCTACCATGATCATGGTCACTGTAACAATATATACTCTTCTCAAAGAGCACAAATTTTAGTTATTATGATAAACAATAATCTAAATCTTTATCAATAAGAATTCGACAATTTTAAATTCTTTTGTTCAAGCATTTTAAAATTATATTTCATGTTAATTACACTTCTCTGAATTATTGTAATGATAGACTCTTATAAAATATAATTTAGAGCACTTTGGCCACACACAAGTATTGTTTCTTGTGCTAACTTCTCAGAAAAATATACAAATGATTATGCAATTTATGTCAAGAAAATAGACCTTTGCTTTATATAAAAACATCAAACCCCATTAAAAAATCACATCAAACCATCTTTTTTTTTTCTTTTCATAGTCTTTGCAATAATTGACACTAACTTGCATGCATTGTAAAAATAGAGTCACTTGTTGTAATGACGAAATGTAATCACCATAATAATACCAATGTCTAGAGTATGCAAAAGCCACATACGATGGATATATAGAGGACACATTGAACTATGCCAATTCTTGCCATGATTGAAGAGATTATTTTTTGGGATGAAACATTTCTGAGGAAAAAACAAATTACTACCAAAAAAATTGATCCAACATGCTTCAAATCCAAGAATGAAAATGCAACCAAATTTCTTGTCCCTGCAATTCCATTGTTAGACAAGTCCAAACCCATTACAATAGTCGAGATGTGAATGTGTTGAATAACATCTATTGAACCTTTGGCTCAATTAATTTTTTCAAAGACATTGGAACTATATGTGGTAGAATAGAAAATATAATCAAGAAAATAAAATATTAACATCATATTTACACTCTATATGAACCAAATCTTGAATTCTATTCAACATAGTTAGGAGTAAATAGGGTTCATTAAAAAACAAAATGACAAAAAGAGGTACAGGAAATGTAAGATTTTCCAAGACAACATTCAAAACCTTGGTTAAAACATTATTAGCCTAATAAAAATATTAGGGACAATTAAAAAGGTGTTAGCCTGAACATCTTGTATTACCAAATGATAATTATCCCTCCATCCTACCGCAACTAAACAATCTAGAGAAAGAGCAACAATGGGACTAATTCGTTAGAAAACCCATGAATCTTGAGGCATGAAAATTGACAAGAAATATGAATTTCAAAATGAAAGATGATATCTTATTGTTGCAAGTGATGACTTTACCAGCAGTTTCTACAAGAGACAAAGGAACTCTACCATCTCTACTCTGAAAATTCTTGCTAAGAGAATCAATTTTTATTCCACTCTCTATCTCCATTCTCCAAGCAACAAAAAGGAAGAAATATTTTTCTTTTCTTCTAATAGCTTAAACTTAAAATATTTTCTTTACCAATATTCTAAGCCCTTGGACATAAAATGTCTAATCAATATGTTGGACAGAGATAAAGCATAGAAGAAAAAGAAGGATAATAATCCATTGGTATTACTCTTCAGCAATCAAACATCTAGATCGAATCAATCTACATAAGCACTCATTGAAAGAATAGAAATCAACATTCAAGAGGAAAATGACATCAAATTAGATCTATTTAACTTACAACAAAAAATTGAAAACATTTTCATAGCACCACCTCAATAAGAAACTCTTATCATGAACAAAATGGATTGCAAGTCATGTAGCAATGAATAAGAATAAATAAGTCTAAGGAAGAAATCTTAAGTTAACAATCAAGTGACACAAGTTTGAAATAACTTGAATTTGATGTAAGGCTTAGAATTAAGTAGTGCATTTACCAATTTAACTTGTTTCTCTTCTTAATATGGAATTGCATTCTAAAACTGATTTTTAATGACACATTACTCTTCTATAGAATCTACTCAACTTTTTTTATAAAGTTTTGGTACGTACATGAACCCAAAAACAATATCTTAATGCATAGATGAATACTAAATAAATATGCATGGAACTAAAAGAAGATTTAATCTCTCAAATGAGATCTTTTTTCTTCATTTGTATACAAATACTCTTCAAATCATAAGAATTCTAAGTTGATTTTAGTTGATAAGGATGCATGTTAGGTGATCTATGTAGTTGTTGGGAATAATTTAGTCATGAAGGAAACCCTAAAAACATTTGTAGAAATTGGGAAAGGTTTATTCACATAGGCAAACCCATAAATGAGACTAATCAGTCTTGAAAGAAGTGAGGGATTGTTTACTGTTAAAATAGTATATGTTGTACAGATTTAGATATTTCAACATGATACATTTATAGTTTATTCATTTGAACATTATTGTTGGATAACTCTGATATATTTCTTGGTTTATAGTTATTTAAAAATGAGGAACTTTTGTTGACTCTTATATCATTAGATACATGGCCTTCATATCTTATAGAGTCTCTTCTAACATTAAGGAAAAATGAGAGATCACTAGAAACACATGTGGAGCTGAAAAGTTAGTAATCCTTTGAGCTTGATTGAAATGAATTTTTTTGACCACTCTTTATATTGATTTTAACACCACATATGTCTTTTTTTCCATTTGCAACAGTTACAATCTTAACCCCTACAGAGGCTAGAAGAGAAAGACATTCAGTATCTCAGTAAAATTAGTTAAACTATAATTATCCTTATGATGAAAAATTTAAAAGTTATTGGATTTTTGGTTTGACAATTGGCTTGACCCTTGGACCTATAGGATACAAGTGCTAGTTATATTTAATGATGGGAAATCATTTTACCATAATTGCTCAGAATAGGTCTAGTGCTTTCTTGGTTCATATGGAAGCCTAAATGGATCTCATGAATTATTACATGTTTACAAGAGGAAAATAAAGTTGCTATCAACTTATTCATCTTTCCATGTGATAAAGGAAATGTAGGCACTACAACTTATATCAATGTGTTCTCTTCAATTTTCTATGTTATATGGGATCTATAGAAAGATGGTTAGAATGCAAAAGACTTGCCAGATTGTCATGAATTACTTATTGAAGATGCAATTCATGATAAGACCATTACTACTATGCTTCCAACAAGCCCTCTAAGGCTACCATAGAAAAAATATCAGAGCTATGCGAAGATCATTACTTACTTAACACCTCTAGTAGAGGATGTTGGATTGTATAAGCATATGAAATAGCAAAGTGAGATTATATATTCTTTTCAATCACTTAAGGATTGTGGGAAATACACAGAAATAATCAATACTATCATCAATATTGCAAAACAATACAACATTGATGTGGAAATTAACTTGATAGTAATATCACAATTTGACTTTCTATAGAAATTATCTCATACTTATCAATAAAACCTTGCCTAAAGAGAGGGATTTTGTGGTGGGAAAATTTTATAGTAAGATTATGGAAATTTAATCTTGACTATTATCTTGTTATCTTCATAATGACTCAGTCCATAATACATTCATAATGTAGAAAGACAAACAAGGCACGTGGACTATTCCCTCAAATCTTTCATTTAGTCTTGAAACATAAATTCACCTCTCTATTAGCATGCAAAACAAATGATTTCATAGATAATAATTGTTCCTCTTCACCTCCAACATATTTCTACAGTTCTGGCAAGACCATGTGTTTTCCAATCTATGGATTTGTAATTTTGAGGTAGAGTTGTTGGGTTAATAATAAAATGGTTGTAATGGGGTATGAGGGGAAATTGAGTCACTATTCGTCTCAAAATTTGTGTGATAGGGTTGTTGCTTTCCTTGTGCAAGTACAATAGATGATGAATCTACATTACAATCAACCCATTAGAATTTAATTATATTTTAATTTTTCCTTTTATACAATGTGCATAAGCTTGAATTGCACATTTTCTACCCCAAATATTAATACCAAGCTTTCTTGCAAAATGCAATTAGAATTAAATAAGGTGTGCAGGTATTCAGTCTCCAACATAAGAGAACACACTAATATCATTGTGTTGAGGTGAATGCATGCTAATTTTCTTGAAATGCCACATTCCACTCCATGTGCCAGATGTGTGATGTAATGAAATAAAATATAATTGTTAAATGGCTAGAAAAATATCAAGCTCCTAACATTGTAGAGAACATTAATTTAAAACTTGGAAATGCCCACCTTCTCTTGCACTGGGGACAGCCACTGCCTCCTACATATTCTTAGAAGTCAATAAAAGAATAACATATTTCTTTTTCGTTATCTAGCGAGCAACTTTGTATTGCTCTACTTTGAAATTTATAGTAATAAGAATGAAAGTCCATTTTTTATTGGGAGAGGAAATAAATATTAATCAAAGTTTAAGGTTGGTCCCTAGGCAATAGTTCTCTGCTATTGTAGGAACTAATAATAAGAGTAAACATTTTGATCTTTCACCTTTTAGTTATATTAAAATTTTATAATGCCTTCATACCTATAAATAGGATATGACCCTAAAGCTTTCTCATGTTTTCCTATCAGGGTATGATCTATTAAATCTAACATTTAGCGAATTTTAGCTAATATGCATATTAAACCATAGAAACATAACTATGCAAAACAAATCTCCATTATACCTAATTGATCTTATCTAAGGCTTTAGATGAGTCTCACCATTTACATTTGCTAAGAATTATATTTTTAATTAATATTATAAATTAGTGGTTGCATAAATATAGATAGTCAAGTAATTATTGCAAAAGGTGTTCAATAATCACACAGATGCTATAGAAGTTGTTTCATATTGTTAGTGAACAGATTGTCCTTCGAGAAAATGTATGCAATTCTAACCCTGAATGCCCAAATGAAAGGACAAACTAGCACCAAAAGTTGGATAGGTTATCATTGGGTTGATAACCTTTCTCTAAATTTTATCAAGTACAGCTCCCCATATGAAATATTCAATGAATTTAAATCTTCTGCACTTTTACCTGAAAGTATGAAAGGGTCTCTCACAAATTCTTAGATCATGAGGTATAGATTATTTCTAATAACCAAAAGACATTTAACTAATCTATAGGAATGGATAACACCATGAATTTGTAGAAAGGACAGTAACCAAATATCTTGAACTGATGAACCAGGATTCACAAAGTAATACTGATTAATCATGCCTAAACACAAAGTTTCTAAACTGTAATTCAAGATAATACATATACAGATATTAAAATTATGTATGCACAAAGTCATGCAAAAACTAAAATACCCATATCATATCTATCGATTACTATCATTACAATATCTACCTATCTAAAACTCTAACCATTCTACCCTCCCCATTGCAGGAGCATAAAATCTCCTATAAGGAAAAAGCAAAACTCTCAGCCCCAAACTCTCCTGTACTACAGCATCAAAGTCTCCCCTATAGAAAAGAAGTGGAACCCTTTTTTGATTGATGCTTTCACCATTTATAGAATTTGGTGGCAAACTATTTAGTTTCTATAACTAATTCTTAGAAATCTTTTTTGCTTCCCCCTTTCTTTTCCCTTACCCTTTCATACATGCATAAGGTTTAATTTATAATAAAACACTTTATTACAAATCCCTTTAGCATCGTATTGGATTATGATAGACCATAATTTACTTCAGAAAAATTGATCTAATTTTGTCCACCCACATGTTAGTGAATGAATCATTGTTTTTCTTTAGTCATCCCAAATTGACTATAGGCTCCTTGTTGTTGAATACTTTCGGTTCACCCCATACTTGGAGATACCGTGTGACTAAGGATTGTAGCTCTGACTTTGATGTGTCTCAAATTGCAAACTATAAATACATGACTACTACCTTCATACCTTGATACAATTCTACTAATCCACTTGCAATGACCATCCTATTAACATAGCCCAATTGTATTGAAGGTAGCTTATGTTCAAACTATGTAGCTTTGGGATTGAATGTATCACCTGAGGCTCTGGCTTTTGCTCACACCAAGTATTCACCACTCAAGGGTTACTCTGAATTCATAACACCTTCTCTGCAATTCACACTAGTGGATTTATCATTGAATGACATTGACATGGGTGTTTTGATGGCATGAATTTTTTGTGAATTATTCCCTTATCTGTGTTGATGTCATGACTAGGAAACCTTCCTCAGTGGTTTTAGTAATGAAAATCACTGTCTTCATTGTGTTCACATGAAACAGCTTGTAGGTGTACACAGGACTCTGGATGAATCTAAAGATTTTAATCCCAAATCAAAATAGGGATCTCAAGCTCGATATGAGGTTTGATGTGGTTTGAGATTCAATTGGCTCACACCTTTATGCATTTGCATTGCATATATTTCAAAGTCAATATTTTTGTTGAATCAGACATTCAAGTCGTGATCAACTTTCAATTTTTAACATGAGAAATATCTGAGTCTTTCATAGGTGAGATGAATTTAAGAAGAATAACAATCGTAAGGGTTATCCTATGTTTTATTTAAGCCGACGCCATTTTCTCTAAGTGGGCTCTTAACAATTTCCATACAGCTTTATTACTAAGCCCGTGAGCTTTCTTTATCACCACTACTTTCTACTATGCGTTATCAAGTAGTGATTAACCACCACATACATGGCACTCAGGTTTGCAACTTCTAAGTAAGTGTCAGATCTTAAAATCTACATGTGCACTAGTTTCTCATTACTGGTGCTCAGATTTCATTTAGTTAATCAATCATTTTGTAGTGCAATTTATGGTTTCCCTCCATACATCCTATGCATATCACCCAACTGAGAGTGTAATCAAGTCTTCTAATTTTACTCATTGACAATGAGTGACTTTGCACATAGATTTTACCTTTCTGTTGTATATGGTGTCTATTTGCAAATGACTTTGCACATAGATTGACAATGAGTGACTATGCATATCTCCATTGCACATGAATGAGTGTTGGAGTATTGAAGAAACTCAACCATCACAAGCACAGCCAGGCCTATAAAAATATGATTCCATCTTGCATCACTATCACAACATTGATAGCCCATCCAAATTGAAACCTTCACACTGTTAATATTCATATCAAATTCTGAGCATTTGACGATGTGCCACTGTGAACCTTTGAACTCATTGAATTTTCTTTGAAAGAGCCTGTAAGGATTCATAATCAATTGAAATGATGATATTTTATTTTAGCTAAGAATTCACTACAAAATATTGTGCATTAGACTGAAGTAAAGGGGAATTTGGGTTTCTTGTGAGTTCCTGTATTTAGAGTCTTTAAACCTTCTTCGGTGAACAGGGTATAAATATCTACCCCTATGATGGGGACACAACCCAAGCACGGAATGGACACAAAAGAAAAGGGGAAATTATATTAACTGAGAAAATAAGCTAGTACAAATAGTATAGAGAAAATAAACTTCAAAACATGCCCTAAGGGCTTAAAATAGCATAAATCTGGAGATAATTTCTCCTTTCAGTACCTCCTCTCAAACTCCACTTTGAACTGCCTCTTACAATGCCAAAAATCTCCTTAAATAGACCCTAGAGGGTTAAGGACTAGGAGTACATTCTAGAAAGTGCTAGTAGGCACCCACCAACCAAATAGAAGGTTCCGAAAGCTATGGTGGAAGTTACCACAAATCTACAAGAATCCAGAAATGGTAACCAAACTTCTGGGAGGCATAACTTTTGAACTGTAGCTCCGATTGACGAACCGTTTACATTTTTGAAAAGCTCTTGAAGTGCTCTATAGCCCTATGGACAAGATTCACTCGTCCCCCATTTTTTGACCCTTTTTGAGGTCATTTAATGTCCCTAACCTAACTTTTAAGCTTTCTTAGGAGGTCTCTAAAACCCAAAAAATTGTAATAACTTTCAAACCGTGGGGCCTTTTGACCTGATTCTTTTTTTGGAATGCTCTAAATCACAATTACATTCATTTGGCCAATTCAAACCTTCTAGTTTACCAAAATGATGGCCTAATTACATGCTTCTATTTTTTCAAGATTTTCAAACACACTGATAGTGGAACTGTGAGAGTTGGAACCTTTATTTGACCCAAATGGGTATCCAAAAATGAAAACACATGAAACAGAAACTAAGTCTAAGTACATTTTTTTTTGGGTGACACAGGATTGCCCTTATACCTTTGGATGCTCCTACATCAGACACCCAGGGTAGATTGAAAAGTGACCCTGTCACTTTATGAATGGTAGAGGAAATCCCAAATGGGAAACCTCAGCTACTAAAATCCAAGTTGAGTCCTCAATCATTTGTCCTTTCCATTTGACCAAATACTCTTCATACTACATATTTTTGGTACTCCTACCCACACAATGATCTAGAATGTCTTCTATCTCCTCCTTCTTAGAAGTAGGAATTGGACATGGCTCTAACACCTCATCTGCACCATCATCATGATACTCTATTAAATCTGCAATGTTGAAGATGGGAGAAATGTGAATACCATCTGGCAGCTCCACCTCATATGCGTTTCCTGAGTCATGTTTCTTCAAAATTTTGTAGGGGCCAAATTTCTTCATTTTTAGTTTGTTGTAAGTACTGGCTGGAAATATTTCTTTTCGTAAGTGCACCATGACTAGATCCCCTACTTGGAATTCCTTATGTCTTCTCCTTTGATCAGCCCTAGCTTTATACTCTTCATTCATCTTGGTAATGTGTGCCTGAACCTCCTCATGTAGACACTTGATATGTTCAAAAAATTCCTCAGCTTCAGCACTTGTCCTCTCCCCTTGCTCTATCTTCCTCAGCTCTGGTGTAGTCCTTGGGCTACTCCCATATACAATTTGGAATGGTGATTTTCTAGTACTCCTATTTACAGAGTTATTATAAGAAAACTCTTCTTGTGGTAGAATCAAATCCCACCCCTTGGGCTTATCCCCAACTAAACATCTTAGCAAATTGCCCAGACTTCTATTTACCACTTATGTTTGGCCATCAGTTTGTGGGTGATGTGTGGAACTGAATTTTAGGTCTGTTCTCAACTTCTTCCACAATGTCCTCCAGAATACCCCACAAATTTAGTATCTCTATCAGAAACTATACTCCTTGGGAGACCATGTTGTCTCACCACCTCTCTGAAAAACAAGTTTTCAATATGGATAGCATCATGATTTTTGTGGCATGGAATGAAATGTGCCATTTTGGAGAACCTATCAACCACCACGAATATTGAGTCATTACCCCTTTGTGTCCTTGGCAATCCAAGAACAAAATCCATACTTATGTCCTCCTATAGCCTTGATGGAACAGGCAATGGCTGATATAGGCCAGTATTATGACTAAACCCCTTGGCAACTTGACAAACCTAGCAACTTTGTACAAACTTCTTCACATCCTATGAAATTTGAGGCCAAAAATAATGTTCTCTAAGAATGGCAATGGTCTTATCTCAACCAAAATGTTCTAACATCCCTCCACTATGTTTCTTCTTCATCAGATTTTCCCTCATGGAACTTTTTGGAATGCACAATTAACTACCCTTGAACAACATGCCATCCTAAATCAAATAGTCTAACCACTTGGTTCTATCTATAGCAACAGGTTCTTTACAAGCTTTCCATGCTTCAGCAAAATCAGGATCCTTAGGGTACAAATTCTTGAGTTTATCAAACCCAACTACTTCAACTTGCATTACTGTAAGTAACAACTGTCTCCTACTTAGTGCATCTGCAACCCTATTAGATTTTCCACTTCTATGCTTCAACACAAATGTATAGCTCTACAAGAACTCTACCCACTTCATATGCCTCTGATTCAATTTACCTTGGCTATTTAGGTACTGTAATGCCTGATGATCAATATACAAAACAAATTCCTTTGGAAATAAATAATGCCTCCATTTCTTTAAGGCCTGAACTATTGCATAGAACTCTTGATCATAAACAGAATACTTCTTCTTTGCATCATTCAATTTTTCACTAAAATATGCAATAGGCTTACCTTCTTGGCTTAATACAGCCCCAATAGCACTGCCACTAGCATCAAAATCCACCTGGAACACTTTTCTAAAATCTGGAAGTGCTAACACAGGTTGTTCTGTCAACTTCTTCTTCAGCAATTCAAAACTTCTCGTAGCTGTTGTAGTCCATTTGAATTCTTTTCTATCCCCTCTTATTGTATCACTTAGGGGTGCACACATGCCACTAAAATTCTTAATAAACTTCCTGTAAAAACTAACCAGAACATGAAATGATCTTACCTCAGTAGCAGACCTCAGAGTAGGCCATTCCAAGATGGCTTTTACCTTCTTTGGATCCATTTTGAGACCTTCAAGTGATATAACAAACCCCAAATAGACTAACTCCCTTTTTGCAAAGATACACTTCTTTAGATTAATTAACAGTTTCTCTTCCCTTAGCCTTTCAAGGACACTATGAATATGCAGTTAATGTTCTTCCAAAATCTTGCTGAAAATTAAAATATCATCCAAATAGACAATAACAAATTTTCCCAAGAACTTCTTAAGTACCTCATTCATGAGCCACATGAAGGTGCTTGGGGCATTCGTCAATCCAAAGGGCATGACTAACCACTCATAAAGACCCTCCTTTGTCTTGAAGGTTGTTTTCCACTCATCTCCTTCTCAAATTCATATCTGGTGATAACCACTCTTCAGATCTATCTTTGTGAAGTACTGAGCTCCACTCAAGCAGTCCATAAGATCATCCATCCTTGGCAAAGGAAACTGGTACTTGATGGTTATCCTATTTATAGCTCAAGAATCTGTACACATCCTCCACTCTCCATACTTCTTTGGTGCAAGTACTATAGTTACTACACATGGACTCAGGCTCTCTCGAATCAAGCCCTTCCTCAATAGCTCCTGAACCTGTCTATTTAGCTCCTCTATTTTAGTAGGAGTCATCCTGTGAGCAGCCTTGTTAGGCAAACTAGCTCCTGGAATTAGATCTATCTAATGATTGATTTGCCTTATTGGTGGCAATCCATCTGGAACATTATCAGAGATAATATCTCCAAACTCCCCTAGTAAATCTGAAACTTCAATTGGTATTTCACTACTACCTTCTTTATCTTTCCTAGGAATCAAAGCATAGCACATATGCTGATGTTTCATGCCATCTAAAAACTTCCTTCCATCAACAAGACAAATCCTAGTACTGCTACATACCTTTTCATCTTCCTTTTTCATGGGCTTCAATTTGTGGCGAACTCCATCCTTTGTCAGAGAGTATGTGTTTGCATGTCCATCATGTACTGCATGTCTATCAAACTGCCATGGTCTACACAACAATAGATGGCAAACATCCATCGAAATAACATCACAAAGAACTTCATCATTGTAACTCCCAATTTTAAATTTCACTAAACATTGTTCACTTACTAGGACCTTATGATCATCTTTTACCCAACCAATTAGATAGGGCTGGGGATGTTTCTCCCTCTTGAGCTTTAGCTTAGAGACCATCTCTTCTGATACCAAATTATCAGTGCTACCACCATCAATGATCACATCAAAACATTTATCCTCACACTTACATCTGGTACAGAACAAACTCCTTCGTTGTCCTTGTTCAATCTCACCTCTTAGTAGGACTCTTTCATTTACCAAGGTCTCTCCTCTTTCTGCATCCTTTGAATGTGATGATTGTGCATCCTCATCCACATGAGCAACCCTAGCTTGGCCCTCAGTTCTCCTATTTGTCATTCTTTTTCATTGAGGGCATTCAAAGGCATGATGACCTTCTTTATTGCAATGGAAACAGGTACCATAGAAGCCTCCTCTTCCTTGTCCACATCCTCTACCTCTTCCTCTTTGATTTCCAAAGTCTTGATCATGGGAGCAGTTGAAACCCTCATTCCTCTGGTTCCTACTAGTACCCACATCTTCATTTTTCTTTTTGGTTTCATTGCAGCCTCCAGATGATCTATCGCTTCCCCTTCCTCCTTGACTGCGCCCTCTTTGTCTTCCTTCAAACCTTTTATTCAACTTCTCTTCAACACTGGACATTCTTACCAGACTTAATTCCTCCTGGATGCTAGGTCACAACCCACTGATATAATGAGCAACCTTCTCCTTATTTGCTTCTGCATGTCCCGCTCTAATCAAGAGCTGGTAAAATTCCTCTGTATATTATTGGACTGATCTTCCTGCTTGCTTTAACCCATGCATCTTCTTAAACAAATCAAGCTCGTAGTCCACAAGAATGAACTGCTTCTTCAATTTGTCCACCATGCAATCCCATCTCGTGATCTTCTCCTTTCCTCTTCTGTTTCTTTCCAATTGAACCTCTTGCCACTAGATTTTGGCATGGCCTTTCAATTTGGCCTTTGCAAACTTAACCCTATCTGGGTCCCCGATATCATCATACTCAAAGTATTCTTCCAATTCATTGATCCAATCGATCAACTCATCTGGTTTTAGATTTCCTAAAAATACACCCACTTCAATTGTAGGTCTTTTCTCAAACTTAGTAATGGCCCTAAAAAGCCTTTCCTGTACATGATTCAGAACTTTCCCATCAAATTCCTCTTCTGTTCCCATTACTTCTTCTTCATTGTCATCCTCACTATTGTCACCTGCGGCAACATTTGCTCCTCTACAGAGCTCCTCTTGCAATGCCTGTACCTGCCTTTGGAGGGCTCTAACCCCCTCAAGATTAATAGCTCTAGCCCTTCCGCCATGCTCTCTTCATGGAGGCATCTTCTAACTTGAACCCACAACCACATAGTCCTAGTGTAAACTGCCTCACAATCGATGCTCTATCTCCAAACTCAAGAAAACTAGCTCTGATACCACTTGATGGGGACACAACCCAAGCACAGAATGGACACAACAGAAAAGAGGAAATTATATTAACTGAGAAAATAAGCTAGTACAAATAGTACAGAGAAAATAAACTTCAAAACATGCCCTAAGGGATTACAATAGCATAAATCTGGAGATAATTTCTCCTTTTAGTACCTCCTCTCAAACTCCACTCCGAACTGCCTCTTAGAATGCCAAAAATCTCCTTAAATAGACCCTAGAGGGTTAAGGACTAAGAGTACATTCTAGAAAGTGCTAGTAAGCACCCATCGACCAAATAGAAAGTTCTGAAAAATTGCGATGGAAGTTGGCACAAATCTAGAAGAATCCAGAAACGGTAACTAAACTTTTGGGAGGCATAACTTTTGAACTGTAGCTCTGATTGACGAACTGTTTACATTTTTGAAAAGCTCTTGGAGCGCTCTATAGCCCTATGGAGAAGCTTCACTCATCCCCCATTTTTTAACCCTTTTTGAGGTCATTTAATGCCCCTAACCTGACTTTGAAGCATTCTTAGGAGGTCTCCGAAACCCAAAAAATTGCAATAACTTTCAAACTGTGGGGACTTTTGACCTGATTCTTTTTCTGGAATGCTCTAAATCATGATTACACTCATCTAGCCAATTCACACCTTCTAGTTTACCAAAATGATGGCCCAATTACATGCTCCTAATTTTTTGGGATTTTCAAACACACTGATAGTGGAACTGTGAGAGTTGGAACCTTTATTTGACCCAAATGGGTATCCAAAAATGAAAACACGTGAAACAGAAACTAAGTCTAAGTACATTTTTTTTTGGGTGACACAGGATTGCCCTTATACCTCTGGATGCTCCTGCATCACCCTAAATCAAAGTGCTCAATATTTCAACAAAGAAAACTCTTTTTGGTGCAAGCATCATATGATAAATGTTCAAAGTCCAAAAACTTATTGACCCTGAATTTTCAATTGCAAGCTCAAAATCCACATTTTTGAATATTAACTTTTTACCAACTCACACATCATCCTGAACTTGAAATTAAAATGAATGTGATGGTGTTTTATGTAAATCAACTGCATCAATTGAATCAGATGAAACCAATGATATTAGAGTAGAGTCTTTATACTTACCTTTAAACTCAAACTTTGAATTATCAAACCTTTGAACTATCAAATTCATTGAACCCTTCATTTCTGATAACGATTCTCTGAACATGTTTGCTATGTCACTTTAAACTGATGAAACTATAGAGCCATTGAACCAATGAAGTCTGAACCTTTCTAAATTAAAAATCTGTAATTTCGAATTGAGAGTCTAAACTTTGTTTCTATTGAACTTGTGGGATAGCTCAACTGAGCCATTGAACCACTTTGAACTACTTTGAACCAAGGTTCAAAGTGATTTGAAGCTATGAATTAAAAGTTTTAAAACTATGACCACCTTGGGTACTAACAGGGACTCTAACTGCAGGACTAATTTTGATGCAAAATTAGAGAACTCCAGCAATCTCTAGGAAAGAACAGTGCCTTATCCATTGGGAAAATAGAATCAACAAGAGAAGATCGGGAGCTTCTTGTAGAGAGGGTGGAGGGGAGTAGGGAAAAACCAGCAAACAAAACTAACAACCAACACTTAAACTACTAGCAAGCACGAGGCTTGCACATTATTCAGACTACACTACGCACAACAAAAACTTATCTACAATATTCACAAAGGTAGGAAAAGAACCTACCATAATGATCAGAAGAAATAAGAAGTGAATCCATTTACTGATTGAGAGAAATAGGAGCCTTTTCGAAACAGCAAAGTGTACCTCAATGGAATAGCTCCAAACCCTTGTTCGATGATGACTCCTTCAATGCCAAGCTTCAAACTGATAGCATGCATGCATCTGCTAATCCAATATTCTTTTTCAAACACCCACAACTTGTCATAGCACCCTTCTTCACTTAAGAATTGATTTCTCACATGGGTATGATTTGATTCTACCTCAAGCTGAAAAACATGAAATAAACAAGCCTCATCCAAAGATGATGTGCGATCCTAAGAAATATTGTCATGCAAATTCAACTCCTATGCATGGTCATGATTAGTTTGTAGCCATGATTATGCCTTCTTTAGCATAGGCTCAGCCCTCAGATATATATCTCCTTCACCTCTTTCAAGGAACCAGCTGTCAACACATATCTCAACATTTTTCTTACAATCCAAATCAACAACGTTATGCATAGATGGATGAAAAGAAAAGTTTCCAATAGATGCTTCATCCTTAATCTAATTTGAACAAATATTTGTTTCATCATCAAAGAAATCATCCAGCTTGAGTGATGATAGGAATGTGTCTGTGATTTCCTCTTCCTCATAGATGAGGTTTTCACATGATGTTTCAACAAAGTTTTTAACTAGTTGGGGACTAACCCCAACCTTTCCTTCTTCCATCAGAATTTTAGAATTTTTTAATATGGAAGAATTGGACAAGTTTTCATTATTTAATTGTGAAACTTGAGGCTGGAAAAGAGAATTTTCTTTAATAGCAGTATTCTCATCAAACCCCATTGGCATGAAAAGTGGATTAAGGTCACTCTAGAATATTTTACTCTCTTGATCTTCAGATTTTTCTTCACCTTTTGGATCATTGGTGCTAGGATTCTCATTTTCAGCTTAAGTATTCTCGTTCGCCCATCTTACTTCATCATGGTAAAATGAATTTTCAGAGTAAGATAAATTCTTATCAGCATATGTCACCTTACTATCAGCACAAATTCCCAAAGGAGAATATGATATGGCTTCATTATCATATATGACAGATTCTTTAACTTGTTGACTACAATTTTCAAAATGTAAAGAATCATCAATATTCATTCTTTCAGTGTGACTAAACTCCTGAATGCCATTCTGAAAATATTTATCATCTGGACCATTTGAAACTAGATAATGTTTCGTACCTGTGGATTTGGGAGATCTAGTCTCTGGGCTAAAGAAAGATTGCAGTGAATCCTCGTTACCTGAATTTACAAGCCTTTTAGCATTGCTTTGTTCCTCCTCATCATTTTCAAAATGGACGCAGTAGAATCCTAACATCTTGGGAGTAGGATTGTCTTCTTTTAGAATGTGCTTCTTTTTTGTAGCCTTTTCATCAAGGCATTGTCACTGTCCACAATGGTATTCTTTCGTTAGGGGAGTCCTTATAGATTTCATACCACTAAGAATTAAAGCATCATCTAATCTGGTTGCTTCTTTCTGCAAATTTACTAGATTTTGCATTCCAAAGAATTGTAACCAAAACTTGACTTCAACATCCATAGCATCAATAAAGAAGCATACCTAATTTATTTCATTTGGTTGGTTAGCTAGAGGAATTTTACCAACAGTCTAATTAAACCTATCAATGAACTCCCTTACAGATTCATCATCTTTCATCTGAATTTGAAGAAGGTTCACCAATAATTGATGGGAATTAATTGTGGGCTGAAATCTTTCTAGAAATCTCTACTTAAGATCATCCCAAGTTGTAATACATCCATCTTGCAAATGCTGAAACCATTCCACTACTTTTCCCATGAGGCTTTAAACAAATAACCTGATGAATACATCTTCATCCTGCACACCAAGAATCTCGCATGCAACAATAACCGCTTTGATGTGATCTGTCGGATCTTGTGCTTTGTCTCCATCAAACTTGGGAAGATATTCCCATGACATTTTAGGTAAGGCTGAATAACAGGCCAGGGAAAATGGTCCAATCTGAGCCCCCCATGGCTGTATTACAATTGCTGCCATAACACACATTGGAATTCCAACAACAAAGATTCAACAGGTTCAAAATATAGAGTCGCCAATCTCTTGCACATAGAGATAATCAAAAAATTGAGGAAGTCATTGTTAGGCACTTAAATCTTCACTTCTTCCCTAGCAGAGTCACAAAAAATCTATTAGTGAACAGATTGTCCTTCGAGAAAATGTATGCAATTCTGACCCCGAATGCCCAAATGAAAGGACAAACTAGCACCAACAGTTGGACAGGTTATCACTGGGTTGATAACCTTGCTCTGAATTTTATCAAGTACATCTCCCCGTATGAAATATTCAATGAATTAAATCTTTTGCACTTTTACTTGAAAGTAGGAAAGGGTCTCTCACAGATTCTTAGATCGTGAGGTATAGATTATTTCTAATAACCAAAAGACATTTAACTAATCTATAGGAATGGATAACACCGTGAATTTGCAGAAAGGATAGTAACCAAATATATTGAACTGATGAACCAGGATTCACAAAGTAATACTGATTAGTCATGCCTGAACACAAAGTGTCTAAACTATAATTCAAGATAATACATATACAGATATTAAAATTTTGTATGCACAAAGTCATGCAAAAACTAAAATACCCATATCATATCTACCAATTATTGTCATTACAATATCTACCTATCTAAAACTCTAACTATTCTACCCTCCCCTTTGTAGCAGCATAAAATCTCCTGTAAGGGAAAAGAAAAACTCTCAGCCCCAAACTCTCCTATACTGCAGCACCAAAGTCTCCCCTACAAAAAAGAAGTGGAACCCTTTTTTGATTGATGCTTTCACCATTTATAGAATTTGGTTGTAAACTGTTCAGTTTCTATAACTAATTCTTGGAAATCTTTTTCGCTTCCCTCTTTCTTTTCCCTTACCCTTTCATACGTGCATAAGGTTTAATTTATAATAAAACACTTTATTACAAATCCCTTTAGCATCGTATTGGATTATGATAGACCACACTTTTCTTGAGAAAAATTGATCTAATTTTGTCCAGCCACATGTTAGTGAATGAATCATTGTTTTTCTTTAGTCATCCCAAATTGACTGTAGGCTCCTTGCTGCCAGATACTTTTGGTTCACCCTGTACTTGGAGATACCATGTGACCAAGGATTGTAGCTTTGGCTTTGATGTGTCTTGAATTGCAAACTGTAAATACATGACTACTGCCTTCATACCTTGATACAATTCTGCTAATCCACTTGCAATGACCATCCTGTTAACATAGCCCAATTGTATTGAAGGTAGTTTATGTTAAAACTATGTAGCTTTGGGATTGAATGCATCACCTGAGGCTCTGGCTTTTGTTCACACCAAGTATTCACCACTCGGGGGTTACTCTAAATTCATAACACCTTCTCTACAATTCACATTGGTGGATTTATCATTAAATGATGTTGACATGGGTGTTTTGATGGCATGAATTTGTTGTGAATTATTCCCTTATCTGTGTGGATGTCGTGACTAGGAAACCTTCCTCATTGGTTTTAGTGATGAAAATCATTGTCTTCATTGTGTTCACATGAAATAGCTTGTACATGTACACGGGACTCTATATGAATATAAAGATTTTAATCCTGAATCAAAATAGGGATCTCAAGCTTGATATGAGGCTTGATGTGGTCCGAGATTCAATTGGCTCGTAGCTTTATGCATTTGCATTACATATATTTCAAAGTCAATATTTTTGTTGAATCATACATTCAAGCCATGATCAACTTGCAATTTTTAACATGAGAAATATCTGAGTCTTTCACAGGCGAGATGAATTCAAGAAGAATAACAATCATAAGGGTTATCCTATGTTTTATTTAAGCCGACCCCATTTTCCCTAAGTGGGCTCTTAACATTTTCCATATAGCTTTATTACTAAGCCTGTGAGCTTTCTTTATCACCGCTGCTTTCTACTATGCAT
This sequence comes from Cupressus sempervirens, assembly GCA_028749045.1. Taxonomy (NCBI): domain Eukaryota; kingdom Viridiplantae; phylum Streptophyta; class Pinopsida; order Cupressales; family Cupressaceae; genus Cupressus; species Cupressus sempervirens. Next base: position 728,428,321 of record CM053791.1, on the reverse strand, counting down.
TATCAAGCAGTGATTAACCACCACATACATGGCACTCGGGTTTGCAACTTCTAAGTAAGTGTTGGATCTTAAAATCTACATGTGCACTAGTTTCTCACTACTGGTGCTCAGATTTCCTTTAGTTAATCAATCATTTCATAGTGCAATTTATGGTTTCCCTCCATACATCCTATGCATATCACCCAACTAAGAGTGTAATCAAGTCTTCTAATTTTACTCATTGACAATGAGTGACGTTGCACATAGATTTTACCTTTTTGCTATATATGGTGTCTGTTTGCAAATGGCTTGGTATTTATCTCCATTGCACATGAACGTGTGTTGGAGTATTGAAGAAACTCAACCATCACAAGCAAGACTAGGCCTATAAAAATATGATTCCATCTTGTATCACTGTTGCAACATTGATAGCCCATGCAAATTGAAACCTTCACACTGTTAATATTCATATCAAATTCTAAGCATTTGATGATGTGCCACTGTGAACCTTTAAACTCATCGAATTTTCTTTGAAAGAGCTTGCAAGGATTCATAATCAATTGAAATGATGATATTTGGTTTTAGCTAAGAATTCACTGCAAAATATTGTGCATCAGACTGAAGTAAAGGAGAATTCAGGTTTCTTGTGAGTTCCTACATTTGGAGTCTTTAAACCTTCTTCAAAAAATAGGGTATAAATATCTACCCCTAAATCAAAGTGCTCAATATTTCAACAAAGAAAACTCTTTTTGGTACAAGAATCATATGATAAATTTTCAAAGTCCAAAAACTTATTGACCCTAAATTTTCAATTGCAAGCTCAGAATCCACATTTTTGAATATTAACTTTTTACCAACTCGCACATCATCCTAAACTTGAAATTAAAATGAATGTGATGGTGTTTTATGTAAATCAACTGCATCAATTGAATTAGATGAAACCAATGATATCATAGCAGAGTCTCTATGCTTCTCTTTAAACTCAAACTTTGAATTACTGAACCTTTGAACTATCAAATTCATTGAACCCTTCATTTTTGATAACTATTCTCTAAAAATGTTTGCTATGTCACTTTAAACTAATGAAACTATAGAGCCATTGAACCGATGAAGTCTGAACCTTTCTAAATTACAAATCTGCAATTTCGAACTGAGAGTTTGAACTTTGTTTCTATTGAACCTGTGGGACAGCTCAACTGAACCATTGAACCACTTCAAACTACTTTGAATCGAGGTTCAAAGTGATTCGAAGCTATGAATTAGAAGTTTTAAAACTATGACCACCTTGGGTACTAACACATATCAATCACATAGCTTTTGTAGAAGCACTTTGTAATAGTTTGGTAGTTGGTGAAGAATAAGGGTATGTTGCAACAACTCTAATATAATTGCATATATTAATTTTAATAGCCTCATATAGAAGGTGCAAACTAATATTTCAATAGGTTTTCCAATAATAGAATAGGGTTTATTTCAAGGCAAAGTAGTTGTGATAAAAAATTGCTTGTAGCATTTCTTATTTGACAATAGTCAATAAAATTCAAAGTTGGCTTTCTTTCTGTCTAAAAATAGTCAATGTCTTTTTGACTGGATGACATATATGTACTTATGGAAACTGGGACAGAAATTGGGACTTATCTATAAGAGATAAGTCTTTCTTAAGTTTCTCTATTTGCTCCTTCCTATTAGCATCGCATAGAAATAATTCATTGTAAAGATCCATGCTATGCCCAGACATAGTCTCATTCAATTTCTTGAGTGTCTTTTAGCTTTTTGTACCAATGACTGTGGGCTCCAAGTTCATATGTGACAATATCATTCCCACAATATGGGTCAAATTCTAAGTTTTTGATGTAGGAGCATCTTGCATGGAAAAATTAAATTATTAGAAAAAAAAAAAAAAAAAGTTATGGAGGAGAGAGAAAGTGACGAAAATAGAAAGAAAATTTTTTAAAATGAAAAATAGGAAAAAAGGAGAAAAGAGGAATTTCTATTTTCAAGGTGCATGGGTGGCATAAATAGAAAAATAATAAAAATAGTTGTTATTCCATTAATCGAGGTGTGTAGGTGGCATCTTAGAAGTTTGTGGAAAGTTCCTTAAATCATGCATTTAATATTTGTTGTGATCCATAAAGGAAATGTAATTTTCTAATTGGGCCACATGGTGGTGCTTAGTTGTATTTAGGTAGAAATTCTAAAAAGTTGTAGATATTGTAGAAGGTTGTGGATATTCTAGAATGTTGTGGATAAATCATGCATTGGGTGGTAAGTGCCTATTTAAGTAGGGCTTATATTCATTTGTAATCAAGCTCTTCAAGTGAAAGTTCTTGTAGAAGCTCTTCAAGTATAACCTCTTGAAGGATAGACTCTTCTTGTAGAAGCTCTTAGTGAGAAATCTCTCTTATATTGTAAGAATTTGGAGTCCTTTCATTTGGAGAATATTGTAATGAATTTCAAGTATTAATGGATACTTTATGAAGCATTTTTGTCATCTCTCTTGTCTCCATCTTGTTGTATTTTTTGGTTGTGAGTTGGTACGAGTGGTTCAGCCATTCATCAATGGTATCAGAGTATACCTTTGTCAGTGGTAGCAGAGCCATACTTCATCAGTGGTATCAGAGCAGGTTTTCCTGAGTGTGTAGATAGAGCACCGAACATGAGGTAGTTTGCACTAGGACCTTGAGTTGGGTGAAGTTTGTCAAGAAGTTCTTGATTGTGTAGATAGATCACTGACTGTGAGGTAGTTTGCACAAGGTTCTTGTGTTACACTAGATTTGTCTTCTAAAGACTTGATTATGGAGAAGAGAAAGAAGAAGATGACTTTTGTGATTGGATGGATTCTAAGTATTCCTCGACTTGAGAAATTTAGAGCAAGAAATCAACAATCATTGCTAGTTGATTTGCAAAAGCAAGTGAAAGAATTAGAAGCTGAGTTGCAAAAATGAAGAACATGTCACCAGAAAAAGGATGTTGATAATTCCTTGGATGCGGAAAAGATAGAAGATCCAGTGGAGTATCAAACATGTGATAAAAAAGAAGAGAAAGAGGATGAAGATGAATTTATTTGTGAACCAGAAGTTGAAGAAGATGAAAGAGAGGAGGAAGAGCATGAAGATGGCAAGATTTATGAACTTGAAATAGATCAAGATGATTTGAAGATTGTAGCAATGGAGGAAAATTATAGTGCCTTAGTTGGAGATCAAGCAAGTAGAGTAGTTACATGCATTATTGACAACATGAAAGAGGCAAGTGAAGATGAAGATGTCAAACAGGTAAAATTTTATGAATCATGGGATGTTGTCTTTGAGATGAATTTGAAATATATTGATAATGGTTTGCATGAGAATCTTGTTAGTGATCTGTGGCATGCAAAGAAAGATTGGTATGGTGTTGCTAGGTTTATTACAGGTGTGATTAATTCAACAAGATTGAAGGAGGATGAGATTTATACTTGGACAAAGTTCATTGCAAAGGAGAAATTTCAGCAGCAAACAATTGTTCCTGCCAGGTGTTGGAAAAGAAGAAAGAAGGAAATATATTAGCACCAGATACTTGTTCCAGCTATGTGTTAGAGGAAGAGAATATATATATATATATATATATATATATATATATATATATGTCAACAGTGGCTACTTCATTTTGTGAATCCATATTCAAAAAAAATTTCCTACCATGGGAGTCAGATGCAGGAGCATCATGCATCAGGAAAAAAAAAAAAAGGTGAAAGCTTGTTTGTGGTCAAGATGAAGATGGTTCTATATCTTTCTTTTGGCGTCAAAGTGTGGGACACACTTTTCTATCTACCAAGGGAGTCTGATGTAGGAGCATCTTGCATGAGAAAATTAAATTATTAGAAAAATATAAAAAATTTTAAAAAAATTGTGGAGGAGAGAGAAAGTGAGGAAACTAGAAAGAAAATTTTTTTAAAATGAAAAATAGGAAAAAAGTAGAAAAGAGGAATTTCTATTTTCAAGGTGCATGGGTGGCATAAATAGAAAAATAATTAAAATAGTTGTTATTCCATTAATCGAGGTGAGTAGGTGGCATCTTAGAAGTTTGTGGAAAGTTCCTTAAATCATGCATTTAATATTTGTTGTGATCCATAAAGGAAATGTAATTTTCTAATTGGGCCACATGGTGGTGCTTAGTTGTATTTAGTTGGAAATTCTAGAAGGTTGTAGATATTGTAGAAGGTTGTGGATATTCTAGAATGTTGTGGATAAATCATGCATTGGGTGGTAAGTGCCTATTTAAGGAAGGCTTATGTTCATTTGTAATCAAGCTCTTCAAGTGAAAGTTCTTGTAGAAGCTCTTCGAGTATAACCTCTTGAAGGATAGGCTCTTCTTGTAGAAGCTCTTAGTGAGAAATCTCTCTTATATTGTAAGAATTTGGAGTCCTTTCATTTGGAGAATATTGTAACAAATTTCAAGTATTAATGGATACTTTATGAAGCATTTTTGTTATCTCTCTTGTCTCCATCTTGTTGTATTTTTTGGTTGTGAGTTGGTACAGGTGGTGTGGCCCTTCATCAGTGGTATCAGAGCATACCTTTGTCAGTGGTAACAGAGTAGGTTTCAGAAACATAATGGTCATGTTCTAAGCATGAAATCTCCACCATTTTACATCCATCATATTCAACTATTGAGAGAAAATCATTACACCTTTGTGCATAGTTCCTCTCTTTGCTAACATGGACTTTATCTTAGACAAAGGGAAGACCCGCCCAACTATCTTTCCCACTCTTTGGTCCAAATATTGGATGAGTGTATAGGATTCTATTTCTTAGACAAAACCTTTGAAAATAGATTTCTTGGGAACCTCTACAAAGAAGGTATTAGAAGTGTTAAAGTCCTAGAATGTAAGAGAATGTAGAGTGGATTCTATCACCAGAATGGTCATGCATATCAATATAACATCCAAGTGCTCTTTGTAGACCTCTTAAGGATCCATAAAAAAATTGACTCCCAAAGCCTGATAAACATCATAGAAGCCCAAGCGTGAAGTAGCAATAAGGGAATGGCCCTGCCTGCTCATTCTCTTGGCCAGATATTGCCCAAATTTCCCAAATGATACAAGTTCAATCTTCAAAATAGAGGGGTTTAGTGGTATCGTTGGCCATAGACTTCATTACAAAGAACCTTGCAAAATCAAAGTGGTGGACAAAATTTGAAGAAAGGAGGATTTTCCATGTGTTTAAGCTAGACCAAAAAATTTAGTGCTTTTTGAATTGGGATCTTGAGACAAAATACACCATGAAAGTTTTAAATCCCTCCATAGACTTGGTAACTAGATAAGCTCAAACCTCATAGTAAACCAGAGCTAACAAGGCACCTTATCAAATGTCTAGCACCAAGAAGAATTGCTATGATTTAGGGTTTTGAACTAGAGCAAAGCTTGGGTATTTTTCTATGATCGTAAACAATAGAACAAAATCATATCGGTTATAATTCAATTTGAGAAATAAGTAACACATATGAAGCAACAAAAATTAGAAAATCTAGCAGGGAGAAACAAATCTTACCTTAACACTAAAAATTTCCAATTTGATACTATAGGTTTACTGGACACTGCCTCCAGTGTTACAAAAGGATCTATGTCATATATTCTTAGAGAAGCCTAGAGAAGAAAATAGGGTTTGAATGTGAAAATAGGTTACCTGGAAATATACAGAGTAGGTTGGGGGAGGTGATGACATTGAACTACACCCGCTTCCAATTTTTACTATTTTTTTCCAAGAAGAAATGGATATAGCAATTTTGATACAGTTATGTTTTTAGATAATTGAGTTATTCTTAGATTTTAATATAATAGAATATAATGAAAAGTAAATGATCAAATATTATTGAATAGTATAATATATAAAATAGTAGATAAAGAGTTCCAAAAAAAATTAAATATATTTTAATAAACTACAAATCATCTTTAAAAAAATAAAATAAATTATTTATCATATAATTCATTTTTGCATGACTTAGATTTTTTTCATCTATTATCTTGAAAGATTATAATATTTAATAATAATAATAATTGATTATTTGTCATTATATTTGATTATATTAAAATCTAAAAATAACTTAATTATATTTAAAAATAATTTAATAATATTATGACTATTGCAACACGTTACTTGAGTGATTGCAGCATAAAACAAAAGAATTTTAGGACTTGTGAAGTAAATGATTAGGCATTACTTATGTGCCTCTAATTGGTTGCTAATAAAGAGAGCCATCAGTGCTATATATTAACACAATTTTATATATTTTATCGTGTTTGGAAAGTAGTGAAATGAGATTAAGTCATACTAATGAAATGAAATATTTTTAATTTTAGTAACAATTACTTAAGAGATAAAGTCCAAGTAGACCAGCTATGAAAGTTGGAGGAATATTCTTTATTTTGTATAGTTTTAAATGATTGGTCATACGTAAAAGAGTGGTCAATAAATTTTGTAGTGAATGTAAATCTCTCTCTTAGGCGCGCACACACACAAATAGCTAACTACAAAATTAAGATAATTGGTTATCATTTTCAAAATGAATCAAAGGAAAAGTTATTGTTGATTGATTGTTAAAGAATATGATATTCTATCATTGTCATACAATCTTAATAATACTAATTAATAGAACTCAAATCATTCAAATATTTTAATCAAATGAAATAACGTAAACTATTAAACTCATATTTACAATTAATATGTGCATATAACAGATACCTAAATATTTAAATTATAAGTTATAACTCTGGAATATGCAACCCAATTAAAGAAAATACACTTTCCCTCTAAAAAGTAAAAATTCTACTTTAGTAAGTGGTTATTGTGATAACATGTATCTCATTGATGTGGGTCACTCCAAAAAGTGTTAGGTTTGAATAGTTCAATGGTCCAAAATGTTTTTCTTGTTACTTTAATATAGTGATGCATATTTTTCCATTCTATAAAGATAAGTTGATTATATACTCTGACCTTTTTAATTCTAAATTGTGTGTGTGTGTGCGCGCGCGCATGCACGCGCACATGCGTGTGTGTGTGTGTGTGTGTGCATGCGTGTGTGTATGTGTGCGTGTGTGTGTTTTGTGCCTAAAATAGTTTGTGATGTAGGAGAATCGTGGGTGAAGAGAAATCTTGCATCACCCAAAAATATATGTTTATTGAATAAGCGTTGTTTGAGTGTAGAGTTGTTGTTTGTAAAGCCTTGTTGCTTTACTTAGTTACTCATACGACCTCAAAAATCCTAATTTCAAAGGTGGATGTTCATCTTGGATATATCAGCCTTCCAGTTGAGGCCCAATGTCGTATCATGAGTATTTTTGAAGTTATTACATATTTTTGGTGTACAATTTCTATATAAAAACTTTAGGCTTAGTTTTGAAGGCCTTAGAGGCCCCAGATGAGCTCTAAAATGGGGTTAACTAGAGCTTGCGTAAGCTTGGCCTTGTAGATCAAAAGATGAGGATTTTGGAATGGGGTTATGATAGTCAATTGGGCCAATAGTTTGCAAGTTATGGCATTCTAAAGTTAAGGCAACCAAAATTTCCAAAATAATTGTCATAATTGATTTTAGCCAACTGTATATGTAATTTTAAGGTTAGTTAGTCTCAAGTGTTAGGGTTTGATGTCTAGAAACTTTCAGGGATGTGTAAAAATGCCTATATGAGAAAGGCTCATATATTATCTAAGACAACATTGGGTGATAGTTTGCAGCTTTGACTTGTAGATTATTGTAAGGCACCCACATGGGTTTGTATATTGTATTTCAAATTTTTGTAATTTTGCATTTGCGACAATAATAAGAAGCCCATATCTTATTCTTGCAAATTGTTCTTGTTTATTTATTTTTGTTATGTGTTTGTGGTATTAAGGGGAGCACCCTTATTGGTTTATGTGTATATATATATTAGATTATTTTAAATAAATTTTCTTAATATTTTAGGCAATTTTTTTAAATTTATATATTACATATATTACTTAAAATATTAATAAAATAATACATAATTAAATTTATTCTAAAATATTTGTATTAGTATATATAACATATAATAAAATAATTAGAGGTTGTTCACAAAAAATATTTAATGAAACACAATAAAATTGAATGTCTTGAGCCATCATGAGAGAGTTGAGCAAGAAGAATCACAAGATAAAAAATTGTTTTAGTGATAGAACATTTTTAATTTATTACAAAATGTTAAGAAAAACTCAACTCAAATTAGAAAAATTCAAGAATATGAATATGTATGAACTTGAAAACAAGTCGGTGGCATGCCACAACTAAGGTTTGTGGATCAAAGATGGAGAACTTTAAAATCGTGTGTTCCCTCTAACTGATCATCTTAAGAAAAGGCCTATTATAAAGATAGTTATTACATTATGCTAATATGATTAATAGAAATTATTTATTGAGATAGTAAAATACTTAACTAATAATTAATCATTTTAATATTCAAAGAGAGACTTGGAGTTTTCTTTTGAGTGCATGGAGGGTTGTTTTCAACAAGTTTGAGTGGAGACTGGGGTGATTTTGAATTTATTTCTAGGTCAATATTAGTTGAGAGGATATAAGAGGAAGTTAACTAAGAATGATGTATTGATAGGACAATAACTCCATTGGTGAGTAGTAAAAGTTATAAAAATGATTAAAGAATGTATTAATATAATAAAACAAATCATCAATCATTCATTTAATAATTTTTTTGGGTGACTAATTATTAGTGAACAATTATCTAGTCATTTATTTGATCATTTATTTAATCACTTATCTCTTTTCATCCTTTTGATTTTACCCAGTGACCAAATTAGTCATTTATTTAGTCACTTATACTTATAAATTACAAAATATTACAAGAATTTGATCACTCTTAGTCATGTGACTAAAAATTTTAGTCTTGTGATTAAATATTTTAGTCACGTAGTCATTTATTTGCCAAAATTCTACTAGTGTCTTCAGCCTTTAGAGCTAATTGGTAGGCTTCCTCCATACTATTAACATGATACATGCTCAATTCATCTTGAATAGATAATTTCAAGCCATTAACATATCTAGTATCCATCTACTCATTACTTTCTTGATGCTCTATGCACATGGATAGCTTGTAGAACTCATTTGTATAGTCTTGCACTGAAGACAAGTTTTGCTTTAAATTTTGGAATCTGCAAAAGATGGTTTGTGAATAATCCATGGGTAAGAATTTTCCTCTCAACTTTTTCTCCATCTTGATCCATGTCTTAATCTTCTCCTTGTTATTTCTAACTTGTTACTTGTGGAGGTGATTCCACCATATCATTGCATGCCCTTTTAGCTTTATGCATGCAAACTTCATCTTCTTTTCTTCTATCATGGGCTTCCATTCAAAAAAAATTCCCATCTCATTCAACTAGTCTATTAGTTCTTCTAGCTTAAGACTACTAGCATAGTCTAAAACATCAATTTTTATTTCTTCACTCCTTCCTTCTAAAGCTCTAAGAACTCTATCTTTGTAGTTCATTTTCCCCAGTCTCTCATCTTCATTTTCTCCCTCTTCATTAGATTCATTTCCTCTTTGTATTTCTTGATTATCTGGCTGCTCATTGAGTCGTTCAATCTCCCTTTGCATATCTAGTATCAATCTTTACATTAGTATGATGCCTCCTCTTCCTCTTCCTCTTCCTCTTCCTCCTAGCCATCTTACTACTCTAATACCAAATGATGTAACCCCAATATCATTAAAGAAATTCAAAATTTGACACAAAGAAATTGTTTCAGAATAATATCAATTCTTCATTAACATTCTGCAACTCTACTCTACCACTACAATCAAAATAAACACCTACTTATTACAATTCTAAAAAGCACCATATTTGGTAGATTTTTAAGAAAATGAAAATTTCCATTTTTGGTAATTTTTAAAACTCATCCTATGGATCCTAATTTTTTTGAGGAAAGCCCCCAACTAAGGCAAGACAAATTGCCAAAATCAAAGATATGATTTTGGATTTATTACAAAAATAGAATTCTAAAAAAATGGAAAAACCACTAATAGCTAATTTCAGAGGTCAAGATGAGTTTAGGCTCCCAAAAAAATGTCAAAATGGCTACCTATCGAGTCAAGCTTGATCAGTAATCCAAATAACTCTTTCTACTACAACTACCTATAAAATTTCAGCTAAAACCCACATCTGAGTCAAAAGTTATGAACCCTAGAAGTAAATCTTGACCAAAACCCACATCTGAGTCAATAGCCTTGACCCTTGGATGCCCTTGCATCATTATGTGATTGTGATATTATAATGTTTAATCTCAATCTTTTTAAACCCAACCATGGTAATGTGATTAAGTATTCTCTATGATGGGATGTATATATTGTTTGTTATTGTTTTCCACTTTCCTTGTGTGAAGTTGAGGTGTATGTTTATGAGATACCTAACTTAACCATTTTTGAGTCTCAATCATTTATACTTGAGTTACTTTCTAGTTTCCTTGATGGGATTGAATTTTTTTCTTTGATCTTGGTGATGTCATGTTGTAACATGTTTGACTTAACCATTATGATTCATTGATCAGTATTATTGGGATACTTTCTGGTTGCTCATTGAGAACTAATGGATATTGTGATTTATCTTGGGATGCTTTCCAGTAGCTCATAGAGAACTAATGCAATTATTTTGAATTATCTTTTGATGCATTCTAGTCACTTGTGTATGACTGAGGTGATCTTTATATGATTATTGATTTGTGCTTTTATTGAGCTTAGGGTAGGTTGCCTATATGTAGTGTTGGGAAGTGGCTTGCAATGGAGGTTGGGGCCCTAAGTGGTTCCTAGGGTAACTCATTGAAAGTTGTTTAATAAGTGAAAATATTACACTAAATAGGATTAAAATAAACCTAATAATAGTCTTGTATGTTCTCGCTGATGCCTCAAGTGCTAGTACAGACTAGGATGGGAGTAGAGAGAATGCTTGGTTGCAACCTTGCATTCTATAGTATGCCTTGTCAGTACAAGAGGATACTAGTGGCTACATAGGAATCACTAAGGACCCAAAGGTCTTAAGTGGTTGCTTGAGCAACTCCAAGTGTGATTCATGTGATGACACTTGCCCACTTATATAGTAGATTTCCCATGTGTCTTTGTGTGCCTCTGGGTCTAGATGTCGATCTATTTTGAAACCTTTGAGTTAGTATACTTTAAGGATTTCCTAGACTTAGAGAAAAAAAAAATTATGTAATTTGATATCCTATTTGAAACTTGAGACTATCTCCTTAGCATGGTAGGAGTGGGCCATTTAGGTTCCATGCGATTGGGTGGTAGTGTTTTTTTTCACTCTTACCATTGAGATCCATCCATTGATACTATGGCTGGAGCTTCCTTGTCTGCATTTCCTTTCATTCTATCTATGTATCATTATGATTGATGGTTATATTTTATGATAGATGTTTATATCTTTTATGCTAGATGCTTTTATTTATTTTTTTGTACTTGTATCATGGATCTAAGGAGGTTGATGTAATTCTATTTTATATATGTATATTCTTTTAGCCTTCCATACCCTATGACATATACATTGGATGATTGAGCATTTCAAATTTCATTTGCTAAGAGGAATTTAGAAAAAATATATATTATTTAAATGGACTTTTAACTTTTAATTATTCTTTCATGTGGATGTGGTATTTGTTAGACTTAGTATTAATTAAATTTAAATGTGATTAAACATCTTGAAATTTTTAAGAAATGTAACCTGTTATGTATGCTTATAGTTAATCCTATGTTATTGCTTTCACTACTATGTATTTGATGTGTATGATTTATATTTCTTGTCTAAAAAAAAATGTTTGGCAAACTTAGTAAAACTTTAAGTTAATTCTTTTGGATCCCTTGGTTGAGCGTTACATTAGGAAAACCCCTACGGGCGATTGCCCCTTGACCTCATCTCGGGGATGCTGCCCCCATACACCTATAAAAATAATCTAGAGGGAAACTATAATGAATAAACCTTTGAGTCTAATTAGGCTTTACATCACAAAAATCTCCCACTTGGAGACTAATCAGACTCACAATAATAACCTCCCACTTGGAGACAAATCATAGCACCACTAAACCTATAGCTCTCACTAGAATATATCAAACCACCCTAGACACTACTGTGCATTTATTCTATTTAGTCTAAAAGATCAACCAAAGCTAAAGAGGATTTCAACTTCTCTTTTATTACTACCTTAGTAAACATATCTGCTAGATCATCATTTGTATGTATCTTGTGTAGCTTTAACTATCCATCATCCAAAATTGACCGAATGAAATAGTATCACAAATTTGAATATAGAGTTCAATTCTTTGCAAGATGAGTAGCACTTTGGCTATCTATAAACATATAATTATCCCTCTATGGGTATCGCAACTCTTCTATGAAGAACTAATAACCATATCATCTCATTGGCTGCCTCTATAGTAGCAGCATACTCTGCATCTATAGTGGATAAAAAATTAACCTTATGCAACCTAGAAACCTAGCTCGTTGTTGACCCACCAACAATAAATACATAACCTATAGTATTCCACCTAGTATTGATAAGCCCTGCCTCAACAATTCTCTATAAATTAGTAGAGAAGCCCCCAAAGTGTAAATACTTACTAGATGCTCCTCTCAAATATCTAATAATCCATTTAACTGCATTCAATGCTTAATTCTTGGATTACTCATATACTTGCTAATGACTCCCATTGCATGTGCATTATCTGGCCTTGTACATACCATAGCATACATCAAGCTTCCTACAATTGAAGCATAAGGTACCTTAGAAATCTTATCATCCTCTTCTTGTGTCTTTGGAAACATCTCCTTAGTCAAATTTAAATGACCAGGTAAAGCTATACTGACAACTTTAGCATTCTCCATAGAGAAGTTGCAACAGCTTCTCAATATAATTAGCCTGAGATAAAGTCAATTTCTTGTTCTTCCTATCTCTACAAATATTCATACAAAGGATTTTTTTTACTACCCCCAAATTCTTCATAGCAAATGCATGTTCTAACTAGAATTGTAGCCCCTTAATCTAATTCATGTTAGACCCAACTACAACCATATCATCAACATTTAAACATAAAATAATTTACTTGTCATCACCCAACCTCTTAAAATAAACAGAATGATCTAAGTGAAACCTACTATATCCATGCTCATGCATAAATGTATCAAATTTCAAATACCATAATCGAGGTGCTTGCTTCAAGCCATATAAACTTTTCTTTAATTTGCACACTAAATTCTCCTTACTTTGGCCTCAAATATCTATGGTTGTGCCATATATATCCCTTCATCCAAATCACTATGAAAGAAGGTTGTTTTAATATCAAGCTACTCCAAATGTAAATATTCAGTACCCACAATACTTAAAATAGTTTGAATAGAAGTCATTTTAACAATAGAAAAAAATATCTCATCAAAATCAATGCCTTTTTCTTGTACAAATCCTTTTACCACTAACCTAGATTTAAATCTAATCTTAGATCCATCCTCTTCTTTCAACCTATAAAGCCACTTATTTTGTAAAGCCCTTTTACTTGCAAGAAACTTACATAAATCCCAAGTCTTATTTTTAAACAAAGAGTCCATTTCATATTTCATTGCAGACTCCAACTGAATATTAGTATCCACCTACATAGCTTCATCATAACATTCAGGTTCACCAGCATTAATAAGTAAAATAGAATAAAGGGAAGGAGAAAATATTTCTAGAGGTCTACTTATCCTTATTGACCATCTAATATTCATTGGGATGTGTGGTATTTATTTTTGTGGTTGTTGCAAATCATGAGGAATTATTAGAACATCAGACTTTGGAGTATCATCCAGGACTACATAATCATCTTCTTTCTTCTCATGTTGCTACAACAGATCTTTGTAAAAAAATTCTTTGAATATGACATCCATGCTTCGTATTATTTTATGATTTTTAAAATCCCAAAGCTTATAACCAAATTCATTAATATCTTATCCAAAGAATACACATTTCTTTGACTTAGCTTCTAGCTTGGTTCTATTTTCAAAATCTATATGAGCAAATTCTTCACAATCAAAAGTTTTGAGAAAAGAATAACTCACCTTCTTACCAGTCCATGCTTCCTCTAGAATACCATAGCTCAAAGTAATAGAGGGACCTCTATTAATCAAATATATATATTAGTATTGATAGCCTCTACCCACATGTTTAAGGGCAACCTTGCATGCAACCTCATGCTTCTTGCATGCTCCATTATAGTCATGTTCATGTGTTTAGCCACTCCATTTTCCTGTATAGTCCTTGAAATGGGTTTCTATCTATGAATACTATTAGTGGAGCAATAATCATCAAATTCATGATTGCAATACTCACCACCATTATTAGATTTGAGATATTTTAATTTCCTTCTAGTCTCACTATCAACCAAGCATTTCCATTTTTAAAAGTTTGAAATACATAAAATTTCTATCTAAGGAAATAAACCCATACTTTTCTAGTTACATCATCAATAAATGCAACATAATAATGAGAGCCACCAAGGGAAGATATCTGATCTGGTCACCATATATTTGTATGCACAAGATCTAATTTCTCACTTTTATTCTCCTTCCCAATCTTCACAAAGCTCACTTTATTTTGTTTTCTATACACCCAAATTTCACAAAAATCCATATTGACACATTTCAAGCTTGGTAAAACTTTCTTTGAATGAAGTACTTTTATACCTTTTTCACTCATGTGCCCAAGTCTCTTGTGCCATAGTGCTATATCAAAATCTATAGCAACTATTTGTTCTCCCTACTCAACTATAGTAATTGTTCTTGAACATTCACTTTCCTATGAAACAATCAAAGTAGAAGAAAAAATATGACCTGTACAAAGATATAAAGTGACTATTTTCATACATTTTTCTACTACAAGGGAACCTTTTGAAACCTTCCAATTTTTATCATTAAAATTAATTACACAACCCTCATCACTAAGTTTCCCTACTAAAATTAAATTCTTGCTCATCCTTGGAACATGTCTTACCTCATGTAGTATCCTATAATTCTCATTCTACAACTTAATCTTAACTTTTACTTTTCCAACAATTTGACAGGTGTCATTATCCCCCAAATAAACAAGCCCAAAATCCCCTAGACATAATCATTAAAATTAACCTCTATGATGTGTAGCATGAAATTAAGCACCAGAACCTAAAACCCATGAATCATCAATACTTTCTAAAGATAGAAGCAAAGCATCCTCTTTAAATTTTTTACTTACCACATTCACCTCTTTGTTCCCTTCTAGTTTATCTCCTTCATTTTTCTTTCGAGTCTGGTAATCTTTCTCTTTATGCCCTATTTTACTAGAGTACTAACAATATGTTAGTCCTCTGGATTGAGACCTCTTCCCCTTTGACTTTCCTCTTGATTTTCTATGATTTCTAGAATTATTTCCTCTCTTGGTCATTCTATCTTTTCTTTATGCATTCAAATCACTTCTTGATGTAGATTCACCTAAGGATTTCCTAAGAGTTTCCTCTCTCAAAATAACACCAATCACATAATCATATTTTAGGGTATTAGATCTAGAAAGAGAATTACTCATAGTCATTACCAACTCATTCTAGATTTTAGGCAAAGAACACAAAATCAAGAGAGCCCTAATTTCTTCATCAAAATTAATACCCACAGAAGACAACTGACTAGTAACAATATTAAACTCATCTAAATGATCTACAATAGATCCATCTTCTATCATTTTCATACTAAATAAACACTTCATGAGAAATACCTTATTTGAAGCAGAGGGATTTTCATATAATTTCTCTAGGTTTTCCATCAACTCTTCCATTGTCTTCACTTTTATAATGTTAAATGTCACTCATGGTGCAAACCATAATCGAATGGCTCCAAGTGTCTTTCTATCTAAAATCTTCCATTCCTCATTTTTCATAGTTCCCTAGATTTTATTTTTTCCTTCCAATGGCTTCCATAAATCCTTCTGATAGAGATAGTCCTCTATTTTCATCTTCCATAACTAAAAGTTCTACCCATTAAACTTTGGAACCCTCAGCTTATTCTTGTCTACCATTTCTCCCACTTAATTGTGAGACTCCCACTTAACTATGAGACCCTCCTATAGAGGATCACTAAAAAATGATGATGGTCTCGCTAAAAAAATTAAAAATAAAATAAATAAATAAAATGACTATCGTCTGGCTTTGATACCACTTTTTAGGGTTAATCTTAGATAGAAATGATAGTTATACGCAAAGATAACCAATATAAGAAAATAATAGATTGCACAAAAGAGAAAACAAGACACCAAGATTTAACGTGGTTCGCCTAATCCTTGGGCTATTTCAACCAAAAAAAATTCCAATATTATTATTATCTCATGATTACAATCAATAATTCCTTATATTTCAATACTGCCACAAGAACCAATATTTTCAACACACATTATGAAAATCCCTAACCCTAATCCTTTTTATACAAGCTTTTTGTCACTTACAAAATTAGGGCTAGAATAATAAAAAAATAGTAGCTGATGTCTTTTACAATATAAGGTCATTTTTGGCTTTAGGGGGCTGCCCCCAAAATCCCCCACAAGTGTGTTGCCCCTTGACCCCATCTTGGGGGTGCTGCCCCCAAACTCTCATAGAAATAATCTAGAGGGAAACTACACCAAATAAACCTCTTATTCAAATTAGGCTCCATATCACAACACAATTCTCCAAGGGGTTCTACTTAATTTGCACATAAAAATGTTATCATGGCCTTTTAGGTTCTCCAGGCCCTCTTTACTAGTTGAGGAGGAAATAATGTCGAGGGAGGCATTGGTGGTATTAGAGTGCTCCTTGTTGATAGTGGAAGGTAGGGTGATAGTAGCAGAGACATGTGTAGAGTCAGGGGAGGGGTCCTTAATAGTATTGTCTTCCTTAAAGTCCTAGGTACCATCAAGGGTATCATCCCATTTCTCAACATCTTTATTTGTCTCATCTTTCCCCTTATCCATACAATCCCCCAAATTCTTGTTAGTCCTCATAGTTGGTATCCTCCTCCTCCTCTTCTTGAGAGTGACTGGCCATTTGTTTGTATCGACCCTAGGTCTTAGTAACTCTTCTTGACCTTCTTCTACTCCCACAAATTTCCTCATCTGAGTCACCAATTTCAACCTCCACCCTCTTGTCCATTTTAACTCTTTTATTAGGCTCTGACTCAATGGTCAAAAAAAAAAATTTCTTCTCTTAGCAGGTGTTTGGCTAGGAGAGGGCTGAGGAGTGGGGCCTTGGATACCACTAGTAAATTCCAAACATGCGGGGGCCTAGAGGGGAGGGAAGAGGGCCAAGTGAAATTGGAAGAGGTGGAACATGAACCCTTGGTGGAGAATGGTGAAATTGGCCCCTTTTTTCCTCTTTTCTCTAACCTCAATGATAGTGTCCTCAAGGGTATGTAATAGGAAGAAAGGATTACTAGCAAATTCCCTATTGTGAAAATGGTTAAGTAGAGGGAAATTATTAAAGTAATACACATAGTGTCTACCCTCTAGTGTCAAATACTTCATTATCATCAAATAGACATCATCCTAGGGCTTCAAAAGTTTTTCTCTCTTAAATCCTCCCTTGTACCAGTTAGGAGCCTCATTCTCTCTAAAGAAACTGGATAGGCTCATGTCATCCACCACCTTCATGATTTTCTACCATTTTCTACCCTTCATCTCTAAACCTATTTCCATAGTAATAGATTCTTTGTTCAACTAAAAATAAATTTCATTAATGGTTACCCACCTATCCTTCCAAGTTGTGACAAACTGTTGCAAACAATTTTCATCATACCACACCATGGCCTACATGTAGGGGACAAACCCTCCTTTTTAAAGCATAATCCAAGTGGCCTACCTCTTTGAAAGTCCTCCAACAGCTTTCTCCTGAACCAAATCTCCTTCTTGAATCACAATAATTCTCATTTGTACCTAGAAAATTGCCAAGGTAGGCCTAAACATAGAATAGCTGGTGGATAAAAGCTTTCATTTTTTGTTCTTCACAAGCCTATGGATACAATGTATAGGCTAGTTAGTGGTGTCCTTATGGGGAGAGTGAGGATTCTACATTTAATACTATAATGATTTGGTCTTGGTATTAATGTGATCTTTCCCCTTAATCATGACATAACACCACTCAATAATGGTATTAATTTTAAAGCACATATTGTTTATTAATTCACCTTTTTCATGCCTTTTCATGATGTAAACAGTATTATTTCCCTTTGTGAGATATCTTATCACCATTATGGCAACCTTAGTTATCATAATAATAGAAATCCTATAGAAAATGTCCATTTTCCAATGTTGGATAGTCATTTAACCTAATTTAGTAGGGTCTTTTCCATACAAATGAGGGAATTCACATTCTTGGGTAGCGATTATGTATTCCTCCAAATTTTATTGTTAATCAAATCAAAACCACACCTTGCCAAGGCATCTTCCACCACATTGCCTTCCCTATAAGTGTTTTTTAAATCATAATAATCCAGTTTTGTAAGATAATGCCATATGTCCCCAAGACATGCCTTAGTGTCCAACCAAGTTGAGATTGGCCCTAAACCAAATCAATGATGATTTTAGAGTCCCCCTCAATGGAAAGTCTTTTGACTTTCATTTCCACTACAATTTTTAGCCCCTAAAGTAAGGTGGTGGCTGTTGCCACATTGTTGGTTCCTTGACACAAAATTCCTAAGTAGGCAACTAGCATATCACCTTTTTTGTCTTGTAGCACACCACCTATTACCACAAGTCCCTTACACATTGCCCCATCAAAATTTAGTTTGAAAGTGGGTCCAGTGGGGGGTTCCAATATTTATTTATTTTAGCAACCACCTTTGAGTTGTCAAATTTATGGAAATTGGGAAGAATATTCCATCTCTTAGCAATATCCTCATCTTTCTTACTCAGGGGTTCTTGTGGCAATTTGACTTTAGTTGCAATAACATTCTCAGTAATGAGCTTTCCCAAAATCTCTCTGACAATCTCCTTACACCTTTCCTCCTCACAAAAGACCTAGTTGTTTCTATCCTTCCAAATGTCCTAGCAAACATATGGGGGGGGGGATAATCCAAAGGATTCTAAGGTGAGGATGGTAGAATGGGCAACTCTAGTTCTCCATAAATTGCTTCAATCCTCTATTCATCACCCAAACAATCAAGAATTTTTCCAATTGTAGGACCAAACCGTAAGGATATAGGGGCAAACCGTAAGGATATAGGGGCATTCTAGAAAGAAGTGAATTATGCATTCCTCTTCCTTCTTGCATAGATAACATATGTTGGTGATTGGTAAGCCTTTCCTTTGAAGGTTATTAGTTTTGAGGTTTTTTCCATGCATCGCCATCCACCAAAAGAAGTTTACTTTTGGTAGTAACTAACTAATCCAAATCTTTCTCCAATTCATCATGGTCTGATCATTTTTGAAGTTGAACTGGTAGGAAGACTTGACTAAGAACCAACCATGCATCCACCTATCCCACACCAACTAATCCTTTTAATCATGCATAGGAAGTACATAGTGGCAAATCAAGTCCTCCAGCTCTTTGATTAGGGAGTCCTCACTATTTGGTATATCCAAAGTGGATAAGTCTTTCCATTTCCCATGATCTTTTCATTTCCCATGATCATTAATATAGTCCACCAACCTCATACCCATCATTCTTTTTAGAGGTTCCTAAAGGTCAGTCTAGTTATCTTCCTAGAATCTGATTCTTTTCCCATTCCCAACCAGCCATCTCACACCTTTTCTCAGAAGGGCCCTATTTTTGAGGATGGTATTCTAGATCTTAGATCCCCTAGGCAGATCATTATTAAGGAGATTACATCTAAAGTGAGTGTTGGCAAGGTACTTAGCCTTCATAATTCTTCCCCAACCATTTTCATTTTTTACCAGTCTTCACCCAACTTTTGTGAGTATAGCCTAGTTCATATCAATTTTTCTTCTTATACTCAGTCCCACTTTATCCTTTGGTTTGCACATATTCTCACAATTCACTAGACTCCATTTATACTTCTCCTTTATGCCATACTAAAGGAAATTCCTTTACACTCTTTCAAGTTTGTCCACCATGTGTTGGTTGATCTTGAAAATTGAGAGAAAGTAGATGGGAATTCCCTAGAGTGTTGTGTTGGTGTTTGAAAATGCTGGAGGGTTTTCAATTATCCCCATGAGAATATGACACATCTAGGGGCAGCTAACTCCCATTATCAACATATCATTTCAAACATAGGGCCAACCATAAGGCATGACCCTTCTTCTTCTTTAGGCTCTACAAAACCTAGGCGGGTAGACCTCAGATTCAATTGATACCATACCAATGCAAAAACATATCCCTGAATCTATTAAGTAGATTGAAACCCCTTTTATCTCCTAAAGGCTCATGAAATGACATAGATCTATGGTAGCTAAATGTAGATCTAGAATATTCACAAGCTGAGTGAGGGCATTCTATTATAGCTCTTCAACACATAATGTAAAGATCGTCTAATTTAATAATGTTGAATTTTAACAAAACCTCAGGTATGTAGTAATAAGACCTAATGATCCTATAATTGATCAGTGCCTTAACAATTGGGTAGTCCCATGAATCACAAACATACATATGAATATCTGAGACATATATGCATCTTCAAATGTCTAATCTATCAATGCTCAAATTAAATCCCATTCTTACATGATATCCTCATCAGTAAACCTGCAACCCTGTTGATTCCCTGAAGCATTTACACAACCCCTTGGGTCATAAGCAATAATGAATAACATATAGCCTTAAGGGACTACAAATACAACCTAAGCACTATTTCAAAGACTGTAAAACATTGAAAATTATCTGATAAAGGAGACAGGATTCAACTGAATCTCAATCATCTACTACTCTTTGTATTATTTCCTTGAAATTATACAATCATATGAATGAAATGAAAAACATGAAACAACCTAATAGATCTAAACTATCTATGATAATCCTCCTATTGCTATTCATACAAGAAGAATTTTCTAAAAGAAAATGGTGTCATGGTCATGGGAATGCAACCACAACTGGGTCCAAAACCTTGGTATCACAGTAATGTGCCAATTTTCTCCAAAGAACTAGAACCCCTAGAAAGAATCTATAGGTCCACCCACCTAGGTTTTGTAGAACTTGAAGAAGAAGAAGGGTCAAGCCTTATAGTTGGCCTGGTGTCTAAATGGGCATGTTGAAAATGGGAGTTAGCTGCCCCTAGATGTTTTTTGTTCTCATCAGGGTAATTGAAAACTGGTAATGTTTTCAAACACCAACAAAATGGTGACTCTGCTGGGGAGAAAAGACGGTAATCCATTTTGTTAAAAAAGAATAGGAGTCTCTGATGTGAAATATATTAGATATAGCATATCAATAGCAAGATGTGTTCCTTGTTTTCTTACTAAAGTTTCATGTTCCCCAGTTGAGCTTTATTCATGACATCAGTATGTTGTAAAACTGGATGAAAATTGTGTTCTATGACTGTCATAGGTCTATCTCTAATCAGTTCAGTTTTGCAAGTGCTGTTGAGAAAGTTTCAGAGTCAGGAATCCATTTATAAAGTATATTTTCTTTTCAAGATAATAATGATCTGCAAGTTTCTCCAACATTGAAGGTCTGGTTTAGATTTGTCAAGTGACAAAATATGTTTTATTTCTCACAAAGTGTGAGTGGCGACTCTCAAATATCTATACCAATTTGTTCCTAGTTGATACCATTGCAAAATTTTGAAGGACTTTTAGTTGTAGGGGTAGGCCTAAAGTTTTTGATAGTTTCTTGAAAAGGAATTTTAAATTCTTGATGAGTTTTTAAAGTGTTGTTGTAATCTTCTGTTATAAGAAAGTTAGTTGTAAAAGAGTGAATCATAGTAGTGATCTCTTTATCCTCTTATAAGGAGGTGGCAGCTCTACAAAGTTTTGACCAGTGGTGTAAAAGGATTCTCAGTCTTGCACCTGTGCTAGATTAGCAGATCGAAGTTTAGCATCAACACTTGAGGTATTTTGATTTTCATGCTTCTTTTCATGAAGGTCAAGTGTTTAAAAGGGTTGCCTCTATTCAATGATTTTTAGCACTAGGATAAAGAGGTAGAAATTTCATTCTCAAAATGGATTCAGATTGTAGATCTGATAATACTCTGTCAAGCTATGAAGAGGTACATGAAAATTTGTTTATGTTGTATGGAAACCTTCATAGTCAAGTCATTTCTTCTATCTGAAAGAATGTGGGAAGTGTAGATGACTTAGATGCAATTCAGATTTACATGCAATTCAAGTTGGAAATATTAGAGCTTCCCACTTTAGCAAGACCCAGTGAATTATCATGGGCTTTTGTGTTTTTATTAGTCTTCATGCCTAATTCAGTACATTAGATAGTGAAAGCAAGATTTGAAAAGATCCAATACTTTGAGAGAGTATTTAGAGAATGTGAAGGCTATTTAGAAAAGAATGGTTACTGTATTGTTGAAATTGAAAATGTTGATAGTCATAGTGAAAGTGATGAGTCCTATGACAATATGTTTGAGAATGAAAAGGGTTATAATAGTAGTCTTGAAGTATCTTCCTGCAATGAAATTGAATGTAGTGATGCATCTAATGTCTAGATTTGGTGTAGGGAAGAGGATATGTATTGTGAAAGTACTACTAATTGTTCAGATTGTATGACTAATGGTTTTACTGTTATAATTTCTTCAGATTATCTGGGAAATAATTGCAATCAAGATGAATAAGTTTGTGAAAGAGATCTATTGAATACTAATGAGGTATCAACCTTGTTACAACCTTTATTGTTGTGTGCATCTTGTAAGGATGATGTACAGTATGATGTATACCCCTATATTGGTTCTCCTACATATCAACATTATTATTCTTTTGAAGACTTTCAGCATAAGCATGAAGATTTGTTTGAAGAAATGAAGACCAATAGAGATGCATTTACTACTGTCATGAGTGATGTTAAATCAGGTCTATGTTATAGAGATGATAACGAGAGGTTATTGATATCTTTTGATTCTAATTTAACATTTAATGAAGAAATTCCTATGATTGATATTACTAATGATGATGAGAAATCAGTTGGTTTTTTATCTGATCCAGATGGAGTATATGATAGTAATCTACAATTACTTGAGATGAGATTTGATGATTCATGCAATAAAGTGAATATCGAAAATGGTACACATGAATCTATAATTAAATCTTCTCTACAAGTTGGTGAGTCTTATGCTAATGAGTTTTACACATTCACAAGTATCTCTAGAAATTTCTTTGATAAGAATATTAATGCCAGTAGACTTCCTGCTGATGAGAATTTTAATGAAGATTCTTTTCATGTGTCTGATGAACCTTTGTTTGAAGACTATGATGATAATTTTTCAATAAGTTTTAGATTTGATTCAATATGTGATGACATGATACATGAAGTTGATTCAAATCCATTGTATTTTTTGAAGCCGGAGGCACAATGTGAGTTGCAAGCCTTTAATACATGCAACTTGGTGAATGATGTAGAATATGAAGTCTTTGTGTTTCCGATCAGCATGCATGAATCATTGTTGGATTTTGATTCTCAGCCCAGTTTGTATAATTATGTGCATGTTGATTTATTCTCTCATAATGAGCATCAAGTAAAGGGTAATTCTGATATATGTATGCATTATGAGAATGAAAGTGTGAATTCAATTGTGCCAAGTGTTTTGCTTCAAAGTGCTAATCTGATTGGTGAAATTGATGGAAGAGATGTTTTCAACTTACTTGACGAGAGTGTAAAGATAATACAGATAGTTCTAAGATGTTAGTTTGTTTCATGTTTTGATTTCATGCATATGGTTATGTATATTTTCAAAGAAAATGAATACATATGAGCAAGCATTTCACTAGTTTCATTATAGTTCTCGTCTCCTGTCTTAGTAATCTGTAGTCTTATGTGGTCTTGGAACAAAGAGCTAAGATCCATTTGATTCCCCTTCAGGTTGTATGTCTGGTATATCTTGTTGTTGGAACAAAGTGCCGAGTAAATGCTCTGTGTGTTTGACAGGGTTGTTGGTTATCTTGAGAAGGATATTTCATAAGAATGAGGTCTTAATGAACACCGATGTTTGAATCACAAGGTGATTAGATAGATCTGATGTGTAGGTATATGTAATATTATCCTGATATCATATATGTATGTATTGAATTCATGGAATTTCCCAATGGATTAGGCATTGATCAGTTATAGGATCCTTTATTATATTGTTGCATGTTTGAGGATTTGTTGAAAATCAACATCAATAATCAAATGCTTTTCCCTTTCATATTGAAGAGCTATAATAGAATGCCCTCACTCAACTTATGAAATTCCTAGATCTACATTTAGCTACTATAGATTGATGATTATTTCATGAGTTATTAGGATAAATAAGGGTTTTATCTGCTTCATATTAGATTCAGTGTATGCTTTGATAATTGGTACCATATAAAGAATCTATAGGTCCACCTGCCTAGGTTTTGTAGAGCCTAAAGAAGAAGAAGGGTCAAGCCTTATAGTTGGTTTGGTGTCTGAATGGGCATGTTGAGAATGGGAGTTAGCTACCCCTAGATGTGTTTTTTTCTCATCAGGGTAATTGAAAATTGGTAACATTTTCAAACACCAACATGTTGCACCTAGGATTAGTAATTTTCTCGAATTGCTAAGTAAATTTCCCTTCCACCCAACAATCTTCTTATGCATTCTCTCAAGGATAGTGTTTTATAATTTGTTTAGACCTCTTTCATGGTTACAGGGATCCCAAGGTATGTGCCTAGGAGGTTCTCTAATTGAAAACCAAGAATATTTTTTTATCTTCACCTACAAAACCTCAGGGTTGTTAAAAAATATATATCTTTCTTTTAGCTAGACTAATTTTTCTAATCTAACTAATTCTCATAGTTGGAGAGGAGGTTCCTCCATGCTTTAGCTTCCTATACTGAGGACTCACTGAAGAGGAATGTATCATCCACAAATTGTTGGATAACCTCACGCATTAGTGTGGTAGCAAGTTGAATATCTTTTAAGTCACCGAACACATCTAATCTATAGACTGCTCTCCCTAACACTTCAACCACCATGATAAAGAGGTAAGGGGAAAGAGGGCCTCCCTCTCTTAAACCTCTACTTGCCTCAAAGTTTTTCCAGGGGATCCCATTGAGCAAAACCTCGAATTGAGTGGTTTCCACCATAGTTTTTATTAGGTTAAAAATATCCCTTCTGAACCCAACTTGTTCCAAAAATTCATAAAGGAAGATCCAATTGACTCTTTCATAAGCTTTAGATATGTCCAATTTTAATTTTACTTTTCCCTATAGAGTGGATGATCTCATGGGTGGAAATCATAGCATCCATAATTTTTCAACCTAGGATGAAACCCTTCTAAGGGCTACTAATAACCTTATCCAAGAAGGATTTAATTATGTTGACCAGCACCTTGGAAAACACTTTATAAATGGTATTGCATAGGTTGATCGGCCTAAAATCACTTTAAGTTTTGGGGGATTTAATTTTAGGCACAAGAACTAAGAAGGTTTTATTGATCCTTTTTAGCAATTTTTTAGTTCTAATGATGTCTCTAGTGGTCCAAATTAGCTCATTTTTTATCACTTCCCAAAAATTCTGGAAGAAGATTGGTAGGAATCCATCGAAGATTGAGGCCTTGAAGGATTTCATAGAGAAAACTACATTCTTCTCCTTTTGATACCTTCTCCTTCAACTTATAATTTTTCTCCATCCCCAACACTTTTGGGATATTATTGAGCATACTTCTCCTTATTACATTGTTGCACCTTTTTTCCTCTTTTTTATAAACATTCGTGAAGAAGTCCATAGCAAGCCTACCCATTTCCTCCTACTCTGACAAAGTCTTTATACCATCCTCCACCAGGGAGGTAATAGTGTTGCATTTTTTATGTTTTCAAGTACATCTATGGAAAAAAAGAGGTTTTTATGTCACCTTCATTCAACCAATCAATATGGGACCTTTGCTTCCAAAAACTCTCCTCCTTGAGATTAGTTTCCTTCCACTTCCTTCTATAGATCTCTTCCTCCAGTATGGTTGCTTTAGTTTCATCCCCTACTGCCATGATAGTTTACAACCTTTAAAGATCCTCCTCAACATCCTACTTTATTTTATACACATCCTGAAAGGATCTTTTATCTCATTCCCTAGCATTCTTTCTTACATTCTCTAGTTTCTACATTAGTTAGAACATAGCTATCCCATACACTCTTATATTCCACCTTTCTTCCACTTCATTTTTGAAGTCTAGGTGAGATTGTCACATAATTTCATACCTAAAGTGTTTAGGTCCACTCACTAGATCATTCACACAATTGAACAAGATCAGACAGTGGTCTAAAATAGTCCTTAAGAGATTCATTAAGGAGGACAAGATGATGTGGGGGCTCCCAAGACAAGTAGCTAGCCCAACCTAACCTAAATCAAGTCCTAACCCTTCCTATTATTGGACCAAGTAAAATAATTTCCTTGTAGATCCACATCTAGGAGGTCATTAGTGTTTATGAACACCAAGAGTTCCTACATATTTTTTGAGAATTTGGTTATCCCCCAAGCTTTTTTGAGGGGTATAAGGGGGTGTTAAAGTCTCCCATTTACATAATACTTTTTATTATTTAGGACTCTCATCTCTCTTCCAATCCTATCACATAGTTCACCTCTTTCTACCCTAGTAATCAAGGCATAAATATTTACAAGATTTTGCACCATTCTATCATTACTAAACTCAAAAATCATGAATTTCTTCTCTTTAAGAACTTTCCTACCCATTAGGACATTGGGGTTCCACATGATTGCAAGGCACCTCGAGGCCCCATCAACTTCTAAATGGAAGAAACTCACCCCAAGCTAGAGCTTCTAAGCCACCTTAGTAAAATTTTGGTTTGTCATCTTTGTTTCCTAGATGAGGATACAGTCAATCATTTTACTATTTCTAGGCATTGTTTAGCCCCCTAAACTTCCATGAAAGGAATTTTATTTTTTACCTTTCTTGATTGTCTCTAGTGTAAGTTATCTTCCACTACCCACTTCCCTTGTTTCCTATTTAGTCCTATTTGTTCTATTGTTTGGGTAGCCTTTGATAGTTGTCACACCCACATCTAGTTTCTTGTCCCCCTAGTTTTCCTCTTGGGGTACTCTCATTCTCCCATAACACTCATTTGAGGGAAGGAGCCAAGAGGGCCAAACTTCCCTCAACCTCCTCAAAGCTTTTCATGGCCTTGGCTACAACCTCCTCTAGTGACCTCAATTTTAGCCTCTTCAGGGTAAACATCCCCCATTGACTTAGCTTATTAGGTTTCTCTATTTTAGAACTTCCCCTACCCTTATATCTAGTATTGAGTTATTTACAAGTCTTACCAACACCATGGTCCATCTCCTAGAGGTTGAGCTTGAGCACACCAATAGTATCACTATTGAAATCACTTGCCCTTCTCAACAATCCTTA
The DNA here is from genome assembly GCA_028749045.1 of Cupressus sempervirens. Taxonomy (NCBI): domain Eukaryota; kingdom Viridiplantae; phylum Streptophyta; class Pinopsida; order Cupressales; family Cupressaceae; genus Cupressus; species Cupressus sempervirens. The sequence goes on along the minus strand of CM053791.1, from coordinate 728,400,853 downwards.
CCTAAAGGTATCACTCCCTAGGTGGCCACTTAAGGAGACCAATTTCACCCTCCTCTAGTGCCTAGTTAGTGTTAACTTCTCCCACTACTATGGATTTCAAAAGGTTATCAATCTCTCTCCTAAATGGATATTCCTCCATCTCTACTCCTTCCTTAGCTTCCACAGTCATCACCTCAGGCATCTTAATAGTTTCTTCCACCTTACCTTCCCTCTTGTCCTCCTCAACTTTCTTACTACCAGGAAAAGCTTCGATAATTTTGACTTCTACTTTCTTAGGGGAGGAAAAAGGTTCCCCAACCAAGATAAAGTCCTCAACAATGCTTGGTGAATCCACCTTTTGTTTATCCTTTAAATAAATGGAAGAGCAAGCTGACAGCATGTGTCCAAAGCAACCACAATCTTGGCAATATAATCTTGCACTCTCATATTCTATCAATTGGACCCTTTTCCTTCATTTAGTGAACAATGTGGCTATGGTCAAGAGAGTCAGATTAATGGTGACATTCACACTTAATCTAGAAAAAACAAATCTAAAGTTAAGAAGAGTTACCTGGTCAATAGTGACAAAATGTCCAAAAGTGTTTCCAATATATCTTAGGATCTTTTCATTTTAGAACTCTAGTGGTAGTCCAAGTAGGTGGACCCAAAAAAAGGCCAAGCTCTACAGCTTCTAAGTGACATCAAAGCCAGGGTGCCATTTTTCTAGTGCCAACTAGTGTTTACCATAATACTAGGTCCTACACAGGATGACCACCAAGTCCTCCAAAGAAGTGAAATGAAAGTAAAAGAGATCATTGGGCATTGCCAAAATGCTAACACTTTCCTTGACCTTCCATTTTTGGATGACCCAATTCCTCATTGTCTCAACCGAAGGCCTAAAGGATATATACCTACCCATAATACAATGTTTGAGGGAGGTAGTAGCATTGTCTACAACATTGTCTAGGAAAGTGATTTTTGGTCTTGTAGCTCTATAGGTGACCTTGGAAGCTTCAATCTTGGTGTTTCCCACCCATTCCTCCATAAGGACATTCTTCCACCATCTTTGGTGGAGGAATAGACTTGATGGACCCAGTATCAATATGAGTAGAGTCAACTCTAGAACCTAATAAGGGGGGTTTAGAGGTGGATGCCTAAACAATTGCTACAAACAATGCAGGAAAATCTTCTCTACAAAGATCTAGCACCATGTGTAGGTTTGAGCACACCAAGGCATTAAGAGTGAATGGGCACTCTAGGGCCATAGGAGTTCAAAGATCAAATCAAGGAGGGAGTGGGAAAGTTGTAGAGTGGGTTAGAGTGGGAAAGCTTGTTCAATACAAAATACATTGTTAAATGTGACCTTGTTAAAGGATTTAATCACCCTATTAGGAGGGGCCTTGTTAGAGGACTTCAGAACATTCCACTAGAATTACACCTTGACTAAAGGATTTACATATGACTATTAGATCAACCTTGACTAAATGATTTCAAATACTGATACAATGTAAAGAAAGAAATAGCAAGTTTTCATTTGTCAAGTATAACTCACTTTACAAATATAGATCTCAGTTTGTCTCACAAGTTGATTCACTATCTAGCCTTCATTGTCATCTTAGTCTCCAATTCACTTTGCAACCCTTTAAGAAATCACACTTCTCCTCTTCTCAACTATTCTCAACCTTCTAGTTAAGTTCACTAGACAATAGCATCAACTACTACTCCAACCTTTAACCCTATTTAAAGTTAGCCCTTGTACCTCCTTAAATAGGTAGTTCTGATCTTTTGCCACTTAGATGCCACCATAGATCTTAGGTTGAGGTTAGATTCATCAAGTCCTTGCATCATTCTATTTCTTCTTTCTATTCTAGAAAAATCTCCTTGAATCCTTTAGAAATGTGCAAACAAAGTTTCCCTTGAATTTGTTGTTCTCGATCATCCATCCTTATCTTCAACATTCTTTCTATATTCCAAGAAATCAACTCTGTCAACTAGAAATTATGATTTCTCATAAATTGTCAAAATGTTGTTCATTGACCAACACTATGTTACAACACTTGGTCATTACTAGGTTGCTTGGTTGTAACTAGATTTCTTTCTTAGCACATATATTCTCACTAGGTCAATATTAATGCTCGTTCAACACTATTTTTTGTCACAACTTATTGTGGCTCAGTCGATACTAGCATCACTCAGCATATACTTAAAGTTCCTTAATCTTATACTTTTTTTCTTGGTCATGCCTATGCATTTGGTCTATCTTTGATCTCTTCTTCAAGGCTTTAGTGTAATTGTCTTCTCTACTTGAAACATGATTTAGACAATTACTTTATCTTGTCAAAGTCCAACTAATCAAGTGTAAATTTATAGTTTCCACTTCATAACTCAACCTTTCCTCTAGATATTTTTATTATGACCAACTTCTAAAATTCTCTTCATCAATTATATAGATATGACACTTAGATCAAATAGAAAAATGTCTCACCAATAAGGTTTGACATCAATGACAACATAACAATTATTTCAATTGTAGTTTCCAACACCTTTCTCCAATTTTCCATAATAGAGGAAATTGTAGAAAATATGACAAACACCAGAACTAATAAATAATACAAGAACCAAAAAACAATAAAACCATTAGCTCCACTGCTACCCATGAACATAAAATTCATAAATGAAACACACATTCTAGCAAGAAACACTACACACAAAGTGAGAGCACCAATAGTATTTATTGAATCAAAATATTGACATTGAATAAATATTACATCTATCTATTATATAAAACCCCATCCTTAATGAAATTTTTGGATCTTGGTATCTTTCCTTGCAAAAAGCATGCTAAAAACATAATTTTAAGAAAATTAGGTACAAACATACTCCTAACTACATGCTAAGTAGGCCTGCATTCTTTATTTTATTAATTACATGGTTCATGAACCTTTATATGACTTAGAAACTCCCAAATAAGAAGAAGAGAAGACTTGGGATTATTTAGGAGTCTCTAAAACTTCTTTAGATACAATCTTGAGCTTCACTATGTGTCTCTACTAGTTAAACTACCACTAAAATATATTTTTAGTACTTTTAAAACTAAAAAATGAAACTGGTAATTAATTGTTGATGCTAGCACAACTATCCCAAAACTATCAACACACGTGTACACTGTAAAAACTACACACCTAGTACACCTATGCACCTTTATAGGTGATAGGACCAACATTGGCAAAATTTGTCTAAGCCTCAAAATCTCATTTTCTAGCATTTGGGCTTTCTAGCCCTTCTACCAAAATTATGTCTAGATGTTTTGCTTTCAACATTTAAATAATGGCCTTAATCTCTTAAGTATCTAGAAAATATAAAGACTCATATTTAGTCCTTACTTCTTGGTGGTACTCACTAACCTCTTGCCTAATTTTTGCAAAATCTTCTAGCTTGGAGTCCAACTCTTTTAGTGTCTCCTCAATCATAAAGATGTGTCTAATATCATCTTCAGAGGACATTGCTTCAAATATTTCTCAAAATTGGCACACAACCATTTGAGCTAAGCAAAATTGCAACCTAGAATAGCCTCCAAAAATATCCAATTTAGTGGTGCTGTAATATTTGTTTGCTTCCAAAAAATGGTTGAGATTCCTCTTCCTCGTATCCTTAATATCATCATAAACTTTGATCATGACCCTATGGCTAGTTTTATCTTTTATATCCAATCATCTATTTTAGCTAATAACTTTTCATTATATATATCTAAAAACATATAGTGTCTCTGACCCTTATTGGTATGTAATGCTTCCAAGTCATTGGTCCAAGTGGCCACTCTATCCATTAACCCAAAATCTTGGTCAACCATAGTAACTAACCTATCATGATTCTTAAGTATAATGTGTTGTAGGTTAATATTTTCCTCAATTATATACACACCCCTAACCTCAAAACTATGACATCATCTCTTTCATGCATCCAAAAATGAATCACTTTATGTTAGGGCTAGAGCTTATTTCTTGAGGGTAGCTGCTAAGGTGGTCTTAAGATGATCAGCATCAATAGGACATACTATCTCATTTATTTACTCTTATAATAGATCATTCTATTTCCTCAATTTCAAAATTTCTACTTTATCCTAATCCAAGTATTGAAATACTTGCGTGAGTCTAGTGCTAGTCAAAACATTAGTTGTGTCTTTCATGGCCTTCCCCAATACCACATCTTGCATTTAGTAATCTTTGGTAGTGATTTATTATATATTTTGTAGTGGAGGAGGGATGTTAATATGCATTATAAAATCATCATTTTTATCCTTCATGATAAAGGTCACATGCTTAGGATTTTTTTGGATAGATTTGGTGATCTTCCTACCTTGATCAATGCTCTCAATCCATCATCTTTGCTATATTCAACATACCTACTCCAATGAGTCAATACTTCTCAATTCAGCCATGTCAAAGTAGTACCCATAGGAGACACATATGGACCAAATGACAAGGTCATGTCTAGAATTCATCCTTTACCCTTATCTCTTCTCTTTGGGGTATTTTTTACTCATAGTCATTTCACTATTGGGGTGGTTGTTGTGTTTCTTGGAGGAAAGGCTCTAACTTTGCCATTGGTGGTATCTTCTCTCTTTCTCCAAAAAATCTCCCTTCCTCTAAAACTTCATCCATATGTAGTTTCACAATCTTATCCCCTTCTACTATTTGGATAGCTGACTCTATGATCAAAGGAGGAATTTTAGTGTCATCTTGCTCTAGTGGAGGATTCTATGATGAAAGATTCATCAAAGGTTGAGGAGGTATGCCTAATGGACCTTGTGGTAGTGGAGGTAGTTGATTCGAATCCTTTCCCAATGATTTGTAATGCATTGTATATTTTACTACCCCTCCCTCCAAATTTTTCCCTACAAACATGAAATCAAACTCTAAAAGATCAAACACATCTTAACTATCCCCTTTTATGGACTATGTCCACCCCTCCTACTCTTCATTCTCTTCCTCATGTATGGTCTCTATAATCTACGGTGAAGGAGTACTTTTCTTCCTTGGTTTCAACCTCATCACCCACACCACTACCATTTTAGTTCTAGCCTTCTTTGACACTAATGGGGATGCCTCATTTTGTATTGGGGCCTCTTTAGGCTAAGCCTCATCTTCCTCTGTAAACTTTTGTTTCTTCTTCCCCTTTACCCTATCACTGCATAAGTAGGCCACCTCTTGCTTATTGTTGTATACAATCTTGATTATAGTGTCTCTCATGTTTATAGCTATAGCTTGTTTATTTTGATCTGAGAGATACTTGTACTCATGTTATTTATATTTTGAGATGACTTGATGGTCGAATGATATACTTTGAATTTACTATCATAGATGCTAGACTGCTATGTTGTGCAATTGATCATGTTTGCATGTTGATTCCATTTTGAGATGATAGCATATTTTAGGATGATACATGGTTATATATTATTTGGACATATCTCTAATTATGTTTGTTGTGTTGGATTTAATGCTATGGTTATTTACTCATTTTTTCTTCACTATGCTTTATGCGAATGTGAGTGATGTAAATGGATTATTTTAGTAGAATTGAATAAATGGTTAAATAGGGTATTTAATTCATTTATTGTTTTCGCTATGTTATTATATGTAATTACACTTGATCATGTGTTTTAGTGTGGAGGACTTATATCCCTAGTAATGGCACCTGGAGATAGTGATTTAGTTGTTCATGTTTTACCAATGTCATCCTTGTATGGTCAATGTATTTTATTTAATTATTTAATTAAACCTTCTAGTCATTTTATTAGATCCAAAATCATTTTCATTATGTGACTAGACTCATGAGTGTATCTGTGCATTTAGAGGTTTGCATTGTCATGAAGCTTGTTGAGGAAATTCTATGGTTTTTGGGTTTTTGGGCTTTAATTGTTTTGATTTTTAATTTTTGGTAGCTTTTCTATAGATGAATTCCTATTACAAGCAATAGCCTTTTTTTTTTGGGGTTGATTCAGGGTCTAACTAGTCCTTCTTTTTATTTGACCTAATTGATTATTCACTCAAAAAATAAATAAGTATTGAAAGAGGAAATTAATTCCTCACTTCTCACTTTTGAAAATTGAGAATTTTAGAGCTTTTTCCAAATCCTCTTCCTAAGGATTACATTTTTGTTTTTTGTAAGAGCTATGAGTGTGGGATTGTCATGAAGTTAGTCTTGTTGGATCCACCTCAGGGAGACCTTATTGTGTTGTGATTTTGCATCTTCTATAGGTTATTTATTTTATTGTGTTGTTTCCTATATCTGCCCCTTTTTTTGTCAAGTAGGGCTCTCCCATTTTCATGTTTTAGCTCAGTTTCTAGTTATGTTTCTAGTAGTTGTTTGTTAGGAGGCTGAGAACTAGTGTTCCTCTCTATTTCTGTTTGTTGGTTCTACCCAGTTAGTCAGGTATGAACATTTTCATTATTTTTGAGATGAAGGTTTGGGTTTTGCACCGTTATGCTGGACATTTTTACATATAGTGTCTGAATTTAAATTTTGTTTGATTTTCATGGCTTTTGTGTGTAAAGACCAAATGGGTTTTATTTTTCATGTTTTTGAGCTTTGGATTTTTTACCTCAATTTTTGTGTCATCCAATTTTCTTAGGTTTTCTTGGCATGTTATTGATATGGACTTGGATCATCTAAGGGATCTACATCAGATTAGTGTTTCACTTTATGTTGCATTAGGATGTGTTTCACATCTTTCCTCCCAAGTCTATTTTTGGTTGAGCGGTTTCTTTGCATTATGTTCTCATCCAGCCATTGTGTTTGATCTATGTGATGGTGGTGCACCACACATGAGCATGTACTTGTGCATTTTCAAGTGACTTGTGAGCCCCGATCTCCCATTTCTATTTTGGTGGAGTTATGTTCATGTGGGGTTGGGTTGGAAATACATATTCCTATGGGCACTCATCGTGTGATGAGTATGGGTATGTAAGGTAAGGTAGGTGGAGGAGCTTCTCTTGCAACCATGGTTTCCTAGGCCAAGTCGGCATTAAAGAGTTTCTAATTAGTGATATCTTAATTAATTAATAAAAAATTAAATAAGATAATAAATTCATGTCAAGGGGTATGGTCAATGATTCATAGTCCTTGTAGTTTAGTTGAGGAGACAACATGTTAGCCTCCCAAGAGAGTACTAAAGGGTATGGTTTGTTAGCATGTTCACCACCTCTCTACTAGAGTCCCTACATAGTTACCCATAAGCTATCTGACTAGGACCTATTGTACTTGCATTCTCTCATATTCTTGGTTTCAATCATCATTATTGTCTAGCATGAGTGTTAGCCATGGACATTTTCTTTTTTTGTGTTTGTTTTTAGATCATTATCTCCATCGGCATTTTAGGAGTGGATCTACAAGTTCCATGTGGTTGGGAGGCATTACTACCTTCAGCACTACTAAGAATTGGTGTACAGAGGTCTATTATCCCAATATTACCATTGCTTGTTGTTTCACTTAGTACTTTGGGTTTTGGACTATGTTATCTTGTGATTTATGCTTTCATTGGAATGATTAGATATCATGTTTAGATGATGTTATTTTATTTGATGCATTCTATTATTATGATGTTTAGCATATGATTTGATGATGAGTTTGATTAGTTGGAATATCTAATGCTTTACTTTTTACCATGATAAGTTTCCTTATTCTTATGATGCAATATGTTTTAGTAGTGATGTCCTCATAAGATAGCTCCAAAAATCTAGTCAAAAGTTTGGGATGTAATGCACAGGGGATGGCTAGGAACTTCAAGGTCTCATGATGCTATTATGATTGGGAGGAATCATGCATGAGTTTTTTTTATTCTTGTACATTATGATTTTGCTTATGTACATTATGATTTTTCTTTGATTATGTTCTTTTAATACTATGTTTCAAATGGTAAGATGTAGTTTTCATCTTGTAGCTAAGTTATTTGAGTGTCTAAACCTTGATTTGTGGATCTGGTACTCCCCAATGTGGATGAAATTCATTTCCTACCTTTTTACCTTAATTTTTTTTGGCTTGCAAATTTGTATTCTTGCACAAAATTTTACTTTCTCACATTAGAATGCAAAATTACACATGGCATGCTGAGTTTTCTTATGTAGTTCTTAATACTTCCTTATGTGAAACTCCACACTAGTTATGGGTGTTTGGTATACTAAGCCAAGTACTTCCTTGCACTGTTTGGTGCATGTCCTTGCATGAAAGGTGGATTCTCATGTGGTGCATTGTACTTCCTTAGGAAAAATTATGTCATTTCTTGTCCTCGCATGAAAAATAGGAGGCATCTATACTAGTTTTTGAGAAATGCAATTTTTTCTTTTAAGTACCCTTTGGGTTTGCTTAATTTTCCATGTTTTGACAGATCTAAGATTCTTTGTTCAATTATCATATTTGGTCTTTGTTTCCATTTGTGTGTGTTAAATTGGTAGTAGGGTTTGGAGATTCATTGCTTCCCAAGATTGTGGTTGTCTTCCATTGCCATCCTTGTGATCCTCATATGCTGTGTGTCATGTACATCCATACTTGTTTTAAAAAAATATTGGCTTGTATTGAATCCTTGTTCCAAGGATCTTCAAGTAGGGCATTACATCCATCCTAACCTAGGAGTTCTTTGAGTAGATGGAGACTATGACCTTGGTCCCTTTTTCTTTCTTGGTCCTCGTAGGTGTCAAAAGAGTTAGCACATTGGGTACTAGCTCCTAGTAGAAAGTCATCTTAATCTAGTCTTTTGTAAGCTAAATAAAATGCCTTACATGATGTTGGATCTCATCATTCTCTCATCTACCAATCTTTTCATTCATTATGGGGTGCTCAAAGATCCTATCCCTATTGTAAAGGGGTGTAATAATTTGCCTTAGAGTAAAATTAACCCAAGATAAAGGAGCACAAGCACAAGCACACAGTAGACCAAAGAGTATGATCAATATAATAATTCTCACTATTATCAGAAGCATATAAGCATGTACATACACACTAGGAGAGCCTATATATAAAGACCTCTAAGATGCATCTAGAATGTGTCTAGAAGGAAGTAGGAGATAAGCATGACAACTAAGCACATATCTTCCACAGTAAGAAGAAAAGCATGATGAGGTGTCTAGAGTGTTGTAAACACCATTTGCACAAATAATGTACTAACTCCTAAGTGTAGACAACATGTGCATAATTAGAGTGCAAAATCCTATGTTGTCAACATGACAACTCACAAGAGTACGCATACTACTAGGTGAGTAATAAATAATAAAATATATGTATTAACCTAAGTAAACTTTAAAAAGTGTAAATAGTAAATTCTTATTTACACCAACACACCCCAACATCCCCCTCCCCCCCCCAAGTGCAACTTAGGGGAATGCCCTTAAGCTTACATGATCTAAGATGAAATGCAAAATTGGTCTCAGCTACTAGGCCATGTTCGGTACCCATGTACATAATGCAAATGCAAATCTCTCATAAAGTGGAGAAAGAGGGAAAACCTCATGGGAAAAACCCTCCCCCAAAAAAGAAAGATGAAACACACATGATGTATGGATGGATGGATCAATCAAGAACCCCCCATTACAACACACATCTAGTATATACATAAGAGAATGATAAGAAGAGGAAGAGAAATAGGAAAGGCTCTGCCCAAAGAAGAATGTCAACCAATGACTGCTCTGATGAATAAGTTGATCTAATACTATAGAATAGTGTTCCTCCCCTTACGAAGAAACAATGCCAAAGGTACAAATGAGACACTTCTTTTGTGCATGGAAAGAATCTCATGGATAAGTGATGTCTCTGAAACCTACTCCACTAGTTGAAGAACCTATCTCAAAGAGCTATCTATCTCTGCAACTGATGAAGAAGCCTTCTACAACTATTGATCATAAGCATCCACACTCAGTTCAACTTGTGATGATTGATCATGTAGAGAATGAACAAGAGGGTCAAATAGGGCCCTTGTTACAACTAAAGAAGGTGTTGTTGCATCAGGAAGAGGAAGATCATCAATACTATTCCCCAAATTTGTCACTAAAACTAGACCTAGAAGACTAGATGTACCCTTCTATGCTAGACCTATCACCATGGCAATATATGCATGTGGAGAATACTGATGGAGTGACCTCTTGCTCTAATTTTCAATAGAACCCCATGTGTCTTGAGGCACAATCACTAGTGTCACGATTAGTTTCCACATGATATGATGTGCGGAGAGGATTAGAGGACAAGCTGGGTGAATTTTCCTCAAAGTACACATCCTTCTCCATAAAAATCTAATGTGTCTTGGGATCCATTAGTCTATATGCCTTCACACTATCTTCATAACCAATGAAAGTACAAGGCTAATGAGTGTGCCTTGCATCCATTGAAAGATATGTTTTCCCATGCAAGACAACCAAAGACTCTAAAGTGTGTCACATTTGGTTTTCTACCACACCATGCCTCAAAAGGAGTCTTTCCATCTAAGGCTAGATGTGGAGATTGATTAAGAATGTGAGTGGCACTAAAGATTGCTTCGACTTCTAATGATGGATCTAGAGACTTGGCCTTTATCATGCAACTTGCCATAGACTTAAGAGTGTGAATCCTCAAATTTGCAACATCTATCTTATGAGATTGAATGGTGTTGGATTATGAAGATTAATGCCCTTGAGTCTACAAAAGTCTTTTAGTCTTCTATTCACATATCTGCTCTCATTATCCATGTGGAGAACTTTGATGGATTTCTAGGATTTCTATTCTACATGAGTCTTGAAGGCTAGAAACATGTCCAACACTTCATTCTTATGATGTAGAATATAGACCGAAGTGTATCTAGAAAATTCATCAATGAAATCAAGTATGTAGCGACCCTGGCTGACTATTGTAACACCAAAAGGTCTTGCTAATACCATGTGAACCATTTGTAGAACAATTGGTTCTATTGAAGACTTCCCTTTTTGTAACTTCTGTTTTGATGCATATCCACTATAACTATTGAACATTCACCATGGGAAAAGTTGATTTGGGGTAGACCTTTGACCATTCTACTTGTACTAAGTTTCTAAAGGTAGTAGAAGAAAAGATGTCCATATTGCTCATGCCATAATTTGATGTTGGAATTGGATTGTGATAAGAATGCCTTTCAAGAAGACTTGGGCACAAAATGGGAGAAAGAGTAAAACCTTTTGTCATCATTCAATTTACCCACTACAACCAAGGAGTCATATTTTAGACTATGCACTTGTACTGAGTCTAGAAGGAACTCAACTCTATGTCCATCTCTAAGGTGAGTGATTTATTAGATTGAAAGGAGAGTAGAACTTAGGTTTGGAATATAGAGAAAATCTTGGAACTCTCCATTTTCTATTTAAATATTTCCTTTTCCTTAACCTTCCATTTTGGTATTATCTCCTATGAAGATGTGTGGTACCTTTGACTAGTTCAATGAATAAAAATCCTCTCTTGAAGAACCCATGTGATATGAGGCACCTAAATCAAGTATCCATTCCTTAGAAAAATTTTAATTAGCCATGAGTACTTCCCTTTTCCCTTTGAATCTGAAGAGGACCATTTATCCTTATAAAAATTAGGTAATGGAACATTATGTTTATTCATGATGTTGTTCAACTCATCAATCTTTTTAAGATAACACTCATGTTCTTCATGACCCGATTTCTTACAATAGGCACACTTTTTCATCTCCTTATTACGGTCCCCCTTCTTGTTGGAATTTGAGGAAGGCTTGCCTTATTGATTAGATTGTGGTGTTGTCTTTTCTACATCCTCTAATTTGTTCTTCTTCCACTTCTGATTCTTACCCTTTCCTTTGTTCGAAGACTGACTAGTTGAATTTGAAAAACCCTCATTATTGGCCATCAATGCTTTAGACTTAGGTGAAGAGAGAATCCCCATTGATTTCAACTTCTTTTCTTCATCATCCAATAGTATAGCATAGCGATCAAAGGAGACTTTCTAATAGGTAGACCCTAATGTAGTCTTTGAGTTTTTATAAGAAGAAACAAATGTGAAATACTCTAATGGTAGCTTATTATGAATCATATAGATCAACCTGTCATCTTTGATAGGATTTCCACAATCAGTAAGCTTTGTCCTTAGTTCATTCACCTTGATGATGAAATCTTGTAAAGAATAAAATGACTTAGGATCTAAGGAGATAAGCTCATCTTCAATTTTGAAAATATCCTCTCCAAACACTTTATCATATAGGTTCTTAAGGGTATCCCAAGCTTCCTTGGATGTAGACGACTTCTTGATTTGATACATGATCTTTTCATCAACCCCCAAACATATATCACCTAGGGCTTTCCTATCCATAGTCACCCAATCTAAAATTTCACTTGCTAATACATTAGCACCTATTGGTTTAGGATGGGTACCATCTACATATTGAGAAACTTCATTGTGCACTAAATGATACCACATTTTCATGGACCATGTAGCATAGTTATGTGGAGTAATTTAGGAAACTTAAAATTCTCCATGATGCAGAAAAGAAGAAACACAACACCAAGAACATCCCCTCTTTTCACTAAATCAAGAACCCCCTCCCCCAAAAGAGATGCTTTTGGCACTTTATAAGTAGTGTGATTATAATGGCCACTTGACAATTTTGGCCTTCTTGGACTTTTCATTTTGCTTGTTACAATTTCTTGAAAGATTAAAATTCTGGAACTTTACAATGAGCTACAATTCTAAAGCAATACAAAGAAAATAAATGCCCTATTTGTGAAAGTGACACTTTTGTCCAAAAAAACCCTACAATATAGTTGCAGATCTAGAAAGTAGACAAAAAATAATGCACTTTAAAAAAAAAAGAACCTGATTTCAAGTCCAGATGTACCCATACTGAGCAATTAAAGTTGCAAAATGTAGGATTAGATAGGTTTAGTCACCAAAAGATGCAATTTCTAACAAATTCATGCACCAAAACTAGAAAAAAGTTGTACCACTACAAATTTTGAGAAATTCTAGCCAAAATTTAAAAAAATTGCACCCAATTTGGTGTCTGGATGACTAAGATATGGGCTCCCAAAGTCAGACTGCAAAAACCAAAATCAATCTAGAGAGCGGTTGCATCAGCAAAAGATGGGGTTAAATTTGACAGTCATACAGCCATGACAATAGTTCAAGTTTTTCTTGGAATGATGGTCAAATGGCCATCAAATTTAGGCATGTAAAATGATGACATCAGCATCCTCCAAGCCTGTGATGATGTCATCAGTATGGAATTGTACTACCAAAATGTATGGATAGGTATGGTAAAAAATATGTGTCTGCCTATGTGTTTGATATGGTGCTAACTATTTAGGGTTGATGTTGGATCTGACATTGTTGATAGTAGGGAGTACAGCTATGCTGACTGACACAGACTTTGTCCACGTGTTGTCATTGAATTTAGTCATGTGGAGGTGGGTATCTAACCACATGTCTGGGAGTTATTGCTACATAAATGAGTTGTAGTGACTGTCGGAGGTTTTTTGAAATGTAAAAGCATGTGACCAAAAGTACTGCATTGGATTAGAGATTTGTCACATAGCCAAAAAAACTCTTAACTGTGATGCCAAAGAGAAACAGCGAGCAAGAATTTATATTTTCCATGCAAGACTTTGCATGTGCCAAAAAAATTTTATCAATTGCTGCTGGTAAAAAAAATTCAAGTGCTAGACTTTGATAGTGCAGCCAAAATCCTTTTTGATGATGCCATTTTTTACAAATAAAATCCTACATGCATGGGGTGAGCACTTCAAGTGCTATTTAAAAATAAACTCCTACTTGCTATAAACCAAAAGAGAGCTCGCCGATGAGTGAGCTACCTACTAGTGGATTGGTGTACTCACCAATAATTCATGCTATCAGTTTATGATGTTGACCTTGACTGAAAAGTTACCTAAATTTTGTACATAGCCCATGGAAATATATTCACCCAAATTGTAGGGCTAGGATCTGATAGCCCAATTCTGCAAAAAAAAAAAATTCCTAACTGGGAAACAAAATCTGAAAATACCCAATTCAAAAAATAAATTGTAGAGAGAAAATTAAATTGAGATATGAAATAAATTTGTAGATCAAATTATATCATATCTGAGGGTGCCAGTTTGCAAAAAAACAAATTGCCTCACAATCAACTTTAGCCTAGCATAGGCAAATTTATAGTCAATCCTCACCGAATCGACATTTTGAATGTAATGGTGAGGCTAGATCTAGCTCTAGATGCTCCTAATTTTTGTAGATTCTTCAGATTTAGGTCCAGGTGTGAAAGAAACTATGGTATCAAACGACTAGTGATGATAATCTCCCCAAGCTCTGATACCATGTAAGAATTTACCTCAGAGAAAAATTCACCAATGATCAAGAAGCACAAGCACAAGCACATAGTAGACCAAAGAGTATGATCAATATGATAATGCTCACTATTATCAGAAGAATATAAGAATGTACATACACACTAGGAGAGCCTATATATAAAGGCCTCTAAGATGCATCTAAAATGTGTCTAGAAGGAACTAGGAGATCAGCATGACAACTAAGAAAATATCTTCCAGAATAAGAAGATAAGCATGATGAGTTGTCTAGAATGTTGTAGACACTATGTGCTCAAATAATGTGCTAATCCTAAGTATAGACAACATGTGCATAATTAGAGTGCAAACTCTTGTGTTGTCAACATGACAACTCACAAGAGTACGCATACTCCTAGGTGAGTAATAAATAATAAAATATACGCATTAACCTAAGTAAACTTAAGTAAGTATAAATAGTAAGTACTTATTTACACCAACAAGGGGGTCTAGTACATTAGATCTTTCTTTATCCCATACCTTTAAGGGTATAATCAAGTTGAGTGCCCTTTCTATTGGTGACAAACTCATCCTACTATAGTTCTTGATTCGAACATCATAGTCATCTACATAGTTGTTCCAATGATCTTTAATAGTTACATCAAGAATTAACTCCTTTCCCACAAAATTTTGGATCATCCCAATGTTGTTAAAGTATGGGTGGGGCATCAGATAATCATCTTAAGGGTATTGGTCTCATTCAATTTTGTAGGTGGCAATGTCTTTTTTTCTCTTCACCTCAAAGGGCCCTATGTGATGGGCCATACCCATGTCTTCTTGTGTATCTTATGTACATAATCATAGGTTCAAGCCAATTGTCTGGCAATCTCCAAAAATATAAGTATATCCAACAAATACGGTGGAAGATTCTTCAGGTACAAAAGGGTCCCACCTACTTGATAATTTGTTATTGTGTTGAACTAAATAAAGTATGCACCCATATATTTTATTGCGGAGGTAGCCTCCACTGATATTCTCTTGGAATAATCCCCTTTTAAGAACTAGATTATGGTGAAAATAAAAGTATCATTTACCATTCTATATTCTAGGCACTTATCAAGAATCTTCTTTCGTACTAGCTAGGGGTACACCACATAGGATATCCCCTCTTTTCTAATCCTAGATATATTTTTTTCCAAGCTACCAAAAACTAGACCACATAGGAGGTCATGTGGAATTGGGTGTCTAATTTCATTGAGATAATTTTATCATACATGGATTTGTTAATAATGGTGCCCCAGTCAATCTATAGGCCCCTCTTCTTAATAGTCTCTATAAAGTGGACCCTCCAAGTTTCCAAATGTCTTTCCATCAAGAGCCCCATGATGCTACTCAAGAGGACTATGTAGTAGCCTATGTCATCTATCATATACCTATAGGTCATGTCCACTTTCCCAACTCTCATGTTTGAAAGGGTCCTGGTGAGAAGTTATTTTTCTTGCACCAAGTCTTTGGCTTCTTCTTCATGTTCCCTATGCTGGACATTCAAAAAAAATATTCTTCAAAATAAGCCATTTCTCATTTTCAAATATTTGGAATAGGTAGAGTTTTGATTTAATGCTTTTTTGTTGTTTCAAATAAGAGAAATTTGTAAGATAACAAAGATCCAAAAATTTAGAGTATTAGACAAGTGGTAAAATAGAGGTTCTAATTTTGCAATTTTAGAAGTGAAATAATCATGCTTGACCAATTTGACAATTTTCCTAAGTATCAAATGTTAGCTTTCTGATTCCACATCAAACATAGTTTCACTTGTTTGATTTCGTAATTTCAAAGCTCATCATTTTTTAACAATGTGATCTCACAATTTCTTGAATATTGTAGTATTGTCTTGATTTTGTGACTTAACATAAGAAAGAATTCTTTAGAGCATCTTCTGACTATTAATAAAAGAACATTATGAGATTATTCCCCAACAACATTATTGTAGTGTAGTTTTTATTTTTCATTGTGAATTTTTCAAGGATATTTCCCTATGAGATTGTTGAAAACAATTTTTCAAATGTATATTGTCTTTGGTACTTTAGATCTATTTTCTCTATCATTTTTGTCCTCTCCTCCCTCCTTGGCCTTGATTTTTGAACCCTTGGTCATCCCCCTTCTTTTTGACCCTTTCACCCCCACCATGGTCTGCAATCTATTCTTACTTATCCTTTAGCTCTCTTTTGTCCTAATGAGGGATCACAAAGTGTGATCCAAAAAATTGACACAAAAACTCTAGTACAATATCTTCCATAAAATTTTTCTATACATGATGGATTGTGGAAAATTGATTTGTTTAAGTTACACAAAATGTCAAGTCTTTGCTAGCCAGTGTCTATTACACAAAATGTCAAATCTTTGCTAGTCATTTTTTGTCGAGCTCACTCGGGTGATGAAGATAGTTTCTAGTGTCTGTTGATAATTCTAGAGTAAACCAAGTTTAGAGATAGTATGTGTTGACTTTCACTCAAGCAAAAAAAAAAAAAATTAGGAAGTGACACAGGCAAAAGGGTGAATAACTAGGGCCAAAGGCTCACCCAACTATCCAAACCACCCTACAAGAGTTAACATAGAAAAAAACACAACACAAACACAGCACCAAGGAGGGAGAACAAGATATCTTTATTTAATTCATCAAGTAAATAGCATACATGCCCAACTGTAAGGCCTTCTGGGTTATGGCCAGATACAAAATACAACTTCCAGATCCACAATCCAGCTTCAAATTCGCATTTCCAAACTCATACTCTATTCTTTCTAAACTCTCCCAAAATCTTACTTAACTCTTAAGCCTAAACACTCTATTTATACTTGCCAAAATGACTTACAAAACATTCTAGAACATAGAGAAGCCACGAGTTGGCTCTCAGCAAATATAACTACCTATACCAAAATTAAATGTGAGCCAAGTCAGCCCAAATAGGAACTAGACATAGATAACTTAGCACCCATTAGATAACTCGGCACCCACTAGAAAACTGGCACTTGGCATGAACTAAAAACTGGCACTCAGCATCAACTAAGTAACTCAGCACCAACTAAGTAACTCGACACATGAAGAAACACTCAGCACATGAAGAAACACTCGACACATGAAGGAATGCTCGACACATGAATAAACACTCGGCACATGAAGAAACACTTGGTACATGAAGGAATACTCGGCACATGAAGAAAGTAACTCGACACCAACTAAGTAACTCAGCACCAACTGTAGGATGAATAAAATGATAGGGTAATAAGGCAACCCAAGATGCTCCTACATCAGACAACCGGGGTTGAAAGAAATGATTCTCTTGAATCATTGAGATGTTCAAACTTGAGCTGAATACAACTCAAACTAAGAAATCCATGAAGCATCTTCAATAGGTTTATTGTTCCACTTCACCAAATATTCATAGTAATCTTTTCCTCTTGTACTCTTGCCAACTCTCTGATCCAATATCTATTCAACTTCCTCAATCTATTTCTAAGGATAATCATCTGGTATAACAACTTCATCTTCTAACTCATGATACTTATATAAATCAGAAATATTCAATATAGGAGATATATCTATCTCATCAAGTAACTCAACTTCATAAGTATTACCACTATCAAACTTCTTTAAGATCTTACAAGGTCCAAATTTCTTCATCTTCAACTTATTGTATGTTCCAACTAGGAATCTTCCTTTCTTTAGATGTGTTAGAAAGGTTAATCTTTCCTTGGATATATTTTAATTGGGATATTCCAAGGGTCCCTACATGTAGTTTGTCCACTTGTACACATGTGGAGGACATGTCATTGTTTGTCCTTTATTCCACATGTAAGGACAACTCTTGTTTATTTCTTTATTTAGTTTATCCTCCTTAAGAGGATTGTGACACTTTGCACACACCTATTATGAATGTGGCATTCATAGAAATGGGAGTTACAAATGCAACTCCTCTCTCATCTCTATATAAGAGATGCTCCTCCTTCTTTCTTCACAACAACTACAACACCACTCTAAGCACTTGATGTTATTGTATTGAGCTACTTTTGCTCCAACACTCTCTCTCTCTCTTCTCTAGGCATTTGCCTTCATTCATAATACTCACAAGGGGTTTTCTTTTCTTTCCCCTTATAAATCCTTGTCTCCATTGTTGAACCATCTTGGTGTATGCTCTTGGAGTTGCTTATCTTATGGTAACATTGTTTCACACTTAACTTACTTAGATTGTTTCTAGTTCCTTGCTCAACATTATCATTTCTTACATGGTATCAGAGCTTGGTTATCTAATCCTTGTTTTAAGTTTTGTGGTGAAGGTTGCCATTCATTGGAGCACACCTTATTTGGAGACGTTATTGAGAGAAGAAGTTTGTGTTGTGATTTTAGCTCTTTTTAACTAATCTTGTGCATGCAAGCTTCATATTTTTTTTACTAACCCTCTTTGGAAGGCTTGCCGCCAAAGGGTTTTCTTGTAAAGCTTCATATTTTTTACTAACCCTCTTTGGAAGGCTTGCCGCCAAAGGGTTTTCATGTAAAGCTTCATATTTTTTACTAACCCTCTTTGGAAGGCTTGCCGCCAAAGGGTTTTCTTGTAAAGCTTCATATTTTTTTACTAACCCTCTTTGGAAGGCTTGCTGCCAAAGGGTTTTCTTAGTAAATTTCAATTTTTTTTGGTTTGTTTTGGACGGCATGCCGCCAAAACAAAAAAATATTACATTAGTAAAGCTTTCTAACTTTACAAAACTCTCTACTTTTTCTTACTTCATTTATAAAAAAAAAAATTTTACTCTTAAAAAATAAATATTTCACTATATTGTGTTTTTATACAAATAGTGAAAAGCTTCATTTTATAAAAATATAATTGTTGCATTTTGTTGGGCGGCCGCGCCACCCGCGCGCCACCCCCGCGCCGTCGCGCGCAAACACCTCCGACGGTACAGACCCCGTGCCGCCGCGCACAAATGCCACCGTCAGTGGGAAGCTGAGATCTGGTCGCAGGGCACAAGATTTGGATCGAACAAAGAAGTTCGCTTTATCCCCAAATGCCGCCGCGCGCAACCGTCGCACGACACCCGATCGACGCTGCGAACCGGTTGCGCCGCTGCGCACCGCCGCCCTCTGCATGTCTGCCCCACCTCTGCAACTCTGCGCACAATAACCCCTGACCACCGCTTCCGCCATCCCCATAACTCCGCGCGTAAACCTTTTCGCGGCCCGCATCCCGAACACGCGGAAACCGCTGCCTGCAGTGCCCGCATCCTCCTCCGCCAAGTTT
The DNA here is from genome assembly GCA_028749045.1 of Cupressus sempervirens. Lineage (NCBI taxonomy): Eukaryota > Viridiplantae > Streptophyta > Pinopsida > Cupressales > Cupressaceae > Cupressus > Cupressus sempervirens. The sequence goes on along the minus strand of CM053791.1, from coordinate 728,381,298 downwards.
TTTTTAAAATTTTTTTAACCACCGACCACGGCCACTCCTTTGGCCACGCGGCAGCCACCAACGAGCTCCGCTCCCCCTTCTAATTTTTTAAAATTTTCCCCCTCTTTGTCCACCTTTTTCAAATTTTATTTTAAATCAAACTAATAAAACCTGTTTTATATTAATGTTTTTATTTGTTTAACAAATCAATTTTTTAATTTTCTCTCACACAAATAGTTGAAATTAAAATAAAAAATATTCTTAATCTTATAAACAAAAAAATAAACAATTTTTTCAATTAATCAAATTAAATTTTTTTTCTCTCATTTAACAACATTTTTTTTCAATTAATCTGATTTTCAAATTAAGGGAATTAATCTAATTTTCAACATTAATTCCAGAAATCAAACTTAATTATTCTAATTATCATTCTTGGAAAACTCATATCTCATTTATTTTTCGTTTTAAACATCTCTTCGAAATAGCCACTGACCCTTCTCTTGAGCCCGGTTCAGCGGCTACTCAAGACGAGAAAGATACTTGGAAAGCTAAAAACGAAGAAGCTTTAGGGTTCATTGGTATTTCTATTATTCTAGATTTATATGTCTTAATTGCTCACTGTTCTAAAACTCATGATGCATGGTCCATCTTGAAAACCAAGTATGACAGTGGCGATGAATACCGCAAAATACAATTGCAAGATCAACTCGAAGATCTCAGGTATGCAGATTTTAAAGGTATGGATGAATTCCTCTTAAAATTTGATTCTCTTAAAAGTCAAATTATGGCTTTAGGTGTTCAATTAGAGGACATTCGTTTAATTCATCTTATTCTTAAAAAATGTCTTCCTAGACAGTTTCAACAGTTTATAACTAATATTCATGCACAGCTTGCTATTCCTACTTTAACTTCTCAGTTAACTTATGTTATTTTTCAAACTTTATTAAGACAGGAAGAAGCTAAGCTAATTCAATTTGGTACCCTCAAATCAACTGAACATGCATTTGTGTCTAGAAATTCAACTAATAATTTTCGTTCCAATAATAATAATTATAAACAATCTAATTCAAATTCAAATAACACAAACAATAAATTTTATCCCAAATATAATAATAATACCAATCATCCTAATAATACTCGTAATACTAATAATCAAAGGAACCATTTCAATTCCAAACCTCATTGTTCTTATTGTGGCAAAGACGGTCACCTTGTCAATAATTGTTTTAAAAAACAAAATGATAAAAAACCTATGAATCATAGTAGCAATCATCAAACCTCAAACCATAAAAAAGGTAATTCGACTAGTTCTAATCCTCGTCATGCTTTTACTTGTAGCTTTAATCTTTGTAGACCTTTAGAATGGATTGTTGATAGCGGTGCTTCACAACATGTCACTTCTCATAAAGAAATTTTTGATTCTTTACAACCTGATATTGCTAACATTCCTACTCAGTTAGCTAATAATTAGACTTGTAAAGTTGAAGGACTAGGTGATGTTACTATTCCTAATGGTAAATTACATTATGTTTTATATGTACCTGACTTGAAAACTAATCTACTTTCTATTTCACAGTTATGTCAGAACTATAAAGTAGAATTCTACAAAGATACATGTTATATCATAGATCCTCAAACTCTCAAAGTGATTGCTCATGCTAAAATGGATAATGACAATTTGTTTAAATTCCATGAATTTTCTAGTTCATGATATTCTTTACATACTTCTATTGATTTCAATATATGGCATGAAAGACTTGGTCATTTAAATTCTGATTATATTACTTTCATGCAAAAGCATAATATGGTTGATGGCTTGCCTCACATTATTCCTTCCAAGATTGCCTGTACAGGTTGTATGAGTGGTAAGATGCATAGGGAGCCCTTTCCAAGTGGAAAATCATGGCGAGTAACTCATAAGTTGCATCTTGTCCATAGTGATCTTTTGGGCCCCATGGAGAATACCTCCATCCAAGGTTCTCGGTATGCACTTACCTTTGTTGATGATTTTTCTAGACGAACTTGGATCTATTTTTTGCATAGCAAGGATCAAGTTCTTGATATATTTATTGAATTTCAGTTATATGTTGAAAGGCAATCTGGGTATAAACTTAAAATTCTTAGAACTGATAATGGGAAGGAATATGTGAATAATGCTTTTCATTCTTATTTGAAATCATGTGGAATTAAGCACGAGATTACTATTCCTTATACACCACAACAAAATGGTGTAGCGGAAAGAAAGCATCGGACCATTGTTGAAATGGCTAGAAGCATGTTGCATGCTAAGAATTTGCATTATAAATTTTGGGCTGAAGCCATGTTTTGTGCAACTTATATTCTTAATCGGACTCCTACCAAAGCTCTCAAGGCTATCACTCCAGAAGAGGCTTGGTCTGGTAGGAAACCGAATTTACATCATTTACGGATATTTGGTTCTATTGCTTATGTTCATACACCTAAATAGAAAAGGCATAAATTAGATGCTAAGTCATCTCCTTATATGTTTGTTGGCTATGATGAAAACACTAAGGGTTATCGTGTTTATGATTCCACTACTAACAAAGTTCAAGTTGCTAGAGATGTTTGCATTGCAGAAAATGGCATTCATGATTGCTCTACTACAACGGATGAAGAATTCAGTGGCACTAAAATTGTGCTGGTGGAGGACCAACCTCCTTCTCTTAACCCTACTCTTTCTCTTAATCAAGTACCACCGATTATTTCTGCTCCTACATCTCATGATACTCAAATAGATACTAATGATACTTTTCTTACTCATAATTCTTCCTCTAGTGATAACTCCATTACAACTAAACATAAACCTAAATGGGCTCAAAACCTCATCAATGAAGCTGATGATTATATTTCCAAATCTGGTGGAATTAAACATAGAAGGATTAATTATTGTAATTATGCTTTGATGACTACTATTATGAATTCTAATGATCCTAAGTCCTTTGATCAAGCTAACTCTCAACCTCATTGGCAGAAAGCCATGCAAGAGGAATATGATTCGTTACTTGCTAATCACACTTGGGACTTAGTCACATTACCTCCTAGAAAAAATCTAGTTTCGTGTAAATGGTTATATAAAACAAAATTGAATACTAATAATGAAATTAGTAAATTTAAAGCTAGACTAGTTGCTAGAGGTTTTTCCCAAATTGAAGGCTTAGACTATAATGAAACCTTTGCACCTGTTGCTAAAATGCCTACTATCAAATTAGTTCTTGCTTTAGCATCTAAAATGAATTGGCCCATTCATCAAATGGATGTTAAAAGTGCCTTCTTAAATGGTGAGTTACATGAAGAAATCTATATGGCTCAACCTCCTGGATTTGTTAAGAAAGGTAGTGAAAATCTAGTTTGCAAATTGAACAAATCTATTTATGGTCTTAAACAATCACCTAGAGAATGGTATTCTAAAATTAATTCTTTCTTCATTTCTCAAGGTTTTACTAGAAGCAAAAATGATCCTAATTTGTATATTAAACATACTAACGATGATATTATCATTGTTATTGTTTATGTAGATGATTTAATTCTCACTTCTAGTTTAGACATTTTGATTTCTGATATTAAATTCCAACTTAAACAAAAATTTCAAATGACAGACTTAGGTATCTTACATTACTTCTTAGGTATGCAAATTTTTCAAACTCCTAATGGTATCTTTGTTTCTCAAAGCAAGTATGCTTATGATCTTTTAGAAAAATTTAAGATGAATAACTCTAACCATGTTTCAATTCCATGTGAATTAGGAACTAAATTAATGAATGATATGAATACTCCTTTTGTTGATGAAACTTTGTATAGATAGTTAGTAGAAAGTTTAAATTATTTAACTCTTACTAGACCTGATATTGCTTATAGTGTTGGATTAGTTTCTCGCTTTATGTCTAAACCTCAACAAACTCATTTTCAAGTTGCTAAACGCATCTTAAGGTATATTAAAGGAACTATTAATATAGGCTTATTTTATGATCCAAACTCTGAATTTATTTTACATGGCTATACTGATTCTGATCTAGGTGGAGATCCCAATGATGGGAAATCCACTTGTGGTTATTTTTTCTTTGTTGGTTCAGGTCCAATTTCTTGGAAAAGCAAAAAGGAACACTCTATTTCCCTATGCTCAACTAAAGCTGAATACAAAGGTTGTACCAATGTAGCTAAGGAAGCTTTGTGGATTCGAAGACTTCTTGATGATTTGGGTCTACCTCAACAATTACCTACACCTATACATTGTGACAATCAAAGTGCTATTGCCTTGGCAAAGAATCCAGTGTATCATGCCCGCACCAAACATATTTCACTTCAACATCACTTCATTCGAGAACAAGTTGAAGACAATCAAATTATTCTTCTTTATTGTAAAGGAGAAGATCAAGTGGCTGATATTTTAACCAAACCACTTTCTAAAGAGAGATTTCAGTTCCATTGTAAAAATTTGGGTTTACAACCCGTTGAAGTAAACTCCCCAAGTAAAGATTAAGGGGGGGTGTTAGAAAGGTTAATCTTTCCTTGGATATATTTTAATTGGGATATTCCAAGGGTCCCTACATGTAGTTTGTCCACTTGTACACATGTGGAGGACATGTCATTGTTTGTCCTTTATTCCACATGTAAGGACAACTCTTGTTTATTTCTTTATTTAGTTTATCCTCCTTAAGAGGATTGTGACACTTTGCACACACCTATTATGAATGTGGCATTCATAGAAATGGGAGTTACAAATGCAACTCCTCTCTCATCTCTATATAAGATATGCTCCTCCTTCTTTCTTCACAACAACTACAACACCACTCTAAGCACTTGATGTTATTGTATTGAGCTACTTTTGCTCCAACACTCTCTCTCTCTCTTCTCTAGGCATTTGCCTTCATTCATAATACTCACAAGGGGTTTTCTTTTCTTTCCCCTTATAAATCCTTGTCTCCATTGTTGAACCATCTTGGTGTATGCTCTTGGAGTTGCTTATCTTATGGTAACATTGTTTCACACTTAACTTACTTGGATTGTTTCTCGTTCCTTGCTCAACATTATCATTTCTTACAAGATGAACCATCACCTCATCTACAACTTGAAAATCATCTTCGAGACTGATCAGCATTCTCCTTATACTTCTGATTACTTTGTTCCAGCCTCAACTTCACTTCCTTATGTAATGATTCCATGAAATCAACAAATTCTTCTCTTACAGCACTTTCATTTTCTTCACCAGCAACATCTTTCAAATTTGATATACCTCTAGGATGCATTTTGGTAACAATCTCAAAAGGTGTCTTCCCTGTACTCCTATTCACGAAATTGTTATATGCAAATTTAGCTTGTGCCAATACCATCTCCCAATTACTTGGCTTATTCCCAACTAAACATCTCAACAAATTACCCAAGCTTGTATTCACAACCTCTGACTATCTATCTATTTGTGGATGGAATGTAGAACTAAACTTCAATTCAGTACCCATCTTCTTCCACAAAGTCTTCCAAAAATAACCAACAAACTTACTGTCTCTTTCTAAAATAATGCTTCTTGGTATTCCATGCAATCTCACAATCTCTTTAAAGAAAAGTTTAGCAACATGCTCAACATCTAATGTCTTCTTACATGGTATAAAATGAGCCATCTTAGAAAATCTATCCACTACAACAAATATGAAATCATACCCTTTCACTATTTTAGGCAATCCAAGAACAAAATCCATACTGATGTCAATCCAAGGTTTCTCAGGAATAGTAATAGGTGTATACAAAGTAGTATTTTGACTCACTCCCTTTGCGACTTGACAAACTCCACAACTCTTTATAAATTTTTGAACATCCTTATACATTTGTGGCTAATAATACTTCTCTTTCAGAAAACTCAATGTCTTATCAATTCCAAAATGTCCAGCTAATCCACCACTATGCTTTTCTTTAATCATATTCAACCTCATAGAACTTCTAGGAATACACAATTGAATACCTTTGTACAACATACCTTCTTGAATGAAATACTCATCATACTTACTTATGTGATCTGTTAGATTTGGTGCTCTGCACTCTCTCCATGCCTCAAAAAAATCAAGATCAGCATCATATAACTCTTTCATCTCATCAAAATGGAGAACTTCAACTTTCATTTCAATCAACAAAGAATGTCTTCTACTCAATGCATCAGCAACTTTGTTAGCAACTCCACTCTTATGCTTGATCACAAATGTAAAACTCTGCAAATACTCAACCCACTTCATATGTCATTGATTCAATTTATGTTGACTTCCCAAGTATTGTAAAGCTTTATGATTAGTATACAACACAAACTCCTTAGGCATCAAATAATGTCTCCATTTCTTCAATGCTTTAACAATGCCATAAAATTCTTGATCATACATAGAATATTTCCTTTTAGCATCATTCAAATTTTCACTAAAAAAAGCAACAGGCTTACCATCTTGACTTAATACAGCTCCTATTGCATTACCACTTGCATCACATTCAACTTGAAATACTTTGTTGAAATCAGGTAAAGCCAATACAGGTAATTCAGCAACCTTTTGTTTCAAAGTCTCAAAACTCTTATCAACTCCATGTGTCCACTTGAATTCCTTTTTATCTCCCCTCATTGTTTCAGTCATAGCATTACAAATAGCACTAAAATTCTTTATAAACTTTCTATAAAAACTAGCCAAACCATGAAATGATCTTACCTCACTCACATTCCTAGGTGTAGGCCATTCCAAAATTGCTTTAACCTTCTTAGGATCCATCCTCAATCTATCAACTAAAATCACAAATCCTAGATACACAATCTCCTCTTGCATAAAAGAACACTTTTTCAGATTGATCAACAACTTTTCCTCTTTCAACCTCTGCAATACTTGTCAAATATGCTCAAGATGTTCTTCCTTAGTCTTGTTGAATATCAAAATATCATCCAAATAAACAATCACAAATTCACCCAAGAATCTTTTCAAAACTTCATTCATCAACCTAATGAAAGTACTAGGTGCATTAGTCAAACCAAAAGGCATAACCAACCATTCATACAAACCATCTTTTGTCTTGAAAGCAGTCTTCCATTCATCACCTTCTCTGATTCTAATCTGATGATAGCCACTCTTCAAATCAATCTTGGTAAAATAGTTTGCTCCACTCAAACAATCCCTTATGTCATCCATCCTCAGCATAGGAAACCTATATTTCACTGTTATCTTGTTAATTGCTCTAGAATCAATACACATTCTCCATTCTCCATTCTTTTTAGGTGCCAATATAGTAGGTACAGTACATGGACTCAAGCTTTTTCTGATCAAACCTTTCTACAACAACTCATGCACTTGTCTATTAAGTTCTTCATTCTCTATAGGTGTCAATCTATATGGTGCTTTGTTTGGCAAACTAGCTCAAGGGATCAGATCCATACAATGACTAATACTTCTTATAGGAGGTAAACCATCAAGAATATCTTCAGCAATAATACCTTTATACTCATTCAGCAACTCTGCAATTTCTCCTGGTACTTGATCTTCATTGATGAAACTCTATTTTCTTGGAATTATAGCAAAACAAACCTAATTCTTCTTCACTTCTTTTTCAAATTGTTTCCCATTAACCATGCAAATTTTTATAGCAGTACAATTAACCTCATCTAGACTTTTGATCAAAGGCAACAATGTTTGTTTCTTCCCATTTACCCAAAGAGTATATTGATTCAATCTTCCATCATGTACAACATATCTATCATATTGCCAAGGTCTACCCAACAAAATATGACTACAATCCATGGGCATAATATCACACAAAACTTCATCAAATTAATGTCCAATTTTGAACTTCACAAGGCATTGCTCACCTACCAATATCTTATGTTCATCTTTGATCCATGAAACATGACAAGGTTTGGGATGTTTTAGCCTCTGCAACTGTAACTTTGTAACTAGCTCTTCTGATGCCAGACTTGTAGAACTTTCACTATCAATGATCACTTTACAACATTTTCTAGCCATCTTACATCTTTTCTTGAAAAGACTTCTCCTTTAAATAGGTTCCTCATCACCTTCCTTATTACATAAGGTTCTTCTCACCATCAAATTTTCTCCAGCCTCAGGTCCACTTGGTGAACCCTCATCATCTTCTTGAATCATAGCATTTCTATTATTTTGCCCACCTTCAGAAGATCTACATTCAAAGGATATATGCCCTTCTTTGCCACATCTAAAACAATTACCATGAAATCTAGCTCTAGAATAAGAATTACCTCTTCCTCGATAAGAATTAGTGCCTCCTTGGTAAGAATTACCACTTTTCCATTCAATATTGCCTTTTTCATCATTCTTCCATTTAGATTTGCCTTTATCCTACATAGAACTGTCAGATCTGCCACTTTCTCCATAAGATCTACCTCTGCCTCTCTGGAATCTACTACCTCTACCTCTCTATCTTTGTTCATCCTTATTTGTCAAGATCTCTTTAGCCTTCAAGGCATACTGGTATGCTTCTTCTACACTTCCCAACTTCACAAAACTTATTTCATCTTGTATTCTAGATCTCAATCCATTAATGTACCTTGCAATTTTCTCAACATTACCATCCACATGTCTAGATCTAATATCCAGTCTATAGAATTCCTCATTATACTCTTTCACAGTCATGTCTTTTCACTTCAAATTTTGCATCTTTCTCAACAAGCTAACTTGGTAATCAACAGGAAGGAATTTTTTCTTTACCTTGTTCACCATCTTTAGCCAAGTTCAGATCTTCTTCTTTTCTCTCATTTGTCTATCAGTTTGCAAGTGCTCCCACCATAGTGATGCATGACCTTTCAACCTAGTGACTGCAATCTTCAACTTTCTATTATCAAGAGTGTTTTCATACTCAAAGAACTTCTCCATATTAGAGATCTAATCCAACACAGAATTGGTGTCCAATTTTCCATCATAAGGAACAACTTCTACAGTAGGCTTTGAATTCTCTCTAGAAAATACTCTCAACAATCTTGCTTCATCTTGGTCTTCTTCAGGTTCTTGATTAGGGTTTGGTGTTGCTGCTTCATCATCACTTACACCATCAAGATGTGCTCCTCTCCTTTGGGCTATCTCCATAGCACCTAATCTAGCTACAATTTGTCTCAACTGATCCAATATAGAATTATCAACATTATTTCCTCTACCACAAACCATCTTCACAAATCAAGTTCCTGCAAGATCATATCCCTTTGCAAGTCATAGGTCAAATCTGTAGATCTGCCACCCTACAGCCAAATCCAAATCAAGGTTCTACATGATCCAATCTCCATAAGGATGAACCTCAAGCTCTAATACCAACTGACATAGGCAAAAGGGCGAATAACTAGGGCCAATGACTCACCCAGCTATCCAAACCACCCTACAAGAGTTAACACAGTGGAAAACACAACACAAACATAACACCAAGGAGGGAGAACAAAATATCTTTATTTAAGTCATCAAATAAATAGCATACATGCCTAGCTGTAAGGCATTTCGGGTTATGGCTAGATATAGAATACAACTTCTAGATCCACGATCTAGCTTCAAATTTGCATTTCCAGACTCATACTCTATTCTTTCTAAACTCTCTCAAAATCTTACTTAACTCTTAAGCCTAAACACTCTATTTATACTTGCCAAAATGACTTACAAAATATTCTAGAACATAGAGAAGCCACGAGTCGGCTCTTAGAAAATATAACTACCTATACCAAAATTAAATGTGAGCCAAGTTAGCCCAAATAGGAACCAGACACAGATAACTTAGCACCCACTAGATAACTCAGCACCCACTAGGAAACTAGCACTCGGCATCGCTCGAAATCAACTAAGTAACTCAGCACCAACTAACTTGACACATGAAGAAATACTTGGCACATGAAGAAACACTTGGCACATGAAGGAATGTTTGGCACATGAAGAAATGCTTGGCACATGAAGAAACACTTGGCACATGAAGGAATGTTCGGCACATGAAGAAATGCTCAACATATGAAGAAACACTCTGCACATGAAGGAATGCTCGGCACATGAAGAAACACTCGATACATGAAGGAATGCTCTGTACATGAAGAAAGTAACTCGGCACCAACTGTAGGATGAATAAAATGAGTAGGATAATAAGACAACCCAGGATGCTCCTGCATCAGGAAGATAGTATCTACTAAGTTCACTCAGGCACCAAAGAGAAGTTGGCATGGAACCAATGTTAACTGGGCTCACTTAGTTACCAAATGAATTTAGTTTGGGATGTAGTGTTAATAAAACTCACTCAGGCTTAAGGGGCTTTCTAATGAATGGTTCATAAGGCACAACACTTGGTGAAGGTTTTGTAAATGGGGTTGCAAGCTTTGGGTTTAACTATGGAGGAAACTCTGTAGTTAAGCGCGCTCAGGCTGGAGTAGTACTGGGATGGGTGACCTCCCGAAAAGTCCCGGTGCTTCACCCCTGTGAGCATCACCTAGATCCAATGAGTGCTAAGTGTTCCATTTATTCTCATGAGAGACGGATTCATGTTGAATCACTACTCATGAAACATGGGTCATCGAGTTTGACTCAAAATCACACAGTTAAATCCTGATATTCACATCACAATTTGACTAGCTGTGGAAATCATCTCCTACTTATCAATTGATGAGCTTAAGGGGCTTTCTAATGAATGTTTCATAAGGCATAACACCTGGTGAAGGTTTTGCAAATGGGGTTGCAAGCTTTGGGTTTAACTGTGGAGGAAACTCTGTAGTTAAGCGCGCTTAGGCTGGAGTAGTACTGGGATGGGTGACCTCCCGGGAAGTCTCGGTGCTTCACCCCTGTGAGCATCACCTAGATCCAATGAGTGCTAATTGTTCCATTTATTCTCATGAGAGACGGATTCATGTTGAATCACTACTCATGAAACATGGGTCATCGAGTTTGACTCAAAATCACACAGTTAAATCCTGATATTCACATCACAATTTGACTAGCTGTGGAAATCATCTCCTACTTATCAATTGATGAGCTTAAGGGGCTTTCTAATGAATGGTTCATAAGGCACAACACTTGGTGAAGGTTTTGCAAATGGGGTTGCAAGCTTTGGGTTTAACTGTGGAGGAAACTCCGTAGTTAAGCGCGCTCAGGCTGGAGTAGTACTGGGATGGGTGACCTCCTGGGAAGTCTCGGTGCTTCACCCCTGTGAGCATCACCTAGATCCAATGAGTGCTAAGTGTTCCGTTTATTCTCATGAGATATGGATTCATGTTGAATCACTACTCATGAAACATGGGTCATCGAGTTTGACTCAAAATCACACAATTAAATCCTGATATTCACATCACAATTTGACTAGCTGTGGAAATCATCTCCTACTTATCAATTGATGAGCTTAAGGGGCTTTCTAATGAATGGTTCATAAGGCACAACACTTGGTGAAGGTTTTGCAAATGGGGTTGCAAGCTTTGGGTTTAACTGTGGAGGAAACTCTGTAGTTAAGTGCGCTCAGGCTGGAGTAGTACTGGGATGGGTGACCTCCCGAGAAGTCCTGGTGCTTCACCCTTGTGAGCATCACCTAGATCCAATGAGTGCTAAGTGTTCCATTTATTCTCATGAGAGACGAATTCATGTTGAATCACTACTCATGAAACATGGGTCATCGAGTTTGACTCAAAATCACACGGTTAAATCCTGATATTCACATCACAATTTGACTAGCTGTGGAAATCATCTCCTACTTATCAATTGATGAGCTTAAGGGGCTTTCTAATGAATGGTTCATAAGACACAACACTTGGTGAGTTGCAAGCTTTGGGTTTAACTGTGGAGGAAACTCTGTAGTTAAGCGCGCTCAGGCTGGAGTAGTACTGGGATGGGTGACCTCCTGGGAAGTCCCGGTGCTTCACCCCTGTGAGCATCACCTAGATCCAATGAGTGCTAAGTGTTCCATTTATTCTCATGAGAGATGGATTCATGTTGAATCACTACTCATGAAACATGGGTCATCAAGTTTGACTCAAAATTACACAGTTAAATCCTAATATTCACATCACAATTTGACTAGCTGTGGAAATCATCTCCTACTTATCAATTGATGAGCTTAAGGGGCTTTCTAATGAATGGTTCATAAGACACAACACTTGGTGAAGGTTTTGCAAATGGGGTTGCAAGCTTTGGGTTTAACTGTGGAGGAAACTCTACAGTTAAGCGCGCTCAGGCTGGAGTAGTACTGGGATGGGTGACCTCCCGGGAAGTCCCGGTGCTTCACCCCTGTGAGCATCACCTAGATCCAATGAGTGCTAAGTGTTCCATTTATTCTCATGAGAGACGGATTCATGTTGAATCACTACTCATGAAACATGGGTCATCGAGTTTGACTCAAAATCACACGGTTAAATCCTGATATTCACATCACAATTTGACTAGCTGTGGAAATCATCTCCTACTTATCAATTGATGAGCTTAAGGGGCTTTCTAATGAATGGTTCATAAGGCACAACACTTGGTGAAGGTTTTGCAAATGGGGTTACAAGCTTTGGGTTTAACTGTGGAGGAAACTCTGTAGTTAAGCGCGCTCAGGCTGGAGTAGTACTGGGATGGGTGACCTCCCGGGAAGTCCCAGTGCTTCACCCCTGTGAGCATCACCTAGATCCAATGAGTGCTAAGTGTTCCATTTATTCTCATGAGAGACGGATTCATGTTGAATCACTACTCATGAAACATAGGTCATCGAGTTTGACTCAAAATCACACAGTTAAATCCTGATATTCACATCACAATTTGACTAGCTATGGAAATCATCTCCTACTTATCAATTGATGAGCTTAAGCGGCTTTCTAATGAATGGTTCATAAGGCACAACACTTGGTGAAGGTTTTGCAAATGGGGTTGCAAGCTTTGGGTTTAACTGTGGAGGAAACTCCATAGTTAAGCGCACTCAGGCTGGAGTAGTACTGGGATGGGTGACCTCCCGGGAAGTCCCAGTGCTTCACCCCTCTGAGCATCACCTAGATCCAATGAGTGCTAAGTGTTCCATTTATTCTCATGAGAGATGGATTCATGTTGAATCACTACTCATGAAACATGGGTCATCGAGTTTGACTCAAAATCACACAGTTAAATCCTGATATTCACATCACAAAACTCACTCAGTTACCAAAGGAAGTATAAATAAAGTCTTTTCTAAATTAGTGTTGACTGAGATGGGTCAATTAATGAAGGACTTTATTGAATCATCATATTTAGTTTGATGGATTTATTTGGAAAGTATAGCCAAATTAAGGGATGAATATTGAATATTTGAAGGTATATTCAAGCTAACTTGACAAGGAAAAAGATACAAGGTCAAGATATGGATTTGAAAGAGAGAGGTATGGGAATGAAAAGATAAACCAAGGAAGCAAATTGGAAGAGTATCCTAAGTTTACCAAGCTACATTTAACATTTTGATCAAGGAGGATCAAGTATTTGAGCTAGAACAAAGATCTAAGATCAGCAATATAGTTGCATCAGCAATCAGGTCATATCATTGTTACTCTCTAACAATTGTAGCATTGTATCAAATCTCTTAATAGAGTTATCCTAACATCTATTTTCCAAATCTTCTAACAAGGTGGCATTTCTAATTGAAGTGTCTAAGACCTCTACCAAGGCCACTTCTAATAGGGTGATTAAATCCTTTAATAGGATCACACCTAATAGTGTTTTCTATAACCTTTTAAAAAGATTGTCTCCTAACAATGCTCACTTCAAAAGAGTTAAAAATAGTAACTAGTTACACTTGGTGGTTTTTTCCAAATTGGGTTTCCATGTTAAATCATGGTGTCATATGTGTTCATGTTATTAGTTTTATGTTTTTGCAACTAAGCTAATTAACCTTAATCACATTAAACAGTCTTAAAAGTAATATTTCATTGCTTACTAAGTTACAATAATTCTTAGTGTTTGTTGAGTGATTCAGTACTAACCAAGTTATAGCAGTATTTTCAATTTTAGTAGAGTTTGGTTTTGTTTGCATTGACATCTAAGGGATTTAGAATTTATTTTTTGGTAACTGATTTACCCCTCCCCTCTCAATTACTCCTCTTATATTTCCAACAATTTGTATTGGAGCTTTTGGTGCTTGTAGAGAAGGTTTTAATGACCTACGCTAAAGATTGAGATGTCTTATAGAAGGGAGATTCCTAATCTTAATAGAGATAACTTCAATGCATGGCAAGAACTTATGAAATTTTATTTGTAAAAAATTGGTGATTCAGGTCTAAACTATCTCAACACCAAGTATGTTGTACCTACTAGAACTAGGACTATTGAATAAATTACAGAAAAGAAGAATCATAACTTCATGATGATTGATATTGCTTTAACTCTCAACTATGCTAAATTTGATGAAATCAAACTACAATACTGCTTATGAGATGTGGATCTAGATGAAATCCATCTATGGAGCAGATGATAATGTTAGAAGATCCAAGGTAGAAAGGTTCATAGGACAATTTGATCAAATGAGGATGAGAGAAGATGAGAATATTGTAAAATATAGTGATAGAATCAAAGCCAGTGTGTGCAATCAAAGCCTCAAGAGGAAACGTAGAAGATGAGATAGTGGTAAGTAAGTTTCTCAAAACACTTCTTCCTATATATATAATTAGAGTTTTAGAAATTCAAGAGATGAGATGCAATCCAAAGAATGATATAACATTAGATACAGTAATGGGAAGGTTGACAGCATTTGAGTTAGACAAGTATGACAATTATGTTCCTAAATCTAGCAACCTTGGGTCTAATTTCAAGTCAAGCTATCACTTAAAAAGAAAGATGCAATCTAAAAGGCGATCTAATAGTGAGGATAAAGATGGTTCTGATGAAGATCTTGAAGTCATTAAAGCATTAATTGCAAGAAGATTTCCTAAGGGCAAAGGAAAGTACAAAGGTAAAATTCCTTTGGTCTTCTTTTCTTGTAAAGAGGTTGATCACATTACTACAAGCTATCCAAACAGAGAAAGAAAAGAAGAAAAAAAACATGATAGAGGAGGATAATTCATTTCTAATGAATTCTACAATGAAAGAGGAATTAAAAGATAGGTTATTTGCACTTGGTACACCTCATTGGAATGTCATAGTTAAAAGAAGAAATAGATCAATCATGGTATGTGCAAGGGCCCTGATGATAAAAAAGAACATTGCTCTCAAATAATGGAAGGAAGAAATCAGCACTATAATTCATACCTTCAACTAAGTTTAGTTGAAAAAAGATTCAAATCAAACACCTTTTGAATTATGATATGGCTATAAACCTAATGTGTGTTACTTCAAAGTATTTTGAAGTAAATTTTATATTCTAAAGGAGTCAAGAAAAGGAAAATTTGATGTGAAAAGTGGTTAAGGCATATTCATTGGATATTTTGATAGGAGTAAAGCATACAAATGTTTGAATCTATCTACTCATAAAGTTATAGAAAGTACATATGTGAAGATTAATTAGTTTGTAGAAAAGAGTGAAGAACAAAGTAGAAGAGAACTTGAATACTATAGAAACTTTGTTTACTATGAGCCTAATAATGTACCTTAAAATTAAAAAATTGGAAGTCAACATTATTCACCACCCAAGTTCCCAAAATCTCTAGTTTAGCCCGAGTTGTAGCAAGTGCAACCTAAGTCATCAGAAGGAACTAATTCATAGTCAAAATACCAAGTTTCATCAAGTAAAAACCAAGTCACAGTCTAACAGACTCAAGACAAATTCAGTGGGACCCAATCATGATTTATAAGATCATAGTGAACCTAGTGAATCCAAGAAGAAGGAGCCTAGACTAGTTGGATATATTATAAGGAATCATGCACCTAATAAAATCATTAGAGGTTAGTTGGTACAATGACAAGGAATAAACTAAAAGGTACATATTTTCTTACTAAATTTGAACCTAAAATAGTTAAAGATACATTAGAAAATGAAAGTTGGATTAAAGTTGTGAATGAAGAAATTGATCAAATAGAAAGGAATAAGACTTGGATGCTTATTCTTAGACCCAAGGATAAAAATGTAATTGGCACAAAATGGGTATTCATAAATAAGTTGAATGAGAATGGAGAAGTCTCAAGGAACAAGGCAAGGCTAGTTTCCAAGGGTTATGCTCAAGAGGAAGGTATTAACTATGGATAAACTTTTTCTCTAGTTGCTAGACTTGAAGGTGTTAGAACATTCCTTGCATATGCTATACACAAAGGATTACAAGTACATTAGATGGATGTAAAATTAGATTCCTGAATGGAATCTTAGAAGAGGAAGTATATATTGATAAACCAAAAGGTTTTGTTTATCCTAGCAAAAGGTACATAGTTTAAAGACCACAGACAGATTTGTATGGTCTCAAACAAGCCCCAATAGCCTGGTATGAGAGATTGTATAAGAATCTCATAAAGATTGGTTTTTGAAGAACTAATGATAAAAGCAACCTATACATCAAAGAAGGACTAGATAAGAAGATTGTGTTGGCATAATTTTTTATGGATGATAAATTATTTACTAGAAATGATGAATTATGAAAATCTTTTTCAAAGGAAATGATTAATGAATTTTAGATGTCAATGTTTGGAGAAATCAAATTATTTGTTGGCCTACAGATCCAATAGAAAAAGGATGGTATATATATTGCTCAATCAAAGTACATCAAGGAGATATTGAAGAAGTTTGGAATGGAAGATTATAGACCAGTTGGACTATGTATGTCTACTAGACATAAGCTTTCCAAAGATTATGATTCAAAAGAGGTAGACAGACTACATATAGATCAATTATTGGTAAACTTCAGTATGTGGTGCATACAAGACCTAATGTAGCATTAGCAGTTGGAATGGTGGTAAGATTTCTACTAATCCAAAAGAAAAGAACATGATGGAAATAAAAAGAATCATGAGGTATCTAAAGGGTATTGAAGATTATGGATTGTGGTATAATAAAAGAGGAAAATTTGAATTTAAAGCATTCACTGATGTTGATTGGGCAAGAAACATTGATGATAGAAAGAGCACTAATAATGGAGCATTCTTTCTTGGAAAGAGGCTAGTATCTTGGACAAGAAAGAAGAAGAATTGTATCTCTCATTCAATAGTAGAAGTAGAATATGTTATAGTAATCAACTGTTAAAATATTATTTGGTTCAAACACTTGCTAGTAGGTATGAAGGAAGAGATCAAGGATCCATTCATTATTTTTTGTGATAAGGCCAATGCAATTAACATTTCCAAGAATATTGTGATGTATACCAAAACCAAGTACATTACAATTAAGTATCATTTCTTGAGAGAATTGGTGCAAGACAAGGAAGTAAAATTGGAGTATGTGAATACAAAAGAATATATTGTAGACATATTCACCAAGCTATTATTATTGGCAAAAAGTTCCCTCCTTCCAAGGATTGATTTCAAAACATTTAAACCCACCCAATGGTCACAAGATTCAATTTCATATTATATTTTAAATTTTAGAGTCTGACAAGATGGTATGGTCCTAATCTTATGATAGCTCATGTATCATAGGATTGTTGGGAAAATCAAGCAGTGATAAGATGTTGTTAGGCTCCTATTGGTTAAATGACCAGGTTGTCATGACATTGTAGATAGTTGAGAGATCATAAGCCAAAGAAAGGTCTAGCCTAATGTTACAATAGTAAATGATCACAAGATCATAGGTGTGACAAGGATGTGCCCCAATGCCATAAGGGTCAATGATTGTAGGATCATGAGGTTGACTTCCCAAGTTGTTGATGTTGTGAAGGGAAAGGTTGGTTGTATGATTTTAGATTCATACAGTCACAAGCACAAGAAAGAATGCCTCCTAAGGTCATGACAAAAGATAGTCAAATTATGATCATAGGATTGCAAGGGTTATTTCCACAACTACTAGTATCAAAATGGACTATGATTGTAAGATCATAAAGGTCAAATCAACCATGCCCATGACATCACAAGGGGATAATAATGGTACCATGGCCTTATGCCAAGTGTGTTTAGGGTGCCCATTCTATAATGAGATCATAGGATCTTATTACTATTAAAGGATCATAAAGAGAATGAAGGATGGGCTTGATGCTATGAGGTATTACTGATCATAAGATTGTAAAAGTTAGGGTTATGAACAAAAGGTGATATAAAATGTTTTGACCATAAGTGTTCCTCATAGGATCATTAGTTTAGTATTCACCAAAACATTTAAAGAGTTCACCCACCAAGCTAGATAAAGAGGAACTCCCAACCAATCTGGTAGCAAGAAATGTACAGAATGACAATTGAATATAGTTGACCTATGTTTTTCATCTAATTTGGCAAGTTTATGACTGAGGAAGCAACTCTTTGATGATAGATATGATCTTTTCAATCTCTTATAACCACTTTCATCATTCCCCAAGCCTGATAAATGCAAAATAATACTCCATAACTACCTGTTGATCCATCTACTTAGTTAGAAGGTTAATGGCCATTGTTCTTGTCCTCCCAAAGATTTTTTGGTGGACAAGTGATCTTCTCATGTCTAGATTTGTACTATTATCAAATCTTTTCCATTTTTTGCAGTAATTATTCTCTGTAAATTTGAATGCAGTGGTTGAATTTTGTCTTAGGGTGGAAGCTATCTAAGTTATGCATATACTATAAAAGAAGATGTTGTACTCTTTCTTAAGGTCTATTGGTATAAATAAGTATTTACTATTTATACTTACTTAATTTTACTTAGGTAAATTCATTTTATTATTATTTATTTATTAGTCACCTAGGAGTATATGCACTCTTGTGAGTTGTCATGATGACATCACATGGGTTCGCACCTCTTTAAGCACATGTTGTCTACAACATAGGAATCTTCTACACACATGACACTTCATCATTTCTATCCATTCATCTAGAATGTTGGATAAGGTGCTTAGTTGTCAATCCTTATCTTATCTCCTAGTTGTTTCTAGGTGCTTCCTGAGATGCCTTTATATACAGGAACTCCTAGTGTGTTTGTACATATTGAACATCATTGAGATAATATATTCTCATTTTGATCATACTCTTTGGTCTAAATTTGTGCTTGTGTTGAGTTTTACGATCTTGTGTGAATCTTTCTCTAAGGTAGATTCTTACATGGTATCAGACCTCTTGGAGAATTCCTCTTCGCAAGCCGTTTGACACCTTCATTTTGCTTCATTATCGCGGCCTGACTCTAGAGTATAATAGAAATTGGGAGTGTCCAGCATCAAATCTAACCTCACCATTACATATAGAATTTTGATTTAGTGAAAATTGGCTATAAATACACCTATATTCGGCCATAGTTGATCGTGAGGTAAAAAAATTTTGCAAACCGAATCTCGAAGGTCCTAATTTGCACTACGAGTATGGTCTTTTCAGTATTTTAATTTCTCTAATAATTTTGTCATTATTGGTCAAAAATATTTTGCCCCTAACCGACAGAGAAATTTTTTTTACAAGTATCGAGCTATCAGATCCAGGCCTTGCAGGTTCACACAAGTAGATTTTGGAAAACCATTTTTATCAGGTATCGCACAGATCAACTCATTCAGTGAGTATCTTTTTTAATATTTACGGGTGGCATCACTCCCACCGAGGCTACAAAGTGCATACCAAATACCAGCAGACCACTCATTTGTTTGTTTAACTACAGTCAAGGTCTTTTAAAGACCTACAAAATATTCACATTGTGAATGTGGGACTAATTAGTCCCTTTGTCGGTGGAAAATCATAGACTCTGGTCTCCCAAAACACATTTGCAGATCTCTAGCAAGATATATAAGTAGGGTTTAATGTTTTTCTGTTGCTTTCATTGGAGATTTCAGACATATATATTACTATGTCTGCTCGCCTTTCCGGCATGGTATTCTAGATTCTAACAATAATAGTGGTTTCCAGCAAGGTTTTCAGCATGTGGTTTTCCACCCATGGTATTGACAACCTATGGTTTTCAATATCCATACAAAATCCAAACTTTTCCCACCCATACATAGATTTTTGACCAGATTGCCCAATAGCACCACCTCAGATTCAACGCATTGACACATGGCCAATAGACACATTAGTCAGTACTGTCATGCCTGCCACATGGAAATTGGTCTTGCACAGTGCCATCTCACTATACTTTTATGACACATCATTGTATGAATCACCACATCATCTGACCATATGGACACAGTCAGCAAACACATCATCAAGATAGGTGGATTTTTGCTGACATCATCATTTCACTATCTTAAAATTGACAGCCATCTAACCATTAAAATAGGGCATTTTACAACTATTGAGATGGCCATTTGACCATCAAATTTAAACTTCCAATTTTTCCTAGACCTCTCTCCAAATTGCATTTCAATTTGGCAGCCTGACTTCATGATCTCATATCTCAAACATCTGGACTCTGATTTAGGTTCAATTTTTTTTGAAATTACATAGAATTTCTTGAATTTTTTAGTGGTGGTGTTATTTTCTAGTTTTGGTGCAATGATTTGTCATAATTTTCATCTTTTAGTGACTATACCTACATAATCCTACATTTTACAACTTGAAACGATTCATATAGGCTCATCTAGACTCCTTTTCAAGTTATTTTTTTTGAAAGGGCATATTTTTTCATCTACTTTCTAGATCTAAAGTTAGATACTAGGGTTGTGTGGAGAAAAATCTCACTTTTAGAACTAGGGCCTTTTCTACATCATATTGCTTAGTTTTAGTCTTACGCCTCAAGCAATAGTTGCAACAGTGAAAATTAGAAGTCTACTTTATTCATTTTGACTGGTTCATGTACTCATATTCATGTACTTCATCATTCTAAGGTGCTCATAGTCTTCTAGGTGATGATTTCTTCCTAGACATTGTAGTTCTATTCTTGGAGTCACACACAGCAAACATGGAAGACTTTTATGATGATTTTTCACTTCTCTTTGCTGAGGAGTCTTCTACGATTTTTGCGAGGGCCCACTCTAACCCCCAACTCCATTCTCTACATGATCAATCCTTCTAGATTGGCGTGATTGTTGATTCTTCCTTACAGCATCTACAGGAGGTCCCTCTCACATTTGAGAAGACTATTGGTTTCCTGAAGGAGGTTCTATATCCTTCCTTGTTTGATCTATTCTTCTCTTCAGTAGTTTTGGAGGAAGCCATCATCAATATTGACATAGGGACATTTGAACAAGTTTCAGTGACACTGGTCATCATAGAGATTTCTTCTCCATACAAGGGATGCATCTCACAGGTACCCTTGCCTTTGTTTCTTCCAAAGGGGAGGAACATCATCTAGAAGTCATGGATTAGCTTCTACATAGGGGCATTCTTCACTGCTCAGCACACTACTTTTAAGGGGGGGACTACCTCGTCTCCTTCTTCTGCTTTTTGAGGGGACTTTTTCCTCATAGGAGGTTTTGTCCTTCTCCATTTTCTCTTGTATATACATTGATGTATGTCGTAATGGGGGTATCTTGATTACTCCATCCATCCATGCATCCTCTTTCATTTCTCTTTTTGGGGGAGGGTTTTCTCTCACATGGTTTTCCCTCTTTCCTTGCTTTATGGGAGATGTGCATTTGCATTTACATTTCATTTGTACATGGGTACCTAAAATGGCCTAGTAGTCGGGACCCATCTTGTATTGCATCCTAGTAGTCATAAGCTTGAGTGCATTCCCCTAAGTTACACTTAAGGGGGGTGTTGGTGTAAATAAGTATTTACTATTTACACCTTCTTAATTTTACTTAGGTTAATGAATTTTATTATTATTTCTTTAATAGTCACCTAGGAGTATGTGCACTCTTGTGAGTTGTCATGATGACATCACATGGGTCCACACCTCTTTAAGCACATGTTGTCTACAACATAGGAATCTTCTACACACATGACACTTCGTCATTCTTATCCATTCATCTAGAATGTTGGATAAGGTTCTTAGTTGTCAATCCTTATCTTGTCTCCTAGTTATTTCTAGACACATTCTAGGTGCTTCTTGAGATGCCTTTATATACGAGCACTCCTAGTGTGTTTTTACATACTGAACATCATTGAGATAATATATTCTCATTTTGATCATACTCTTTGGTCTACATTTGTGCTTGTGTTGAGTTCTACGATCTTGGGTGAATCTTGCCCTAAGGAAAATTCTTACAAGGTCAGATCTTCTCTGTTTCTCTAGTATTGCCCTGGCATGCTAATGTAAATTCCCTCTTTTCCTCTGAATTATATGACATCTTGTCTTATCTCCTTCTACCACCAATGTATTGTTCAAGATTTATCTACCTCTCTTTGATGTACTAAGGATATCTATAATCTACATTTCTTTATCTCTTTTGGCCTATGAATGATAAGAAGTGAAGCTATTTTTCCTTGTGTCACTCATTTAGTTGTCTGATATGTATGTAGATAATAGATTCAAGAAATTTTGAATCCATATATCTTTGGATTGTAATGATAATTGTGTAAGGAAATTTACAACAAATAATATAACTATTTCCACATAACCCATAATAGATCTAAAATAAATATACAAATTAAATCCACATGCAAGAGAATAGACAACATACCCAAAAAAATGTGACACAAGATATACCTTGGGAAACCCTTATTGAGGGAAAAACCTAGCCTCCAAATGTATCCATCACTAGGTATTATTTAGCAAAAACATCATTGCAATACAACCATGGAAGCCTTCAAATCCAAAGCCACAACCAAGCAATCTATGTGAACAAACAAGAATCAACACATCTCATGCCATGCTTCCAACCCTCACAAATTATCCTTTGGCTAACCTATCAAGCCTTTTCTTGCTTGACTCTTTCCTTTTTTCCCTTCTATCTTTACACTTGTCTCTAAAAATACCCTTGTGTCTACTTATATAGTATCAAGTCTCATAAAACCACTAGGTGGTATTATATAAACCATGTGCTAAAACTCTGTGACCTAACCCATTGACCCCACATTTAATATTGGATATTTAATTCTTTTTCCCAATATTAAATAATAACATGAAATATTATCACAATGTTACAATACAACTCATCAACTATATCCCATGGGAAACTTTGCATGTTGCATGTCCATCTAGGTGTAGCATTATATAATAAAATAAAATAATAAAATATAACAATATTATGCAATGTGTGCAACACTCATTATCTCAACATGTGTCCAACACCCATTATCTCAACAATCTCCCACTTGTTGTATAAATTTCATAGGGTCAATCTATAGCTACATAAATGAACAAGGGAACAATCCCTCCCAACACATCCACCATCATGGATCAAAGTACATGAAGTTCTCCATCATAGTACCCACAACAAAATAAAAGTATCTAGCATCTCAAACATGAATGATGTCACCTCCTATTATGTCACTACCACTAAACATACATAGAGGTCATCCAAAGAGAAAGTCATCCAACCTGTCACGTCAGAAGATCATAAACTCATGTACCAGCTGTAATGCCAAGCACAGAAACCTAATCTAAAGGTAATCACATACATCTGTGGTTCTCAAAATATCCATACCTAAAATAGCACCCACAGTAAGTGCCAAACCCATCCAACTATCCATAACTCCAAAGGTATACCAAGTAAATCTTGCATCATTGACATATCCAATCTATAACCGACAATCACAAGCCTCGAGAGAAATGACTGTCGCATATACACTAAGAAGTTCCCACTGCAAAAGATAGTGTCAAATCTATTACCAATCCAATCATAACATCTCAAAGAAGTAAATCCATATAGTATCAAGGACATCCACAACCAATAACCTACAAGAATAACTCTCATAAAAAATCTCCAACACTCTCCCAAGCTATCCACAACCAGTAGAGGAAAGTGATAAAGAAATAACCATGTCATCTCTCACATGACATACATGAGCACAAACCAGTGATCACAATCTTTAACCAATCTTAGATCCAATGTAAGTGAAACCAAACATCTATGAAGATAACCAAGACCAAAGAAAAACAAATGCAAATTATAACTTGTATCATGTCCTTCTACATACACTTCTAGATATAAACTATACAAGTATGATCTCCTCCATAAAACCCCAACCAAGAAGCCTCAAGAACACCCAAACCATACCATATAACTAATCATGGATTTAAGCCTCTCACAAGAAGATCAAACTCATTAATCATTCCTAATCCAAGGAATATGCCCAATATAAAACCATTTCCCAAACTCAAACAGCATAACAACATATGCAAATGAAGATAACCAATTCTAAGCCATCTCTCAAATGAACCCTCCAGAACTAATCCCAAACTCAACCACCATAACAACATATGCAAATAAAGATAACCAATCTTAACCCATCTCTCAAATGAACCCTCCAGAACTAACTCATGCACTATAACTCAAGATCCATATACATAAAAGATAAGCATAAACATAATACACTTGAGAGAAAAAATGGGTTATACCTCTCAAGTAGTAAACCACCGAGCATGACTAGAGTGGAAAATGAGAATTCTCATCAAGATATCCAAGTCACCAACTAAGACTCATCCAAGTCCATATCAGGTGACTCCCCACTTGGACTTCCTGCTGAATTAATCAAACAACTATCCCAGCAAATACTTCTCTTACCCAAGAGAAATCAGCATCAACACCATCTCTAAGTATCCATGAATATCTATACATATACAATCTATGCCAACTCCAAATGCAATATAGAAATATCATGAAGTATCCATCTTATGATCAATGTACTCAATACCAAGAAAATAAACCAAGATCAATGTCAAAGCTCTAACCATGGCTTCAGGAACATAAATATGACAACATGATCTAACCATCTCAACCAAAGAGATAACATGCTCTATATGAACATACCATAACATGTCAAAACTCTAAATATGTATCAAGAGTATACCATGACATAATAAAAAAACCATCCTCATACCAAGGATAACATGCCAAATAAAAGCATAAGCTACACCTTTACCAAGAACTTTATGAGTCCTCAAGATGCAACCATCTTGATATACCATGAAGAAAACCATTTCCACACACCATGATGAACCATTGCCACACACATGAAGATAGCCAAGAACCCCATGAGTCCTCAAGATCTAACCATCTTCATACACCATGAAGATAACAAATGCACCATGCAAATATCAAAGATGCTTCTCTAGCAATAAGATCTAAGAAAAACTTCCAACATTTACAAACACTCAATAAATATATCAATTCCAAAAAAAAAAACTCCCACTCAACTCACCTACAAGAAGATCCTCCAGGTCTACACTCACACAATCAAAGTGTTAGTACCAAACAAAACCAAGATTTTCAGACAAAGAATATACAAACCAAACCAAGAACTAATCCTACACTGTCACGTCATCACTATCACAAGATCTCACTAAACTATGTATCCAATATTTCTATAACATCATGAGGAAAAACCATCCTCTAACCATGAGAATCAAACAAGGCATCAAAACCATCAAAGACCTAAAAGTGCACACCATGAGCTCTTCAAAAGAAACCAAACAATCATGATCCTAACCAAGAAGATATATCACCATAACCAAATCATAAATCTAAGCCAATGAACATCAAGGATGTACATGTATATCCAATCATGTCATTCCAAAATTCATAGCACCATTATCACATCCATGAATCGAGCATCTGACTCTCAATGTGTCCAACTTGTCAACATAAAATAGTCAACCACAATCCTCTACTATGACTATACTTGGTAAAAAAATCTCATCCATTCTACATGAAAAAAAATTAGTAAATCATGTGACTTAGGGCATAGACAACCCAAATTCAGGCCACCAATCTAAATGTGTATCAATAATGAAAGATCAATAGAAAAAGAGAACCCATATCCAAGCTATAAATGCAACCTATAAGTATAGACCACTTACAATATTGTACAACTTTTAGACCCAACAAGTCATAATACATATCCAAACCAAATATTGATAACCATATCATCATGAGACCAATCTGAAATATGAATAGAGTATACAATGACATCAAATCTTAAATCTCCAAATATACAATGTCATAAACTCACAATGCTACCTTATTCAATATATACCAAAAACTATTTAGATTAATATATCATCAAATAAATCATGCCAAACCTACATCAAATTTGAACCAATATGTAGAGCTCTCCAAGAGTTTTCCTTTGACCACTCAAAGTCTAAAATATGACTCTGTATGCCCAAGTTATTCCCTAATCTATGCTTAAAATAAATAACATCTAATTTTGGGCTCTTAAAACTTGACAAAATTTCAAAATCACATAATGAAACCTATGCCAAATTGTAGTGCTCTCAATTAGCTTTCCAATGCCTATAAGAAGTCTGAAATCTTGAGAGAAAGTTATGGTCATTTTACTAAGACTGTCTTTTTACCATTTTCACTGCGATTATTTTTTGTGACAAAAAATTCCAACAGGATTAAATGTGATAGCCATCACAAGAAAAAACCTCTTTCATTTCCTCAAAACATGGCCAAAATAGGGCATATTATATATCCAAATTTATGAAAACGTCAACCTGGATCCAATGGTGAGGTCTTTTTTTGTCCAAGAGGTCATTTCTACAATCTCTCCCTAAAACCCTCATTTAAATGAAACATGCCAAAAACCCTTTTGTCCAACAATTTCACATGTGCAAAATCTACCACCACCCCATCATAAAAAAAAATTCAAAACCTTAGATCTACAATAAACAACTCATATATCTTTCCCTTTCTTTTATCCTCTCATGCATTCCCATAGATTCAATCTAAGGTTATAATAATGAAGCCATAGCTCTGATACCACTTGTAAGGAAACTTGCAACAAAGAATATAACCATTTCCACATAGCCCATAATAGATCTAAAATAAATATGAAATTGAAATCTACATGTAAGGGAATAGACAATATGCCAACAAAATTGTGACACAAAATATACCCTGGGAAACCCTCATTAAGGGAAAAACCCAACCTCCAAAAACATCCATCACTATATATTATTCAGCAAAAATTCACTATTACAATACAACCATGGAAGCCTTCAAATCCATAGCCACAACTAAGCAATCCATGTGAACAAGCATGAATTTACACATCCCATGCCATGCTTCCAACCTTCACAAATTCTCCCTTGGCTAACCTGTCAAGAAATGTCTTGTTCGACTCTTTCCCTTTTTCCCTTCTATCTTCACACTTGTCTCTATAACTACCCTTTTGGCTTCTTATTTAGTAGCAAGTCCCACAAAATCACCAAGTGTAATTACATAGACCATGTGCTAAAACCATGTGGTACGTAACTCATTTACCCCTCATTAAATATTAGACATTTCATTTTTTTTTTTAATATTAAATAATTATATGAAATATTATCACAATGTTACAATACAACTCATCAAGCATATCCCATGGGAATATTTACATATTACATGTCCATCTAGGTGAAACATTACATAAAAAAATGAAATAACACAATATAGCAATATTATGCAATGTGTGCAACACCCATTATCTCAACAAATTGTATTGTGCATGTATGGGCAGAGATTGGTTTGAACACCCTGCATCACCTCCTTAGAATAGATTAGGTAGTTACTTGTAACTACCTAATCTATTATAAGGAGGTGATGCACCAAAATAGGGTGTTCATAGTTCATAGTCTAGAGACTCAACCTCATAGCTCAAGTCCCATAGCTTGGAGGTTGTTTCCATGTTTCACAAGGTTATCGTTAGGTAAAAACTTTGGAAAAGGGTGCAAAATTTTGTGACAAAAACTACCTAAGGATGCATTTTTGTATCTTAGAGGTAAGTTAGGGGCCATTCCCCTATTTGAATCTCACTAATCAAATATTCTTGATGCATCAACCAAGCATGTTGAAGATCAGTCAAGTTGATGTAGTACTGTAAAGGATAGATTGCATATGAATCAATACATCAAGGTACATGAAAGTTCATGGTTATGTTGTTTTTGGCATAAGATGTCAAAGAGGGATAGTTGTGTCATACATAAGAGAAACTTTATCTTTGATAAGCTAAGATGTTAGAATTTGTTTTTAGATGAAGAGGGAGAATTTTGTCATATATGTCACAAATGTCAAAAGGGAGAATGAACTTGAGTTGATATCAAAGAAAGAGAGTTTGATATTGCAGTCAATGAATCAAATTAATTAGAAAATCATTCTAGAGGGAGAGATTGATGTCAAAGGGAATTCACACTGATAGAGGGAGTTCTCATGGATGAGAATTAAAATAAAACTAAGGATATCATCCTTACCTTTTTTTTTTCTCTAAAATTAATTATAGTATGTAATATTGTGTTGTCATCAATGCCAAAGAGGGAGATTGTTGAAAGCAATTATTCAATTGTATGTTGTCTTTGATGTTACACAAAATGTCAAGTATTTGCTAGTCAATTCCTATCAAGCTCACTCGAGCAATGAAGATAGCTTCTAGTGTCTACCAAGCATTCTAGAGTAAACCAATTTTAGAGATAGTATGTGTTGAGCTTCATTCAGGTAGTAAAGGAAGTTTGCAGAAAGATAGTGTCTACCAAGTTCACTCAAGCACCAAAGAGTTGTTGGCATGGAACGAGTGTCAATTGAGCTCACTCGGTCACCAAAGGAATTCAATTCAAGATGCAGTGTTAAGAAAGCTCACTCAATTACCAATAGAATTCAGTTTAGAATTCAATGTTAGTTTAGCTCACTCTATTACTAACACTAGTACATTTGGGCCCACTTTTTGACCTTTATTGGTCAAAATTTCTACCCAAATTTTGACCAAATTTGACCAACCCATTGGTCAAAAAAAATTTGGTTGATATTTTGACCAACCTATTGGTTGAAAACCTTTTAGAGCCATGGGGCAAGTTCTACCAAGAAGTGGTCAAAATTTTGACCAATGAAGGTAGAAATTTTGACCAATTGAGGCAAAAAAATTTGACCAATGAAGGTAGAAATTTTGACCAATTGAGGTGGAAAATTTTGACCAATGAAGGTAGAATTTTTTACCAATGCTACAAGAAGATTCCAACCAATTAAGGTAAAAAATTTGACCATTGATACGAGAAAATTTTGTCTAATGAAGGTAGAAATTTCTACCAATGCCGGGGTGTAAATTTTTTTTAGGCATTCTATAAAATAGTTCACATGCCTTGCATATGATATGACATTTTGTATGCATCTTGCACTCTCTCATCTGATTGATGATGGATTACAAAGGGTCATCTGAAATGATGATGCTAAAAAACACACACAATCAAATCCAAAACAAACTTACATTACAAATGGATTATGGAAATCTGATATTGTTAATTTTGCAGCATGTCCACTAGGACAATCACAACTTAAACATATATATTTATTTGTTTAAGTTGTGATTGTCTTGGTGGACATGCTGCAAAATTAACAATATCAGATTTCCACAATCTATTTAATATATGTTTAAGTTGTGATTGTCCCGGTGGACATGCTGCAAAATTAAAAATATCAAATTTCCACAATCCATTTGTATATGTTTAAGTTGTGATTGTCCTGTGGACGTGCTGCAAAATTAACAATATCAGATTTCCACAATCCATTTGTAATACAAGTTCATTTTGGATTTGATTGTGTGTGTTTTTTAGCATCATTGTTTTAGATCACTTTTTGTAATCCATCATCAATCGAATGAGAGAGTGCAAGATGCATGCAAAATGTCATATAATACACAGCCTATGTGAACTATTTTATAGAATGCCTAAAAAACATTAGTAGTAACTAATCATACAAACTTATGTGAGCTCTTTGTATTTTTTGTGATATGATATTCAAGACAAGGATGAGAAACAAAACTCTAAATAAGTGGGCAAGCTCTCTATGTACTCTACACCCCACAAGTAAATCTACTCTAATAAAAGAACCAATCCAAAACTAGTTCACTTCATTTGTATAACCTTGGGTAGGCTCTTAGTAACATGCTCACATTGAACCTTTGATGTAAAGGAGAAATAGACAAGGTGGAAACCCTTAGGAAGGCTTTCTTAGATAAGAAGTTTCTGAGCAAACACAAATCCTCACTAATAATATTGCTACAATTTTCTTATTTAAATCCAAACAAAGTTGTATTATCTTGGGTAGAGGAGACTACTGTTATTTGCAATTAAGGATCCTTTAGATCAGTAGAATCACATGCAAACTAGATGTGACATTATAGTAAGCAAACTATAATAAGAGCTAGGAGCTTGCCTAGTGATCAGGGCTTGAGACTGGACACTACATGAAGCATTTGTAGGCATTTGAGTCTCAAGCGTCACCAGGTCAAAATCAAATTGTGAAGGAAACTTAGCAAATTAAAACTAAATAAAAATATTCTTCTTGAGTAAATATCAACATTGTATGAACAATACCATTACAGTGCACTATACTTGGTACAAATATATTGTTGGCTCATTCCCATGACATAATGTAAGTTCCTAGGTACGTCAATAGAATATTGTTCTTTCCCATTCTATTGCATAATTTATTATTTGTAGTTTATCTATTGCTTAAATTAGACATGCTTGCACAATAGAAGCATAGATAAGTCATGTAAACTATTTGACAGGATGCCTGAATGTAATGTGGTCATCAAAAGCCATGGTTACTAGATATGCACAAACTGGGCAATGAACATAAGCTATAGCACATATTATACACTCCATAAAAGAAAACTTGTGTTTGGTTAGAACTCTTATTTTGGCCCTCTATAACAAGATAGAGATTGTTATTTTACTTTATGATCATAATACATTTGTCTCTCTTCTGTCATATAAAATTAATTGCCTTATTCTGTCTTCTTTTCTATAACAGATACATTCACAGTGATCTACAATACTTCCTAAAAAATCTATGTTGAAATAAAATAAAATAAATTATTGCTGAGAACAAAAATCACTGCAACAATAATGAAATATGAATCTTAATACCTATGCAATTTTTGGGAGGTGGAGCTTAGCCAATCGACTACAACTTTCATAATACAAAGATGATATGCAACAAAAATAGATATGAGATCTTGAGAAACCTTATCAAGAGCATCTTCAAAAATATGCTCTAATTCAAAATCTATAGATAAAGTGGTCTCAGATCAAGGACCTTCAACAAGTAGCCAATTCAAACAACTTCTTTTTACAAACCATTCAATTTAAAATAGTGGATAGGCTTTATATTGACAAAGCTTATATATATTTTCTAATAGATTAGATAGTTAACACAAAACTTAAAATTTAAACTATCTATGTAGCATAGCTAACTCAAAAATACATATATATTAGAAAAAAATTAGCAAAGACCTTGATTTCAGCTTCCTCAGCAGAAACATCAAAATCTTTTCCTCAAAGGGTTTGCAAAACTGCTCTAAACTCTTTCTCTTGTCCAACCTTTTCCTGCAAGTGAATTATATAATCAATTGGGATTATAAAATGGATTCTCTAAACTAAAACCACTACGTAGAATTGTGCTTTGGAATTTTCAATTGAGTTTCTCATAGCTTCACTCACTTTATTAACTACCTACATAAATCTAGTATGGTGTTCCTAGCTAATAAGCATGTAACACATCCAAAATCTGGTTTCTTGCACCAGGCATAAGCTAAATTAAAAAAAATCTGATTCTAAAAGTACTAACAATTCACATAAATCACTGACCATGAGGAAATTATTAGGAAAAAAGGCTATTCAATAACCACCTGGGGGACTCTAGAATAAAGAAGAGACCTTCCTGCAAATATCATTCATGACACATATAAGTGGACCAATGTTGAGTTTCCTCAAACACAAAATAACAATCTCAATGTTGTGATTTTTACCAGACATCAACCTGGATGGAGACCATTTATTGTTTATTAAGATATTTTATTTGATGAAAACATGTAAAGAACATTACCTATAATAGAAAGTTCACGTCATGATACCAACATTCCAAGAAGATATGCTCTTAGTTCCCAGCAGTTACTGAAAACTATAGAGGAGTCAAGTAACAATGAATCTCATATTTAATTTGCATGAAATAGGAAGGAAAGGAAAAATTTCAATAGTTTTCTTCAAATCTTAAATTACACCAAAAAAATTTGAATAAAATGCCAAGGAGCCCCACTACTTTAATATCAACATTTTCTCAGCAAAAACTCAGAAAAGCTTACCTCTACATTCCTTATTCATGATTCTAATGACGCAAAGTAGTCTTGTTGTTGGCAGGTATAAACTAAAGTCTAAAACTCAAAGAACACATTACAATATAAAATACTTGAAGAAACTATTAAAAATACACCATAGCCGAGGTGGAGCCCCTTCTAATGGTAGAATAAAGTAATATTAATTACCTCATGACCAACTAGAGTCAAAAATACTATTCCAAAACCTCCAGCAAAGATCCCCTTCTGAATAGAAGAGCCCAAAAGTTGAACAAACAAGGCCAATACGGCCACCCCCACTACAATATAAAGAGCATTGATGGTGAATTCAAGTTCAAGCTACAAAAGCAAACACATTTACATAAAAACTAAGCAACCCTATCTATCAAGAAAAGATATATAGAGATTTCTGACTAAAATTACAAATTGATGCTAAAAACCTTAAACCATAAGAATTGTTTTGTAGAATAATAAAGAAGAAAGATGAAGAATCAAATAGCTAAAAGATACAATGTTGATGCAACTTCAAAAAGATCATCTGAAGGACATGATATGCTCAAGTTGAAGGAGCTTTGAGATTCATTACTACAGTCAGGAATGGGCTCATCTTCAATCTTCTAAAGATTGAAGATGAGCCTATTCCTGAGAGTAGTAATGAATCTCATATAATGCAATCTCATATATGAAGTGTATTAAAAGCTAATAGAGCATCTTCACTAGCTAATCTCCCTTGCAAGCTCAACTAAAAGAGAATTCCTAATTGAAGAATAAACTACAATCCTTGAATATTCTACAAGAGCCACAGAAGAATGTTGAAGATAGTCACGATGCTAATAGGTACATTGTGACTATCTGTGACATTCTCCTATGGCTCTTGTGGTTGTAATCTTATAACATGAGGCTTCCTCTTCTTTTTTTGAGCATAAGGTTGATGGAGCCCTATAATAAGAAATAAATGGATTTAATGTGGATTATGTACAACACAAAGAAAACCAAAATGTAATAGCAATTTTTAATAGAGAATGGAACTATATAAACTTATAAAGCTCATAATAATAATAGGCCATAAAAAAGAGCTAAATTTTGAGTAGACAAATTTTGGACACACAAAGCGTACTTGATTGTTCAAAACCAAATCACTACCAAGCCTTTTAACCACTCCTTAATAGCACTTTATCACCAAGTTTTTAACAGGGTTTCTATTTATTTTTGGATCTAATGTTAATATGGCATCTCCATCTGGAAGTTTCTTCAGAGCCTAAAATATTTATACATGAAGTGATCAAAAACTCAAAATCTATCATGAGAAATAGAGCTCCAACACTGATAGTTTATATATGGTATCTAGATTTGGTAGAGCGATCTAAAAGCCAATGATTTTGATTGATGGATATCTAATACACTATCCAGTGAAACCCAAAAACACACCCTAAATCTAACAATGAATCTAATTCAAGTGTGACACAAAAGTTGTTTAGGATTTAATAAAGTTCATGTTTTTATTTGGGTGATCAATTAAGATTTGTATTTTACATTGCAACGTAACATTTGTTTATCAATATAACTGCATGTAACACAATACTTGGTATATTGTGCCTAAATTTGGATGAGCATACTACAATGATGAATATAAAGTAAAACACAATAGAGTGAAATCCAAAAACACACCAAAGGAAAATTTTAGTGAATCTGATTCAAGTGTGTCATTTGAGCTATATCTACTATTATCTGAAACCCCAAACAGAATTAAAATATAGAACCCACACATATTTTAAGAAAAAACAACCAATTAGAAATCTGTTGACTGAGAGCACATAAAAATCACGATACCCATTTCCATGATTTAAGCATAGAAACCATGATTTCTTGTCACTTAATAAATAGTTCTTTTTATGTGCTTTAAAAACAATTAATACAACTTGAGGAAAGCACATTTTACCCAATTTTATGATTGAATTTGTTAGGTAGTCACTGCCATAAATTCCCACCATGATTTCTTATCAAGAAATAGTGCCAAACACGCTTTAAAATACAAAGTTGGGGGAAAATAGATTATGCTAATTGTCAAACACATTTAAATAACAAGTAGAACATTGTGCCCACATTGCAAAGATTGTGTTGATTGTCAAACACATTTAAATAAAAAGTAGAACATTGTGCCCACATTGCATCATCATCCTTTAGAAAACCAATAAAATAGAATACCTAAACCATTAATGACATGGAAGCATTTCTACTATAACCCAAAGCCTAAAAACAAATCAACACTACAATGAAAGTATTCTCATTGAAAGCACTCACAAATCAATACCACCAACCCCATTATCTTCAAAATCTTTAGAAAGGCCTCTAATTCCTTAATAATAGATGATAGACTCAATCTATTCAATTTCACTGGATCAAGAAATTATGGATGGAACATGCAAGCCAGAGTTGGGGAAAAAAATGTGAGGTTGATGTTTTAGAAGAAATTTTAGTCTTTTTCTTTGTATGATCCAGTTATCCTTAACTTGATGTGGGATGTTAGGTAGTGATGGAACTTGGAAGCAATTCTCCTTGCATAGTGGAGGACCTTGTTCTTGATCTAAAGTGAGTGATTGACAAGCTTGTGCAAGGAGGGTCTTATCAGAGTGGTCATTCATGTATCCACATGCAATGGTTGTATGTAAGGGAAGAACTTTACAGTCGAGTAAGATTCTAAATGGAGGTTCATACATCTTCAGTTAAAATATATTTACATTTTCATTGTCTCATAGAGTAATTAGGTCTTCACGCCACCTTGAAATAGTAGATAACATTTTTTTCTGCTTGGGTTCAATTTTCTTAGTACTACCTCATTCTAAAATTGGAAAAACATATTTCTCTTCTTGCATTTAAAAAACCAAGAGAGACATTTCAGAAAGATAAGCTTCTGTGATTAGAAATTTTAGAATTTAGGTTTAGTAGCCTACAAAATCATCCACTTTCTAAAAACATAAGAGAGATATAATTCTCTCATTTTTGAAGATAGGTTTTGAAAAGGAATAAAAGGTGATTGTATCTTTGCACCAATAGGTTTCCTTAGTTGACTACAATAATATTATTGAAATTAGAAATTTCATCACTCAATTCTCTCAACTTTGTTAAAGACAGTCACTCATATTTCTCTCTCTAATTTATTAATTATAAAACTTCCCACATTTCTATAAAAAAAATTTCAAATTGTAGAACTACATATCATTGTGAAGCAACTGGTATCAAATGAGGTCAATTACAAATTATCTTTAAACAAAATAGCATTTTCTTGAGGTTCCTTTTTTTCTAGATTTTTGTGACTCCCATCCAAATTCCTCTACCTAACCTTGAGTACATATAACCCTTAGAATTATCAAGGTTTTCTTGATCTTTCTTTTTCATTAGTTTGTGTCATTTTCATTTATGGAGCCATTTGAGATCAAATGCACCAAACAGGTTGATATATTGCCCAAATTTATATCCAAATGTACCCAGATATTAGTATGTAGTATGTACACAAACATCTAACCAAGCCAACCTTAATGAGCTATGTATCTTATGATACCTACTGGCAATGAAAAAGCAAAATAGATCAATTCTAGAGCCCTACAAGTCTCATGAAAACAGCAGGTTAGTGGTACACTTCTACAAGAATGTGCAATATAATCTCTTCAAACTAGCATTTTCATGTTGATATTCTTCATAGGGTTTGATGCTTTGGCATTGTATGTTTCATTAAATAATAAACTATGTTTGCAATTCAGATGGATGATTTTATAGAATTTCCTTTTAAATATTTTAGATAAGGTATAATTCTCTATAAAAACATTAAATTTTTATCATACACAATACTCAATATGTTCATAATAGTAAGGAAAAAATAAAAGGGGACCAAGCAAAATATGGTTCAAAAGGTCCTCAATAGACTTATCTGTATCTCATTAATTTCATATGGACTAGCAAGCTAGATAGAAGAGTCATATATGTCATAGGTGGATTTTTTTTGATAGAAAAAATATGCTTGTGATAGAGAGATAATGCTTGTTTAATTTAAAAATTCTATAAATAATTATGTTGATTCTTCTAATCCACTTCCACATATCCTAAAGTCAGAGATCAATGGTAGAAGGTGTGCTTAGATGCCTAAGAATTAAAGTTGGGACTCAACAACTGAAATTGATGATTCTGTAGGCTACTAAACCTAAATTCTAAAATTTCCAACATTTAGTTTTTACTATCAAGAAGAGAGACATCCTTCTTCTAAAATGGAATGTTTCCCTAGAAGTTGAAGTGAGACAAGAAGAGATTTTTGGGCCAGTGGTCTTAATGTACTCCTATAGGTTTGCTTCAAAGTTATCCCTTCTCCCTAATGATGTTTGATTATGTTTGGTGATCCTAATGTACTCTTCAAAATTACTCTCGCCCCCTCTCCTCTAGATAATATCATCGCCATGATATAAAATGCTACTAGTAAGCCATTACGATGCAACTTTGCATCAATGGCTAGATGTTTCATAACTAAAGTTTTGACTTCTCATTAATGAAGATTTTTCACTGCTTGTTCATTGTAATATTGCCTCACATGAACAACAACATTCATCATCAATGGGACACCAAAACTTTAGTTTTTAGCATGAGTCATAGATGTTGTGGTACATCTTGATGGCTGGATAGCCACTTCCCACCAGAATTACATGAAACACTACCCTAAAATGAATTTTCAATTTGGTATTCTTTCAGTGGGAGTAATAAAAATTAATGTTTATACTTGGGATAATTCTACTCTTCAATAATCTTGAGGCTTCACATTCTCATAATGGAAATACTATGGCCACTTCCCACCATAATTACATGAAACACTATCCTAAAATGAATTTGCAATTCAGTATTCTTTCAGTGTAAATAATAAAAACTAATGTTTGCAATTGGGATAATTCTACTCTTCAATAATCTTGAGGCTTCACATTCTCATAAAAATTAGAGTCATGTGCAGTAGATGAACTCTATTCTAGACTCAAGAATAAGGGTTGATTAATATCATGCTATACAATAAAATCTGAGCTAGGCTTCTATTTGAAACTCTCTTAGAAACCATTCTGATTTGGCTCAAATTTTTTCCTTTGTGGAGATTTTATGGATGCAGTGCAAGAGGCAAATAACATGCACTATGGATTGCAAGCAAGAGTTTTCACAAAAAATGTGAACAAAGCATTATATGCCCTTGATCACATTCAGGTTAGCTTAACAAAATATGCACTTTCCCCTATTTTTGACTAAGTTTCTATTTAAATTTCAAATTTTAAAGCTTTTCTAATGAGAATTGCAATATCAAGTAATATCACATTTTAGTCTACTTGGGTATCAAGTAATATCAAGAACAAACTAAAGTGTCTATTATAGATGATTTCTTCATGAAGCTTGAAATCAAGTTTCAAACAATGTAGCATGTGTATGGATATTAAATAGGTTCATCCACAAGTGAATGAATTGTTGCTAGTATATAATTGCAAGAACAAAAAGTTAAATAAATAATGAGAAACAATGGTAAAGAATGTTGTATTTTAATCTCAAATTGAATTTAAAAAGTTATGGATGTTTATATTTTTATATATGCCTCATAAATAATAGTACATTATATATAAGGTGAGAGCCTACAATTCACAATGGTAAATTGTGAGTATCTTATATGAGAATTGATCACAACACATAATAATAATGATCTTGACTTCAGCCTTTTATCAATAAAATATAGATAATTAATAAGCAATAAGATAAAGCATACCCAGGTAACGAGAGATTGGCCTCCTTCTGGCATAGATTTGTCTACAGGCTTTCTTTCAATAATCAATTCCAATAGAACTACTCCAAATGCATAGACATCACTTTTTTCCATCAATTTCCCTGCCATTGGTTATACAAAGATAATTCCATCATTGGTTGTACAAAGACAATTATTTAAGTAGAGGCAAATCAATGTCATGGGGGCATTCATAGCATAGAAAATTAAATTAATTATATCTATTTTCCTAGGATGTGATTTTTTTGGGAAGTGGATATGCCATAAACATAATTTGAAAGATCAACCTAGTATTTGAGGCATACCATCTACAAGGTATTCTAGAGCTACATATCCCAAGGTTCCCAAAACTTGAAAAAAGTTTCTATCTACAACTCCTCAAACTGTTATAGCAAGACCAAAATTTGATAGCATCTATAATTCCAAAGAAGATAATGGAAATCATGCGCATCATTTGATAGCCTATATCTATGTGCAATGCATTTTTACAAAGCTATTTTATTTAATGTAAAAAAAAATTATAAGTAAAAACCATCACCAAAGCCAAAATAGGGGATCATATTATCTTTGTCAAATGGAGATAGAGTTTGACCAATGATTGAAATCACTTGCTCATATGGGTTTGGTATGTTCCCAATCTCATGCAAACTTTTCCTATTAATAGAATGCTTCACTACATTTATCAAAAAAATAAACCTATTGATTTTCAATGCCCAATTTAGTTAAACTAAACAAATTTGAAACTTTCTATGTGAGAGGATTTTGATACCAGTCCACTCATTACTCTTGGTGAAGTCAATTCCAAGAATCAAGTTTGATGACTCAAACCCAAATTCTCTCAGGGTAGCTATAACCTGTTAGTCATATTCAACAATAACAAGTTTAGTAGGACTCAAAAGTCAAAATTGCTAGACCACAATGACTTTGCCAAATCTACCTTGAGAATGTAAATCATCTTTTCACATTGCAAGTGGCCTCCGATCATGTAGCACATTATCTTGCTAATGAAGGAATCATTCAAGAACCTATAATGGCCCTTTATAGTTAGTTCAAAGGTCTTGCTACTTGCATGGATATTTAAAGGCACACCATCTATAGTCAGTGAAAAGTTCTTTTATTGATCTTTAAGGGCACCAATCAGTTCAAAGCTCTCATATTGATCTTTAAATACACCTATGTTTTTAGGCACCATGAGTTTGTTAGATATGATCATGTTGACAGGTGTGTGTTAAGTCATTCTATTTTTTAAGAATCTAAAATTGTTGCCATGAGGCATGTCTGCAAATTTTATACTTCACATGAGGCACGTCTAAAACATGAATTAAGGAGGATTGGCCACAAGCCAAATCAAACAAATTTTCTTGGCATACTCTAGACAAGAACAAAGGCTAGCATCAAAATTTCAATCCAAGTAGCAATCCTATAGCAGAATTAATAAATAGGCCTCTCTTCTATGCTCATAAATGACATCAAAATTAATAGTTCTAATTTAGGTTCAATAACTCTGTCAAAAGCTTCTGGGGTTGGGTTCAACCACACACAAACATTCAAAATCACTAATTTATTCAAATTTGCAACAGATATTAAGTTCAAAATATTAGATAAGTACTAATTAAACTCAAAATACCACACAAGATCTTAAAATTAACTAAACTACCATGAATATTTAAAATATTGTAATGAAAAACAGTTAAATGTCATGAAAAATGTCCCAATTGTTAGTGTAGTTTTTTATTTTTCCTATTTTGCTAGGTTTTTCTTACACTTTTAATAATCTCGCTTAGGTTAATAAAGCATGTCTTATTAGGTGAATGGTTGTGAGGTGTCACCTTCTTACATGTGAGCATCCATTAGCTATCTTGGGAAGATACTTTGCTATCTTTAGTCCAATAGATGGTTGCTCCTCATTAGTTGGTGTTGCCACCTCCTCCCTCTTCCTAACCTATATAAGCATGCTACGTGGCTTGTATTTGGATATCTCTTGTTTTTGCGTCCTCTTAATGCTATTTTGCTTCCAGCATTTGCATTACTCTCTTGGAGACTAACTCTATGATGCTATTTTGATTTTGTATCATTTGCATTCATAGTTTAGATATTTACTCTTTGCACTAGTTTTCTAGGTTATTAATCTTTTCAAATTCTAACATGGTATCAGAGCTTTTCTATGTGCAAGAGTAGATTTTAGTTTTCTTATTTGAGAGATTCGGGGGGGGCAAATAAACTTTATTGTAGTTTTTTGAAAAACGAAGTATGCTCTTCTCTTGCATCTTTGGATGATCTTGAGAATCAGAAAAGTTTTGACAAAAACAATTTTTCTCTAGGGTTTCAATCTCAAATCTGACAACCAACTTGCATATTTGGAGTTTTCAATCAGTTTTGCAGGTTCCAGCATGCCATTGATGGACTTAAGAAGCTGATCCAGCATTTTCATGTCATATTTTGGTTGCTGGGGTCATTTTTTAATTTTTGGAGCCATTTTTTACTGTTAAAGGCGTTTAATTTACACTACAACAACATCTTTTGTACATCAGCATGAAAAACGCTTTCTGGGTTTTGTTTATAGCCCCGAAAAACCATCTAGGTATCTTTTAGATTTTGCATGCAAACTGTATATTTTTCAAAATAGAGCATGCAAAGCTACAGCCATACCCCTCTCTGTTGGCAGTCGCAAATTTAAATACAGTTTTCAAATGTCTCATTCTTGCTCATACGGACTCTGATTTTGATGATTCTTGTTATGAACTTGGCTATTTTTTTGTGCTCTATCCACTAGTGGAGTTGTTTTTTGATTTTCATGCATGAATTCTTCAGAAATTGCAGATTCTCGGTCATGACTATACACAGTTCTCATTTTGGAAACTTCGAAGGATCATAACTTTCTCATACGACCTCGTATCGAGGCGATTCTTTTTTTGAAAGTGCATGATTTTTTGAGTAGATCGCAGTGGTGCTATTTGTTTCCTTGATTATTGTGCCCAAGTTTCACTTTTAGCATATACTCTTCATGAAGGTTTGTAATGCATTAAAATCAAGACCACTAAGTATCTCTTTCTAGTGGTAGTTGTAAATGCACTAAAATAAAGTGTCAAATCATATTTCTTTGGGAGGGGGTTCTTTGATTGAGTAAAAAGGGAGGGGGCATTGTCGTGGCTGGGTTCTCTTCATTTAGCATTTCTTTGCATTTCTTCATCATGGATCAAACAAATATGCCCATCCTAACTTCATACAATTACTTTGAGTGGAAATCACGCATGATAATTCACTTAAGGAAAGCTGGATTAAATAGGATAACTATGGGACTTGAAACTGAACTTCCTAAAGATGAAGATAAGCCTAAGTGGTTTAACAAATATGATGAGGCATTTGGAACATTGTGTTTTTCTGTTTCTCCTGACTTGCTATTTCACATTGAGCCTTTGGATACACCAAATGAAGTATGGACAAAGCTAGAAACACTATTTGGCACACAAGATTCAATGAGGGGTCATATGTTGGAAAATGAATTAATTAGTTTGAGTCTAGGAAATTTCAACACAATCCAAGATTTATTCACCAAATTGAAATCACTAAGGCTGCAGTTAAAACAATGTGGAATTGAAAAGAAAGATGAACAACTGATTCTTAGTATTCTCTCTAAGCTAAGTTCAGAATATTCTGTGTTTGTCTCTACCTTCTATGCTACTAAGGGTGCACTTGGTACTCAATTCACCATGCCATCTTTAGATGATTTTGCTGTCAATCTCACTCAAGAATAGGACAAGCTAATCCAGATGGGCATTCTTAAGTCCTCTAAGTCACATGCCTTGACTGCCAACCAAGGCACAAAAGAACAACAAGGACAAAGTAGTAACAACAATAGTAAGGACAAGAAACAAAAGAATAGCGAGGAGAAGGATCAGATGCCAGTTTCTTCAAAAGCAACTATTGATACACCATCTTCCAAGGGCGATAAGCCTAAGAAAGAAAAGGTCAAATGTGCTTATTGTAAAAGACCTGGTCATGATGAACATAAATGTTTGTAGAAACAACTTGATCACTTGACATACATTCTTGAGAAGAATAATATCAGTGTTCCTGAGTCTATCAAACAAAGTTCTAATGAAGGGTCTAACAAGGAAAAAGAAAACAACAAGGGGAAAGGAAAGGGCAAGGCCCTTTTTGCAGTTGCTTCCTCACCATCCACTTGGATTCTTGATTCGGGTGCTTCACACCAAATGGCTTCATCTAAGGAAGAACTTGCATCCTTGGAGCCATGTACTATGCCATCTATTTTGATGGGTGATAACACTCTTGTTGAGGTGTGTGGGAGAGGGTCTGTTGATGTGGGGGATGGTACATTCCATGATGTTCCTTATGTACCCTCATTATCAACTAATCTCCAATCGGTACACCAGATCACTCACACAGGTTTAGGCAAGTGGGTTGAGTTCACTCCTAGTTCAGTGGAGATATGTGAGTTGCACAATGATTCTACAGTTGCAGTTGGGAGAGCAGATCATCAGTCACAACTCTATATGTTTTCTCACTTTGTTCCTAATCCTCCTTTGACTGTTTCACTCACTCACTTTAATGATATGAGCAGATTATGGCATGAGCAGTTTGGCCATCTTAACTTCCACTACTTGCATCAGCTTAACCAGCAAAGCATGGTCACAGGGTTGCCTTCTACTTTGACATTGGAGTCACTTGGAATACATGATAGATCTTTTGATGGGTCAGATTCACTTGAGCAGTCTTCTACCTCCACTTTTGATGCAGAGAGTGATTCAGAGGACTCACCTCCTTCCTCTCCTAGTTATCATTTACAGGTCAATGATTCTCCTCTAGATTCTCCATCTTCTGGTCCACTTTGGGCTAGATAGACCTTGCAGTTTGTAGGTGATTGGGTTGGGGATCCATCAGACACCAAGCAGACTCGTTCACAATTCAAGGATGCTCTACATATCTTCATCGCTACTGCCTCAAATCCACAATCCTTTCATGAGGCTTCTGGTATTTCTAAGTCGGATATAGCTATGTAGGAAAAGTATAGTTCCTTGATGAGGAACCACACTTGGAATGTTGTTCATTTTTCTAAGGGAAAAAAAATTGTTCGATGTAAGTGGATCTACCGGACAAAATTTACAAGCTTTTCTCAGGGTATGGGATGCTTCATCTTTTGGGGGGGCCACTTCCTCTCACTTGGAGTCCTAATTTTCTTTGGGGAGTCTCTTTTCTCTCTCTTTTGGGGGAATTTTATGTACATGGGTACCTCATCAGGCTTGACTTGCCGGGACCCATTTCTACATCCACCTAAGCTTCACTTATGGGGGGGTGTTAGTGTAGTTTTTTATTTTTCCTATTTTGCTAGGTTTTTCTTACACTTTTAATAATCTCGCTTAGGTTAATAAAGCATGTCTTATTAGGTGAATGGTTGTGAGGTGTCACCTTCTTACATGTGAGCATCCATTAGCTATCTTGGGAAGATACTTTGCTATCTTTAGTCTGATAGATGGTTGCTCCTCATTAGTTGGTGTTGTCACCTCCTCCCTCTTCCTAGCCTATATAAGCATGCTACCTGGCTTGTATTTGGATATCTCTTGTTTTTGCATCCTCTTAATGCTATTTTGCTTCCAGCATTTGCATTACTCTCTTGGAGACTAACTCTATGATGCTATTTTGATTTTGTATCATTTGCATTCATAGTTTAGATATTTACTCTTTGCACTAGTTTTTTGGGTTATTAATCTTTTCAGATTCTAACACCAATAAGCTCTGCAATGTCAATTTAAAGGCTCCAATAGTCAGAGGGAAATATTCTAACTTCATTATTAAAATTAAAAATAGTAATGTCAATAAGCACCCAAAAAGCCTTAACATCACATGTCTTCAAAAATCTCATCATCATCATCATCAATACTAGATGATGTATGTATTAATTTATAGAATGAACAAGTAGTGTCATTAGCACTAGCATGCTCACTATCTGGTTGCTACTCAACATTTGCAATTTTTGAATTGTGTTAACAATTTCTCTTCATCAACATTTTAGACCACTACATATCCATCATCACAACAAAAACAAAGAGAAGAAAATTTATTATCAGATTTTTCTCTTGATGATGAATCATGTAGTGTGATCTGAAATGTTGATTAAGAAAAATTGCTCACATAATTTAATCCAAAAATGCAAACTATCTTTATAGATTGTGAAACTTTTCATGTCCCTGACAAGCTTTAGTGTTTTTGAAAGCAATTGTTCTACATGGAAACTCATTAATAGAAATAGGTAGCCAATTAGCTATTAAGAATGGAATCACCCAGCTTCACATTGAGCTATATTTTAAGATTACTATAAATATGTCCACATATAAGACAATTTTGTGCTCAAAGAAATTCATCTTTCACCAAGCTGCCCCAACCAACTAGAATGTGACTAGACCTTACCTAGGTGCATATATAGTCATATCACTTTATCATATATGAT
This sequence comes from Cupressus sempervirens, assembly GCA_028749045.1. Lineage (NCBI taxonomy): Eukaryota > Viridiplantae > Streptophyta > Pinopsida > Cupressales > Cupressaceae > Cupressus > Cupressus sempervirens. Next base: position 728,336,939 of record CM053791.1, on the reverse strand, counting down.
ATGAATACAAATTGGAACCCACACATGCCCAAAAAACACATTTTTTAGCTCTGTTAGATATTGTATGACTTGATTTTAAAATAGTTTGACGTGAATTCTGCTAAATTTAATTATTATTTTAAATTCACTAATGCAATTCAATTTCACTTTTTCTATTAAGGTGACCCATTTTCAGGGTTTTCTTCCAATGTGATTCTACTATTTTTAGCAATTTAATTATTTATTATTTAAATAAATAATTATTTATAATTTTGTATTTCTATTATCTTGTTAGAACCTTCAACATTTTTCACAAATGGGGAACCTCATCCCGATTTAACAAATTTGGGGCCTAGAACTGCGAGCACATTTGACCACCAAAGGCAACCACACACAAACATTTAAAATCGTAAATTTATTCAAATTTGTAGCAGATATTAAGTTCATAATATCACATAAGTAATAATTAATTTCAAAATACCACACAACATCTTAAAATTAACTAAACTACCATAAATATTTAAAATAGTATAATGCAAATGAGTTAAATGTCATGAAAAATGTCCCAATGAGCTTTGGAATGTCAATTTAAAGACTCTCCAATAGTTAGAGGGAAATATTCTAACTTTATTAGTAAAATTAAAAAATAATAATGTCAATAAGCACCCAAAAGCCTCAACATCACATGTCTTCAAAAATCTCATCATCATCAATACTATGTTATATTCTTTCATCCTATTGGATTTTTCCTTCTTTCTATTGGATTTTTCCTTCTTTATATCTATATTTGGTTAAAGCTAAACCCAAAGAAGGGGTCCCTTTATAGAAAAATTTTAGTTATTTTATTTATACATTTCCTATTTGAGTCTCACCTCTTAGTCAAGTTTGACCCCCTTACTGGTGATCACCTAGTGAAGCATAACACTTCCTTTGTATCCAAAAACAATTTAGCTGCTAAAACATCTGATAACCATTTCATTACCTGATAAAAGTGAGTGGAGCAAGGTTCATTACAAAAGAAAAAGGTATGAATGAATGCAGAAATCCAATCTCTAAAAAGGCGTAGTTCCATCATTATTTTATTGTTTCTTGTATGGCTAAATCAAGTCAAGATCAATATGAATCTTGAAATAAAGAGAATGTCAGATTAGGAGAATTAAACAAGAAAAATTATTTGGGGAATACGGAAGGAGACATTTCAACTTTCAAATATTGAGATATTTCAAGAAAAATCTACTGCAAATTTGGAAATGTTTGTTATACCCTAGGGCCTAAAATCAAGCTTTCGAGCTTCATCCTTTTAGATTTACAAAAAACACTAGGATTGACATATAAGACTATCCAATAAAGTATAACACTTGAAGTGAAGACCTAGAGAAAGAATACTATACTATTCTTTCTGTAATAATCTTCATATGAAGATAGCTACGAAGGAAGAAAATCAATATAAATAGGTATAATCCAATGGCTATAGATCCCCTCGAGAAAGGTCCAAATATCCATGCTCTAGTCATTTTAAAGCCTCATAGATATGAAAGTAACTCTAGCTAATTAGGCTATTTGTTACTTCTGTAGATAATTGAATAACCTTGTAACTAAGCCTCAAATTTTATCTCTAGTAAAAAGATTTTAAGATCCTAATCTTTCTAGAAATAACACTAACCCATTTTAAATCTAAATCTCTTTTCACCAAAAAAAGTTTCAACCAAACAAACTTAGAAGTAGAGTAGATATAGATAAATAATCACAACATTTATAATAAATTCACAATCAACAAATGGGAACTTACTTGTTAAGTGCAATAAACACACTGCTGAGAACAAATGTTTCCATCACAAGCAACCATCCAATAATGACCAACCTGCCATTAACAGTAAATCTTATCAAGGTGGAAAAAAATAAAAATAAACTAAAAAACCTTCTTTTCATGAAGCATATTAAAATTTTGAAGAAACCAAAATTAGGCTTACCCACATATAATATGCTTGAAGCCAAGAATAGTCAATGCTATCAGTCAATCGCCATCAAAAGCATCAGTATAGATATGATATATTTTACCTATAGAAAAATAGATGAACCAATAACAAAAACACTAAAGTCTAGAACCACCAAAAGCTGAAAATTTTTGTTTTAATGTTTGTAGGAAATGATGCAGAGAGAGAGAGAGAGAGAGAGAGAGAGAGAGAGAGAGAGAGAGAGAGAGAGAGAGAGAGAGAGAGAGAGGTACATGCAAAAACCAAGGTGGGAGATTAGGAATTCAATAGACCAAATATGAATCCGGGCAGCCCTTGTGCAAAGTGTGATGTCTGTGTGTCTTCTCATTTATATGTTTTCAAAAGCAATTTGAAGGCCTTCTGAAATACCTAAAAGGGTAAGTAGTGTGTGGATTACTTGAGTAGCAAGTGCATGAAGTGGTAGAGTACTGAAGCTACAAAGAAACTACCTTACAAAGTTGTTCATCAAAATAGTAGACGTAAGCTATGTCCAAAGGACCCTAAGAAAATCTTAGAAATTAGTGATAAAATAATCAATTTCATACCCCAAAATCAGACATACATAGACAAGCATGTGATTCTTAAGATAACAAGAATTATATGCAAATTGTCACTACTTTGATTAAAGACATTAAAAATAAACAGAGATTACAAAGATATCTTAAAATAATTTTACAATAGATAATGCAGAAAACTTTTTGGTCATATATAATACAAAACCAGGAGCTCCTATAGTTATGTGTATTGTAATCCATACCAAAAACCAAAAGAATGAAGCCAGCTCAAATGGATTCTGCAAAATCACACACCAAAGAGAACACATTGTTATCCCTACCCAATTCAATGCCATAGGGACTAAGAGTAAACACAAAAGCAATCTATGGTATTTTATACCTAGAAAAATATGAAATGGATTAGAGAAAGAAGTAACTCTAACTTGTTAAACCAAAATAATTCATCCTGTGGCTTGATCTTTGAACCAAATAAACATCCACTTCCAGTCACATTCTCTAGTGCAAGTGTTGCAATAACATGTTGCAGCTTTGTCCCCACAACAAGAACAAGCTACAATAGACACATAATATGTGGGAAAAGAATTGATTTTGTCAAGAAGCAATATTTAAAAACCTACTTCCTTGTACTTATTAAAGATATGTTTTATTTGATATGCAAAAAAATTTCTCATTTAATGCTACCATTCCAGCTATTAATATTTAGATATAAATTTTCCATTAGTATATTCTTCATTAGAGATATAAAAATCAAATTAAAACACTTTTTCAGGTTAAAATTTATTAGTGAATTCCTCCTTGTTGATTCAAAATAGTATGGATTTAAAAGAGTATGTAGTAGATCTTATTACTAACTCATTATTAATCTTCACTTTTTGGTACATGGGGAAAGATTAGCTCAGCTTGGATTTGTTTATACTCAACATTATTAAGATTTTCTCTTTTCACTTTTTGAATAACTCCAACCCCACATATATGTGTCCTCCTTCTAGTAGTCCATAAGGAGATATTTAATCCTACTTATATAAGAACTAACATGATGGTACATTTTCATCATTTCTATTACCCTCAATTTGTGCTAGCTATCATTTTGTTGTTAAGAACTCACCATTTTTCCAATGCTTCTACATGAACAATAAACCACTAAAACACAATGCAGGCAAGATTTGAGGATCTTCCTACTGTAAAAACTCCAAAGGATTACCACTAATAGTATATCTAAAATACACATGCAAACGTAGTCACATCCCTTTTCTTTTAGAGGAAGAAAATAAGTAAATTTCCTTAAAGTCTAATTATCCAAATGGTTTTCATCATCGTCTTGCACCATTTTTAGTCCAACATTTCTTGTTATTTGGGAAAACAGAAAGAAAATGAACCAAAATTTAAAACTTCATCACACTGAATGCTAGTTCACATTACTAGGAATCCTTAGTGGACCTTACAAATCAAAATTATAGGCCATTAGAAAGATTTAACTTTTGAGTCCTTTACTACAGATTTTTTCAATGGGTATCTGTGTTATAATACAACATTAAAACATTATCAACCAAGTTCATACCATTACAATTTTGGAACAGAGATATAGATAGGCCATATATTACATTAGTTATGATACTTAATTGGAACTACTATAAATACAACAGGTTCTTGAATTGATTTTACAACTTGGTGGGAAACCAAAACCTTCTTTCAAGTAATGCAAATAGTCTATTTTTATGTAGTAAGCACCATTGATTAAATTCAAGCAGTCATAGTATTTTCTTATTGATATAGCATTAATGAAATATTTTAGGTCTACTTCAATAGATGCATTGATCAACACTTTCTTTTCCAAGTTTGGTGACTATACCCTAGTGTTTTTTCTTTTCAGTTTAAAAATAAAATAAAATATGAGAAATTGTTTAAGTGCATTGGCAATTATAATACAACATTAAAGCATTATCAACCAAGTTCATACCATTATATTTTTGGAATAGAGATATAGCTAGCCATATATTGTTAGAATTCTTTTAGAAAAACTAAGAGGGGGGGTGAATTAGTTATCCAAGGTCCAATAATGTCCAATGCAAATTTTTATCAAATCCTTAATGGCATATAATTGAAAGTTATCATGCATGAAATTAAACATTAAACAATCATGAGCAATAAACATGCATCACACCATAACACTAAGGATTTTGGTGACCCAAAAACCCTCCAGGAATAAGAAGGTAAAACTGGGGTGGGGATGACACTCACAAAATAACTACACAATTGATTTCAACCACTTCTGATGGTCTGCCCTGTTAAAGGCTTTACACACTATCAGATGTGACCCTATTAAAGGATTTTTACACCCTGTTAGGAGCGTGCCCTATTAGAGGACTTAAGAATATTCAACTTAGAATGTCACCCTATTAAAAGATTTACATAGAGATGTTAGGCCCACCCAAGTCCATGAGATTTATAGTCACCTTCACAAAAGAATCTTTTATCCCTCTCTAAGGATCTCCTATCCTTCTCTTGAGGATCTCTTATCCTTCTCCTAGGGATCTTCTATCCTTTTCCTGAGGCTTATCAACCTGCTAACCTAGTAATGTAGGATTTCAATGTCTAATACAGTGGTAAGAAAGTATTAGAAAGGTTTTGACCTGATAAAGATTGCAACTCTAACCTTGCAGATGTTAGATCACTCTTAAGTTCTTTTCTTTGCTTGGATTTTCTTCCTTGTAGTGCTGACAACTTGTTCACCCTTCAAGATCTATCTCCTTGATTTCTTCCACTCATTATGCCAATGCACTTCATGGTCACTTGATCAACTCAGAGTCTTGATGCTCTGTGGTTACTCCTCACTATGTCCTCCTTCACACTAGCCTTCTCTTGGCTTCGACCACACTTATGACCAACTCCCTCTCTCTCTCTCTCTCATTTTTTGATCTCTGACCTATAACTCCTTATAAAGAAGTTATTTTCTTCATTTCCCACTTAATTCTTCCCACTCATCAATTTGAATTGATCTTTGAGAAAATGATATTGTTTTCCCTCCTAATTGTTTCTTCCAAAAACTTCATGATAGATCCATCAGCATTCACCTTGAATTGGTTTGCATGGCTTACATAAAATTTTTTGACATCTACTCATCATCCTTATCATCCAACTAATTCACAAAATTCAATGTAACAAACTTATCATTATTGATCTAGCAAATCTTTGACTTGACAAATAATGCAGCAACTCGGCATCATTGGTTTACTAATGCTCGACACCTTCTATGTTACTCAACTTCTATTACATTTACTAATGCTCAGCTCCTTCTATGTTACTCGGAATCCTCTACTATTTCTACTTTACTCAGCACCTAAAGCTTTCTTTTATTGCTCGACACCTAAACAATCTTGTATTACTCGGCACCTGAAGGATTTGCTTGGCACACACTGAAGTTGAACTTGCTCAGTTTCAATTGAGAATTTGCTTGGCACTAACTAGCTTGCTCGACTCTCACAAATGAACTTAGTTATGCTTTACAAATGATTTAGTTAAACCTTGCATCTTGAGTGTATCTGAATGTGTCCATTCCCTATGTCTTAGAGTATGTCATCAATACACTATTTCATCAATGGCTTAGCTGATCCTTATACTTCATTACAACATCATAACTTCAACCTTTCTCTAGGTGCTCTAGTTACATCTTATTGATTTCCACCTCTTTGTCAATCAACCAATTGATAGTATTTGGATCACTAAAGCAATTTTCATTCCTGCAAGTAGCAAGTTTGACATCAATGACAAAACAATGATTGAAAGCATTCTTTACCAGTTCCATTATTCTTCATTCATGATCTTTTCAATCATTTCCAACATATATTACATTAGTTATGATACTTATAAGGAACTACTATAAATACAATGGATTCTTGAATTGATTTCACAACTTGGTGGGAAACCAAAACCTTCTTTCAAGTAATGAAAATAGTCTATTTTTATGTAGTAAGCACCATTGATTAAATTCAAGTAGTCATAGTATTTTCTTCTTGAAATAGCATTAATGAAATTTTTTAAGTCTACTTCAATAGATGTATTTATCTCACATGAATTCGCATGTAGACTGTGTATCATAACCAACAACATGTTTACTCAGGAATTAGATAAGGAGAGAAATCATTAGTGAAAATAAGAAATAAATGTAATCTCCTTTTATCCTCTCTTCCTTTTCTATTATGAAGATAATTGTAAGCCATATGAAGATAAGTCTTTCTAGTTCCTTCCTCATCCTCATAGAAAATGAACAGAGGGTGTGAGAGATAGAGGGGACAAAGGGTGGGCATAGATGGATAGACAAATACAATTTATGAAATTAGAGCTTTGCTACAGTTCAATAGATTGAAGAACTACACTGAACAACTAGATTAATCAAATGCATGAGCTATCCTTTTGTGAAATTTATCATTGAAGGATGAGAAAGGATTACCTTGATCCTTTCTCATGACTTAGTAATTATGGTGTCTATCATTTCCATAAGTTCATTATTTGGAGTAGGATGATTATTATTTTTAAGTCTTGCTCTTTGACATTTGGAATTGGTCATAGGAATACATGGCTCAGCTCCATTTTCCTTTGTGTTTTCTTTCCATATCAAATTTTTGCCATTGTTTCTGCCCTGTCATTCCACTCACCATAAATATTGAAACATCTTTATTTTCTCCATATCTTGATTCCTTCTTTGCTATGGCATGTACATTAACTTGTCATAAATTTTCAACCTTGGATCTCCTCCAATATGTTGAACATAATTTTTTTATTAAAATTCATTACAAGTTATGGCTCCAAGGTGGACATGTAAAGAGGTTGGCCTATTTCCAGTGCCACAATCCTTGGCTTTAACACCTATATTTATATTGGAGGTGGGAAATGGTAGTGTTGGGTCTTGCACAACTTTACACAACTCGAGTTCTGACAAGGATGAAAAACAAGCAGATGGTGGAACTGAAGAGACACGAGATGGAAATATAAAAGAATCACAAAAGTAATAATGTAAGGTGTTGCATCTGAATTAGGCTAAGATCAACTTGTTTATGTAATACAATATTACAATCAAAGAATTAAAGGTTTAGTTGTTGCAGCTTTGATTTTCCTATATTGACTATACTTTTATGTCAAGTATAAGTTTTTGTTGTTTCTTACAGTTTTTTAATCTCAATGAACAGTCTTTTTACTGATATATCTATCCTTGAGTGAGAGTTATGAAAATCCTACCATCATTGAATGCACAGTCTTTTTTATAGTTTCCTTAATCAGTGCAATCAGCTTCAAGATAGTTCTTCGGTAGTTTCTCAAAAATGTGGATAGTTTCAAACCATTTTTAGTAGTAATTAACATCATGATGTTTCATTTTTCAGGCCAAACATATGTTTCAAATGCTTGTAATTAAATACCAACCATAATGTAAAGTTGAAGTCAACAACCCAAGGCATAATGAGCATAACTAAAGCAATTGAAAGTTAGACTAGGCAATCCATTATTCAAATTGGCTAAGTCCAATCTACTCTGGTTGCATGTGGTCCAAGTGTTTGTATGCAAGTAAGTAACATTTGAAGTAGTAATAAATCAAATGAGCTATCTTTCACAAGATAAAAAGCCAAAAGATTGAAACATAAGAACGAAAATAGAATCAGTTGCTAAAAAGGAGTTGAACCCTGCATCACACAACCAACTCACAAATCATAAAGCAAGGTGTAAAATTCTAGTAGTTAGTTGGATGAAAGCTTTCATCTAAAAGTAATAGATATTAAACTAGTCAAACATGGACATTGGAGAAAGCTCATTATTTCTCCATGTTTGAAATAACTTCCAAACAATTTATGATGAAGCAAACCATTAATGACTTCAGGGCAACAAGGACCAAAATTTTGCTTCTTTAAAACAATTATCCAAGAATGATCGAAAGGCAATTGACCCTATTTTATATACCTAGATCAAAATAGAGTGAAACACAAATTGAAGATGTCAAATTCAGGGAAAAATTTCCAAATAAAAATTACCTAAAAACAATCTTGCAAAAATCAAGATACTGGATTATTTTCATCAACGCCAACACAGATCAATAGTAATTCTGAATTTAAATCAATCTTGGAGAAACACTATTCCTAGCCCATTTTCATCAACAAAAAGCATAGATCCATAGAAAGGATGAATTGCTTGAACTAAGTGGCATCAAAAGAGAGTAGAACGAACCAAGGCATGTTTTATGATCAAAAATTTAAACTTGCAAAAATTTTATGGAAAGTCACAGTTGTATTTCCATAAGACTAAAAAACTAACTATGTACATGTAGACTACAAACTGGAAGAGAGATGAAACACTAGTGCATATCCAATGACTTAGATTGGGTGGTCATAGAATCTAATTTTACTCATAATTCTAAAACCTAACCTACCATATAGTGGTTAGCTAGTATCCTAGAAATTTCAACATAAATTAATAATTAGGTGGAGCAAAAACATAAGCTTTCCTAATGCCATCAAATTCAACACATTCTATCAATATACACAAAACTCCATAACTACTTGTACCATAAAAAGTATTGAAAATAAATCAATAATATGATTGATGAAATTGAAAACAAAAGCTAGAGTGGCATAAATAAGAGCAAGCAAAATTCTCAATTCAATAAAATTAAGCAACCCATATATCTTTCTAGTCTAAAACAAACTCGCTCAGAATAGTAGATACCTTATTTTTTTGTGAGCTTTAACATATCAGTCATTCTACAATGTTTTCTTCTCATCCTTGCCATGGTTCCACTAAATTCTAAAGGTAGAAAAGATGAGTTTGATTTTAGTGTCCCTATCCAAGGGTTACAAGTACGAATTGTGCTAAAAACACTACTCATTATGTGTTAGGGTTACAATTATGTAGAAGGCTTGGCACAAAAACAAAAACATAGGATATTGGCAACTACAGTAAGCATACTATATAGTCATCTTTTACTTTGCAAGCTCTACCCTAAAACTTTTATGAATGGTTAAAACAATTTTATAAATCTAAAACCCTCTAAATAATAAACCCTAAAATGGGGAAACATGGGATGCCTCAAAATTACTAGAAGACCTTGATCCTAATCTAAACCCTACATCAAATCTCCATTTGCAAAATTTCTACAATGCCAATGCCCATGACTTTGTGTTGCATTCACATAATATTTTCGCCAAAGAGAGGAGGAACCAAGAATTTGTTCATAGGCAGTTCATTAGCCAAGGAAAATTCAACACTGTATAAGGTCCTAGGGACAACTGTGGTAGAAAGAAACTGACCCCCTTGTCACCAGGCATTCACAAAGAACTCATACTAAGTTTTTGCTCGTGTGTCCCTTCAAGCTCATAAAAATAGCCCAAGAAATCTAAAATACTAGCCATGCACCATGAGAGAAGTCATGTTACAAGACTGTAATAGAGACTATAGCTCACACAAGATGAATGAAACAAGATGTGAATTTGTGTGTTCATGAGTCTTCAACCACTCTTAGCACTTGACAATAGGCATCCATGAACCACAAGTCTAATAATATTATAGGGAGAAACAGTCATATAATCGAGGTTCATATTCACAATCATGACCTAATTAATTATAAGGTCTCTCTCTTAAGTTGAGTAAATCCAATAACCCGTGTTGAATAAAGACCTAATTAAGGTCTTAATTAATGTGCACAGAATCAAATGAAGTCAATGTTGGTCAAATTTTGTCCAAAACTTAGTGTTGGTCAAAATTTTGACCAACACGGGCATGGATTTAAAGAGAACATATTTTTCATTACATATTTCGACCAATTTGACCCCATTTTAATAGATGGTAAAAAATATTGGTCTAAAAATGGGGTCAAATGTACTAGTGCAAAGGAATTCAATTTTGGATATAGTATTAATCAAGCTCACTTGGTTACCAAAGGAAGTTTGAAGAAATTATTTATTGAGTTAGTGTTGACCTAGATGGGTTGGCTAATGAAGGATTTTCTTGAATTAGCATATTTAGTTTGATGAATTTATTTGCTAAGTCTAGCTGACTTAAGGGGTGAATATTGAGTATTTAAAGGTATATTCAAGTTGACTTAACAAGGAAAAAGATGTAAGTATAAGGTCAAATTGTGGATTTGAAAGAGAGGGGCATGGGAATGAAAAGATAAATCAAGGAAGCAAATTGGAAGAGTATCTTTAGTTTACTAAGATGCATTGAACATTCTGATCAAGGAAGATCAATCTTGTTAGTGTTTGAAAATGTTGTAGGTTTCCAATTTCCCCATTAAGAGCTAGACATATCTAGGGGTAGCTAACTCCCATTTTTGGCATATCCTTTCAAATACCAGGACAACTATAAGTCTTGACCCTTCTTCTACTTTAGGCTCTACAAAACCTAGGCAGGTGAACCTCTTTAGATCTGACTGTGTGACTAGTGTAATAAGCATAATTAGGATCTAGAATAGTAGATGAAACCCCTAAATCTTCTATACTTAACCACAAAATCACAAGCATGAAATAGCTAAGAACATAACTCAAGAAATTGGTAAGCTAGGTGTGGGTTAACATTGAATAACTTTCAACATGAAAGGAAAAACATTTGATAAATGATGTTGATATTAGCAAGATGCAAGTATAAGCAACAAAACCTAATGATCCTATCTCTGATCAGTGCCTTATTTATTGGGTAATTAAATGAATTACAATCATACATCTTCTAGAAATCTCTGACATATTTCTACATCAAGATCCCTAATCTATCTTTCAACTTGTGAATAGACATTTGCATAAAAAATGAATCCCATACTTAGACTATCCTTTCATGAAATCAGAAAACCCCATGATAAACACCAAGCAATTACATGGCTCTTTGTTCCACAAGAAAGACATTTCAATCACATAAATCCTTAAACAGAATGCAACCTAATTCATGCTCTCGGTTCACAAATTAGAAGAAATTACATATCTATGAATAGGAGACAAGATTCAAACTAAATTTAAATCCCTTTGTTGTGCTTTATTTGTTTTCCTTGAAACCAAATACATGAAAGACGTATGAAATACTCCACACATCACCTAACAAATGAAAACTATCTCCATAAAAACTTAATTGTTGTTCATACAAGAAGAAATGATAAAGAATGGTGTCTCAGTAGTGAGCAATTTTCTTCTCAAAATTGGAACCAACAATGGTCTCACAGTGAAAAACTAGAACCTATACAATGAGAAAGAATGAGAATGATATAGAGGAAGAAATTCTCAGATCTATTGTGCATCTGACATGTGTCCACTTGAAATTCCCTCTCTTTGCCATGAAAAAACTCTCTCTGATCTCTCTCTTCCATGGGTGAATCAATCCTTTTCCATTTTGCCTCCCAAAGACATCAAGTGATTAAGATATTTGATCAAATATTTTATTTGAAAGACTAATTGATTTCTTATATCAAAATTGAACTTAAGGTAAAAGTGAAAAAATAGTTGAATATGGCCTCCATAAGACAAGAAAACCTCTTAAAGTCAATTTTCTTCACTTTCACATATCACCAAGCCTTTATATTGGCCTTCTACCCACTTTTGATGATCAATGACAATTTTTTTTTATTTTGCTGAGAATGCCCTGGGAATCACAAATTGACTTATAGCATGAACTAGTGAGCACCTATGCAAAAATTGATCTCAGATTTGGATATTTTAGATCATCCTAGTTTTGATGGTATATTGGAGGCCCATTTTGGATAAAAATAGCCATAGTTATGGTTATTTGAAGTTCAAGCCTCTGTTCATAGGTTTGCACATGCTCAAGAATGAATTTTAGAAAATTTAAAAAATCTATAGTTTAAACTATAGAAATTCATTATTTTGAAACTAAATTTTTTAATTTTTGGGATGAATGTGCAAAATAGGATATTATTTCAAATTTAGAACTCCTTTTCCTTCTTAGACCACTTGAACAATGCCACATGTCACTTCTTTACTAGTTTTGACTATTCAACTAACACCACATGTCACATTCTAATTGGCTTTCTATACCCAAGTAGGCCCCACATTCCTTCTCCTAAACTCCGCTAGATTTTTGGATTTTTTGGCAAGTCACCATGTCACTTGCTAGAAATTTTTCCATTTTTCAGTGGTAACATGGCAACTGCCAGATTCTGGTGACTTTTCTAGCAAACTCCATCTGTCCACCTCACTATTACTTGGTGCCATGTGTCATCACCACCTCAATGTTCACTTTGCTTAATTGGTGAACAACTCTGCTTGGTGACGTAGTGACATCCACATGATCTGCCATGTGTCATGATCTAAGCACATCTTGGTTTTTGGCGCCATGTCAGCTCACTTGTTTATTCATTTAAAATTTCTTAAGTGACCCCTACCAGCTGGCCGACCACTGGCCCCATATCAAGCCTTAACCTCCAAAAGTCATGTGTCTTTAAGACACAAAGCAATGTGTGCGGTTTAATATTTAAGCATTCAAAATTCACTCATGACACCCATGTGGGGTAAAGTACTTTATTGTTTTTCCTCCAAGTTGTCTTGTTCTTGCCTTTTTCAATTTTATATACTACACTTCTAACTCCTCCATAGCTATGGGCTTCCTCTCATTGATTAGAGCCCCTCAAATCTACTATGGACTCTCCCTACATACTACAATTTCTTGACTCATTGTAAGATGGGAAGATATATCAATCTTATCGATCCATGTTGAGAATCGCATATGACTCAAATGAGGGAGGATTCTAAAAGATTACGTTATATTCTTCATTGTTCACCATGGAGACCACAGATGCTCTTCTAAATGAATGACACTTTCTTGCAAAAATCTATAATCTCCAAACTAAATGGACATTCTCTTTAGCCTTTGATGTTGTGTAAGTGAATTTGAAGAGAAAATGTCTAACCACCCATTTATAAACATTTGGCACATCTATATATGTTCAAAAAAATGAACATGGATAGATTCTCACATCCATTGAGGATAATAGTTTGAAACTTCACACAACTTGTGCATTCAAGGAGCCCCTATCGATAAAAGAGTCTCTTCTCCTCTTTAATGTCACCCTTTTCTCTATTTTGTCCTTTTTTGGACTTGTTGGTTTTTGTTTAAACTACCCTTTTCTTTCCTGAAGGTGCCTCCTAAATCTCTTTACATGTTCCTCTCATTGTCTACTCTAGCAATCTTTAGTTTCTCTACCTTTTTTGTTCTTTGATGTCAAATTTGTGTCCCCTAGCATGGGCAGCTCCTCCCTACTTGGGTCTTTCTCATTGTGGGCTACTGCTAATGATAGTAAGTGTGCTTGTCTTGCTCTTCTATCAGCTTGGGCTTTTAGACTTCCCTACCTCCTTAGACATCCTCTTCATTCTAGGTGGCTTCTTCCTTTTGTTAATACTGGCCTCCTTTTTTGTCACGTGTGGCTCTGCTATTTCCATGCATCATTTTCCTGCAAATGCCTCTCCACATGGGCTTCTTCTTGTGCATTGGTGGCTTCTTTTAGATTTGTTGCTACCACTAATTTCTTATTATGGCATGGAGATCCCTTGATGAATCCCCATCTCCTGTACTCTATTATGGAAGTCTTTGGCATTTGATGTTTTTCTTTCTAAATATTTCATGCACCACATATGTTATCTTACATTTGCTTCTTTTATTCTATGCATGGATTTTATTTAAATATGTGGCTTCCTATGTCTCTTACGTTATGGCTTTTTCTTGTTTGGTGCCACCGCTGACTTTTAACGTGGGTATGTTGTTTTTATCCCATGCCATGGCCTTCCTTTTCTATGGGATAAATAATTTCAAAGCATAGGCAACAACAAGATATGGACGTCTTCCCAACCTTCAAGAGCAATAAGAACTAGAGATCCAACAGTTTTCTTAAGATACCAAAACATGAAACATCGACCTCTCAAATATGTAGTCTCTACAGTTGTCCCAAAATAATCCACACTTTCATCCCAAAAGACTTTGGGGAATTCCATCACTACCTTATTCAAGACACCAAATCTGAGGTGTTGAATATAGGCCATTTTCCAATTAGGAAGAGCTAGACTAAACTTAATAGAATTTTCTTTTAAGCAACCAAGGGGTAGAGTGATCAAAACTGCATCACCAATGAACTCCCTACCATTTTCAATGTAAACCTTGACTCTTTGTTTATTTCACCCTTTGGATTGGAGTCTTTTATAATGTATTCTATCTCTATTACAATGTGCCCAAGGTAGATATTCATATCTCCTACTAATGCCTCCATTACACAGCTATAACATCCTCAATTTCGCTTGCTTTTACTCTAAGTTGTACACTAAATTGATTTTCCATCTATATAATAATGTACTTTTGTCATTCCAACCAAGAGCTATATCTTAAAAACTATATAAGTAATGAACAACCCTAAGAAAAATTATTAACTATATCACACATGAAAAGGGCCAATTTCATGGACTTTATTCCAGTTCTTTTTCCACCTCTTCAAAGTACCACACCTTGGAAAAGATCAACTGGATTAGGAAGTTCCTCAATCATAGCAATGAAGTCTTTATGGATAAAACTAAAAATAATCAACATTTTATCGTTAGATTCATTGGCAACTTTGATCATGTTTCTTGCTACTCCTCTTAATTTCATCAGGTACCCTATTCTGGCTGATTGATATATTCAAATAGCAGGCCCTCATAAAACTCTTTAATTGATTCTAGAAACATAAAGAAGGTTTGACTTCCTTCATTATCAACCTGACTCCACATGACAATATGCATTCATCAAGACCTTATAAAGTCAATGTCATTATAAGCATTTGTTTTGAAACATCCTTAATCCTCACAAATGTCATAAATCCAATGAATTTAGTCGGGCCCCAAAGTGGGTCTAGCTTAAAAAAATTCATTTTCAAGCACCTAAATCCTCAAATTGATCTATTGAGGTCTTCAAATTGGCTAGAATCAAAATTCAGCATTGAATTATTCTTAAAAACACATTTTTAACCCCTTACTACCCACTATCATTTTAGTGCTAGAAGGTCCTTTTACTGTCCTTAAAAACTGACCAAAACACCTAATTAGGCTCTAAAAATTGGCACGTTGATTCTTTGTTCCACACACTTTTACCCTTTCAAATCTCATCTCATGAAAATTTTGGGGTCAAAAGAAAAGTTGATCTCTCAAAACTGCCTGCAAGAGAAATGTCAAAAAACAATAAATTGCATTCGGATCTAACTTTGAAAATTGGGTAAATGGATACTTGGGGGCATGCAAATTGGGATGTTGATTTACTGTCATGAGGAGAGTATGGATCTAAAATTTAGGCTCATGATGAATAACTGGGTACAAATGGCGAGTAGTCAAATTGAGCTACTTAGAATTTGTTGACTGAAATAATGGTAGAAAAACATTTCTTGCAAATGGAATTGACCTGGGAAAGTAAGCAAATAGATTCATCATTATTTGAAAATTGACACACTTAAAGTATTTTTAAAGTAAAACATAGTGGTATAATCCATTTGATCTCACCTATCATGGATTTAAAATTATGACATCACGAACAGGGGTTTTGATCAATCTACACTTGCTGACACTAATAAAAAGATAGAAATTACATTTAGAATCGCATTTGAAAACTGATCAAATAGATTTTTCATAAGCTCAAACTTGAAACATAGCAAGTCTTTGATCTCTAAAATGCAACACAAAAATAATTTTAGCATTTAGTATAGGTGAAATAGGGCTTCCTAGAATTTAGAACAAATTGCATCAGCATGACATTGATAAACAACCAACTTTGAGGGATTCAAAACCTAGTCAAACAAATTTGACATGACTCAAAATATGAATCATAGGCTCTCAAGTATGGACACTAAACACTCCCAAAGAAGTGAGTCATGAAACATTACTAGGCGTGAGATATTCAAATGCAAACATAGCCTCCTATCGTTGTTTGACACGTGGGGTAAAATGCAGATTGTAAATTGCTCAATATAAGACTCTACAGAATAGCTCAGAATGTCAATTTAACTTCATGAAACAAGTGGATATGCTGAATGGAAAGTGTTAGAAACATTAAACACCTCAAGGGGCTCAAAGGTACAGCCAGATACATGTGCACTTAAAAGTGTTTATAGGGCTTGATTTCAACAATGGTACTCAAAATCGAGAAGGCAATTTTGAGTCCCAACAGATCTAAAATCAGCAATAAAATTGCAATAGAAATTATTTCATATTATTGTTACTCTCTAACAATTATAGTAGTGTATCAAATATCTTAATAGAGTTATCTTAACATCTATTTGCCAAATCCTCTAACAAGGTGACATTTCTAATTGAAGTGTCTAAAGACCACTAATAAGGCCACTCCTAATATGGTGATTAAATATTTTAACAAGGTCACACCTAATAGTGTATTATGTAACCTTTAATTGGGTTGGTTCCTAATAGCACTCACTTTAGAAGAGTGAAAAATAGTAACTAGTTGCAATTGGTGGTTTTTCCCAAATTGGGTTTCCATGTTAAGTCTTGTTGTCATATGTGTTCATGTTATTTTTTGTATGTTTCTACAACTAATATATTTAAGTTTAATCACATTAAACATCTTAAGAAGTAATATTTCAGTATTTATCAAGTTACAACAATTCTTATTATTTACCAAGTGATTCAATGCTAACCGAGTTACAACAGTATTTTTAGTTTCAGTAGATTTTGGTTTTGTTTGTATTGACATCTAAGGGATCTGGGATTTATTTTTGTGGTAATTGATTCACCCCTCCCCTCTCAATTACTCCTCTTATATTTCCAATATGGATTAACAATTCAAGCTTACAATACAGAGGATGATCCAAAGTTAGTCATGCAACTAGATTTAACTGTGCTAGGAAGACTAGTTAGACATTCTTAATAGTAATGTGACTACCTGGGAATTATGAACTAGATATGCAAGCTATGCCAATGACACCCACAATTTTGATCTTGAGGAATACAGGGCCAAAGTTTGGTTCATTCTTGCAAATTTTTAGGAACTTCAAGGAAATTGGCATTTTGATGAAATTCTTGATATGATGCAAGAATTATAGTTTTCTTTTGCAAAAATTCTAACCTTTATTATAAATTTTGGTGAATGGTTACAATTATTCATTCGTTATTTTCTTTTGTAAAGGTTTGAATATTTTTGTACCATTTTTTCTATAAGAAAGGGTACCGAGACCCTAGAATAGATATAGGTATTTGTGGCAAATTTGAGAACATAGAAAATAAAATATAGATAAATTATATAGAGAGCATAGGATAGATATTACAACCAGTCATAACCCAATTGTATATATTTTGGAATCAATAGAAATGTCTTGTTTCTACTCAAAATATTGGGAATAGATCATCAATATTGTTATATGTAAAGTGATCTTTTGGATTCATATTTTTGTTTATAGAATGAAATTGGGGAAAGCTCTAAAAGTGAAACTCATATGCATGTGTATGTTTTCCACAATTGGTTTTCATCCTCTAAAATTAAATTCAATTGGTTAGAATTTTATGACTCCAAGTTATTTGTCAAACAATTGATGGTAGTGCACTTGTCTCCAAATAATTTGACATATTGTAATTAACTCTATTTCTCCCAATGGAAAATGAATAATCTTTGTTCCTTCTAAGGAAAAGTACAATTCATGGAAGGTGATATTCCTTATCTTACCCATCTACTTTCATACTCTACTTCACCCTATTATTCAGGTATATCCAAAGTATTAAAATTTGATTTCTCCTTGAGAAGATACTTGCCTACTCAAGAGTGTCAATTATAAAGTTTTCATTATTAATCTTTAAGCTTTCCTTAGGAATATTTATATAGGTACAACCACTTAGGTCTTGCAGAGCCTAAAATGTAGAGATTGAATAGTTGGCATTCAGTCTTCTTCATTGACCAAGATTGTGTTGAGATTCTCAAAATCAAGTAGAAAAGACTTGTAGGAATTCTACCAAAACAATTTGAGATCCAATAGATTGGTGACTTTTTGGGGAGAGATTCTCATAATTGTCACTGTGAAGTTACCCAAAATTTACAATTTAACAAACTAGAAAAGAAGTTTTTACACTTTGTTGGAGGAAAGAGACTAGAAGGTCCAATAATTGATTATGTAAGAAGAGGTGGGGACTCTATTTTTAATTTATGAATATATGTGTTCATGAATGATCAAATTTCAATGGTTGAAAAGAAGAGGAGTAATAGACATTTATTCATAAAATTTATGTAGGGAAAAGATTAGCTCATTCTGAGATAAAATATCTTAAATACACTCCCAAGAAGAGGAATTAAAAAGTAAAAAAAACTATTGATATGATGTTCAAAGGGTGCAAGAATTTTGTTGACAAAGAAAGAGACTTCTATTTTGGTGTCAAAAAAATAATGAACAAGGAGAGGAAAATCCATTTCATAATTTTGGTTCATTTACTAACTAGGAATAGCCTGAAACCCATCAAGAGATGATGAAACTAATGAGGAAGGAGATGATGAAGATGAGTTTAATAGAAAACACATAAAAAATTACATAAGCTCTCCAAAAAAAATTATGTCTAAGGGAAGCACCAAAATTTGTAAGGAAGGTTCTTAGTGAACTATTAGAAAGAGCAAGTCTCAAAAAGGATGATATCATCAATCCAAAATGAATGGGAGAGAAAGCAGTGAAATAAAAAGGTGAGTCCTCTAAATATAATCCTCCTCATAAAAATAAAAATTATTCATTTAATACTACACATAATAATCCTTTCTATAACAAGAATGAAGAGACATGTCATGACCCTAATCAAAATAAGAATCGAAGGGATAGGAGTAATAGTGATTAGAGAAAAGACCATACCAATAATCAAAATAATATGGTGAATAATCAGAGAAGATAAAATTTTCACCACATAGATCAAGGTGTAATGGCTCCAATGATAATTGAAAGATATAAAAAAATAGATTTTACTGGGATAGTAGGTTTTCCAAACCCTATATCAAATTATTTGAGAGCTGCTATACCTAAATTTTATGGAGAAGAAAATCAATCTATTAAAACACATGTGATTAATTTAAAGAATATTATTGAATAATTTAAAGAACATAATGAAGATGTTTTTATGAAATTATTTGTCCAGTCACTAACTAATTATGTTGTTGAGTGGTATAGAGGGCTCCCTAAAAAATCTATATCAAGTCGACAAGAATTTGTTGAATTATTTCTTGAGCAATTTTGTAATCATGGTGTTACATCTTTTGCCTCACATAAATTAGCTAGCATCAAGAAAAATTCCAATGAATCAATATTTGAGTTTAATAAATTGTTTAATAATGTTATAAATAGAATACCTCAAGATATTAGACCTATTGATTTATTCTTAATAAAATTTTACCTAAGTTCTTTTGAAAGTAAGACTCACTCTAAGATAAGGTCACATAGATCAAGCACAATAAAGAAGTTTTTAAGGTCTCAATGACAATTGAGAATGAAAAAAAGGCTACTGGTAAATTTGGTAAAAGAGATGATCCAAGATTATTTTATCCTAAGAATCCTAAACCAATCAAGGATGAAGATAAGATTGGAAAAATTTTAGGTATGATCAAGGGTCTTCACATCAGGTATAATAAGAAAGAGGGAACAAGGTCTAATAGGAATGAAAAATCATAATAAAAATTAGATAGATATAGAATACAGAACATACCTTATAACACATCTTGGAAGGATGGAAGACTAGTGAAGGTTAATGAAAATTATGATCCTTTGAAGAAAAATAATAATTATGTTGAAACTGGTCCTTGGTGCAAAGCATGTAAACTATCTCATATGCTAGAACATTGTTTGGTAGTGACAAGCATATTAGAAGAAGAAATTCACATAGGAGATGATCAACAAATAATGAATGCATTATCATTTGAACCATTTTTGGGAGAGGGTTACTTATACATCCAAAAATATATATATAGATAATGATGAAAATCCTATAATAAGGACAACAAATGAATGGTGTTGTATTGAATGAAAAAGCTTTGATTCTGGTTGGCAAAGGCAATTGTTATTGATGTGCTAGATGAATATGTGGGTGCTATCTATCATGGTGGGTTGGATTTTTGGCACAAGACTATTGGACCTATAGTAAGGAAGGTGCAGGGCACACACATGGAGGCTTACAAGGATTTTGATATCCTATATGGATTTCTAGTGAGCAAAGAGGATTTGGCAAATGTGAAATCTTCTGATCATTTTCTCAATGGGTTCTTTGGCAAGGTATTTGGAGGGATAGTGCAAAACCAAGGAAGTCTGATGGTTCAAAAATCTAGAGGAGTCACTCATCTCAAGTGAATTGGGGTAGGATTAGCTTAATTTTGTTGTCTAGAGCTTCTATTTTTCAAGGTATTTTGGGCTCTCATCCTTCTTTTGTTGGTTCTTTTGGGGAATTTTTTGGCCCTCCTCCTTTGCCACATGGTAAGTGGTTCCATTTTCTAGTTCAAAAACCTAAATGCAAGAAGTTTTTTGTTTGGAAACCTCCCTTCAATATTTGCAATAATTCTTAGCCTGCATTGCCTTTTTTGGTGCTTAGGGTACCCCTATCTCACAGTTTGTGTCCTCTCTGAATAGGTATCTGGTTCAAAAGGTCCCTTCTCAACCTTGTAGAGCTCTCTTCACTCCAAAGTTGGGGAACATTTTCCCTAACCCTCTTTTTCCCTCTACCCTAGACCAACATGTGCATGCACTAATTCACAGGAATCCATCTTGTTGGTTGTTTGAGCCTAGGGTTATTATTCCATTAGATGCAATTAGTGATAAGGTCAATGGATTATGCTCAACAATGTTAATTAGTACACTCTAGGATGGGGTGGATTTTTATTTCTTCCTTTCATGGGCTAGCTGTTATCAAGTGGGGTTTCTAAACTTTTGTTTTGGACAAGAATTCTCTTTCTTTTGTAGTGATATTTGATTCTAAAGACCATAAAGTTGCATTGCATAAGTTTAAGGGTTGGTTTATTAATGGGATTGGAATCACTACTATGGTTTGGACACCCCATTTTGATGTTTTGAAGGATCAGTCACATTTTTCCCCTAGTGGTTTGCACTTCCAAATATTTTTTTGGAATACAAGGATAGTGCATTGGTCAAGATTTTTACAAATAAGTTGGGTATTTTTGTTAAGCATGACTTAGTTCCATTTGTACAACCACATATGGTTGTTCGAACGCGTATCATTATGCAAAAAGGTGAAAACCCTCCATTAGAAATGGTTGTTTGTTTGAAATTTGGGGTATGCATGTAGCAAATTAAATATGTGGAGGTAGCTGTTATTGCTAAGAATGCTAACTCTCTGGGTCATTTCTTGCATTAGTGTAAAGATTCTTCCAGTGTCGCAATATATATTGTAATGTTTAATTTAGACCCATTTTTATGCTCATTTGATGACTGACAGTTGGGTTCAGAGTTGAATTTTTTGCAATTGGTTTCAGTTCACAATTCTTCTTTTGGTGAAGGTCAATTCGAGGCTGAGTCAGAAGTGTCCTCTCTTGGGGCTAATTCACTTCCAATGAAGTTTGTTTTTTATCCTCTTTCAGTGTAGTTGGATCCTAATTCTCATGATATTTATCAGGGTTCTCAATAACAAAATATTCTAAGCCTTCTTTTTCCCAAAGTGTGATGGTTGTTCATTAGGTTCTTTCCCTTCTTCTACCTCCTTTTTCTTTGATTCTTTCAGTGTCTTTCTCGAGTATGAATGGTATGTCAATTTTTTCCTTTTCTTTGGTGGGTGATTCTAGTTTGTCTTTTAGAAATATCCTTCTTTCTATTGCATCTTTCATATCTCTTGCTTGTCTTAGATTTCCATTATCTAGTATAGTTTTTCCTCTAATGGATGATTAGGGTATCATCTACAATTTCTTGTTTTGTAGTCAACCATTCATCCCTATTTCATCTTCTTCTATTTCTTTGGAAGATTATCATGAGAATTATTTATAGTCTACCAATATCATCATCTTAGTTATAGCTCAAGGTCAAGATGAGATTCTACTAGAAGAAGGTGTGTCTGGGTTTGATTTTCCTAAACATAAGTGCTCATCTTCTACTAATGGTTTTGATTTTTCTTAAGAACTATCCATCTCTCAATCAAAGGCCTCTAGTGCTCTGTTGTCTCCAAGTCTAGTTGTTAAGACCTTTAAGAGAAGGGGTCAAAAGCCTCTTGCTTGTAAAGTTAAAGAGGAAATTAAGGATGGTATTCAATCAACTCTTTTGGAATCTTTCTCACCTATTACTTAGACTTGAAGCATGTCACACTCTCCTATTGTAGTATTAAGATTTTGTCTTGGAATGTTAGGGGTTTGAATTCTTTAGATAAAAGTAATAGAATTAGGAAATTTATTTTATCTTCTCAGGTTGATATAATTCTTCTTCAAGAGTCTAAATTATCTGAGGTATCTTTTGATAAGTTTGTTAATAGTTGGTTTTCTTGGGAGTCTACTTGTGTTCCTTCTTTTGGTGCTTCTGGCAACCTCATTTTTCTATGGAAAAATAAATGTGTTTCAGGGGTGCTCTTGATGTCACAACCTAATGGAAACTCATTCAAGTTATATGGTCAAATGTTAAATTATTATTTTTTAATGTTTATGGGTCTTCTTCAACCCAAGATAAAAATTTACTTTGGGAAGCAATCACTAATTAGGTTAGTAAACTAGAAAATTTTCTTGTTGTTATTGGGGGTGATTTTAATGCCATCTCCATGCCCAATGACAAAATTGGGGGAAATGTTACTGCCCCAAGAATCATAGAGAAGTTTAATTTATTTATTTAGAATAATTCCTTAAGTGAGGTGTCTTTCTTGAATGGTGGTTTTACCTAGTCTAGTCATAGATCTGCAGCTCCCATATCTTCCAAGTTGTATATATTTATAATTTCTTTGGAAATGAAGATACTTGGTTTGTCACTTTTTGCTCAAATGTTACCATCCTCTGAATCTGAGCACTTTCCCATTTCTTTGGAGATTAATAGGCCAAGTCTGCCAAAACTTAGGTCTACTTTTAAGTTTGAAAGTATGTGGTTTACTCATATTCATTTCTTATAGTTTCTTTAGAAATGGTGGGTTAGTCCTTCATACTACAAAGGAAACAGAATGTTTCAATTTGCAAATAATTTGTCTTTTGTGCAATCCAAAATTAGCGTTTGGAATAAAGAGGTTTTCAAAAATGTGTTCCATGATAAGTCTAGGGTTGAAAATGATCTCAAGAGTGTTGCTGATCATATTATGAATTTTGGGATTAATGAAGAGTTGGTAGTAAAACAAAAGCCTCTTCAAGGTTATTAGGAAGCTTTGTGTGCTAGGGAGGAGATTTATTGGAGGTAGAAGTCTAGGGAATTATGGTTAAAAGAGGGTGATAGGAATACAAAGTTTTTTCATGCCTCAACTAAGATCAAGAAGGCATCGTCATCTATCCTAGCTAATAACAGCATTTCATCTAAGGTTAATTTGGTTTCTCAATATGATATTTGCAATGAGGGGCTATTTTTTACAAAAAAATACTTTCCCTGGGTATGTATCTAAGAGATAACAAGGATAATAGGAGTTTTCTATTGTATTCCATCCCATATCTTGTCACCAATTTAGGTAATGAGCTTCTTATGAAACCCTTTAGTGTGGAAGAGATTTGTTCTATTGTTTTTTCTATGGCTCTTGACAAAGCTCTTGGACTTGATGGATTTTATTTTATCTATTTTTTTTTTAGAAGTTTTGGGATGCGATTAGTTTTGATCTACTTTTGGTTTTAGAGGAATCTCGGAAGAAGTGATATATCCTAAAAAAATTTAACAAAACTAATATCACTCTAATTCCCAAGGCAAAATATCCTTTAACATTTGCAAATTTTAGGCCTATTTCTCTATGTAATTCAATATATAAGATTATTACTAAGGCTATTTATCTCACACTAAAACCCTCATCTCCAGGTTAGTCTCTCTTCAGCAAGGAGGTTTTGTCCTAGTTAGGGATACTTTGGATGAGGCACTTGTTGTATCGAAAGTTCTTCATTCCATTGAGTCTTATCAAACATCTACATTTTGTTGTGAAGTTGGAAATGATGAAAACCTATGATAAAGTGGATTGGGATTTCCTCTTGGTTGTACTCTATAAATTTGGTTTTTCAAAACCTTGGTGTAAGTGGATTAAGAAGTGTCTTTTGGATGCTTCTTTTGTAGTCATAATTAATGGTGTTCCTTCCTCTTATTTTCAATCTACCCAAGAGTTTTCCAAGGAGATCCACTTTCTCCTTTTTTATTTATTATTATGGCTAAAACTCTAAGTAGATCTGTGTAAGGAAACTCGGGTGTAGAAAATAGCTTCCTACACTAATTTCTTAAGGAAAGTATTGTGCAAATTCTTTTAAATCCTTACAATTTCAGATTTGATATTATGTAAACAATAATATTGCATCCAACCATGAATATAAAAAATATATAGAGAAATAATAACACATAAACACAAAGATATGCCGATGGGGAAAAACCTTTTGGTAAAACAACCCCACCTCTCCAAAACTTACACAATGTATTATCTTCAACTCAAGGGTTACAGCACACTTACAATACAAGCTCTTTTAGGACATGGAAGACTTATCAAGTAGCAACCAACACTACTCGCTCTCTACTATCTATAGCCCTCAAAGTAATTATATAATGTGCTTTTCATTTTTAGGACATCTTCCAAAGATAGCTCTTATGCATCATAGGAATCTGTGATAATTGTTTCAATCATGATTTCCTTACACACAATTAAATCTTCCAAAGATAGCTCTTACACGTCATAGGAATCCTTCATAACTATTTTAGTCATGATCTCCTTACACACAATTAAATATTCCAAAGATAGCTCTTACATGTCATAGGAATCCATCATAATCATTTCAATCATGATTTCCTTACACACAATTCAAGATATTGACACATGCAAGTGGAGTCGTACATCAGCATGCCAACTAGACATGTACAATCACACTTAATTACATTATTTACAAAAAAAAAAATAAGAATAGGAATTATCCAAGGTTGAGAAACCTTATTCCTAACATTCTTCCACTTGTCGAACACCTTGGAAGAGCAACAGGAACATAACAAGAACTAACTGCTATAGGCTGAAAGGCCCATATACTCTGAACACCATTTGAACTTCTCTATGCCTATTGGTTTTGTCAATGCATTTGCAACATTCTTTATAGTATCTACTTTCTCCAAATTTACCTTTCCATCTTCCACCATATCTCTGACAAAGTGAAATTGTGCATCAATGTGCTTTGTTCAAGCATGGAAAGTTGGATTCTTTGTAAGGAAAATAGCACTATGACTATCACAACAAATAGTAATTTGTCTTACATCAAAACCAATATCATAACACCATCTCCTAAGCCAAATGGCTTCCTTACAAGCATGAGTAGCAGCCATATACTTAGCTTCTGTAGTGGACAAAGCAACCATAGGTTCTTGCTTACTCATCCAACTAATGGCACCACCAAATATAGTGAACACATAAGCACTAGTGGATCTCCTTCTATCAATATCACTTGTCCAATCTAAATCCAAAAACCCATAAATACAAATTGAATCTGAAGCTCCAAAAGAGTTTTCATTCAAATATCTAAATACTCACTTAATTGCATCCTAATGTACCTGTCCAGGATTAGCCATAAATCAACTTAGAACTCCCACTTCTTAGGTAATGTCTGTTCTAGTATAGACCATAGCATACATAAGACTAGCAACTGCACTAGCATAAGATACTTTACTCATGTCCTCCACCTCACTAGGATATTTTGGACAATCATCTATAGATAATTTTGTTATCATAGAAACAAGAACACACAATGGTCTACAATCTGCCATGTTGAACCTTTCCAACACAGGCTTCACACACTTACTCTAACTCAACCAAAATTTTCTGTTAGACCTATCTCTATTGATTTCCATACCCAAGATGTACCTTTTTGTCCCAATATATTTCATCTCAAACTGTGCTAACAACTAAGATTTAAAATCAAAAATCATACCCTTACCCTTCCAAAATAGCAACATATCATCAACATATAATGCACCAATAAGAAGGAAATCATTTTCAACTCTACAGTAAACACAATGATTTTATTTTGATCTTACAAATCCAATTGACAACACAAAAGCATCAAACTTAAAATACCACATCCCAGCAAATTGTTTCAAACCATAAAAAGACTTCCTTAATCTATAAACCAAAGATTCGTTACCTTTAACAATGTAATTCTTGGGCTGTGACATATAAATCTCTTCTTCCAAATCACCATGAAGGAAAGTTGTCTTCACATCCATCTATTTTATCTCTAAATCATATGATTTAGCAAGAGACAAAAAAAATCTAATGGATGTCAACTTTGCAATAGGAGAGAATATTTTACCATAATCTATTCCCTCTACCTATGAATACCCCTCCACAACCAATCTAGCTTTGTACCTTCCAACATTGCCATCTGCACAAAATTTCTTCTTGAACACCCATTTACTACCAATAGGTTTTCATCCCTGGGAAAATTTACAAGGTCCCAAGTTTTTTGATCCAACGAAGTCATCTCATCATTCATGGCCTCAATCTATAAACCTACATCTTCCATATCCAAAGCCTATTTCACATATCTTTGCTCATCAATGTTAGTAATCAAAGAAAAATCACAACTGGAATCTAACATAGAATAACTAAACCTTTCTAGTTGTTTCCTTACTCTTGTGGATCTCCTCAAGGGATGAGGTTGAGGTTGTTCTTCCTCTTCTTCTAAACTATCATATCTACTAGAGCTCTCCTCATCATCAGACCCAACATGGTCTTTATGTTCCATCTTCTTAGGGGTAGGAGGCAACTAAACAATATCTTCCTTCTTTTCTTTTTCATTTGGTTGTAGCACAATAGGAGAAGATGTTAGTATAACATTTCTACTATACAACACCTTGCTAGTTACAGGATCCCAAAGCTTGTATCCTTTCATACCAACACCATATCCAATGAAAATACATTTGATAGCTTTGTTTTTCAACTTAGATCTTTTCTCCTTTAAAACATGTGCATAAGTTTCACAACCAAAAACATGAAGATGTCTAATTGAAGGCTTCTTACCATACCACACCTCCATGGGTGTCATACCAACAAGAGCTAATGTAGGAGATCTGTTAACTAGATAGCAAGTAGTGGCCACAACTTTAGCCCAAAATAATTGTTTAAGACTAGCTCCACTAAGCATACTCCTAGCCTTCTCCATCAATGCCCTGTTCATTCTTTCTACAACTCCATTTTTTTGTGGGGTATAAAGATTTGTCTTATGCCTCTTGATACCTCATTATTTATAGAACTATTTGAACTCTACTGAGAAAAACTTACCACCATTGTCAGTTCACACACACATAATCTTCTTTCGAATCTGATTCTCTACAAGGGCTTTAAATTCCTTGAACTGACAAAAGACTTATGTCTTACTTTTCAAGAAATAAATTCACATATTTCTACTATAATCATCTATGAAAGATACAAAAAATACAAACTTGGAGATTGAAGGAACTTTTATAGGACCAAATACATCAGAATGAATAAGATCCAAAACATCAAAAGATTTATAAGAACTAAAGTAAAATTGAACCCAATTTTGTTTACCATAGACACAATCTTCACAGAAGTCAAACTTGAGATTACAATCATTTAACCCCTCAACGATGTTCTTGTTCTTTAGGGTTTTGAGACCCTTCTCACCAATGTGGCAAAATCTCATGGGTGAATGCACAAAGTTGGGTCACAATTCCACAAAAGTCAAATCCGCGGAATGAGACCTCTTAGAAATGGGTACTGATTTTTAAAAACGGGCACCCATTTTCAGCTCGGGTGCCCATCCCTAAATTTAAAAAACAGGCACCCATTATTTTTTAAAATTGGGTACCCATTTTTTATTTCAAAAAATGGGTACCTGTTTCTCAAAAAATTAAAAATTTGAATTTTTTTAAAATGGGTACCCATTTTTTAAAAGTAAAAAATGGGTACCCATTTCTTAAAAATTCAAATTTTAGAGTTTTCGACAGATTTTACATGCCGCTTTTAGCTTTTCAAAATAGGTACCCATTTTTTGAAATTCAAATAACGGGTGCCCGTTTCCTACAACATGAGGCAGGATTTTTTTTTCCTACCTCAAATTTTGGTTTGGGACAGGCTTGGTGAGACCAAGCCTATGCCTTGGCCTCTCAAGATTTGGATAAGGCATTGAACTGACAAATTCATGCCTTGCCATAATTTTTAGAGGGTCTTCCCGATCAAATTTTTTTACAAAACAAAAACCCATTAGAGCTCTCACTATCTTGATTTTAGAAATATAAATTTTATAGTGTTATGACTTTATTTACTATTTTTGTATTTTTTTAAATCAAAGGTGGTACTCAAATGTAAAATAGCAACGTTCACTAAAACTTTAATAACTTTTTTATTTTTTATTTTTTCTTAAATTAATTTATATGTCATCAATCTACATTCAATTCTTTTGAAGTTATTTAAAAAAAATTGAAAAAGGTGAAATTTTGATCAAATTATGGTATCCATACACAAGAGGTTTTAAAATTTTCCTTTATAGCCAATTAAAAATTAATAATAATAATAAATATTCATTAAAAAATTTAATAAAAATATTCTCTTCAATTTTTGGTGTGTCAAGTAACTCCATTTAAAAGGATTTGTAAAAATTCATTCATTTGTGTCAAATTATGGTGTTCGTACATGAGCGTGGTATGGTCCTGAAATAGGCATTTTGAAAAAGTGTTTTTTAAAAATCCATACCAAAAATAATAATCCATCATATGGGTATACAAATAAATTACATATTCAAAAAGAAGATTTCAGGAACTACAATTTTTATTTCTGAAGTTTTTTTATATTTAATCTCTAAATGGCTCAAATTTTGGCATCGATTGACAAAATATTTCAAAAATAGGAAAAACACTTCCACTTTTTGGCCAAAAGTGAGACCCATCTTCTTGCACTGACCCTCATATGCCACAACATTTTCTTTTCTATGGGAAGCTTTCCTTCCAATTTATTTGCACCCTTAGGTACACATATTGCATTACCATCAGAACCAATAACCACAGTCTTCTTTACTACCTGTTTAGATGGTGGGGATGAAATGATAGTTGCTCTCTTCTTTGAAATAGAAGAACTATTACATTGAAAAATGCATGCATCAAGATGAAACAAAGTACCTCTCCTAGTACCCTTAGTAGGAATCATAGCTCATCTCATCATCTTGCATCCATCTTTAGAAAAAACAACTTACACACCTACATCATTTATCATACTTACAGATAATAGGTTTCGTACCAAACCAGGGATGTGCATTACCCCGTTGATCCCCTTTACTCATCCATCAGGGAATCTAATAGTGACCCATCCTCGGCCAACTATCTTTAGGTGAGAATCATCACCCATGTACACCTTTCCACCATCAAAAACTTCATACTTTGAGAACCAGCTTTGATGAGAGGTTGTGTGGAAAGAAGAAATTGAGTCTATCAACCACACATCATTAGATGCATGCACTGTCAAGGCTATAATGAAAGCATCACCATCTTCTTGAGATTTTTTTGAAGCTAAATCTGAGGCCTTCTTCCTCTTCTTTTCTCTTTACAGTCTTTATGAAAATGCCTAGTGTTATCATAGTTCTAGCATTTTGCCTTTGACTTTCTAGGATTCTTTGATTTTCCACAGGATTTGGATCTACCCTTTCTAGACTTGTCATTTTTCTTTCCTCTATCATTGGATCTATTGCAAATAGCAAGAGCGTCCTTAGTCAAATCTAATGACTTCCTCCTTGTCTCCTTAGATGAAAACAAAGACACCACATCATCCATTCTAAAAGTGACTAAAGTACTTCCAAGAATCATCACAAGATGGTCCCATGAATCTAGAAAGAAACATAATAGGCTCATACATCGATCTCCTCCTCTATTTTGACACCAGATGATGTCAACTATGAAATTAGTAAAATAAAAGTATTTAGATGATCTATAACAGATCCTCCTTCCTCCATTCTTAGAGAATACAATTTCTTCCTCAGCAAAAACTTTTTCACCAAAGATTTTGCCAAATACACAAACCCAAGCCATGTCCACAAACTATTTGCAATCTTCTCATCAAGAACACTTAGGAGAACTAAATCAGCTAGACAAAGTCTAATTAGTCCCTTAGCTTTCTGATCCTTGAGATCTCAATCTACTTGAGATATTGTTTTAGGTCTCACATCAAGTGAAGTCACCTCCCATAGATCATGATCTTCAAGCAAGACTTCCATCTTGAGCTTCCACAACTCAAAATTATTGCCATTAAATTTCTCCACCTCCATTTTTCTATGAAATGAACTATCCATCTCAGATTTAGAATCTCTACACAAAACGCCCACTCAACTTGAGATTATCTCAAAAAACCCTACCCAACAACTAGGATTAAAAGTTGATCAAGCTCCAATACCACTTGTAAGGAAACTCGGGTGTGGAAAATAGCTTCCTACACTAATCTCTTTAGGAAAGTATTGTGCAAATTCTTTTAAATCCTTACAATTTCAGATTTTATATTATGTAAACAATAATATTGCAGCCAACCATGAATATAGAAAATATATAGAGAAATAATAACACATATACACAAAGATATACTGGTGGGGGAAAACCTTTCAATAAAACAACCCCACCCCTCCAAAACCTACACAATGTATTATCTTTAACTCAAAGGTTACAATACACTTACAATGCAAGCTCTTTCAGGACATGGAAGACTTATCCCATAGCAACCAACAATACATTACTCACTCTCCACTCTCTATAGCCCTCAAAGTTTTTATATAATGCACTTTCCATTTTTAGGGCATCTTCTAAAGATAGCTCTTATGCATCATAGGAATCTGTCATAGCCATTCCAGTCATGATTTTCTTACAATCAATTAAATCTTCCAAAGATAGCTCTTACACGTCATAGGAATCCATCATAACCATTTTAGTCCTAATCTCCTTACACATAATTAAATATTCCAAAGATAGCTCTTACGTATCATAGGAATCTATCATAACCATTTTAGTCATAATTTTCTTACACACAATTCAAGATGTGAACACATGCAAGTGGAGTGACACATCAAAATGCCAACTACACATGTACACTCACATTTAATTACATTATTTGCAAAAAATAAATTTACAACAAAAAAAATAAGAAAAGGAAATATCCAAGGTTGAGACATATTATTCCTAACAATCTATTCTTAGGTAGAAGACTTTAGCTAATTGGCAAGGTATTACTATACCGAATTCTAATATTTTTGTCACTCATAACTTCTTTGCTAATGATACTCTTCTATTTGGTAGTTCTTTGATCAGAGAAGCTAAGTCTATCAAGAAGATCCTATACATCTATACTAATGGGTCTAGTCAAGTTATTAATTTGAATAAATCTAAAGTTTTTTTGCTCTACACAACTGATTTAGTGAAACAAGGATTAATTAACATTCTTGGTTTTTCAATGGAGGAGTTGTCATCTCTTTATCTGGGGATTACATTCTTTTTGGGTCCATTGAAGCCGTCTTTTTGGGATAATGTGATTAATAGATTAAAATGTAGGATTGTGACTTGGAAGGTAAGGTGGATTTCCCTTTCTAGGAGAATTTTATTGATCAAATAGTTCTTCTCACTATTCCTAATTATTACTTTTCTATTCTTCAAGCTCCATCTTCTATTATTGTTTAGATTGAGAAAATCATTCGTAATTTTCTATGGTCTTCTAATATGAATAATGTGAGGAAAATAACTTTGATATCCTTACAAAATATGTCTTTGTGTAAGTCCTATGGAGGGGTTGGGGTTGGTAATATTTCTCTTCGGAATAAACCGTTTGTGGGGAAACTCATTTGGAATATGTACTATAAATCTCAATCTTTATGATGTTAAATCATGCAAGGTAAATATCTTGATTCTACTTGTCCTCATAGAATCTTTACTCTTTCAAATACTCCATTAGGGTTGCCTACTTGGAATTTTATGATGTCATCTAGGGCAGTTGTTAGTTTTGATGTTTCCTTTTGGAAAGACTCTTGGAATGGAAGTCCATCATTATGTTGTAATTCCTCCTTGAAAGAGGTTATAAAAATTTCATGTATGGAATGGGGTGTTCAACTAGTGGATTTTATGGATAATGTTGGCATTGTGTCTCACAAGGTTTGCTAGAAATATCCCTTTTTGTTGTCTACTGGTAGAGAATTGGCTAGGAATGTTGATGTCATCTTGGCTAGAAAATTGGTTTTTTTTAACCATAGGTTGTGATAGGCTCATGTGGTTTCCTAATAAGACTAGTTTATACTCAGTTAAATCTGGCTATGAAGCCCTATTGGGTATGTCTAAGTAGCATGATGCAAAGTGTTCTTTTACCTTTTGTTAGGATAAGAGTGTTTTGCTGAAAGCTAGAGTTTTTTCTTGGTTGGCCATTTAGTGTAGAATTTTGACTAGTGATAGACTTAGTAGACTCCATATTGCAAATTATTTTTAAATGTATTTTGTGTAGTCTTTATAAAAAAACATGTTGATCATCTTTTTGTGCACTATCACTTCTCCATGCAGTGTT
The DNA here is from genome assembly GCA_028749045.1 of Cupressus sempervirens. NCBI lineage: Eukaryota > Viridiplantae > Streptophyta > Pinopsida > Cupressales > Cupressaceae > Cupressus > Cupressus sempervirens. The sequence continues at coordinate 728,303,825 of CM053791.1, read as the reverse complement.
GGTATTTTGTTTTGAGTAAATTGCCACTTTACCTTCCTTTTCCTAAGTCTTTATGGGACTTATTCCAATATTGGTTGATTCTATTTACCAATTCTATTTTTGCCTATTTATGGACTATTGTTCCCTCATCAATTGTTTGGTCTATTTGGTGGGAACAAAATAAGAGGGTTTTTAGAAAAGAGGTGTCTAATGTGAGCATTGTGATTGATACAATTCAATGGCTTATCTCTAAGTTTGTGAATAATTTTGGTTTTGGTCATTTTAAGAGCAATGACATGTTCTCTTCCTAGGATAGTTAAATTCTTCATAACTAGAATCTTATATCTCTACCTTCATCTCTAGTGTTTCCTCAAATTAGGTCTATTCCAGTTTGTAGGAATTTTATTAAATGGAAGCCTCTTGTTTCTCCTTTTGTTAAGTTTAATTTTGATGGGACTTCTAGAGGGAATCCTAATGAATTGGGTATTGGAATTTCTTTAAGAAATCAATTCATTGTACTACTAGCTTTTATGAAAAACTAATCCCATTTGGTACTAATAATATGGTAGAATCTATAGTTCTACTCGAGGGGCTTATCTTAGCTAAGTATATGTCTTTTTCTTTCTTACATATAGAAGGTGATTCTTCTATGGCTATTAATGCATGTAAAGATAGGAAGATCAATAATTGGCATTTGGACTATACTTTCTAGCATATTTGGGATCTCATTGATTCTCTTGATTGCTACTTGTTATCACGTGTATAGGGAAGGTAATGCTCTAGCTAATAGCTTAGAAAATATTGGCTATGATGGTAGAATCTTGGATTCTCATTCTTCTAAGTGGATGCATGATATGTTCCCTTGTATTTCTTCTATCATTAGGAGTGAATCCTAATTTTCCTATTTGGTGTGAATTACTAGGTTTGTGTTACTATGGTTAATATCACTAGGTGTGTTTTTCTTATGCATATCTTATTTAGTTGATATGGTTTTAAGTGAGTAGGCATGATGGTGGTATTAATCATATTAGCATTGGGTTAGTAATTGGCATCAAGTGGGGAAGGTGTGTACAAGGTAGGCAATGCTCTGGCTAACAACTTAGCTAATATTGGTTGTATTGGTACAATCTTAGATTCTTGTTCTTTTAAGTCGATGCTAGATATGTTCTCCTATATTGCTTCCATCATTAGGAAGGAATCATTATTTTTCCTATTTGGTGTGAATTACTACGTTAGTGCTATGATGGTTAATATCTCTAGATGTGTTTTTCTTATGCATATCTTATTTATTAGATATGGTTTTAAGTGAGTAGACATAATGGTTGTATTAATTATATTAGCATTGGCTTAGTAATTGGCATCAAGTGGTGAAGGTTTACTTGACTTACAGTTGGGATTTGTGATCTTAAGAAGTCTTATGAGGATCAGCCACTTGTACTTTAGATGATATCACCACGTGGTGTTCTAGATAGTATTTTTGTTTATGATGTTGGATGGTATTATGTCGTACTCCTTCATGGCTTTAGTATCCAAAAGTTGGTAGCATTTTTCATTTTCTTGGGAATTGGCCTTTCAATATCTTGTACTTTACCATTTTTATTCTCCAGTTGGCATCTACTTTATTTAGTAGACATGTGTGGATAATTAAACTATCTTATTTTTCTTTGGAAACAAGGTCCCGATTCATGTGATGTGTCTTGCAATTTCAATGTGATGGTTTTTGTAAATATTACCTAGCTTATGTGGTCTGAATTGAGTTTTAATGTGACCGATTGCATATATCTTTTGTCATAATGTTTTTTATCAAGTGGGATTATTTTATCATGTTGGCTCTTGAAATATTTTTGGTTTTCTAGGTTTTTGGGTGGTCGATTTTGGTTCCTGCATTTTGTATGGGCCACTCTTCATTATTGACTATAGCTTCAACATGTCAAATCACCACAGTTCACTGGTTGGAGTAAGTTATCCAGTTGATTTTTTTTCAACTTGCTCCTCTCTTCACATGGAGTATTATCCAAGGAATTTTAAGGTGTTCTTGGAGTCAAAAGATTAGGAGAAGCCTTTTCTCAGTTGTATCAAGGATGACATGCTAGCTATCATTTTCTTCTATGATCATCCTCATATTCAAAGAGGAATCAAGGGGATTATTAGGCATGAGATTCTTTTTCCTTCTAGAAAAAGACTAATATATCCATCCCAATTTCTATTTGTTTTTCTATCTAATGCTATGGATTTATTGCAGTCCCCATTTCAGTTGGAGTTTATAGTTACTTGGTTTATCAGACATGTTTATTTGCAAGGGGGTAAGCTTGTTAAAGATTTTCAAAAGTATGATCTTTTGAGTGGTGCTTCCCTCATTGGGAGCTTGTTTCATCATCATGCACTCCTAAGTAATCATGGTGTTTATGTGGTTTATGAGAGTGTCAAAAAATCTCTAGAGAGGTAGTCTTTTCATCCTATTAAGTTTGCATTACAGCAATGTGGTGGCTGCTTGACCAAAAATTGTGTTAACAATGTACATCAAATTGTATTTTCTTTACTAGACCTTTTAGAGCATGAATCTTCTCAAGCGTTAGTTCCGCCTATGCATAATCCTTCCTCTGCCACTCCTAATCTTACTCTTAAGATTGGTAACTTTGTTCCTATGGCAGGGGACATGGAGGAATAAGTTTACTTGGTTTTGTGCTTTTTGTTTTTGTGTTTTGCACTCTTATGTGAGTAGGTTTTCACATGTAGTTTCTTCAGCACTCTTGATAGCAGATGGATTGGTCAATTGTTTTGACTTTTGTAGCATTCTACTACTAAGATTTGGTGGCATTTTGCAGAGATTATCTGTGTAAACACATGTACATATTTGCTAAATTCTTTCTTCTTCTCTTCTTCTACTAGTATATATTGTAATTTGGAGGTCTCATTCCTAAAATGTTATAACCAGGTTTGTATATCTTCCATCTTCTTTCTTCCTTTCTTATCTTTTTTCCTTCTTCTTGATGGGGTACTAAACAAAGTTTTTCTTCCTGATTCTTTTCTCTAGGAGCTCTATATCTTAGAATCAATGTAAAATGTACAAAATATTAAATTTTATATATAAAATTTAAGTGGCTATGTCACTGTGTTTGAAAAAATAAAAAGGAAAACAAATGAAGAGGAAATAAGGACTCATAGAATTCAAATAGTGGAACAAGTAGGGAGTAATTACAGATTGAGAAATAGAACTATAAACCCTGATATAAGCAAGAAGACTAAAATTTCCAACTTACATAAGAAAGATAAAGATAAAGTAATGCCCTAGGATCAACAAAAAATTGACCTCTAGATAACTCATTCTTTGGTTGGTAAGCAATTAGTAAGTAAGAATTCATTCATTTCTAATGCTTTCTCACAACTAAAGGTTTTAGTACCATTTTTAGAAATAGTTAAAATTCTTGAATAAGGAAAAGAAGTTTTGAATATTTTGTTTGAAACTAACAAAGAGGGGTATGTAAATATTGGTGAGATACCAGTTGTTTAACTTGAGACAAATATAAATGAGAGTTCCCCATAGATAGAACCTTTTTACTTAACTCTTTTAATTAATAATAAATTAATAAGAAATTGCATGGTGGATTCAACAGCAGCTATAAAATACCTACTGAAGTTATGAAGGAGTTAGGATTGAAAGTAGATATTCATTATAGAAAGTGTTATTCTATGGAAAATAGATCAATTCCTATAGTAGGCTTGATAAATAAAAAATTATTTCAAGTTCCCAATTTGCCTTGATATCTCCTATAAAATAGAAGTTACAGTGGTTGAAGTTCTTGCCTATTATGGCATGTTACTTTCAAGAAAATGGTCAATTTAGTTGGATTACATATATAGTTGGACTTTTCCTATGAAACTATTCCTATAAATGGCCAAAACATAAAAATTGATAAAGAGTCAAGGTTTGAACATCTTGTTGAAAACTTCCACCCTGATAATAGAATCAATTTTTTCCAAACAAATATTTCTAATTTCTAGGTAAGTGTATGTAAACCTATCCAAGTTGTTGAAGATATGAATAAAGCCCTAGTGTAGGTAGAGGATAATGATTATGGAATATGCATTTTGATGGAGCATGTAGTAATGAAGGCAATGGAGCTAAGGTAATCCTTACATCACCATCAAGTAAAATATTTAGGTATTCCTTTCTATTGAACTTTGAATGCACAAATAATATTGTTGAATATGAGGCTCTAATTATAGGACTAAATTTAGCCAAATTTCATAAAATAAGTTACTTTCAGTATTTGGTGAGTCAGAATTAATAAAATATCATATTGGAGATAAATTTATGATAAAAAAAATCAAGACTAAAATGGTATAGAAATTATGTGTTGGATTTACTAGAGTTTTTTGATACATTTTCAATTAATTGGATTGTTAGAATAGAAAAATCTTTGGCTAATATAATTCTAATTTAGCCATCAAACAAATTGAAATTTTGTTGCAAGAAGTGGTTCGAGTTGAGATGAAAAATAGAATATCTATCCTCGACAATGTGCATAACTAGCAAGTCTTCAGAGATCACAAAGATTTATTATAATTTTTGACGTGCAAGGAGGCTATAAAGAAATTGGTCTTGTTGAGCATCAAGATTGCAAGGAGACTATTTTTGGAGAATAAATTATGCAGCTTAAGTCCAATAAGATACCAGAAGGATTGGTAGCTCAAGAACACATCTTTGATGATCATGAAAATCTCAAGAATCATATACCTATTACCATATAGGAATAGACTGAGAAAATTAATCTTGGGAGTAAACATTCACCTAGATAGGTTTTTATTGGAAATAATTTATCAAACAAAATATGATTAGTCTTTTTGAGGAAATATAGGCATTTATTTGTGTGGCCATTTGATGACTTAAAAGCATATGGAGAAGACATGTTTCAACATGAAATACTTTTAAAACCAGATGCTAAGCCTTTCAAACAAAATCAAAGACCAATAAGCCCTATGCTATCTCCCAAATGAAAGATGAACTGATTAAAACAAGAGATGTTAGAATAATCAAATTTATTAGATATTCAACATGGGTTTGAAACATGGTGCCTTTCAAAAAGAAGAATGGAGACATGAGATTGTGCATTGATTTTAGAAATTTGAATATATTATCATTAAAGGGTAATTATGTTTTTCCAAATATGGAGGTTTTAAATTGCAAAATGTTATAGGACATGAACTCTCATCTATGATGGATGGTTTTTTTGGTTACAACCAAGTGAAAATCAAAGAGACAGAGTAATATAAAACATTATTTGTAACCCCATGGGGAACATATGTATATGATAGAATGTCTTTTGGGTTGAAAAATGATGGAGAAACTTTTCAAAGAGTGATGGATGTTTCTTTTGAGGGACTTTTTGATTATATCTTGGTGGTCTACTAGGACGAACTTACTACTTATTCAAATAAAGATGAGGACCACTATAACTATTTGGAGAAAATCTTTAAGAAGGCTCATGAATATGGGATATCACTAAACCTAAAAAAGTGTCAATTTGGGATCAGAGAAGGAAAACTATTGGGACACATTGTAACTAAAGGTTTAAGAATAGACCCTATAATATTGGCTTCTATTGATAATATAAAGGTCCCTAAAATGGTTAAAGATACTCAATCATTTTTAAGAAAGATTAATTTTGTAAGAAGAATTTTATCTAATTTCACAAAAATTATTAAACCCATGTCAAAAATGTTAAAAAAGGGGGCAAATTTGATTTGGGACGATGAAGATCTACAAGCATTTGCAAAAATAAGGAAAACAATAAAAGAGGCTCCAGTCCTTAAAGCACTAGATTTTATGAAATATTTTCAAATATTTTTGTTTGCATCATATCATATAATTATTACATTCATGCTCGAGAAGAATGAAGAAGGCTATGAATAGTCAATTTATTTATTCAGAAAAAGTTTACAAAGCTTAGAATTGAATTATGACATTAACAAGAAGTAAGAATATACTTTGGTAAAGGTAATTAAGGCTTTCAAACCATATTTAGTGGGCACTGACATCATAGAATATGTTCCTAATGCTACAGTTAAAGATATCTTTAGACAAACAAAGACTATGGGAAGAAGTTATTGATGGATTAGTCAAATTTAGGAATTTAATATTAATATTTAGATAACAAAGCTAGTGAGAGGTTTAGGATTAGCCAAACTCATGGTTGATTCTAACTTAGAAGAAACACAATTCAATCAAGTGGAATAAGAACAATCTCAAGTAAGTATCAAAAGGTTCCCTTGGTATTCAGACATTTTGTATTATTTAATATGAATGAAATATCATGAGTGTTTGAGTGAAAATCAAAAAAGAACCATAAAGTTACAAGCAGCAAACTATATTCTTATTCAAGGTGATTTTTGTTGGAAAAATAGAGATAGAATTTTATATTTTTTCCTAGATATGGGTCAAGCAACTGTCATTTTGAAAGAGAGGCATGAAGGGGTTTGTGAAGGACATTTTTCTACATAGACAACTCTTATAATATTTGATGGAAGGATACTTTTGGCATGATCCTTTTAAGGATTGTTGTGCTTATGTTAGAAAGTGTGAAGCATGTCAAAAAAAAATTAGGTAAATTAAAATATAATGGATCTTTTCCTCTTGGGACATTACAAGTAGAAGAACCATTTCAAATGTGGGGAATTGATTTTATATGTGAGATCAGCAATAAGTTAAGTAGTGGGAATAGTGTGATTCTAGTGGCCATAGATTAATTCACTAAATGGGTAGAAGTTATACCAATTAGATTCTCTACAAGTATGGTTGTTACATTTTTTAAATGAACAAATAATGACCAGATTCAAAGTCCCTCAAATGATTATTATTGATAATGGCATGTGTTTAAGATTGGGAGAATTTTCAAAATTTTGTTGAAAATGTGGTATTTATGTCTTATATTCTTCTCCTTATCATCTGCAAAGAAATGGTCAGGTTGGATCTAGTAATTTAAGTATACTTAAACTCATCAAAATTATGTTGGGTAACAATAAAAAGAAGTTAACCAAGGATTTTGGAGAGTTCGAATGGCTGTTGCTCCTACTCAAAATTTTGGTTCTCCCGCTCCTGGTCATGTTCAAATTTCTAGATCTCTCACTCCTGGTCCTGTTCGAATTCCTAGATCTCTCACTCAAAATCTTGGATCTCCCACTCCTGGTCATGTTCGTTATCCAAGGTCTCCTGCTCCTACTCCTACTTGAAATCTTGCAAGTTGTAGAAGTGAGAATGTTTGCATAGATGCTGGTTGTGTTGGCGGGATAAACAGTGCTAGGCTATCTGCCAATGGTGGTATGTTGGCAGTTGAATCTGGAAAGGTTGCTTGCAGTGGTAGTGGGAATATTGTTGCTAGGGTTTCTAGTAATGGTTGTGTATTGGCTTCTATATCTAGAAAGGAGGCTAGATGCAAAAGCAAGAAAAATGTTGCAAGGGTTTTTAGCAATAGTGCTCTAAAGGCTTCTGATTTTGGTAAGGTCGCTAATTGCAGAAGTGGGTTATCTGGCAATAGTGATGTGAGGACTTCCAATCCTGGCAATGATGCTGGTTGTGGAAGCAGATCCTTTGTATCCCCTTTGATCCCTGGTAAGCTAATTTCTCTTTCTCTAGGGGATGAATCACTTTTATAAATTGAAGAATGTTTGAGGAATCTTTCCAAGGATTATTTGTCACTTTAAAGGTTTTTGGCCCTCTCTCTCGGAGCTCCATGCTTGGATTTCTAAGAATTGGGATCCATATGTTATAGATACTATTGAGATTTTCACTTTGATCAAGGGTTTCTTCATTGCTACATTTATTAATCCTAAGGATAGGAAAGCTATTCTTTGTGATAAGGTCTTTTTTTGGGAGGACTGCTTTCCTTTAATGGTTAAACCATGGCATCTAGATTTTGATCCTCAAAAGGAGTCTTTCAAAATCCCTACTTGGGTAAGGCTTCCTAATCTTCCTCTTCATTTTTGGGGGAAAGCAATTTTTAAGGAAATTGGTGAGGCTTTGGGGGACTTCTGTATGGTTGATCCCCAATCCTTTGAGCATTTCCATTCTACTTATGCTAGGATTCTAGTGGATATTGATGTTTCTAAGGGTCTCCCAGCTGAGATTGTTTTAAATCATTCAAGGGGCTCTTGGACTCAATTGCTTGATTATGAGGGCCTCCCTTTTAGGTGTAAAAAATGTTTCAATACTGTTCATATGGCTGCTAAGTGTGTGTATAGGAATTATTCATACAAACAACCCTCCTCCTAGTGGAAGGGTGTTATGGAACAGCACTATACACTATACAAATCCTCTTTCTAGCTGAAGGGGATCCTAGTTCTATGTTGGAGAATGCTTCTACTTCCAAGGTGGATGCCCAAGGTGTAAGTGTTGGTTCTTCTCGTACAGATTTTGGCCAAGATAATGGTGCTATTGCATAATCAAGTTGTGTTAATGGTTTTGAGGTTGCTATTTCTGGACATGGCAAGTTGCATTGCGCTTTGACTCTCCTTGTTCAAGGTGTTAAATCTAGTTCTCTTGTTTCAAAATCTAGTCGTGATAATGGTAATGTGGCTGCTGATTCTAGACAAGATGGGAAGGTTTCTAATCTTGGTGATAAATTTGGGTCTCAACCTACTAGTTTTTGTTCCAATTTGAGGGAAGAAGTGAAGACAGATTGTCCTGGTCAAAAGGATGGGCATCTTTTTGATGCTGTTACTAAAACTAGTAAACAAAATATCAATTCCAGTAAACTAGATACAGTGATGGCAGATGGTCCTCGTCAAAATTTGGATTTTTTCCTCTATTTTGGACTCTCAAAATTGGCATTCAAAGGCCACGATGGTTGAGGAGGGGTGGATACCTATGACAACAAAAAGATCTACAAAGTCTCTTCCTTAATTTGATATGAATTTGCGCTCCCATAAAAAGGAAGTGAAACTGAAATCTTAGTCTCCTTGGCTAGTTAAGTAATCTTCCTCTTTCTTTTTTGGTCTGGGAGGTTTCTCTGGTTGTTTTACTTTCTAGTCTGTTTTTCCAAGTTCCAATTTTTTCTCTAGTTTTTTAACCCATTTGTTGGTTTCAGGTCCCTGCTTGACCTGGTTTATTTGTACTGCTGGTTTCAGGTTTGTTTAAAACCTGGTTGAACTTCATGGTATATCTTTCTTTTTTATGTAAAGGGTTTTGGGGCCCCTTCAAAACCTGCTTTTACCTTAATCTAAAACAATAAAAAGAAATTTGGAATTCCAAGTTGCATCTTGTAGTATGGGTAGATAAGACTACAAGGAAAAAGGCCACAAGGTTTTCATCATTTGAACTTGTGTATGGGAAAGAAGCTAGGCTTCCTGAAAAAAATTTATTACCAGTTTACAAGTTAATCAAGAAAGAACAAATTGAGGACATAGACTTTATGGATGAAAGGATTATTTCATTAGCATAATTAGATGAGATCCAAAGAACAGTGTTGGAGCATAACATTGAAACACAAAAAAGGGTCAAGTAGATTCATGATAAAAAATCCATGGATAGAACATTTGATATTGATGATTGGGTGCTAAACTAGAATGTTAAGAATTAGGACAAAGGAAAGCACACAAAATTTGATGCTCTATGGCTAGGACCTTTTATAATATTTGAGAAGGCAGGGAGCATTCAATTTTTTTACAAGATATTGATGAGAGCACGCAAGAATTTCCTATCCATTCCTAGTACTTCAAACCTTTTCTCTTTTAATATGGCATGTGATTTATTTTATATTATTTGAATAGGGTTTATTTTACTTGTTTTTTTGTTTCTTGTTGGTTTTCCAAGAGAGAATTGGATACTCATCATATTTTGATGAAATATGCATCCCAAAAAATAACAACTGATGGAGCTTTAAAAAGTGTCCTTCAAAATAAGTCATTTGTTGTTTTCACAGATTTAGAATAGGCAAAGTTATTATTTAACAATTGTTTGTTGTTTCGAATGAGAGGAATTTTTAGGATAGTGAAGACCCAAAATTTTGGAGTATCACACAAGTGGTAAAATGGAGGTTCTAATTTTCTGATTTTGGAAGCAAAGTAATCATGCTTGTTTGATTTTGCAATTTCACTAACTATCAAATGTCAACTTTTTGATTTCACAATTTCATATCAAACATAGTTTCAGTTGTCTAATTTCACAATGTCATGGCTATAATTTTCAAATAGTTTGATATTGTGATTTCTTGAATAGTAAAGTAGTATTATCTTAATTTTGTAACTTCACATGAGGAAGAATTATTTAGAGTCATAAACATGAAAATCAATGTTTAAAAGGAAATATAGAATTGTTTCTTTAGCCTCATGATAGGATAAGTGTGTGAGATAGCTAAGTATATTTATTTTTTCTTAAATTTTCATTGAATTAGATGTTACAATTTATTTATATTGACATGTGTTGATAGCTCATCAAAATTAATGCATCTTCAAACCATTATTAAATGTACATTATGATATCATTCACCAACAACACTCTTATAGTAGAATTTTTGTATTTTATGTGTGCAAGTTTTAAGAATATTTTTCCATGGGATTGTCAATTCAAGCTTACAATATAGAGGATTATCCAAAGGTAGTCATGCAACTAGATTTAACTTTGGTTTAGGAAGACCATTAGGAAATTATTAATAGCATGTATGTAGCTTCTTGGGAATTATGAACTAGTTATGCAAGCTATTGTTGGATACAATTATCCAATTGTGTGTTGTCTTTGATGTTACACAAATGTCGTACTAGTTATTGGTTAGCTCTTACTGAGCTCAACTGGTTTGCAAAGAGATTTACTGTATCTACTAAGCTCTGAAGGATAGAGAAGGAAGAATCAGTGTCTACCGAGCTAACTTAATCATCGAAGGAAAATATGGCAGAATTCAATTTCTACCAAGCTGGCAAGGTTATTGAAGGAAATTCAATTATGACTGAGCTCACTCATCAAACTAAGGATTTTGTAGAACTCGTAGTGTTAACTGAGTTCAAATGGTTAGCATAGGGAATTAGTTTTTGGAACAGTGTTTACCGAGCAAGGTCGACTAGTGAAGAAATTTGATATAATGCTTAATTGTTTTAAGTAATATTTTTGGCTAACTATGGTAATAATTATAAGTGATTGTAACTTGTAATTGAGCCGACTTGATAATCATATTGGTATATATATGAAAGGTCATATTATGAATTTTGTAAGGATGGAATGATTTTGATATGATATGAATATCAAGGTGGATTGATTATTGAGAAGCAAATTTTGAAGGATGAGCAGAGATCATTGAGGAGTAGCAAAGCTATATCTAATTAAGGAGGATCTAATGGTGCCAAACAGAGATCTAGAATCAAAAAATTTAGTTGCATCCTACTCAGGTCACTTCATTGTTGCTTTCTAACCATTGTAACAATGATTTCAAAATCTCTTAACAGAGTTTGCTTAACAACTATTTTGTAAACCCTCTAACAAGGTGACAATTTAGTTGAATTGTTCTAAAGACCTCTAACAAGGCCACTCCTAACAAGGTGAATAAATCCTCTAACAGGGTCACACCTAATAGTGTGTTTTGTAACCTTTAACCAGGTTGGCTCCTAACAGGGCTCACTTCAGAAGAGTGAAAATTAGTAGATAGTTACATTGGTGGTTTTTCCCATAGTGGGTTTCCATGTTAAATCTGGTGTCTCATGTGTTCATGCATTTTACTTTTATGATTGCAAATTATTTTATGCATGGTGTGATTATAAGTTAATCATTATTTACTAAGTTACAGCATTATATGAATGATTACCAAGTGACAGTAGTAAAGAATTATTTTGACATCTAAGGGATCTGTTGATTTGTTTTTGTGGTAACTGATTCACCCTCCCCCCCCCCCCCCCTGATCAGTTACTTCATTTACATTTCCAAAAATTGGTATCAAAGCTTTTGGTGCTTGCAGAAAGAGATTTCAAGGATCTAAGCCAAAGATCAGGATGTCTTACAAAAGGGGAATTCCAAGACTTATAAGGGATAATTTCTCAGTATGGCAAGGACTGATGAGACTTCATCTAGCTTCTATTGGAGATACAATATTGAAGTATCTTGATGCAGAATATGTAGAACCCTCTGACACATTATCTGTTAATGATATTGCTGAAAAGAAGACTCACAATGACATGATGATAGATATTGTATTGTCCCTAAGATATGAAGAGTTTGATGAAATCAGGGACTATAAAATTGCTAATGCAATGTGGAAAAAGCTTAAGGAAATCTATGGAGGAGATGACAATGTGAGAAGAGCCAAAGCTGAAAGTCTAAGAGGACAGTTTGATCAAATGAGAATGAGAGAAGATGATAACATTGCCAAATATGTTGAAAGGATCAAAGCAAGTGTAAGTGCTATTAAAGCTTCTGAAGGCAAAATTAAGGATGAAACAGTTATAAGTAAAGTTTTCAGAACATTACTTCATGTTTATGCAATAAGAGTTTCTACTATTCAAGAAAGAAGATGTGAAGAAAATCATAACATTAATCTGGATGCCATTGTGGGAAGACTAATAGAATTTGAACTGGATAATTTTGATAATTATGTTCCATCATCAAAGAGCATTGAATCAGCATTTGAAGCCAAGCTATCACTCAAGGAGAAAGGCAAGAAAGTCAAGGAAATCCAATCAGACAGCAAAGAAGAATCAGAAGAAAGCTCTGACAGTGATCTTGAAATAGTTGAAGCATTACTTGCAAAGAAATACTCAAGAAAAAGAGGTAAATACAAAGGTAAAGTTTCTTTGATTTGTTTTTCATGTGAAGAAATAGGTCATATTGCAACTAGGTGCCCTAACAAGCAAAACAAGGATGAGAAGAAAGGCCAAAAGTGCAATGATAAGAAGAACTTCAAGAATCACAAATCCTTCAAAGACAAAGGTAAGAAGACATGTTTCATTGCCAAAGATTGTAAAGATTCAAATACTAGTGAAGATGAAATTGTTTATATTGTTGTTAAAGATGAATCTAATAATGATAATGAATAAGATGATGAAATGGCACTCATCTCTCATGTGAGCAAAAATATACTTGGAACATAGATAGCGATTGTTCACATTACATGACTGGTGATAAAGCAAAATTTGAAAACTTTGAAGACTATGATGGTGGAAGTGTAAGGTTTGGTAACAATGAACCTTGTTGTATACAAGGAAGAGGAAGAATTTCTTTATCTAAAGAGCTTATATGTGATAATGCATATTGGGTTGAAGGAATGAAGCACAACTTGTTAAGTGTTGCACAGCAAGACTGCTAGACAGCAAAGGGAAGTTGATTGGTTTCAAGGTGGAATTCATGGATGGCAAAGCAAGACTACTAGACAGCAAAGGGAAGTTGATTGGATCAAGAAAACAAACAAAAGGTAACTTATTCTATCTTGAACTTGGTGAATGTTCATGCTTTATTGCTCAAGTTGAAGAAAGTTGGTTATGGCATAAAAGACTGTGTCATGTAAACTTTGACAATATGTTAAAGATTAGCAAATTCAAGAAAGTTAGAGGGATTCCAAATTTGAAGAAACCTAATATTGGTCTATGCAAGAATTGCCAGATTAGTAAAATAGGAAAGACTAGTTTCAAAAGTAAAAACTATCAGTCTAAAGATATATTGAAAATTATGCATTCTGATTTGTGTGGACCCATTAGAGTAGAGAGTTATACTGGTGAAAAATTATTTATTTTCTTTGTTAATGACTATTCTAGAATGATGACTATCATGTACTTGAGAGAGAAATTAGAAGCATTTGAAAAGTTCAAATGGTATCTAGCAAGAGTGGAGAAAGAAACAAGTAAAAAATTGAAGTGCTTAAGATCAAATAGAGGTGGCAAATTCATCTCAAATGAATTCAATAACTTTTGCATTGAGAGAGGAATCAAAAGATAGGTATCAGCCCCTGGAACTCCTAAGCAAAATGGAATAGCTGATAGAAGGAATAGATATATCATGGATTGTGCAAGAACCTTTATGATAGAAAAGAACATTGCTATCAAATACTGGAAGGAAGCAATCAACACTACAGTTCATACCTTAAACCGAGTACAATTGAAGAAGGACAAATTCAAAACTCCTTATGAGTTATGGTATGGCTACAAACCTAATGTAAGCTACTTTGAAGTATTTGGAAGCAAATGTTACATTCGAAAAGAATCTAGAAAAGGAAAATTTAATGTTCAAAGTGATGAAGGAATATTCTTAGGATATTCTTCCAAAAGTAAGGCATATAGATGTTTGAATTTTTCTACTCACAAAGTTATAAAAAGTGCACATGTAAAAGTTGATGAGTTTGCTAGAAAAAAAAACAAAAGAAACCAACAGAAAATCATATGATGGCAGTAAAAAGGATTTTGAGATACTTGAAAGGAATTGAAGATTATGGATTATGGTATAAACTCGGAGGAAATTTGGATTTAAAATTTTTTACTGATGTAGATTGGGTAGGAAATATTGATGATAGAAAAAGTACAAGTGGAGGTGCATTCTTCCTTGGCAAAAGATTAGTATCTTGGACAAGAAAAAAGCAAAATTGTGCATCTCAATCAACGGCAGAAGCAAAATATGTTGCAACAGTAGTGAGTTGTTCAAACATTGTTTGGTTCAAACAATTGCTAGAAGGCATGAAGGTAGAAATCAAAGAACCAGTTGTCATGTTCTGTGATAATACAAGTGTAATTAACATTTCAAAGAATCAAGTATGCATTCCAAAACCAAGCACATTGGTATAAAGTACCACTTTGTCAAAGAATTGGTTCAAGATAAAGAAATTAGATTGGAATATGTCCATTCAAAAGAACAAATTGCTGGCATATTCACTAAACCACTACCTAAGGATACATTTTTGTATCTAAGAGGTAAGTTAGGGGCCATTCCCCTATTTGAAGTTCACTATAATAAAGTTTTAGTAATGCATCAACAGAAACTAAGTTGAAGATCTATCAGTTGATGCAGCAGAATAATGGAGGCATTGCATATGAATCAGTACTTGAGGTACATTGAAACTTATTTGAGTTGTGTTGTCTTTGGCATGTGTTTTCAAAGAGGGAGAGTTTATTCTCATATCTTTTCTAAAATTTGTTTATACAAGAGGGAGAGTATATTGTTTTCCTTCCAAAATTAGTCAAAGGGAGAGCTTACTATGAAAGAGGGAAATTCCTAGAAATAACTGAAGTTTGAATTGATAAATAGGGAGAAAACTTTCTATCAATGAAAATTTTGTTCTCAAATTTCAACATGCTATGACATGTTGTGTTGCCATCAATTCCAAAGAGGAGATTGTTGGATACAATTATCCAATTGTGTGTTGTCTTTGATGTTACACAAATGTCATACCATTTATTAGTTAGCTCTTATCGAGTTCAGTTGGTTTGCAAAAAGATTTATTGTTTCTATCGAGCATTTCTAGCTTTTACCTTGTGAAGACAGTTGCTACCAAGCTCTGAAGGATAGAGAAGGAAGAATCAGTGTCTATCAAGCTAACTTAGTCATTTAAGGAAAATATGGCAAAATTCAGTTTCTACCAAGCTGGCAAGGTTATTGAAGGAAATTTAGTTCTGACTGAGCTCACTCGGCAAACTAAGGATTTCACAGAACTCGCAGTGTTAACCAAATTCAGATAGTTAACACGGGGAATTAGTTTCTGGAATAGTGTTTACCAAGCAAGGTCGGCCAATGAAGGAATTTGATTTAATGCTTAATTGTTCTAAGTACTATTTCTAGCTGACTATGGTAATAATTATAAGTGATTGTAACTTGTAATTAAGCCGACTTAATAATCAGATTGGTATATATATGAAAGGTCATATTGTGAATTTTGTAAGGATGGAATGATTTTGACATGATATGAATATCAAGGTGGATTGATTATTAAGAAGAAAATTTTGAAGGATGAGAAGAGATCATTGAGGAGAAACAAAGCTATATCTAATCAAGTAGGATCTAATGGTGCCAAACAGAGATCTGGAATTAGAAAATTTAGTTGCATCCTATTCAGGTCACTTCATTGTTGCTTTCTAACCATTGTAACAATGATTTTAAAATCTCTTAACAGAGTTGGCTTAACAACTATTTTGTAAACCCTCTAACAAGGTGAATGTTCAGTTGAATTGTTCTAAATACTTCTAACAAGGCCACTCCTAATAGGGTGAATAAATCCTCTAACAGGGTCACACCGAACAGTGTGTTTTGTAACCTTTAGCCGGGTTGGCTCCTAACAGGGCTCACTTCAGAAGAGTGAAAATCAATAGCTAGTTACGTTGGTGATTTGTCCCATATTGGGTTTCCACGTTAAATCTAGTGTCTCATGTGTTCATGCATTTTACTTTTATGATTGCAAATTATTTTATGCATGATGTCATTATAAGTTAATCATTATTTACCGAGTTACAACATTATATGAATGATTATCGAGTGATAGCAGTGAAGAATTATTTTGACATCTAAGGGATCTGTTGATTATTTTTTGTGGTAACTGATTGACCCCCCCCCCCCCCCCCCTCTCAGTTACTTCATTTACATTTCCAATAGCTATGCTAGTGAAACCCCTAAGTTAGAGCCTGAGGAAGAGAGGATCAAAGTTATAGTCATTCTTGCAGAGTTCCAGAATCTTCAATAAAATTGATATATTGACAAAATTCTTGATATGATGTGGTAATAATAGTGTTCTTTAATAAAAATATAAACTTTATTATAAATTTTGGTCAATAGTTACAATTAGTTATTAGTTAGTTTCTTTCATAAAGGTTTGAAGCTTTTTGCACCCTTTCATTTTCTATAAGAAAGGGTACCATGACCTTATAATAGATATAGGAATTTGTAGAAAAAATTGAGCACATAGAAAAGAAACTACAGATAAATTATATATGTAGCATAGGATATTAGATATTGCAACTAGTCACAACCCAATTGTACCTATTTTGGAATCAATAAAAATACCTTATTTTTGCTCCAAATACTAGGAATAGATCAAAATAATTATTATCTATGAAGTGCTCTTTTTGGATTCATATTATTGTTGATAGATTGAAATTGGGGCTAGCCTTAAAAGGTGAAACTCGTATGCATGTGTATGTTTTGCATAATTGGTCTTCATCCTCTAATGTTAAATTCAATTAGTTAGGGTTTTATGACTGCAAGTTTTCCATCTGGCAATTGAGGGTAGTGCATCTATCTCCAAATAGTTTGACATTTATAGTAAATATTGTAAATGACTCTATTCTTGCAGTAAAAAAGGACTATTCTTTTGTTCCTTCTAAGGAAACGTAGAGTTTTGTGAAAGGTGATATTCCTTATCTTACCCATCTACGTACATACTCTACTTTACCCTATTACTTATATAAATCAAAAACATTCAAATTTTATTTATCCTTGAGAAGATACTTGCCTAATCAAGTGTATTAGTTATAAAGTCTACATTATTAATCTTTAAGCTTTCCTTAAGGAATATTTATATACGTACAACCACCTAGATCTTGCAAAGCCTAAAGTGTGGAGATTGAAAAGTTGTCATTTAGACTTCTTCATTAAGATTCCTATCGTCAAGTAGGCAAGGCTCATAGGAATTCAACCAAAAATTTTGAACCAACACTTGGTACCATAGGTCTTTTATATCATAGGTTATAATCTTTTGATACTAGTCTATGACCAAAAGGTGAAAAACCTTCTCAATGTTGTCTGATCAGATATTGAGGACAATTTTCCTAGTAATAATCTTTCCAACTTTGTCCTCAAGTATGTAGGAGTGAGCCAGCACTATAATCAACTTGAAGGATTATACTGACACGAGATGTGAGTCATAATTATAACCCACTTAGAATCAATGGTGAGATCATCTCTAATCTCTCCTGTGACTTATTACATAGGACCAACAATACATTCTAGTCTATGTTGGCATTAAGTTACAATTTCCATTAGTGACAACACTTATCCATATCAGTAAAGCTACTAAGCTCAGCACTTAGTTTCTAGCATCCACTGAGCACTTCAGTGTTAACCAAGTTACAGCAGTTTCTAGCATCCACTGAGCACTTCAGTGTTAACCAAGTTACAGCAGTTTACACTGAGTAGAATGGAGGTTACCGAGTGAATATAGGCAATGTGAGGACCAATAGTTACTACCGAGCTTCGTAGTGTCTACCAAGTAGTTAGTCTATGCAATGGAAATTTAATGTAAACTAAGTGTTGGAAAAAGTAGTGTTTACCAAGTGAAGCAAGGTAAACTCAGCATCTAGTATCTACATAGCGACACTACATCTATCGAGTCACTAGTGGTTACTGAGTTTAGAACTATGTCGTGTGATTAGTATAGATCGAGCCTTCACTTCTACCAAGTGCATGATAATGTTGAGTAATGCAGTGGACATTCTGTATCAGAAGGTCACCAAGTCAGTTCATTGAACTTGAGTTATTTACTATTGAGCTTACTTTGTAATGTTTTGTTCACTTATGTTTTGGCCGACCTTGCAATTTTGTAAATTGAAAAGGTATATATACAAGATGTATTTTAAGATATCATTATAATTATCACTACGAATGAAGAATTGTAAGAAGTGCATGCAAAAGAATATCAGTAGTAGTTTAAGAAATTTAGCAAGGTCATCATAGGACTAGAAAAGTCTTATCTATCACATAAGGTGATCAGTGCTTAAGGATCTATTCAGCAATCTATTGTAAGTAGATCCCCTACTTCATCATATCAGGTGAATTAGTTCTAAATCCTTTAACAAGGTAGACTTAATATTCTTTGTATAAATCTCTTAACCGAGTGCATAATTCATTGTATTTTTGTAAATCCTCTAACAAGGTAGACCTAGCAATCCTTTGTGCTCCTAACAGGGCAGATCACCAGAAGTGGTCAATATAAGCCTTAACCGGCCAACTTTATGCTTTAGTAGTGAAGTTTTGTGGGTATCATCCCCATCCTAGTTTTACTTTTTATTTGGAAGGTTTCTAGGTCACCAAAATTATGTGTTCTTTATATCTTGAATGTTTATCTTTCAATACTTATGCATGCAGTAATATAGATGGATTTATGGTGATTGTTTTACATGGTTACATGCTGAATTTATGAAAATATTTTGAAGTTATTTATTCACCCCTCCCCTCTTAGTAACTTAGAAAGTCTTGACTATTTCCAACAATTGGTATAAGAGCATTATGGTTCTCAGGATAAATTTTAATATCTTGAGCAAAGATTAAAGGACAAATAGAGATATCCAGACTTGACAAGGCAATTGAAAATGAAAAGCTAGATCTAGAGATGGCCATAGTTCAACTCAAGGAAGCAAAGGAGCATCTTTCTCAATCCCTAAAAAGAAGGAAGGAACTTGAAAATTAGATGAATGACCTTAAGTATGTTGAAGAAAAGATTGAAGATTTTTTCCCTTGAAGCAGTTCAAATGAAGCAAACAATGTAATCAAAGAACTCCTAGAAAAGAATGGATCTCTACAAGAAGAAGTAAGGAAACTCAAAAGAGAATAAGAATTCAATCAACTAGGCTATGTGAGACCTTGGAACAAAGGAACAATGCAAAAGAAGATTTCAAGGAAACAAATAATGAAGAACAAGATCAATCCTTTCAACATGAAGGCATTATTAATCAAATCTCTAAAGAAAATCATGAAATTAGGACACTCAAGGTAGAAAATAAAAGAATAAACAATTATCTAAATTTTGAAAGAAAAATCAATGAAAGATTGAAGAATGACCTAAACACTTAAAAACAAGTCAGTGAGAGAATGATGAAATCTAAAGCAGACATGAATCAATTGAATCAGCAAAATAAGCAGAATCATCATAGACAAAAAGGTAAAGCAGGACTTGGATACAATGAAGAAGAAGGTGAATCTTCCAAACTAGGTGCTAAAAGGAATCAAAAACCTATATGAAATTATTGTGAGAAGATAGGTCACACATCAAAAAAATGTTGGAGCAATGAAAAAGAAAAATTCAATGGAAAGTGTTATAGTTGCAATCAGCATGCTCACAAGGCTAATGAATTCAAGGAGAAGCCAAAAGGTAAATGTCATAAATGTAAGAAGCAAGTTCATAAGGCATCTAAGTGCATATCAAAACCATTCAATCTAGCTAAACAACTTGTAAAGGCAATACCTGGTTGGGACTACAATACCTGGTGCAGATGTCATTATTGTGGAGAATATGGACACACTAGCATAAATTATGCAAGGAATCATCTAAGAAAGAAGGATACTACTATAAGATGCTACACATGCACTGAACTTGGTCATATAGCTAAAAACTGCATGAATATAGGCAAAGTTGAAGATGAAAAGAAGACTAAGGCTAACAACATTAGGAAATAAATGAAGCAGCAATGGATTCCTAAATCTACCAAGGAAACAAGTTCTAATCATGGGAGTGAAGTCACTCAAGAAGTGGGTGACTCCATCATCTCAAACTAAGATTCTAATAATGAATTGGAGCTATACTCACCAAGAAAATCATAAGCAGTTCCAACAAATGTGAAAAATGAAAAGGATCTTAGTATTCCAGATACACAAGGATCACAGAAAATTTATCTTTCACTAAGCTAAATCAGACTCCACCGAGCAAGGTCAAGAGTAGTGAAAATTTGGTTTGTTTGCCAAGTTGATACACTTGTTGAGTTAGGTCAATAGATGATAGTCTATCATGCACTGTGTCATTATGACACCGAGTTTTAATGAAATTTTCTCAACAAAAAGGGAAAAATCAACTTCATTTTCCACCGCATTCACAGCAATCAAAGAGCAGAGTGATTTGAAAGAGCTTCATAGTGTTTTCAAGTGATTTTGTAGTGAAATCTTTACAGAATTCATTCACCTACCGAGCAGTGATGTTGTCTACCAGTGGAAGGAGTAGCAAACCAAAGAAGGGTTTTGAGATGCTGGTAAAGGGTGTAAAATGGAAAGTTTCCAACTTCAAAATTGTTATGGTCATTGCAAAGTCATTTGATCCACACAGAGCTCAATCACAAATTCTACCCAAGGTACTCCTAATAAATGACATTACAACTCATTTCAAGTGCATTTTTCAAGAATTAGGACCATTAGAAATGGATAATTCCCTAGCAAAAATGTGTGGATGGATCATTGAAACCCGAGCGCAAACATCTAGAGACAAAAGGGTTAACACACATCCCTCATTTGCTATAGAATTTTCAAGTGAAATGGATTAGATATATACTCAATCAATTTCATAATTGTAAATTGTGGTCAGAGAAACCCATACTGATCATGAAGAAAATGATACATAAGATAACTAGTCTCCCAATGTTGAGCAAAGCAAAAACTACCAAAACCCTAGGTTGGGAGGAACTACAAAAGAAAACCCTAGTTGAGTGGGATAGTAGAAGTTTAAAAATTAACAATGTCACTGACGTAGAGCTTAGATTTGGTATCCATATTATTTCTTATAAGATATATAGCTTGAGTCAGTTGAATAGTGTTCCATGTAAGGCAATAGACCTAGTGTACAAAGTTGTAAAGAAAAATATTGAATTTGACCTTTCAGATGTGTTACTGAAGTAATTGAACAAGAACATAGATAGTGTAAAGACTTCTAAGAAAAATCCCTTCAAGTTTGGATCACTTCTTACATGTCTATTCTTTTTATGTTCAGAAATTCTTTCCATCTAAAGGCACTATTGTGTGGAGAAAAGACACCCCTATTCTATATTAGATAAATGAGTTCATCGCAGAAATGGGTGAGAACTTTAAAAGGGTGATGGATAACTATTTTGAGGTATTTAAAGAGAAAATGAACAATAGATTTAGAATCCCACCTGAGCTTGTAGAAGACTACAAGGATGACATATGCTTCATGGTGGACTATGACAAAGTATACATTCAAGTAGTAATACCAAGAGTGGCATGGGTAAAACCACTACCTTATGAGATAAACATTGATGAGGCAAGAGATATCATTGAGGCCTTGGTAAATGAGCCAGTTGATCTGAAACTTCCTACCTTTAGTACCTATGAAGAATCAAAGAAGAGGATAGACCTTAGCATTAAGCTTCCTCAAGCTCTTATTCGAGGCAAGAAAAGAGTTCCCAAGTTAAAGACAGTTGAAGGCCCCTTAATGATTACCAAGGGAAAGGGTGAGGATGAAGAAGATGAACCTGAAAATGAAGAGGAAGAATTAGAGAAAGAAGAGGAACCAATAAGGAAGAAAGGTAAGATGATCATCACCAAACCTTGAAAGCCCACAACTACAATGTTCACAAGGAGGACCAGTAAAGGTAAGAAGGAAAGTGAACTAGTATTTATCCATCCTCCACCCACATTTGAGGAAAGGTTAAAATAACTAAGGGTTAGAGTAGGCATCAATAATTTCAAGGCTCTCAAGTATGAAACTCAAACTCTTGTAGAGCAGAAAGAGGTTGAAGATTTGGTCATGGAGAAGTTAGGAATTTGGCAATGCTCTCTTGATCAATTCGCACCTCAAATTCCAATAGATCTTCTTGCTAAGATCAAAGTCAGATGGGAGAGCACTATACAAACTATCAAGGACATATTTGAGAAACAACTAAGATAGTTAGTACCTAGTCTGATAGATGTAGAGGTGAAAAAGGAAATGAAAGATCATGAAGACAGAATGATTCTAAAATTTAACACTTCTTATATTAATGAAGAATATAGAATCAGTTATCAAGCATGCCTCAGATATTTGGAGGGATGTATATCATATCAACAAGCCAAGTAATGAAACTATTGAAATTAAGGATGATGATAGTGACAATGATGATGAAGATGATATTTTTCCTTTGGTCACAATAATAGCAGAAGAAATGCAAAATCTGATGGAGGAGAAGGAAGAAGAAGAGGAGGAGGAGGAAGAAGTAGAGGAAGACAAGGATGAACAGGATCCAGTCAAAATTGCAACTAAAGTAATCCCTTCCTCACTTTCCACCAAAGACTATTACATCTGCTATGGAGATAGCTTCTACAAGTGAGATTGTGAACACATCAGCCACATTAATTGCTCAATCCTCACCTACCATCTCCTAGCTCCAGGTATCTTCAATGGAAGTGTCAAGCACTTCATCTACTAAGCTACACGTAACTTCTTTAGCTATTGAGCTAGCCTCCTCTACCCGTGCATCATCCTATACTGTAAGTGTTTCAGTAAGTTCTACAATTTTTTCTACTTTAGCATCAACAACATCTACTTCAATTCCAGTCAATTCTACAATTTTTTTACATCAGCACTATCAGCATCTATTTCTACTCCAATCATTTCATCTATTGTAGATACTTCTATATGTATTCCACTGAGTGTTTCACAAATTTTGGGGGATGTTTCAGTTTTGGATTTGATTACTAGTAATCTCAGAAGTAGAACATAAGCAACCATTGAAAATTTTGATTATTGGGAAGGAAATTGAAGAAGAAATTGACTTGGACACTAAAATAGAGATACCTAAGATTGACTTTGACACTACTATTGTTGAAAAAATGAGGTTATCAAGTCAACTCTTAGAGAAGAAAGCTAAACAGAAGTAGCTTAGATCAAAAAGGGACAAAAAATACAAGATCATAGAGAATGTCAAAAACATTATTACAGAGGCTATAGGTGTTGAAGTGGATTCCACTCAAAACATTTTGATTCAATTAGAAGAGGCTATACAAAAATATAATGAGGATTCTATCGGCCAAGAGAAACTCATTGAGAAGGCTGAGAGAAAGTTTGATAACAAGGTGTTGGAGCACATTGCTCAGCAAATAGAAATAAAGTAAGTTGAGTTGTCCACATTTTTGGGTAACATTAAGAATTCCTTCACTAGTGTCACATCACTTTTTGCTAAACTTTGTGATGTCTCCAGTTTCACCAAGGAAATAAAGGAGAAGCCAAATAAGATTGATGTGTACATGCAATCCAGTGTACAAAAGTTGTAGCTTGACCCCTCCTCAAGCTCAAATCATCACATAAAGGTGAAATATCTCTTAGAAGTGCTGGCAAAAATCTTGAGAGAAGAGGCAAGGATTAGATCAAACTTGAGTGACATTCAAAATATAGTCTCTTCCTATAATGGACACAATGCAAAAAAATATTGCACACTACAAAACATTGGTCCGAGATCATAACTTCTAAGTAGCAGATCACATGATCAAATTGTTAGCAGAAGTTCAAGTAGCTCTCTCCACCTGCCAAATTTTGCAAGAAAATTGGGATAACACATTCACTCTCATCCTCAAGGTACATGAAGATTTCCTATCTCATTTTGGTGTCACTATATAGATAATCTATAAAGCCCTTTGGTATTACTATCAAAAAGGGGGAGAGATAATAGTATAAGTAAAAGGGAGATGGAAATAGAATAAAGGAGGAGTGAATGTAATTCAGTATAATGAAAGGGGGAGATCACATGAATATGTGTATAACAATGTACATAAGTATCTATGTATATACATTATGTATCATAAAGGTGCAAGGAAACTTGCAACAAAGAACATAACTATTTCAAATCTAAAATAAATATGTAATTAAAATCCACATACAAAAGAATAGACAACATACCCACAAAATTGTGGCACAGGATATACCCTAAAAAACCCTCATTGAGGAAAAAACCTAGCCTCCAAAAGCATCCATCACCATGTATTATTCAGCAAAAACACCATTGCAATACAACCATGGAAGCCTTCAAATCCATAGCCACTACCAAGCAATCCATGTGAACAAGCATGAATCCACAGATCCCATGCCATACTTCCAACCTTCAAAATGCTCCCTTAGCTAACTTGTCAAGCCTTGTCCTACTTGACTCTTGCTTTTTCCTCTTCTTCTTGTCACACCAACAACTACCCTTTTGGCTTCTTATATAGTAGCAAGTCCCACAAAACCATCAAGTGGTATTATATAAACCATGTGCTAAAACCATGTGCTACCTAACCCACTGACCCCACATTTAATATAAGGCATTTAATTCTTTTTCTCAATATTAAACAATTACATAAAATATTATCATAATGTTACAATACAACTCATCAAGTATATCCCATGGGAATCTTTACATGTTGCATGCTCATTGAGGTACTCCTAAATACAACATTACATAATAAAACAAAATAATAAAATTTAAGCAATATTATGCAACGTGTGAAACACCCATTATCTCAACAATCTCCCACTTGTTGTATACATTGTATAGGGTCAATCCGTAGCCACATAAATAAACAAGAGAATGATCCCTTTCAGCACATCCATCATCATGTATCAAACTAGGCCATATGCTCCATCCTAGTAACCACAACAAAATCAAAGTATCCAACATCTCAAACATGAATGATCTCACCTTCTATTATGCCACTGCCATTGGACATACATAGAAGCCATCTAAAGAGAAAGCCACCCAAACTGTCACATTAGAAGATCATAAAATCCTGTATAAACTAAAATGCCAAGCACAAAAAACCTGATCCAAAGGTAATTACATGTATCCATAGTTGTCAAAATATCCATAGCTGAAATAGCACCCACATCAAGTGTCAAACCCATCCAATTATCCATATCCCAAAGGTATACCAAGTGAATCTCATGTCATCAACATATCCAATATGTAACCTGCAGTCACAAGCCTCAAAAGCAATACCTGCCACATATATACCAAGAAGCTCACACTACAAAAAATAATGTCAAATATATAACCAATCCACTCACAACATCTCAAAGAAGTGAATACATGTAGTCTTAAGGACATCCATAATACATAAACTAATATATTGCAAGAACAACCCTCAAAATAGGTCTCCAACACTTTCCCAAGTTCTCCACAACCAACCAAGGAAAGAGATAAAGTAATAACCATGTCATCTCTCACATGACATACATGAGCACAAACCAGTGTTCACAATCTCTAACCAATCTCAAATCCAATGTAACTGAAATCAAATATCTAGGAAGATAACCAAGACTAGAGAGAAATCATGCAAATTATAACTTGTATCATGTCCTTCTACACACATCTCTAGATGTAAACTATGCAATTATGATCTCCTCCATAAAACCCCAACAAGAAACCAAAACAACACCCAAACCATACCATATAACTAATCATGGATTTAAGTCTCTCACAAGAAGATCAAACTCATAAAATCATTTCTAAACCAAAGAATATGCCCAATATAAAACCATCTCCCAAACTTAACCAGCATAACAACATATGAAAATGGAGATAACCAATGATTAACCATCTCTCAAATGAACCCTCTAGAACTAACTCATGCACCATAGCTCAAGATCTATATCCATGAAAGATAAGCATAAATATAATGCAACTGAGAGAAACAATGGGCTATACCTCTCATGTAGCAAACTATCGAGTAGACCAAGAGCGGAGAATGAGAATGCTCATCAAGATATCCAAGTTTCCAACCAAGGCTCATCTAAGAAAAATATCCTCTCAAGTCCATATCAAGTGACTCCCATCAATTGTCCCAACAAATAATTCTCTAATCCAAGAGAAATCAGCATCACCACTATCTTTAAGTATCCATGAGCACTATAACCAATCAATACATGCCAACTCCAAATGTAATGCAGCAATATCATGAAGTATCTAGCTTATGATCAGTGTACTCAATACCAAGAAAATAAACCAAGATCAATGTCAAAGTTCCAACCATGGCCTTGAGAACATAAACATGAAAACATGATCTAACCATCTCAAAGAGACAACATGCTCCATATGAACACACTATAACATGTCAAAACTCTGAACATGTATCAAGAGTATACCATGACATGATAATGAAACCATCCTCACACCAAGGATAACATGCCAAATAAAAAGAATAAACCACACCTTTACTAAGAACCATGTGAGTCCTCAAGATACATCCATCTCCACACATCATGAAGAAAACCAAGTGCACCATGCAAATGTCAAAGGTACCTCTGTAGAATCAAGACCTAAGGCAAACCTCCAACATCTACAAACACTTAATAAATATATCAATTCCAAAAAAATCCCACTTCCACTCAACCATGGTACCAAGTTGCCTATGGCATCATAAAATCCATCTCTTATATGAAGATCTTCTAGGTCTACACTCACACAATCAAAGTGTCAGCACCAAGTGAAACCAAGATCTTCAAATCAAATCAGGAACTAATATTGCACTATCACCCCATCACTATCACAAGCTCCTACTAAATTGTGTATCCAAGCTATCCATGATATCATGATAAAAAACTATCCTCTAACCATGAGAATCAACCAAGGCATCAAACCATCAAAGAACTCAAAGTGCACATCATGAGCTCCTTAAAAGAAACCAAATAAATTTTGATCTTCAACCAAGAAGATATACCACCATAACTAAATTAGAAATCCAAGCTAATGAACATCAAGGATGTACCTATATATCCAATCATGTCATACCAAAATCTATGGCACCATGTTCACATCACTGAATCGAACATCTAACTCTCAATGTGTCCAACCTATTAGTATAAAATAGTCAACCACAATTCTCCACCATGATTATACCTAGTAATAACATCTCATCCCTTCTACATGAAGAAAAAATTAGCAAATCATGTGACTTAAGGCATAGACAACTCAAATCCAAGCCACCAATCTAAATATGCATCAATAATGAAAGATCAATGGGCAAAAACAACCCATATCCAAGCCATAAATGCAACTTGTATGTATAGACTACTTACTACACTGCATAACTTGTAGACCCAATGTCAAGTAATCATACATATGCAAATCAAACATTGGTAACCATATCATAATAGGAACAATCTGAAATATGAACTGAGTATACAATGATATCAAAATTTAAATCTCCAATGCCATAAACTCACAATGTTACCATAGTCAAAATATACCATAAACTATTCAAATCAATATATCACTAAATAAATCATGTCAAACTTATACCAAATTTGAATCAATGTATAGAGCTCTCCAAGAGCTTTCTGTTGACTACTCAAAGTCCAAAATTTGACTAAGTATGCCCAAGTTATGCCCTAATTTGTACTCAAAATAAATAACATCTAACTTTAGGACTCTTAAAATTTGAAAAAATGTCAAAGTCATAGAACCAAACCTACACCAAGTTGTAGTGCTCTAAATTAGCTTTCCAACACCTATAAGAAGTCTGAAATCTAATATCGTGAGAAAAAGTTATGATCATTTTACTAAGATGGTCTTTTTACCATTTTCACTGCGATTTTTCATTTTTTTAATTTTTTTTGTGACAAAAATTTTGACAGGAATAAATTTGATGGCCATCACGGGCTGAAACTAAAAAACTCTTTCATTTCCTCTAATCATGGCCAAACTAGGGCATATTAGATATCAAAATTTATGAAAATGTCGACCTAGATCCAATGGTAAGCTACCCCCTAAAATCCTCATTTAAATTAAACATCCAAAAAATCTTTTTTTCTAACAATTTCACATGCCCAAATATTTTAACATCCCATCATAATAGCAAACCTAAAACCCTTAGGTTTGTAATAAAAACTCATATATCTTGCCCTTTCTTTTATCCTCTCATGTATTCCTATGGATTCAATCTAGGGTTACAATAATAAAACCATAGCTCTGATACCACTTGTAAGGAAACTTGCAACAAAGAATATAACTGTTTTCACATAGCTCATCATAGATCTAAAATAAATATGCAATTAAAATCAACATACAAGAGAATAGACAACATACCTACAAAATTGTGACACAAGATATACCTTGAGAAACCCTCATTGAGGGAAAAACTCAGCCTCCAAAAGCATCCATCACTATGTATTATTCAACAAAAATATCATTGCAATACAACCATGGAAGCCTTCAAAGCCATAGCCACTACTAAGCAATCCAT
The DNA here is from genome assembly GCA_028749045.1 of Cupressus sempervirens. Classification (NCBI taxonomy): domain Eukaryota; kingdom Viridiplantae; phylum Streptophyta; class Pinopsida; order Cupressales; family Cupressaceae; genus Cupressus; species Cupressus sempervirens. The sequence goes on along the minus strand of CM053791.1, from coordinate 728,274,991 downwards.
GTGAACAAGCATGAATCCACACATCACATGCCATGCTTCCAACCTTCACAAATGCTCCCTTGGCTAACCTGTCAAGCCTTGTCCCGCTTGACTCTTGCCTTTTCCTCTTCTTCTTGTCACACAAACAACTACCTTTGTGGATGCTTATATAGTAGCAAGTCTCACAAAACCACTAAGTGGTATTACATAAACCATGTGCTACCTAACCCACTGACCCCATATTTAATATTGGACATTTAATTCTTTTTCCCAATATTAAATAATTACATAAAATATTATCACAATGTTACAATACAACTCATCAAGTATATCTCATGGGAATCTTTACATGTTGCACACCCATCTAGGTGCTCCTAGATACAATATTACATAATAAAATAAAATAATAAAATTTTAGTAATATTATGCAATGTGTGTAACACCCATTATCTCAACAGAAAGAGACATATGTAGAACTATATATACAGCAGCTTTACAAAGATCAATTTTGAAAAATCAAAATTTAGTAAGTTAGCTTGTGTACATAAATTTTGGCTTATAAGTGTTTTGTCACTAATGCCAAAGGGGGATATTGTTGGCATTAAGTTATAGTTTCTATTAGTAACAATACTTATCCATATCAATAAAGCTACTGAGCTCAGCACTCAGTTTCCAGCATCCACCAAGCACTTCAATGTTAACCGAGTTACAACAATTTACATTGAGTAGAATAGAGATTATCGAGTGAATACAAGCAATGTGAAGACTAGTAGTTACTACCAAGCTTCACAATGTCTACCAAGCAGTTAGTCTATGCAATAAAAATTCAATGTAAACCAAGTGTTTGAAGAAATAGTGCTTATTGAGTGAAGCAAGGTAAACTCAGCATCTAGTATCTACCGAGTGACACTACATCTACCGAGTCACCAGTAGTCACTGAGTTCAAAACTATGTCATGTGATTAGTATAGACCAAGCCTTTACTTCTACCAAGTGCATGATGATGTTGAGTAATGTAGTGGAGTTGTGTATCAAAAGGTCACCGAGTTAGTTCATTGAACCTGAGTTATTTACTATTGAGCTAACTTTGTAATGTTTTGTTCACTTCTATTTTGGCCGACCTTCCAATTTTGTAAATTGGAAAGGTATATATACAAGATGTATTGTAATATATCATTGTAATTATCACTATGAATTAAGAATTGTAAGAAGTACATGGAAAAGAATATCAGCAGTAGTTTATAGAATTCGACAAGGTTGTCATAGGAGCAGAAAAGTCTTATCTATCACATAAGGTGATCAGTACTTAAGGATCTATTCAAAAATTTGTTGTAAGTAGATCCCTACTTCATCCTATCAGGTGAATCAGTTCTAAATCCTTTAACAAGGTAGACTTGACAATATTTGTATAAATCTCTTAACTGAGTGCATACCTCATTATATGTTTGTAAATACTCTAACAAGGTGGACCTAGTAGTCCTTTGTGCTCCTAATAAGGAAGGTCACCAGAAGTGGTCAATGTAAGCCTTAACTAGCCAACTTTATGTTACAGTAATGAAGTTTTGTGGGTATCATCCTCACCCCAGTTTTACTTTCTATTTGGAAGGTTTTTGGGTCACCAAAATCCTATGTTCTTTATATCTTGAATGTTTATCTTTCAGTACTTATGCATGTAGTAATATATATGGATTTATGGTGATTGTTTTACATTGTTACATGTTGAATTTATGAAAAAAAAATTGAAGTTACTGATTCACCCCTCCCCTCTTAGTAACTTAGAAAGTCTTGACTATTTCCAATAGTCTATGTGTCCCAAATCCATGTCATGAACTTCAAAATGCTTGTCAAAAACTGAGATTTCCTTGGTGTGCCTTGAAACTTAAAGGTCACTGGCTTGGGTGTGATCTTTGTTGCCATGGATGATAATGAGGACATAATTTTCACCTACACAAAGAGAGCGACATTAGTATACCACTTTTCAAAGATCAAAAAAAAATTTTAACAACTAGGTTGAACACAAAAACATTTGATAGAACTGGAAAAACTAGCAAAAAAGGTAATTCTAGCATACAAGAAGACCTAGTACACTAGGCACACCTATGTAGGTGCATGAGGTGTGCATAGTGCACTTGCAAGAGGGAAATATGGGTGTTGTGCACAATTGATGCAAATGTGCACCTACACACATGCATGAGCTGTGTAGCATGCACAAGATGGAGTTTTAGATTTATTTTACCAAGGGGTGTTAAGCATGGGTGGCACACATGTCACACCTTGCACACCTCCAAAGGTGTGCATCATGAAAATATGTGCATTTATTTTACCTTAGTTACCTTTGTGGTGGATCGAGGCTAAAATTAGTGTAGTCTTAAGTGTTCAAGTGTCAGGATCAAAGGACCAAGAGTGTGAATGAGAAGAATGAAGGGGATCATCTATTTATAGATACTACTATGGGAAGGGCATGTCTAGCAGCCTCTATTAGGGTGCGCAAGTGCACCTAGTATGCTTGTTCCCCCAAAAGGGTGATGCTTTATCTAGTGCACCTTATCAAGGTGTGTAGGTGCACCTATGTTCTTTTTCAACCCTTAGTAGAAGAACTAATTTCTAGCCTCCTAATCTTGAATGATGCTAACCAACTAGACTTCTAAACTAGGACTACAAGAATCTTGTTCTTTAAGGTTCCTAGAAAGATTCCCCATTATGGAGAGTGTGTTTCCCTATACGAATAAAGTAAATAGAGGGTCCTTATTTTTTACTCAAAAAATAGGGCTTGTGTTGTGAAGCCACAACAATCACTAAAGATGGTGTGACTGATGAGGAGTCAACTAGTTTAGACAATGACAATGATGATGAAATAGCATTTGTTTTTATATTAGAATAAATGGTGGAAAGAACCCTAATATAAAGCATCAACCACAAAAATATTGGATCATAGAAAGTGGTTTCTCTCACCTCATGACATGTGACGGGAGCAAGTTCCACAAAGTGAAAGAGTAAGATAAAGGAATTATATTTTTGACAACTCTCTATGCATGGTAGTAGGTAAGGGAATTGTATGCCTAAATGACTTCACTAGATGTGAAAATGTTTATGTAGTAGAAGGTCTCAAATATAACCTACTTGTTGTATCTCAACTAATCAATACAGGTTATAATTTTGAGTTTGACAAAGGATCTTGCAAAACTCTTGACAAGACCAATAAGCTACTAGTTATAGGTGAAAAAAATAGAGGTAATTTATTTTACCTCAATACTTTTGTAAACAAAAATTATCTAGCTGAGCATGATAGTAGTTGGTTATGGTAGAAGAGGTTATGTCATGTAAATTTTGAAGTATTTTCTTGTTGGGAAGAAATAAATGTGTAAGAGGTTTGCTTCCAATCAATAAACTTAACAATGTCATGTGTAAAGATTGTCAACTAGGTAAGTTTACTAGTTCTATTTTTTCAGGTAAGTCATTTTCTTCTAAACAAATTTTAGATTTAGTGCATTCTAACTTGTATGGTTTTATAGACTAAGATTTCACTCTAACTTGTATGGTTCTATGAGGACTAATAATATATCTAGTGAGAGTTATTTTATGTTTTTTATTGATGATTTTTTGAAAATTATGTAGAATTATTTATCTAGAGGAGAATTTAGAAGCCTTACATGTTCATGTTGGGAGATTGTTGGAAGATTGGTTTGATGATGATATGTTACATTCATGACTGAGTTTTTCATTGATGTCAATATAGCATGTTTGTTCTTTTCTATGGTATTTGACAGAACAACAACGAAAAGATCAGGTTGGTACAAATGCCTAGTTGAGCATGATAACCACCTGAGGTTATGGGAGATACATTTGAGTATCTAGCATATGTAGCTAATGTCAGAAGTGGAAAGGAAAAGTCTAGAATAAGTTATGTAAGTTTTGGTGATGTTTGTTCTAAGATAGAATTTATAAAGACATATTCTGGTAAACTTGTTATATCTCTTAGTAGATTTGATATCTTGAGGGTCAAGGTTGAGGACATGGAGAAGACATGTGTAGGATGACAAGGCTAAGCTCTCTCTTCATAATATTGTGTTTGCAAAAAGTTATTCAAGTTGTAAGGCAGAAGATTTGTGTTATCACTAAGTGTAACATTTTCTTAATGTGGTCCTATAATAATTAATTGAGAAGGACTAATAGTCAACTCAAGGAATTTTTTTTATGGACTCAATATAAAGGAAGGACATTTTCCTTTATCATGGAATGAAGGAATGCAAATTGTGAATATTCAATAAGTATTAGAGAGTGTGAAATGCAAAGTTGAGCAAAGCAGTGTGGAAGTGAAGGAAACTTCATTGCAGAGGTTTTGCTAAGTGATTCAAGGTTTGGTATTTGGATCTAAGGTTTGTGACTTGGTCTACAAGGTCTAATAGTAATTAGTCTGGTTGATAGGATAGAGGAAAAGATAGAGGAAAGAAGAAGATAACAATAAATTACTTGTTTAAATAGTGAGCTCTTCTTGTAGTTGAAATTGCATGTTTGGGTAGTGGGCTCATCTTGCATACATTGTACCACAACTCCTAACAAGGCTGGCACAACTCCTAATAGGATTAGAATATCCTATCAGGGATTCAAATTCCCCTAATAGGGACTCATTATACTAAATGTTGTAATAGACTCCTAACAGGGTCCATCCTCTAACAAGGAATATTTATATTAGTAAATCATCTTTTGGGCATCATTCCCACTAGGGTTTTCCATCTGATCAAGGGTTTCCCTAGTCAACATATCTGGTGTAGTTGTCTATATACATCTTTGTATGGTTTTTGTTTACCTTGGTTGAATGGTTAAATTTATTTAAAGAATATAAGTGTTTTAATTGTTGGATAATTGATTCAACCCCCCCCCCCCCCCTCCCAGTTATCTTGGTGGACTATTGTTTCTAATAGTTCAAAGGCCACAAAGCCAAGGTAGAGAGCTTGACTGATAAGGCATTGAAGTTCCTAAGATCATAGCAGGAAGGTGAGTTCACCTTACAATAATTTGAGAGCTACTATGAAGAGCATAGAATCAAGAGGTAGATATCAGGTCTTAGGACACCATAGTAGATTCATGTTGTAGAAAGGACTAGAACATTCATAGACTATTCCAAAACACTAATGATTTAAAATAATATTACACAAGTCTACTGGAGAGAAGTTGTGAGAAAAGGTATGTACACCTTGAATAGGGTAAAAGTGAGCTATGATTTGGACACTTACCCTCAGTGAGTTACTTCAAAATATTTGGAAGAAAAAGTTACATAAAGAGGGATGAATATCAAGAAAATTTTGATCTAAAAACTGAGGAATGTGTCTTTTTTGGATAATCTATAAAAAGTAAGGTGTACCTATATTTAAACACTCAATCAAACAAGATTGTGAAATCTTCTATTGTAAAGGTAGATGAGTTCTTTGAGAAGAATGAAGAAGAAAGAAAGAAATAGTTGAAAAATTACAAATATTTTGTATACACTCCATTGACTGAGTCTTTGATAAAGGGACCAATAGAGGTAGTACAAGAGCAAGTGTCTAGATAGGCATAAGTAGTATAACCTGAAGAATGAAGAGCAAAGGAAATTGAAGAAAAACTAGTGCTAGCTAAGTATGTTGGAATGGTCACAAGAAGGAAGGTGGGAGAGACAATATGTCTACTTTCATACATGGAGCTCAAGGTTACAAGAGAAACTCTAAAGGATGAAGACTAGGGAAAATTCATGGAAGAAAAAATCAACCAAATAATAATTAATGATACATGGACCTTGGTGGCTTGGAAAAAGAACAAAAATATCATTGGCATGAAGTGGGTATGAAGAAAATAATAATAATGAAGATAGAGAAGTGATCAAGAACAAATATAAAATTGTTTGTAAAGGGTATGCATAAGAGGAAGGCATGGACTATGGAGAAACCTTTGCACCAGTGGAAAGACAAGAGGGAGTCAAGATACTCCTAGCCTTTGCAACATATAAAAAATTCTAAGTGTATTATATGGATATAAAATATGCATTCTTTAATGGAGTACTAGAGGAAGAGGTATGCATAGAACTACCATAAGGGTTTGAGACTATAAAAAGGGAATAATCAAGTATTACAAAAAGCCATCTATAGACTGAAATAGGAACCAACAGCTTGGTATAAGAGACTAAACTCATAATTAATTAAGACTAGATTTGTAAGAATTAGTGACAACAATAACAATCTGAAGAAGGAGACAAAAGTTAGTTTATTGATTGCAAAGACATTTGTGGATGAAATCATCTTTGTAGGACATGATAAGATGAGCATAGAATTCACAACAAGAATGAAGGAGTTTCAAATGTCCATGATCATAGAAACCAAGTTTTTCATTGGACTACAAGTGTCTCAAATGAAGGGAGGAATCTTCATAAGGAAAATAAAGTATGTAAGGGAAGACATTTGATCTAGAGGAGTCAAATAAATGGGAACTCCAATGGTGACTGGTTGAAAATTATCAAAGGAGGATTAAATCCTCAAAGTGAATGAAACTATTTACTCATCTATGATTGGTACACTTTAGTATATAGTACATAGTGGACTAGACATTGCATAAGTTTTTGGGATAGTGGCTAGATTTACATCCAATCCAAAGGATTCATAGTTAGGTGTTGTGAAAATTATCTTTAGATACCTTAAGGGTACAAAATAATATGGTTTATAGTACCCACATAAAGGAAAATTTGAGCTTAGTGTCTTTACTAATGATGATTGGGAAAGGAACATAGATGTCAGAAAGGGCACAACTAGAGGTTCATTCTTTATTGGAGGAAGATTGGTGGCATGGGCCAACAAGAAGCAATACTGGAAATCTTATTCAATAGCATAAGAAGAGTATGTAGTAGAAATAGTGAACTACATGCAAGCTTTTTGGATTAAACAACTACTTGAAAGAATTCAAGAGAAGATAGAGGAACTAGTAGTTATCAAGTGTGATAAATAAGTGCTATAAACATATCAAAGAACTTGGTTATGCAATCCAAGACCAAGCATAAATAAATAAAGAATCATTTTGTCAAAGAGAAAGTGCAAGAGAAAGAGGTAAGGTTAGAATATGTACTAACCAAAGAACAACTAGTTAATATATTCACAAAAACTCTTTAGAAAGATACCTTTGAGTATCTTAGAGTAAAGTTATGTTGGATACAATTGATTAATTTTGTGTTGTCTTTGATGTTACACAAATTTCATAATAATTATTAATCATTTCATGTCAATCTCACTCGAGTAGCAAAGACAGGTTTTTGTGTCTACTGAGTGTTCTTATGTAGAAGATAGTGTCTACCAAGTTCACTCGAGTGTCGAAGGAATTCATGCAGAAAAAGAGTGTTAACCAAGCTCACTCGGTTAATAAAGGAAAGTTGGATGGTATCACCAAAAAAAAATTTCAAGTTCATAGCGTTAACCAAGCTTCAATTAGTTAATACGAGAAATCACTTGAGAGTTAGTTTCTACTGAGTAGGTTCAGCTAACAAAGAATTTTCTTCTTTTGGCATGTGAATCTTTATTTATTTATTTATTGATTCCAGCCAACTATGGTGATGAATATTAGTTATTCTAATTTTTATTTGATTTGACTTAACAATCTGTAAGGTATAAGTAAAAGGTCAAGTTGTGATTTCAAAGTGTGAAAAGTTGTAATGAATGAATTGCAAAAGATGAAGTGTGGAAGCGAACTTGAAGGATAAGAAAAATATCCTTGTGGAATAGAAAAGATATATCTAATCAAGAAGGATTTACTAAAAGTCAAAATAGAGATCTATAATCAATAATTCAATTGCATCTCAATTGAGTCATTTCATTGTTACTCTCTAACCATTGTAATAGTGATTTAAAATCTCTTAACAGAGTTGGTCTAATAGCCATTTGTAAATCTTTTAATAAGGTGAAAATTTCATTGAGTTGCTTCAAGACCTCTTAAAAGGCCACTCATAATAGGGTGATTAAATCCTTTAATAGGGTCACACCTAACAGTGTGTTTTATAACCTTTAACAAGGTTGACTCCTAGCAGGGCTCACTTCAAAAGAGTGAAAAATACTAACTAGTTATAGTTGGTGGTTTTCTTAAAATTGGGTTTCCACATTAAATTTTAGTGTCATATGTGTTCATTTTATTATTTTCATGCTTTCAATTAAGATTAAGTAATCACTGACAATATCTTAAGATCTACAAAGTTAACACTTTCAACATTTACCGAGTTACAGTATTTTACGTATGTTTACCGAGCATCAACAGTATTTAGTTTTTAGATTGTAATTTTGTGTTAAATCTAAGGGATATAGGATTTATTTTAATGGTAATTGTTTCATCCCTACCCTCTCAGTTATTTCTCTTATATTTCTAATAATTGGTATCAGAGCTTTTGGTGCTTGCAGAGAAGGTTTCAAGGACCTAAGCTAAAGATCAAGATGTCTACAAAAGAGAGATTCCAAAGCTAAACATAGACAAATTTACAGCATGGAAAGGACTTATGAGGCTTCATCTAGCTACCATCAATGATTTAGGTTGCAAATATCTTGATGAAAAATATGAAACTCCCACTGGAATATTATCAGTTGAAGATATTGCTAAGAAAAAGAACCATAACATCATGATGATTGATATTGCATCTGCCCTTAGTTCTGCTGAATTTGATGAGATAAAAAACTATTAAATTGCTCATGAAATATGGACTAAACTAAAGGATATCTATGGAGGAGATGAAAATGTAAGAAGAGCCAAAGAAAAAAGTCTCAGAGGACAATTTGACCAAATGAGAATGAGAGAAGATGAGAACATTGCAAAATATGTGGAAAGAATCAAGGCTAGTGTAAGTGCAATCAGAGCATCTAGAGGAGACATCAAAGAGGAAAGTATTGGAAGTAAAATACTTAGAACTCTTCTTCCTATCTATGCAATCAAAGTGTCTTCTATTCAAGAAAAGAGATGTGATCCAAATAACAAGATAGGCTTGGATGTCCGAGTAGGAAGACTGGTAGCTTTTGAACTAGACAACTTTGACAACTATATTCCTACTTCCAAGAATATTGAGTCTGCATTTGAAGCTAAACTCTCACTTAAAGAAAAGAGTAATAAAATAGAAGACAATCAATCAAGAAGTGAGGAAGAAACAAAAGAAATCTTTGATAGTGATCTCAAAATTATTGGATCCCTACTTGCAAAGAAATATTCCAAGAGCATAGAAAAGTACAAAAGTAAAATCCCTCTAATCTATTTTTCTTGTGAAGAAATTGGTCATATTGTTGCTAGGTGTCCAAAAAAAGAAAGAAAGGATGAGAAGAATAACCACAAGTACAAAGGCAAGTAGGAATTCAAAAGTCACAAATCTTACAAAGACAAAGTTAAGAAAACTTGTTTTATGGCTAAATATTTTGATGACGATGAAGATGAAATAGTGTATATTGTTGTAAAAGATGAATCTGATGATGAAGGAGATAAGATGGCACTTATCTCTAATGTTAGTAAAAATGATACATGGATCCTAGATAATGGATGTTCACATCATATGACTAGACATAAAACAAAATTTGAGCATTTTGAATACTATGATGGAGGTAGTGTAAGGTTTGGAAATAATGAACTTTGTTGCATAAAGGGAAAATTTTGTATCTCATTAACCAATGAACTTGTATCTAATAATGCTTATTGGGTTGAAGGTCTAAAGCATAATCTATTAAGTGTGGCATAGTTAAACAACATTGGATTCAAGGTTGAGTTCATGAATGGTAAGGCAAAACTACTGGATGAAAAAAGAAATATGATTAGATTAGGTAAGCAAACAAAAGGTAACCTATTTTATCTTGATCTTGGTGATTGCTCATATTTTATTGCTCAAGCAGAAAAAAATTGATTATGGCACAAAAGACTATGTAATGTAAACTTTGATAATATGGTCAAGATAAAAAAATTCAGAAGAGTAAGAGGTATCCCTAGTTTGAAGAAACCTAATGTTGGACGGTGCAAAAATTGCTAAATTGGTAAAATGGGAAAGATTGGTTTTAAAAGAAAACACTATCAATCAGAATATATCTTGAAAAATGTGCATACTGCATTATGTGGACCCATTGGAATAGAAAGTTATAGTGGAGAAAAAAATTCATTATTTTTGTTGATGACTATTCTAAAATGATGTAATGTATCTAAAAGAAAAATTAGAAGCCTCTTAAAAATTCAAATGGTATCTGGTAAGAATAGAAAAAGAAATCGGAAAGAGATTGAAATGCTTCAGATCAGATAGAGGTTGTGAATTCATCTCAAATGAATTCAATAATTTCTACATTGAAAGAGGAATCAAAAGACAAGTATTAGCACCTAGTACACCTGAGTAGAATGGAATAGCTTAAAGAAGAAATAGATCCATCATGGATTGTGCAAGGACACTAATGACTGAAAAGAATGTTGCTATCAAATATTGGAAGGAAGCCATCAGCATTGTAGTTCATAATTTGAACCAAGTTCAGTTGAAGAAAGACTCAAATAAAACTCCCTATGAACTATGGTATGGCTACAAACCTAAAGTAAGTTACCTAAAAATATTTGGCAGTGAATGTTATATCTTGAAAGAATCTAGAAAAGGAAAATTTGATGTAAAAGGCGATGAAGGTATATTTCTACTATACTCCTACAGAAGTAAAGCACACAAATGTTTGAATTTGTCCACTCACAAGATCATTGAAAGTGCACATGTGAGAATTGATGAGTTTACAAAAAAAAGTAAAGAAGAAGGCAAAAAGGAGCCAAAGGATTATAGAAGATTTGTTTACTATGAACTTGATACATTGACAAACATATTTTATAGAAAGGAGACTTCATCTCTCAAGCTCCCCAAATCTCAAATGGTTATTGAGTTGTAGGAAGTGAAAACTAATTCACAAGAACCTAAGTCACATTTAGGGGCTTCTGAGCAAGTTCAAACTGAGTCTGAATATCATGCCCAAAATGTAAGGGTAAAAACACACACAAATTTTTTTTTTTTTGTGTTAAAACTTAAAACTACTATAAGCTTGATATGCTTGTGCTCATAATATAAGCAAAGGTTTTGTACACTTCATCTAAGTTTTATAATCTTCACGCATGAAATTTAACATTAATTTAACTTTCATCAAAAATGATCTTGAGCTAACTTACAATTTCAACAATCCTTAATCATAAACTGAATTAGTACAACTACCTAAGAGATAATTATAAATTAAATTTGAATGAAAGAAATCTAAACTAAAGCATACTATGACAATTAATATTTAACGTATCCATTAACTTCCCTTACCAATGAGCACTAGAGTTACGCTAATTAATTAAACCTTTACTAAACACTTAACTCTAATCCTAAGTTTATTAGAAAGTTAACTCCTACATACTCATAACAATCCAACTTACATTAATCTATCATTACAATTAAGATTGAAGACTAGGGTTAATTCAATTAGATCTAAAAGTCAAACTAAATGTTATTTTAAACTACTAAAATTTTATGTTCAACTTTTAAATGCTAGTGTAGGGTTCCATCTAACTCTTCTCGCAATCTATAAAACTAATTATTAAACATTAAAATCATTCTAATTAAGATATTCAAATTTCCAAGTTAAAACTTTTATAATAACTAATTTAATATTAACATCATTTCTTAACACAATACATTACCTCCTAATGCCATCAAATTTCAAATCTAGTTTATCGATTAATGCCATCCTTAATTAAAAATATAAACAATCTATAATTTATCTAAACATCTAATACCCTAGCTTAGAATACTATTGATCAAGTAACAATAACCACAAAACCTCATTTAAAATTAACATACATTTCAACTAACTAAACATAAATATTAACTAGAACGAACCTTGACTATATATATAAATTAACATAAATTAAATTTTAAATTAACATGATTTAGCACTACACTAACAATATAACAACTAAATTTAACTCAAATAAATTTAAAACTATCCTAGCTAAACTTCATATTGAAACACAACTTAACTAACTAAAATCTAGAAGTCCATCTACACAACTAACCTAATTACTAATTAGCCTTAATAATCTAATCTACAAATGACATAAACTAACTAACATTAAGCACATACTAACTAATAGTACTAACTAATCTACACTCACACTCTAATCAAAACATACATGAAAATGAAAATATATTCTACACTACACAATTTAACAATCTAAAATCAATAAATATAATACCTACACTAACCTATAATGCAACTGGCCATTATTCTAAGCTAACCCACCCCAAAAAAGTCCATAATCACCCCTAACCTTAGGCTTACCCTTCCTCCCATACCACATGTCAAGTGGGTCTGCCCCTAGGTACGGTATGCTGCCCAATGGGACCTGCTTGCTAACATAGGACTGTCAGCGCAAGTTTGCTCTCATCCCACGCAGGAGTGGAAGTTGGGAGAGTCAGCGCTAGGGGAGTAATGAGGAGATATTAAGGGGATTATGTCCCACTTAATAAGGTTGATTTCCCACTTGTCTTTCTTTCTTGCATGGCACGAGACAAATATGCATTGCCTCCCTGACGTGAGTGGGGGGACATCCACACCTATCCATGCTACGTGAGGGATGGGAGAGACCAATGCCAACGCATGGTAAGGAATTATGGGTGGGTGGGTTAAGTGTAGACAAGGATTGGTGTTAATGCTCTTCCTCCATACACCCCAGATTGATATGACCGTTGTACTGCACGTAGGTGGCAAGGGGGGGTGTGAGTGTGTTAGTAAATGCATAAAGTTTTATAGTTGAGGGATGAGATTTTAAAAGCATTAAAATATATATATATATAAATGTTTTATATTCAAACTAATTAAAGTTGTATTGTTAAATGAAATAACAATGATTTTAAATTTGCAATGTAAAGAGGAATGTTTCATGGAATATTCTTTGTAACATGGAGGATTTTAAGGCTTCTCCATACATTTTCCAGAGAGCCTTTTTGGCCTGGAGGTGCACATTTTTTTGGAAGCCAATTTTGGCTAAGTGCTGACATGTTTTCTTGCTAAAAAATTTTTTGATAACCAAGATGAGTTAAACATTTCTAGAGGCAAAATGGAGTTATATTTTTCTAAATCAAATTGACACACAAGCATGCAAAGGATTATAATCCCCCAATCAAAATTGATTTTTTTCTTTATGAAGCTTAACAAGGAATTGTGATCTTATATTCAGAATTCAAAAAGGTGATGAATAATTCTATCAATTTCAATTGTATTACTAATGGAGCTTAACAATGAATGTACTAGCTTGGTGATCACAATGTAGGATTATTAGAACATGTTATTGTTCAAAACATGGAAATGAAACTTCAACACATCCATTTACCTTTCATAATCATAATTGAAACTCAGAATTCCCCAATTTAAGACATTAGCTATCATTCTAATTTCTCACATACATATGCCAAAATTTGGAACCACATGAGAGCATTGCAAGGAGAATTTCGTAATCTTTTCTTTCCTCTATTATTCCTCCTGGTTCAAGGCTCCATCGGGAGAGAACCAGTAAGAAATCTTGATGTCTTTGCCACTACATCAAATTCAATTACAACTTACATAATATTACAATTCATTGAATTTTCTTCAAGGATTCCACAAGAGAACTTTTATCAAATGTCTTCATTGCATCAAGGGTAAACATGGAAGAGACAAGAACCAACATGGAGATAAACAACACAAGGAGATAAGCAAGTTTGACACGCATTCCCACCCAGTTGCACAATAGGTCCAACAATGGACCAATATAGGGGGAAGGTGTATTTTCTCAATAGGAGAAGTCAATCACCATACCTTCACTTAGCCCTTTAGGGGCTAAAACTTCAAGAACTTCCATTCTTTCACAAGGCCCTTTCGAGGCTATATCCACAAGGATTTTCATTCTATTCCACATTCAAGAATTTTCAATAACAAAAAGGTATGGGATGAAAAGTAGGGGCCCATACACCCTACCCTTTTCTCCCTCCTCTCACCATGAGAGGAGACTCTACACCATTGAGGTCCAACTAACCCTTTCCCCAACATGGCCACTTCTTCCCTATCCAAGGGTGATTGTTGCCAAAAACATCCCCATGAAAATTTCTCAAAAACAAACAAAACATCAAGAAGGCATATGAATAACATCCAAAGAAAACAAGATAAAATCCCTCCCAAATCCACCCCCAACACACAAGCAAGAAATGCATAACTACACAATGTCTCCAACATGATTCAAGCAAGATTCAAAACATGAACACACATAAAGAACCATTCATGGAGTGAAGAACTCCTACCTTCATAAAAGATTTATGGCAATGGTGGTTTGAGAAGAGCTTCCCTTTCTTCCTTCAATCTTCAAGACTTCCTCCAAAACTAGAGGATTGGGTGACAAAAACTAAACTCCCCCAAAATGCCTCTAAGTATGGTCCTTAACTCCACTAAGCTTCAAGTAACTCAAGATGGAGGTTTGGTTTCACTAACCCAAGTAAAGAGCAACCCATTTTCGAAATCAACCTATAATAGGGTTTTTAAGAGACCTTAAGAGTCAACCTAGAAGGCTAAAGGGTTGTAAAGTACCCCCACCCATACCCTTACCCATAGGGGTACTTAAATTTAATGTTTCTAAGCCTTTAAAGACTTATTAGGAACAATTAAAAATTACGAGAATAGTAAGATCAAATTACAACATTTAAAGAATTACAATATAAGGTTAGCACAAAATTAACAAGTAGTTTAGCTCCACTTTTCCGTTGAGTTGTCTCGGCTAATTTTTTTGCACACTCATCACACACATCAGTAGGTCCAAAAACCACATGCATACTGTGAATTACATATTAGAAGAATTATATAAATTAAAGCATCCATCTCTTAATAAATAGTTGTTTATCTAATTCTACTCATATTTCTAACCTTTCAACTTGCATAACCAAATGTGTTAGTGTTGCATACATTTTCTTCATCATTATACATATTTATAAGAATTAAATGACAAAATCAAATAATTGAAGTGAGACATCACACATCATAAAATAGCATTAAAATGTTTAGGGTATCCAATAATGTTCTGACATAACAGCATGAGTATCAAAATAACAATGTATCATCGGTGCTAGGATGGGTCGGGGTGAGGCCTCACATTGAAGAACCCGAGCCATAGATAGAAGGACTTGAGCCTAAAGTTGAAGTTCATAATGAAGACATTGGAATTCGTTCAAAATTAAAAGAACCTGTACTGGCTAGATATGTCAAAAGGCATTATGCACTTGATCAGATCATAGGAGACAATTCAGATGAAATAGTAACAAGAAGTAAATTAAAAGGTACATGAGTACTTGCTGAATTTGAACATAGAAGTGTTAAGGATGCTCTAAAAAATGAAAGTTGGATTGAAGCAATGAATGAAGAGATAGAACAAATAGAAAAGAAAAAAATGTGGACTCTTGTTCCTAGGCTTAAGGATAAAAATGTGATTGGTACAAAATGGGTATTCAAAAATAAGCTAAATGAATATAGAAAAGTGTCAAGAAACAAAGGAAGACTGATATGTAAAGGCTATTCTCAATAAGAAGGTATTGATTATGGTGAAACTTTGCCCCTGTTGAAAAACTAGAAGGTGTTAGGACTCTACTTGCATATGCAACTCACAAAGGATTCAAAGTATATCAGATGGATGTTAAATTTGCATTCTTGAATGGAATTCTTGGTGAGGAAGTCTACATTGAATAGCTAGAAGATTTTTTAGATCCTAACAAAAGAGACATGGTCTGAAAATTACACAAAGAACTATATGGTCTAAAAAAAGCTACCTAGAGCCTGGTATGAAAGACTACATAACTATTTGATTCACATCAGTTTTCAAAGAAAAATGATAACGGTAGTCTATATATCAAGGAAGGACCAAATAAGAAGATTGTGTTGGTAGAAATATGTGTTTATGATACTCTATTTATAGGAAATTATGACTTATGTAAAGCATTTTTAGAAGAAATGAGTAAATAATTTGAGATGTCCATGTTTGGTGAGATAAAATTCTTTGTTGGATTGCAAACACAGCTAAACAAAAATGGTATCTACATCACTCAATCCAAGTATATCAAGGAGATACTAAAGATGTTTAATATGGAAGGTTCAAGACCAATTAGAACTTCTATGTGTACTAGACTTAAGCTTACCAAAAATGATGACTCCAACAAAGTAGATCAGACCTTATATAGATCAATGATTAGGAAATTACAGTATGTAGTACATATAAGGCATGACATTACCTTAGCATTGGGATAGTGGCAAGATTCTCAATAAAACCCAGAGAAAACCACATGATGGAAATCAAAAGAATCATGAGATATCTAAAACAAACTGAAGATAATGGCTTATGGTACAAACTTGGAGGCAATCTGGACTTAAAGGTGTTTACTGATGTTGACTGGGCAAGAAGTCTTGATGGAAAAAAAGCACTAGTGGTGGAGAACTCTTCCTTGGTAAAAGACTAGTATCTTGGACAAGCAAGAAACAAAATTGTGCATCTCAATCCATAGCTAAAGCAAAGTATGTGGTAGCAGCAATAAACTATTCTAACATTGTTTGGTTCAAACAATTTTTAGAAGGAATGAAGGTTGAAATCAAAGAGCCAGTAGTCATATATTGTGATAACATCAGTGCAATCAACATATCAAAGAATCTAGTGATGCATTCCAAAACAAAGCACATTGGTATGAAATATCACTTCATAAGAAAATTAGTATAGGACAAAGAAGTTAGATTGGAATATGTGAATACAAAATAATAGATTATAGATATATTCACCAATCCATTGCCTAAGGATGCATTTTTGTATCTAAGAGGAAAGCTAAGGGTCATTCCCCTATCTAAAGCTCATTAAATAAAGTTTAGTGATGCATCAACAAGAACTAAGTTGAAGATCAATTAGTTGATGCAGTATTGACAAGGTTATATTACAAATGAATCAGTACTCAAGGTACATAGACACTAATTAGAACTATTATCTTTGGCATGTGTTTTCAAAGAGGGAAAAGTTTACTATCATATCTCTTTGAAATTTTTTCATCCCAAGAGGGAGAAGTTAACAAGTTCTATCATAGAGGGAGAATTCCACAAGAGGGAGAAGTTCTATAAAGGAACATCAAAAGAGACTGAACTTAGCAAAAGACTATTGAACTTGACAAAAGATTGTTGCAAACTGAAGTTTAATGATAGAGGGAGTCTTGTTCTCAAAATTTCATTGTGCTATGACATGTTGTGTTGCCATCAATGCCAAAAAAGGAGATTTTTGGATAGAACTAATTAATTTTTTGTTGTCTTTGATGTTACACAAATTTCATAACAATTATCATTTAGTGCATGTTGAGCTCACTTGGGTAGCAAAGACAGTTCTCTATGTCTACCAAACATTCCTATGCAGAAGACAGTGTCTATCGAGTTCATTTGGGTGTCAAAGGAATTCATGTAGAGAAAGAGTGTCAACCAAGCTCACTTAGTTAATGAAGGAAAGTTGGATGGTATTAGTGGTGACCAAGTTCACTCAGTTACCAAATAATTTTCACAAGTTTACAGTGTTAACCAAGCTTCTGTTGGTACACAAGAAATTGCTTCAGAGGTAGTTTCTACCGAGTAAGGTCGGCTAACGAAGGATTTTATTTTCTTTGCATATGAAGCTTAATTAACTAATTTATTGATTCTAACTAACTATGGTGATGAATATTAGTTTTTCTAATCTTTATTTGAGCCAACTTGACAATCTGTAAGGTATAGGTAAAAGGTCAAGTTGTGATTTTAAAGTGTGAAAAGTTGTAATGAATGAATTGCAAAAGATGAAGAGTTGGCCATTTCATTGTTACTCTCTAACCATTGTAGTAGTTATTTAAAATTTCTTAACAGAGTTGGTTTAACAGCCATTTGTAAATCCTCTAACAATGTTGCAATTCCATTGAATTGTTTCAAGACCTCTTATAAGGAAACTCCTAATAGGGTGATTAAATCCTTTAACAGGGTCACACCTAATAGTGCATTTTTTAACCTTTAACAGGGTTGGCTCCTAATAGGGCTCACTTCAGAAAAGTGAAAAATAGTAACTAGTTATAATTGGTGGTTTTTCCCAAATTGGGTTTCCACTTAAATCTTGGTGTCATATGTGTTCATGTTATTGTTTTAATGCTTGCAATTAAGATTAAGTAATCACTGACAATATCTTAAATCTACAATGTTAACACTTTTAGTATTTATTGAGTTACAATAATTTATGTATGTTTATCGAACATCAGTAGTATTTAGTTTTCAGATTATAATTTTGCATTAACATCTAATGGATCTGGAATTGATTTTAGTAGTTATTGATTCACCCCTCCCCTCTCAGTTACTCCTGTTATATTTCCAACAATTTAGAGGTATTTCCCCTATAAATCCTAAATTAAAGAAAAAGGGAAGGCATCAATCCATGATGTCTAAATGAATAATTGTATTGTGGGTTGATAAATAAGTGGAATGACTCCATAGGGTGAGTAGTCAGATAAACATGATGTGTACTTATGGAATTGTTGTCAAAGGGGAGAGGGGGGTAGAAGCATGAGGGGAGAAGAAACATGAGAGAAGAAGAATGAGGAGAGAAATGTGAGAAATCAAAAAGAAGAAGAAAGGAGTGAAGAAGAAGAAAAGAAAGCAAGTAAACAAGAAGCAAAGGTAAGTAGAGCACTTAGAGGAAAAGAAATAAGAAAGTGGCAATAAACATGCAGCATGATACATCATCTCAGGGGGAGATGTTGAACAAAAGAAAAATAAGGTAAGTTCGTGATATTATTTTCTAAGCATGAAGTATTCCATAAACAATTATTAAAAGTGTTGGAATAACCAAGAATTGTGATCAATTTTTGACATAAATGTCAAAGGGGGAGATTGTTGGCATAACTATCAAAACTCTAAGGGAATAGACTAGTACAGGTACCAATGTGACCAATTATGATCTAGGTTTAATTGATTTCAAGGTCAACATAGAACATCAACTAGTATGTATTCATGCTTTGTGAAGCTTTGTGACTACATGAGTGTGAAACCAATTCATAGGTGTGACTAGAGGGGGAAGAAAAAAGGACAAGCCAAGTTGATGTAGTGAAAAGAACAATCAAACTTAGACAAAATAATGTTAAGTATGTATAGATATGAAAGATATTTTTCAAATAGGTTGCTGTGAGTGGTTAACACAAAGAAAGGTTAAGTCACACCACTAGGATGGAGTGTAAAGGCATTTACATGTGACTGTCATGTCAAAAAGTGGGTGCATTGTGCCTAAAAATGCATTTAATAGAATTAGTATTGTCACATCAAGGACACATGAAAGAATTCAAATTTAGATTATTTCCAATAGAGGAAGCTCTTGAAGTCATAAAACATTTGTGACTTTTGTTTGTACAAGGTAAATCAAGATAGGGAAAGGAGTTAAAGTTGGACATAGGCTATAAAATTCAAATTTTGAATTATCATATTAGTCTTTGCAATAAAGTGTGTAAGGATCATATAAAAGACTTTCATATATGAAAGAACAACTAGATTTCATTTTAATAATCAAGGTGCCAACAAGATGAGCTAAGTGTAATCTCAAAGATAAGTAAAAGAGGAAGAGATAAGTGAAAAGGGTAAAGGTGAAGTGTATTGATGAGAGCCAGTGTTCCAAGAAATACAGTATCTAGCACACCTGACATAATAACAATGGTATATAAATTGTAGAGCAAAGAGAGAGTCGAGAAAGTTGCAAATAGGTCCAAGGAGCATCAAAGTGGTCTATAGTAAGCTAAGTATGGTAGCTATTGTATTTAGGTCAATCTCTTTATAGTTCTTTAACCACTACAACAAAAAATCCCATTGAGGCTAGACTTTAACAAGTTCTTTGTGTTAAATCCCCTTATAGGACAATACATTAGTTTGTGTTAGATCCCCTAATATGAAAATATATTAATTTGTGTTCCAACATTGTTTAACTAGGATTCTCTTAACCATGCAAGACTTTCACAGCTCTTTACTAAATCCCTTGATTGGGTGGCACTTTATAGTGGCTCTGTAATCTTTTAACAATGATAAGCTCTTAACTAGGATCACTTTAATTAGGAGAGTGCAAACTTTTTGAGGATCATCTCACACACTATGGTTTTCACCCTAGTTGGGTTTCCATGAGATAAATACTTTTGTTATGTAATTTTATCTTTGTCTTAATTATTTATATTGAGTTATAGTCATTGCTAATAGTTATTGGCATACACAAAATAAAGGTGAAATAATTTTAATTTATCTAAAATATATAGAATCAACCCACCCCCCCCCCCCCCCCCCCCCTCCAATATATTCACCTATGTGTGGACCAACACTTGTGACTCATCTTAAACTTCTTGAAGTTCTATGTAGTGACTATGCCCATGACCACAGGATTTTAGCCAAGTTGTTTTCCCACACTTTTTGACATAAGGCCTTGTAGTGGTATTGTTCCTTGCCACCTTATTCCATTAATTTCTTTCTTAAGCTTGCCAATGATTTCATTTAGTAATTCTAGAAAAACATTGTGTTGAGAATGTTAGCCTCATAGTAAGTTTAAGAAAACTCTAAATATAATATTTGATAACATACAAGATTATTGTAAATTTATATCAATGGAATTCTTATTATCAACATAATATATTAGTTCATCATTGATTGCATATGTATTAGTTATCTTCACCACCAATTATATTGAATACGTATCAGTTATATTAATCACTGATCACATTGAATATGTATCAGGTTTATGAATTGTTGCTATTCAGTAGGAACTATCAATATGTATTGAGGCATGACCATGTAGTGTCATGCCCCTATGTGATCATGTCTCAATGCATTTTTATATGAATTATTTACAACTGCAAATTCATATCAATAATATGGCAATATAATCTAAGTCTATAAATTCATTTAACAACATATATACACTTGAATCAAAGTAAATGTGTATCAGTACTATAGAAGGAAGGTCTACACACATCAACAAGAATTATTATTATCAGTGTGTGTGTGTGTGTGTATATATATATATAAGAAATAAGTAAATTCATATAAGAATCAAAATTAGAGTTGGAGAATTCTCAAGATCCTTACATCAAATTGAAAATACAATTTAGTTAGTGTCCACCAATAATGATCAGATAAATTTATATGGTATCAATGTCAAATTGGAAGAGAGATCACTAAACTAAATTCTTAAAAAGATGGCATCATGACAAACAATGTTAGAGTCAAGGATAGACTTGAAGGAGTAACAAACTTCTTCTCATGGAAAATTTTAATTACACCAATCCTCAAAGAATTGGAATTGGAATCATCCATTGAAATAGATATTTCAATACCTGAAGATGAGACAGAAAAGGACACTTGGAAAAGGTGAAATAACAAAGCCAGAAAGACCATTTTTTATTTAGTAAAAGATCATATTATTCCTTCCATATCAAACCTCAAGAAAGCATTTGAAGTATTTAAAATAATTAAGGATACATTTGAGTTTTAAAAAATAAAAGTAAAAAACTCAAGTAGATTTCTTACATTTAAAAATAGCATATAAATATAAAAATGAATAAAGGAGAGTCAGCGTCATCCTACTTTGGAAGAATTTCCAAAATAAAAAATTGACTATCTTCTATTGGAAAAAAAGTAGAAGATCAAGAATTATCTATAATAGCACTTAGAGGATAACCTATATCTTGGGAAGCATTCATCCAAGTCGTCAGTAGATTGTCAATACCATCTTTTGATCAACTTAAAATGATTGCACCTCTAAAGAGTCAAGACCAATTTCTAGAGGGATCATTTTAAATCAAGAGGGAGAGAATCAAGCTCTTTTCTTAGTCTCTAATAATAGAGGGAAAAAGAGAAAATTCAAGGAAATAAAAATGATAAACGAAAAGGAAACAATAATTACAAACGAAATGACTTCTTTATAGCCTCCTTAGCCAAAACAAAAAGGAAGAAAATATATTATCCTTTTCAGCTCTATCAAATGAGATAAAATCCAATGGAAATGTGTGGATAATAGACAATGGTGCATCTTGTCATATAAAAAGAATTCATAGATAAGTTTGAAACTTTTCAACATTATACCATTGAAGGAGTCACCATTGATAACTCCATCTATCTAGTAAAAGGAATTGGGGCCTATTCTATACAACTAAAAACTTAGGTTACTCTAAACTTGAAAGATGTTATTTTCGTACCTAGCATACAAAGAAATCTAGTATCTATCTCTAGACTTGTAGATGAAGGGTATCAAGTCACAGTTAATAAAGACACAATTTTTTTACTAGCCTAAAAATACTAACCTCAAGAATTCTATTAGCACAAGGTCTAGAGATGGAATCTTATATAAACTATGTAACATTCAAAAGAAAACCCTAGATTAAAAAGTAATAAATCATAATGAAATATGTCATAGAAGGCTCGAATATATTGGATTCAATACGGTATCAAATATAGAAAAAATAACCACTAGAACACAACACTTAAATTCAAACCATATAGGCATTTGTAAAGGATGTGCTCTAGGAAAGAATATAAAAAGACCTTTTCCTCCTAGCAAACACAAGTCTAAAACAGCACTGGAACTAGTCCACACTAATTATGTGGACCTATGCCAACACTTTCTCTAGGAGGATTCTCATATTACATAACCTTTATTGATGATTTTTCTATGAAATCCTAGATATATTTCCTAAAATGCAAAGAATCAATGAGCTTCAATTAAAGTTTAAATATTTCAAAGCAAAAGTGGGAAATTAAACATCAAAAAGAATAAAAACTCTAAGATCATACAATGGGAGTGAATATATATCTAAAAATTTCTGATGGTGACACAACCCAACAACCAGAATAGACACAATAGAAAGGGGAAATTATATTAATTGAGAAAATAAGCTGGTACAAATAGTGCAGAGAAAATAAACTCAAAACATGCCCTGCGGGCTTACAATAGCATAAATCTGGAGAATATTTCTCCTTTTAGCACCTCCTCTCAAGCTCCAATCCGAACTGCCTTTTACAATGCCAAAAATCTCCTTAAATAGACCCCAGAGGGTTAAGGACTAGGAGTACATTCTAGAAAGTGCTAGTAGGCATCCACCGACAAAATAGAAGGTTCCGGAAGCTGCGTTAGAAGTCGGTGCAATTCTAGAAGAATCCAGAAATGGTAGCCGAACTTCCGGGAGGCATAACTTTTGAACCGTAACTCTGATTGACGAACCGTTTACATTTTCGAAAAGCTCTTGAAGCGCTCTATAGCCCTATGGACAAGCTTCGCATGTCCCCCATTTTTTGACCCTTTTCGAGGTCATTTAATGCCCCAAACCTAACTTTGAAGCATTCTTAGGGGGTCTCCAAAACCTAAAAAACTGCAATAACTTTCAAACCGTGGGGCCTTTTGACCTGATTCTTTTTTTGGAATGCTCTAAATCTCGATTACATTCATCTGGCCAAGTCGCACCTTCTAGGTCACCAAAATGATGGTCAAATTGCATGCTCCTATTTTTTCAAAAATTTTAAATGCACTGATAGTTGAACTATGAGAGTTGGAACCTTTATTTGAGCCAAATGGGTATCCAAAAATGCAAAGACATAAAATAGAAACTAAGTCTAAGTACATTTTTTTTGGTGACACGGGATTGCCCTTATACCTCTGGATGCTCCTGCATCAGACACCCAGGGTAGATTGAAAAGTGACCCTGTCACTTTATGGATGGTAGAGGAAATCCCAAATGGGAAACCTCAGCTGCTGAAATCCAAGTTGAGTCTTCGATCGGTCGTCCTTTCCATTTGACCAAATACTCTTCATACTGCCTATTTCTGGTACTCCTACCCACACGATGATCTAGAATGTCTTCTATCTCCTCCTTCTTAGAAGCAGGAATTGGGCATGGCTCTAAAACCAGCTCCTCATTAGCTCCATCATCATGATACTCTGTCAAATCTGCAATGTTGAAAATGGGAGAAATGTGAATACCATTTGGCAGCTCCACCTCATATGCATTTCCTGAGTTATGTTTCTTCAAAACCTTGCAGGGGCCAAATTTCTTCATTTTCAGCTTGTTGTAAGTACCAACTGGAAATCTTTCTTTTTGTAAGTGCACCATGACTAGATCCCCTACTTGGAATTCCTTATGTCTTCTCCTTTGATCAGCCCTAGCTTTATACTCTTGATTCATCTTGATAATGTGTGCTTGGACCTCCTCATGTAGACGCTTGATGTGTTCAGCAAAATCCTCAGCTTCAGCACTTGTTCTCTCCCCTTGTTCTATCTTCCTCAATTCTGGTGCAGTCCTTGGGCTATTTCTATATACAATTTGAAATGGTGATTTTCCAGTACTCCTATTTACAGAGTTATTATAAGCAAACTCTGCCTATGGTAGAATCAAATCCCATCCCTTGGGCTTATCCCCAACTAAACATCTCAGCAAATTGCCCAAACTTCTATTTACCACTTCTGTTTGGCCATCAGTCTATGGGTGATGTGTGGAACTGAATTTCAAGTCTGTTCTCAACTTCTTCCACAATGTCCTCCAGAAATACCCCACAAATTTAGTATCTCGGTCAGAAACTATACTTCTTGGAAGACCATGTAGTCATACCACCTCTTTGAAAAACAAGTCTGCAATATGGACAGCATCATGAGTTTTGTGGCATGGAATGAAATGTGCCATTTTGGAGAACCTATCAACCACCACGAATACTGAGTCATTACCCCTTTGGGTCCTTGGCAATCCAAGAACAAAATCCATACTTATGTCCTCCCATGGCCTTGATGGAACAGGCAATGGCTGATATAGGCCAGTATTTTGACTAAACCCCTTGGCAACTTGACAAACCTGGCAACTCTGTACAAAATTCTCCACATCCTGTGTAATTTGAGGCCAAAAATAATGTTCTCTAAGAATGGAAATGGTCTTATCCCGACCAAAATGTCCTGCCATCCCTCCACTGTGTTTCTCCTTAATCAGATTTTCCCTCATGGAACTCCTTGGAATGCACAATTGACTACCTTTGAACAACATGCCATCCTGAATCAAATAGTCTAACCACTTGGTTCTATCTACAGCAACAGGTTCTTTACAAGCTTTCCATGCTTCAGCAAAATCAGGATCCTCGGGGTACAAATTCTTGAGTTCATCAAAGCCAACTACTTCAACCTGAATTGTTGTAAGCAACAACTGTCTCCTACTTAATGCATCTGCAACCCTGTTAGATTTTCCACTTCTATGCTTCAACACAAATGTATAACTCTGCAAGAATTCTACCCACTTCATATGCCTCTGATTCAATTTACCTTGGCTATTTAGGTACTGTAATGCCTAATGATCAGTATACAAAACAAATTCCTTTGGCAATAAATAATGCCTCCATTTCTTTAAGGCCTGAACTATTGCATAGAACTCTTGATCATAAACAGAATACTTCTTCTTTGCATCATTCAATTTTTCACTAAAATATGCAATAGGCTTACCTTCTTGGCTTAATACAGCCCCAATAGCGCTACCACTAGCATCACAATCCACCTGGAATACTTTTCTGAAATCTGGAAGTGCCAACACAGGCTGTTCAGTCACCTTCTTCTTCAGCAATTCAAAACTTCTCGCAGCTGCTGCAGTCCATTTGAACTCTTTTCTATCCCCTCTTATTGTATCAGTTAGAGGTGCACATATGCCACTGAAATTCTTAATAAACTTCCTGTAAAAACTAACCAGACCATGAAATGATCTTACCTCAGTAGCAGACCTTGGAGTAGGCCATTCCAAGATGGCTTTTACCTTCTCTGGATCCATTTTGAGACCTTCAGGTGATATAACAAATCCCAAATAGACTAACTCCCTTTTTGCAAAGACACACTTCTTTAGATTAATTAACAGTTTCTCTTCCCTTAGCCTTTCAAGGACACTACGAATATGCAGTAAATGTTCTTCCAAAGTCTTGCTGAAAATTAAAATATCATCCTAATAGACAATAACAAATTTTCCCAAGAACTTCTTAAGTACCTCATTCATGAGCCGCATGAAAGTGCTTGGGGAGTTCGTCAATCCAAAGGGCATGACTAACCACTCATAAAGACCCTCCTTGGTCTTGAAGGCTGTTTTCCACTCATCTCCTTCTCGAATTCATATCTGATGATAGCCACTCTTTAGATCTATCTTTGTGAAGTACTGAGCTCTGCTCAAGCAGTCCATAAGATCATCCATCCTTGGTAAAGGAAACCGGTACTTGATGGTTATCCTATTTATAGCTCGAGAATCTGTACACATCCTCCACTCTCCATCCTTCTTTGGTGCAAGTACTACAGGTACTGCACATGGACTCAGGCTCTCCCGAATCAAGCCCTTCCTCAACAGCTCCTGAACCTGTCTATTTAGCTCCTCTGTCTCAGTAGGAGTCATCCTATGAGCAGCCTTGTTAGGTAAACTAGCTCCTAGAATCAGATCTATTTGATGACTTATTTGCCTTACTGGTGGCAATCCATCTGGAACATTATCAGAGATAATATCTCCAAATTCTCCTAGTAAATCTGAAACTTCAAATGGTATTTCACTACTACCTTCTTTATCTTTTCTAGGAATCAAAGCATAGCACATGCGCTGATGTTTCATGCCATCTAAAAACTTCCTTCCATCAACAAGACAAATCCTAGCACTGCTACATACCTTTTCACCTTCCTTTTTCATGGGCTTCAATTTGTGGTGAACTCCATCCTTTGTCAGAGAGTATGTGTTTGCATGTCCATCATGTATTGCATGTCTATCAAACTGCCATGGTCTACCCAAAAATAGATGGCAAACATCCATCGAAATAACATCACAAAGAACTTCATCATGGTAACTCCCAATTTTGAATTTTACTAAACATTGTTCACTTACCAGGACCTTATGATCATCTTTTACCCAAGAAATCTGATAGGGCTGGGGATGTTTCTCCCTCTTGAGCTTCAGCTTAGAGACCATCTCTTCGGATACCAAGTTATCAGTGCTACCACCATCAATGATCACATCACAACATTTATCCTCACACTTGCATCTGGTACAGAACAAGCTCCTCCGTTGCCCTGGTTCATTCTCACCACTTAGTAGGACTCTTTCATTTACCAAGGCCTCTCCTCTTTCTGCATCCTTTGAATGTGATGATTGTGCATCCTCATCCACATGAGCAATCCTAGCTTGGCCCTCAGCTCTCCTATCTGTCCTTCCTTGTCGTTGAGGGCATTCAAAGGCACGATGACCTTCTTCATTGCAATGGAAACAGGTACCACGGAAGCCTCCTCTTCCTTGTCCACGTCCTCTACCTCTTCCTCTTTGATTTCCAAAATCTTGATCACGGGAGCGGTTGAAACCCTCATTCCTCTGGTTCCTGCTAGTACCCTCATCTTCATTTTTCTTTTGAGTTTCATTGCGGCCTCCAGATGATCTACCGCTTCCCCTTCCTCCTTGACCACGCCCTCTTTGTCTTCCTTCAAACCTTTTACTCAGCTTCTCTTCAACTCGTAGGGAAAACTGGTATGCTTCTTCAACGCTGGTCATTCTTACCAGACTTAATTCCTCCTGGATGCTAGGTCGTAACCCACTGATATAACGAGCAACCTTCTCCTTATTTGCTTCTGCATGCCCCGCTCTAATCAGGAGTCGGTAAAACTCCTCTGTATATTCTTGGACTGATCTTCCTGCTTGCTTTAACCCATGCATCTTCTTAAACAGATCAAGCTCGTAGTCCACAGGAATGAACTGCTTCTTCAATTTGTCCACCATGCGATCCCATCTTGTGATCTTCTCCTTTCCTCTTCTAAGTCTTTCCAGTTGAATCTCTTGCCACCAGATTTTGGCATGGCCTTTTAGTTTGGCCTTCGCAAACTTAACCCTATCTGGGTCCCTTATATCCTCATACTCAAAGTATTCGTCCAGTTCATTGATCCAATCGATCAACTCATCTGGTTTCAAATTTCCCAAAAATATACCCACTTCAATTGTAGGTCTTTTCCCAAACCTAGAAATGGCCCTAAAAAGCCTTTCCTCTATAGGATTCAGAACTTCCCCGTCAACTTCCATTACTTCCTCTTCATTGTCATCCTCATTATTATCATCTGCGGCAATATTTGCTCCTCTACGAAGCTCCTCTTGCAATGCTTGTACCTGTCTCTGGAGGGCTCTAACCTCCTCAAGATCAACAGCTCTGGCCCTTCCACCACGCTCTCTTCATGGAGGCATCTTCTAACTCAAACCCACAACCACACAGTCCTGGTGCAAACTGCCTCACAGTCGGCGCTCTGTCTACACACTCAGGAAAACCGGCTCTAATACCACTTGATGGTGACACAACCCAACAACCAGAATAGACACAATAGAAAGGGGAAATTATATTAATTGAGAAAATAAGCTGGTACAAACAGTGCAGAGAAAATAAACTCAAAACATGCCCTGCGGGCTTACAATAGCATAAATCTGGAGAATATTTCTCCTTTTAGCACCTCCTCTCAAGCTCCAATCCGAACTGCCTTTTACAATGCCAGAAATCTCCTTAAATAGACCCCAGAGGGTTAAGGACTAGGAGTAAATTCTAGAAAGTGCTAGTAGGCATCCACCGACAAAATAGAAGGTTCCGGAAGCTGCGTTAGAAGTCGGTGCAATTCTAGAAGAATCCAGAAACGGTAGCCGAACTTCCGGGAGGCATAACTTTTGAACCGTAACTCCGATTGATGAACCGTTTACATTTTCGGAAAGCTCTCAAAGCGCTCTATAGCCCTATGGACCAGCTTCGCTCGTCCCCCATTTTTTTGACCCTTTTTGAGGTCATTTAATGCCCCAAACCTGACTTTGAAGCATTCTTAGGGGGTCTCCAAAACCCAAAAAACTGCAATAACTTTCAAACCGTGGGGCCTTTTGACCTGATTCTTTTTCTAGAATGCTCTAAATCTTGATTACATTCATCTGGCCAAGTCACACCTTCTAGGTCACCAAAATGATGGTCAAATTGCATGCTCCTATTTTTTCGGGATTTTTAAATGCACTGATAGTTGAACTATGAGAGTTGGAACCTTTATTTGAGCCAAATGGGTATCCAAAAATGCAAAGACATAAAATAGAAACTAAGTCTAAGTACATTTTTTTTGGTGACACAGGATTGCCCTTATACCTCTGGATGCTCCTGCATCAATTTCAAAGATTTCTATACCTCTGTTGGGATTAAGAGGGAATATAATGTACCTTGTATTCCTCAACAGAATGGGGTGACAGAAAGAAAACATAGAACCATTGTTGAAGCAACAAAATCCATGCTACATGATCAAAATTTACATTTCTCATTCTAGGAAAAGGTCACTAATACTATTATATATATTCAAAATATATTCCCACACTCAATCCTAAAAAACATAACTCCTTAACAAGCCTTTATATATAGAAATTAAACCTAACCTAAGTCATCTAGTTTCCATGTTTACATTCACATACCTAAAGGACAAAGAAGCAATTTAGAACCATCAAGTAAGAAAGAAATATTTGTTGGCTACAACAAAAACACTAAAGGGTATAGAGTCTATATACATATGCAAAGATCAATTGAAATTAGTAGAGATGTCAAATTTGAAGAAAAAATTGTCTTGAAACTATCCATTAGTACAAAAGATGAGCCCATCATAGAATTAGATGAAACTTTACAAACTGAAAAATCAGAGGGAGAACGTATCAAAAGAGAATGAACTATTACTGAACATTGAAAAATAGAGACATCTCTAATACCAAGAAAAGGTCATTATGGGCAAGGAAAGTGGTTGAAGAGAATATTGTTTATCTAGATGAAATCTCTAGAGAGAAAGAAAACCAGAAATAAATCTTGTTACACTACTAACTAAGCTTAAAAAATCTGACCCATCAACTATTGAAGAAGCCTTATCTTTTCAAGCATGGAAAGATGTTATGATCAAAGAATATCAATCCATATTAGCAAAAATGATGTTTGGACTATTATAACTAGGCCAAAAGAAAAATCTATTATTTCATCAAAGTGGTTATATAAAATCAAGTATGCTTCAGATGGTAGTATTGAACAATATAAATAAATATTTTTTACTCGAGGTTTCTCTCAAAAGGTAGGCATTGATTACGAGGAAACACTTTCTTTGGATTCTCGATACACTACGGTAAGGACAATTATTGCAATTACAGCATCCAAAGGATGGAATATACATCAAATGGATATCAAGACTACATTTCTAAATGGTGTCATCAATAAAGAAGTATTTATCAAACAACATGAAGGTTTTGTTATTAAAGATAAGAATATATGTATGTACACTAAAGAAATCCCTTTATGGCCTCAAACAAGCACCATGAACTCGGTATGAAAGGATAGATAGTTGCCTCTCCAAACTAGGATACTCCAAAAATGACTTTGATCCTAATATATATTTCAAAATATCTAATGGTGACATGTTGATACTTTTTTTATATTTTGATGGTCTATTGATAACAGGTGAAGATCACTTAATTGAAAGATGCAAACAAGATCTTATCATTGAATTTCAAATGAAGGATTTATGCCTACTACACTATTTTTTGGGTCTAGAAGTATGTCAAAAGAAAGACCATATTTTTCTAAATCAAGCGAAGTACACCCTTGACATCTTGACTAGAGTTGGAATGATGGATAGAAAACCTCTAGAAACTCCAATGGAAACAAATCTACACAAGCTAAAAGAAGAAGCTACGAATTAAGAGTCTATTAACCCCACTCTCTATAGACAAATCTTTGGATCACTTCTGTATCTAGTAAATATTAGGCCTAATATTTTTCTATGCCACCAATGTTTTTAAGTCATTTTATGTGTGAACCAAAGAAGATTCATTTGATGGCTACAATGTTGAAAAGAGGACATTAGAAGTGTAGAATCTATCATAGAAAAATCATTATTTTGTCAATGATGTCAAACCTACTACTTACGGGTGAGACAATTGCTTTTTAGTCTAAATGATATTTTTTTTTGATTGATGAAGACGATTTTAAAAGAGAAGATAATAAGAGAACCTAGAAAATGGTTGATTTATTTAGTGTATAGAAGGAGCACTAAGACCAAGTAAGACATTGATGATATTATGTATTTTTTATCTACTTAGGCCTAAAGTAATGGTTACCTTAGCTAAGCCAAGAAGAAGTATTTTCATAAAAAGTTTTTGCCAAGCCTAGCCAAGCAAATAGTGCAAGTCGAGAAAAAAACACTAGAAGCTGAGTAAAAATCAATATGTACCAAGAAATTAAGAGAACTATTAGAAGCCAAGTGAAAGTTAGCATATGTCGAGTAAATTTTAGTTGATGTCGAGAATCAGTAAACTATAGTCTATGTTGAGTGAACAGCGTTGATGTCAAGTGGCAGCAAAAACTGTTAAATCAAATATTTGATGAATCTAAGCCAACTAATTTGATTTCTTGAATTATGTGAAGTGTGTGGAAGATAAATATGATGAGTTGGTGGCACAAAATTCATGGTAAACCTTTTTGAGGCAAATTTAAGGAAGATTGTAGAATTTTCTAGAGGAACTAGAATGGAAAAGTGGGTAAATCCATTGAATCTTACCTAATCCTAAAATGGATGATTATTTTTAAACAAAAAATACCTAAATTCTCTATTTATAGACATATTAGGCCAAAAGAAAAGATTATAATGTGCCAGAACCTAAGGAAGACAAAAAGTCTAGGGTGTTGCTTCATCTATTGGCCAAGTAGAAGAGACTACAGTTGGCATACAAAGAAAGAAGACTTAAGAGGTTGAATGCTTAAAGGAAGAACAAGTTATTAGAGCTAAAGAGTATGAATGTGAAGAAGAAAGGAGAATTGAACCAAAGATCAAGTCTTTTTGTTACTTTCTAACAACTATACCAGTGTGGATAAATCCTTCGAATTAAGGTTGACCTATTAGTCATTTGTAAATCCTTTAATCAAGTGACATTCTAATGGAATGTTCTAAAGTCCTCTAACAAAGGTCACTCCTAATAGGGTGATTGAAATCCTTTAACTTGGTCACATTTAATAATGTGTGCTGTAACCTTTAATAGGGTTGGCCTTTCACATGGCATCACTTCAAAAGAGTGAAATTGGGTAGCATGTTACTATAGTTTTCCTCAAATTGGGTCTCCACATAAAATCCTTGTGTCAAATTGTGTGAATGATTTTGTATCATTTCATGTTTACATTTCTGCAAAGTTATTTTGACCTAGGACAATAACCTACTAAGTTAAGGTATTGTATGATCTAATGGATGCATGCATCTTATGGTTTTATCGATATGAATTTGTTAAGCACTAAAAAGTTTTATTTGTACATATGGTCCTTAGATAACTAATTATCCCAACCCCATCTTAATTATTCTAAAGAATTCTAACAATTTGTATCAGAGTGTTGGTGCTTGTGAGGAAATGTTTGAAGGTACTAATTGTAATACCCCAAAATTGGCTCACTACCATCTCAACCAATTATGGTCTATTTTTGATCAATCCTAAAGTCCTATTCCATTAGGCAAATTCTTATTCTACTACTCACTACTTGATTTAATTGTCAGATGCAGAAAACCCTAATCTGCATTCATCATGCTTATTATTTAATTCTTATAGTATTTACTCATATTAGTCACATTAAATCGATTGATTAATATTTAATTTAATTAATAAGTATTTATACTTTAATTAAATTAAATTATATCTTAAGGCTAATGTACTATGGAATTAAATTTATTTAATTTAATAAATACACCTATCTTGATTAATTAAACGTAATTATTTAATTAAATGGGAAAGCTATTTCTAAGCAATTAAAGAAAATTATTTAATTAAATGGAATACTTACTTCTAATTAATTAAACAAAGTTATTTAATTAAATAGGAAGCCATTCCTAATTAATTAAATGAAGTTATTTAATTAAATAAGAAAAGTGTCTCTAATTAATTAAAGGATTATTTAATTAAATAGAAAAGGTAATTATGACAGCATATCTCATTTTATTAAATTAAATATCTCACCAAAATCTCTCTTTAGTTCAAAAAAGGAAATTTCCAGTTCACTATTGATCAAAAATGAGTTAAATCAGTTAACTCCTTTTTTTACTCAAATTAAATCAGTTAACTCCTTTTTTTACTCAAATTAAATCAGTTAACTCCCTTTAATTTGGGAATCTTCCTTTATGACTGAACTTCATCTTCAATCCTGACTGTTGATTGAAATCGATCTCAACCATTGATGGATTCCAAGAAAGTCTATTTAAGAGATCCTCATCTCTTCATTTTAGGGGAGGTTGAATGAGAATTTGCATCGAATTATTGCTGGATTGTGCATTCATTTGAGCTCCCTACTTTCATATTCATTTTCTAGTTTAATTCTCATATAGATTTAATATGCATACATTTAGTATAATTTCTTTTACATGTTCTTAGATTAAATGTGCATACTCCATTCTAGATTAATCTGCATTCTCATATAGATTAGTCACATTTTCTTTCAAATCCTTCATTCGTAGAGGGTCTGGTTGCTTAACACCTCAAATCTGAGGATATCTAACAAGCAATTCTCTTTAGATAGAAGGCAACAGGTCACCTTGCCGGTTGATTTTTGGATGAACAATTCAATGTTCATTCTGGGATGAATCTGCATACAATGACCGTGTTGAAGTGTGTGTGTTAGCAGAGGCCGCATATTCACGCATACATTAATAGCTAAAGATCAAGATGTATAGAAAGGAGGTGCCCAAATTGAACAACAAAAAAATTTCTATATGGAAAATTTTGATGAAGCTACATCTACAAGGTCTTGGAGACTATGCACAATCTACCATCACCACTGAGCATGTTGATCATGTTGGAGCCCTTGATATTGATGATCTGGAAAAGAAGAAAGAACACAATCAAGCAATTTTAGAGCTTTCCTTTGCCCTAAGCTACTCAGAGTTTGATGATATCAAAAAATGTGATATTGTAGGAGTTGAAAATCTGACTCCGTTAATGTGCCAAGATCACCTTCAATGCAAATAGCTTGCTGAAGAGAAACTTAGAGAATAAAGAGCTTGAAGCAAAAACTACACAAGAATATTTCACAATAGGAAATTAGAATTGCTATGTGAAAATGGAATTGGAATGAATTTACAATGTGAGAGAGACTGCTTAGAAAGGCCTCATGAAAGCTTGTAGAACAAGCTAGAAAGAGGTAGGAGATAAGGTTGACAACTAAGCACACATCCACATGAGGTGGAAAAGATAAGTGTGTTAAGGAAATAAAATCCCATGTTGTCAACAACTAACCTCAACTACATGCATTTACCTAAGTAAGCTTAAGCAATAGAATAAATAATTAATAATTAATTAATTATTTACTCTAACACCCCCCCTAAGTGCAACTTAGGGGAATGCCTTAAGCTCACAAAACAAAGGACAAAATACAAAATGGGTCCTGGCAACAAGGCCATTTTAGGTACCCAAGTACAATGCAACTAAATGCAACCTCTAAAAAATGGAGAAAGAGGGAAAACCCCATGGGAAAAACCCTCCTCCAAAAAGAGGTAAAAACAACATGCTGAAAAAAAATATGAAGTGAAGGAAGGATGGCCTCAACCAATCCCCCTAAGGACAACTTTCGTAACCCCAAGCATTGACCGCAGCTGAAGAAAGTGGGGTGATGCAAAAGGCTTAGTGAAGATGTTTGCAACCTGACTGATGGTAGGAATGTACTCCAATGCAAGAACACCATCCTGGATCAACTGATGGATGAAATGCATGTGCAACTCAATGTGTGTGGTATGCTAATGTTCCATCAAGTTGCGAGAAATGTGGATGACACTCTGATTGTCGCACCAAAAAATAGTAGGATGATCTGGAGGAAATCCAAACTCAGTCATCAACTGACGAAGCCATAAAGCCTCCTGACTAGCAAGAACTACAGCCCTATACTCAGCCTCTGTAGATGAAAGTGCTCGCACATGTTGCTTCTTGCATGACCATGTGATGGGGCTAGAGCTAAGGCAAATTTTGATCATCGACATCATCAACCCAAGCTGAGTCAGTGTAGCCAACAATGTGTGGAGTCCCTGAAGTGTAGTGAATGTCATACATGAGTGTGCCCTGGAAGTAGCATAGAATATGCCTGGCAGCTTGCCAATGACTCTCAGGGTGTGTGTGTGTCAGGTACAACAAGCTGCCAACCAATTGCCAATACAAAGTAGCATCCACTATAGGTGAAGAGTCAGAGGTACAAAAAGTGACACCTGACTGAAATGGTGTAGGAGCGGGCTTACAATCAAGCATGTGAAAGCGACGAAGCAGGTCAAGAGCATACTTCTGCTGATACACAAAAATACCAGTAGGTGATTGATGAATCTGAAGACCAAGAAAGTAGTGCAGTAAACCAAGATTAGTCATCTCGAACTGGTCCATCAGTGCACGCTTAACATCTTGGAGCATGGATGATGAACTACCTATAAGGATAAGATCATCAACATACAAAACAAGAATTAGAATGTCATCACCAAGACACTGAATGTACACTGTGGGATTGGAATGGTAGTGGGTGAAGCCTGTAGACAGTAAAAATGAGTCC
This sequence comes from Cupressus sempervirens, assembly GCA_028749045.1. NCBI lineage: Eukaryota > Viridiplantae > Streptophyta > Pinopsida > Cupressales > Cupressaceae > Cupressus > Cupressus sempervirens. The sequence goes on along the minus strand of CM053791.1, from coordinate 728,239,386 downwards.
ATCTTCTCATACCAAGCCCGAGGGGCTTGTTTGAGACCATACAATGAACGTCGAAACCTACAAACCAAGGTGGGATCCTACACAAACCCTGGGGGTTGTCCCATATAAATCTCCTTAGTGATATCACCATGTAGGAAGGCACTCTTCACATCCATCTGATAAATTGACCATCCCTGTGAAGCTGCGAGGGATAAGACAAGGCGAATAGAATTCATCTTGGCAATAGGGACAAATGTCTTAGAGTAATCAACACTCTCAACTTGTATAAAACCCTTCGCAACAAGATGAGCCTTATACTTATCAATGGAACCATCAGCAGCAAACTTAGTGTGATAAATCCACTTACAATGCACTAGCTTTCTCCCTTTAGGAAGAGGACAAAGATCCCATGTGTGGTTCTTCATCAAACAAGAATATTCCTCCTCCATTGCACTATCCCATTTTGAATATCATGTTGCCTCCACAAAAGTCTAAGGATAAGTACTAATAGCATGACTGAGTAGACTGGAACCTGCAGTGTGAGAACGGGTGCGATGGGATGTGGATGGGTCACTAGCTAGAGATCCTGCAGCCTCAATAGTAGCTCGAACCCATTTAGGCATCTAAGGAGGATCCTCTGGTGGAGGTATATCGAGCTCACCATGATCATCATCCATGAAACAAAGTGGAGATGAAGAGGTAGGAGTGGGAGCTCAAGGAGGCGCTGGATGCAAGGAATGAACTGCAGGAGGGCTCTCATCAAACTGGACATCCCTGAAAAATAGGACCTCTCTGGAATTAGGATCAAATAACCTATAAGCCTTGACATCCTTGTAGTAGCCAAAAAAAATCAATGGTTGGCTCTTCAGTTCCATTGATTTCCTCTTAGCATCAGGTACAAATGCATATGATGTACTCCCAAAAACTCTGAATGACGACACATCAGGCTTGACATGGGACCAAGCCTCCTCAAGAGTCATATGTCGAAGTACCTTGTGAGGCATCTGATTCTGAATGTAGTTGGCACAATTGACTGCCTCTACCCAAAAACATGAATCCATGGACCTAGACTGAATCATGCAATTTTCCATCTCCCGAAGTGTTCTGTTCTTTCTCTCGATGACACCATTCTACTGAGGAGTGTAGGGCACTGAAAGCTGATGTTGAAGACCATGCTCAGAATATAAATCTTTGAAAGCTTGGTTCACATACTCCCCCCCATTTTCCATGCCTATCCATCGAATAGAAATCCCAGACTGCTTCTCTACAAATGCCTTAAAAACTCGAAATGAATCAAAGGCATCAGACTTGTACTTAAGAAAGTACACCCATATGCATCTGGAGAAGTCATCAATGAATGTAAGCACATATCTAGCATGTGAAAAAGGAGTAGGAAATGACATAAGGTCACTATGAATCAACTCTAAAGGTGCTAAATCATGAGTGGCTCGTCCATGTGGAAAAGAATCCCTATGTTGCTTGCCAAGTGCACATCCCTGACAAACACCATCTAGACAAGAAATCTGGGGAAGCCCAAGAAAAAGTGCCTATGTGCTCATCTGCTGAAGATATCTGTAATTGAAATGCCCAAAACATTCATGCCAAAGTTTTCTTACAAAATCTGCATGGGCCACTAAACATGAACCTGTGTCATCAGAAGACTCAAATCCATCAAATCTATAGAGGTGCGATGCAGAGTCAACACTCCCAGTGGCCACGATCATCTCTGGATCATGCAAGTCCCAAATAACCACATCATATGGTGAGAACTTGACTATCTTCCTAGAGCCAGAGTGGAAAATCTGATAGATAGACAGAAGGTTCATCAAAATATTAGGAACACAAAGTACATCCTATAGAGAACCCCCAACCAAAGCAACAGTACCAGAACCCAAAACTAAAAGTTGTGATGAGTTCCCAACTACAATCTATGTGGTGGTGCAAGGAGCAAGTGAAGTAAGGAACTTAGGAGTGTTTTTTATGTGGTGAGAAGCCCTGGAATCAAGAATCCATGTAGGTACTAAAGTCATAGCTCGTACAGAAAGAGCATGACCTTTCCCTACAGGTGGAGATGAAGATTGAGGAGCTGAAATGTGATGCTCCTTCATGGCTTCCTCTAAAGCCTCTAATTGTTTCCAACACCTAGAAACTAAATGTCCATCTTTCCCACAAAAATTGCATGTCTCACTCGATTTCTTCTTGGTCTTGGAGGTAGACTCACCTGACTTTGAAGAATCTTTACCCTTGGGAGGGTTTGTTGAAGGATTAGCTGGAGGCTTAGGATCAGATTAGGATGTGTCTTTCTTCAATTTTCCTTTCTTCTTTGATTTCTTCTTATAATTTTGAGCAACCAATGCTTCGCTAGAAGAGCCAGAGCCATCCACCTGTTGGATCTTTGCCTGTTCCCTAGTCAACCTGTCACAAAATGTCTCGAATGTAGGCATCCTATGTCTGTCTCCAAGGGCATCCATGGTGGAGTAGAAAGTAGAAGAAAAGACCTAATACTGCCCCTTCAACTTTGAGAGTATCAAGAATATGCACTCATCATCGATTTTGTTCTTCCCACATCCATGTAAAACTGCACATAGGGATTTGAACTTCATCAAAAAGTCCTCGATGGTGGAAAAGTTTTTTGGTGATAAAGAAGTCACTTCTGCATCCAATTAAAGTGCTCGGAACTCATTCACCTGTCCAAACAAAGTCTAAAATTTCTACCAATAAGCACGTGGAGTAGTCAAACCATCTAAGTGAAATAGCAAATTGTCAGAAATGTTGAGTGCAATCAGTCCCATGGCTTCATCCATTTTGTTCCTGTGCTATAGAACCTCAAAAGGGCGCGTAAGAACTGGTTGAGTCTCATCTAAACAAGACCATAGACCTCTTGACATGAGAAGCCTAGTCATTTGTGCCTTCTAGGTGTGATAGTTGTGCGGAGTAAGATGGGTCACAGATGGATCTGCCATTGAGAGAAAGAAGAAAATGGAAGTAGAAGGGTCTTAATTGAAGTAAATTACAAAAAAGAAAGACACCCCCCCACAAACGTACATGAATATCCCTCAAATATAGAAAAAAAAACTATGGAAAGCAAAAAACTAGAAATGAACCTAGATTTGTTGATGCAGAATAGGAGGAAATAAAAGCCTCTACTTTGATGCCAAAAATGGGAGTTCAAACAAACTCAGAATCTTATGAAACTAACACCAATGTCTCCGTCTCTGAGTCAGCTTTTTGATACTTCTTTTGGATCAGAAAAATACATCTGTATGCTCAAGTTATAGCCAAAAAATTGAATACTGCTCCAAAAATGCACCTTGCTGGAAAATTACAGACACTAGCTTAAATTTGATAGCCGTATGGATGTCACAAGGTCATCGCCAGATTGATAATGTCAAGAGCCATATTGCTAATTTCAGCCATCAAAATGATGACATCACTTGCCAAAAAGATGATGTCAACATGCCATCAGCATAGGGATGCCACGTGTCAGCAGGTAAATGGGCCATGTGGCGGAGCTGTCAACGATGACTATGCTACTAACTGGACTCCATGTGGCTACTAATAGAGATGGTTGACAGTCCATGTGGGTGTTGACTATGTAGGAGGTGCTGACGAAACAGGGCGGTCGAATTCGGTGGAGCGGCACGGTCGACGGAGATCTTCGGCAGAGCGGCGCTATAGAAGAGAGGCATCGTCGCAAGGGCGGCAGGTTGGCTGAGCGACGGTGGCCATGGAGCAACGGCCGCATAGAGGCTATGCCGCGGCTACAATGTCGGCGAGGGTTCTATTTTTTTTTTTTTTTAAATTACAATAAATGTGAAAATCGTCCGTACGGTAGTGTCCAGGGAGCTTCAAAAAAAAATCCAAAATGCCCTGTGTCCAAAAATGAAAATTTTTATATGAATCCTGACTACAAACGGCATTTCAGATCCAATGGCAATGTCTGTTTGGGCTGAAAGTGCTCCAAAAATTTTCTCTACCCCTAATCTGAAGAAAAATTGCATAAACAAACTAGGGTTTGTGACTTCAACTCATGACTTCAAAAATCTTTCGAACAAGAAGCAGCAGGGAGGCTCTGATACCATGTAAGAATTGAAAATTTGACTCCATTAATGCACCAAGATCACCTGCAATGCAAATAGCTTGCTAAAGAGAAACTTAGAGAGCAAAGAGCTTGAAGCAAAAATTGCACAAGAATATTTCACAATAGAAAATTATAATTTCTATGTGAAAATGGAATTGGAATGAATTTACAATGTGAGAGATACCACTTATAAAGGCCTCATGGAAGCTTGTAGAACAAGCTAGAAAGAGGTAGGAGATAAGGTTGACAACTAAGCACACATCTACACAAGGTGGAAAAGATAAGTGTGCTAAGGGAACAAACTCCCATGTTGTCAACAACTAACCTCAACTACATGTATTTACCTAAGTAAGCTTAAGCAATAGAATAAATAATTAATAATTAATTAATTATTTACTCTAACAGATATTATAAAGAAGATGTGGGATGCTATACAAACAATTTATGGAGGAGACAAGAATTTTCTAAGAGCCAAAGTTGAAATTCTAAGAGGAAATTTTGATGAGATGAGAATGCAAGAAGGTGAGACTATAGTCAAGTATTGCACAATAATCAAAAATGTTGTGATGTTATCAAAGGAGAAAATGGTGTTATAGAAGATGAGACTATGATTAGAAAATTACTGAGAACATTGTTGCCTAAAACTAAGGTGTGTTCTTGGTAGTGATATGAACCTTGAAGGACTGATGGGTAGTCCCACGGCTTTTGAACTCTCTAATTTTGATAATTTCAAATTTTAAAATGTTGAATCTAGCTTCAAAGATAAATTGTCACTAAAAGGATCTAAAGAGAAAAAGAAAAAGGCCAAGCATGTTTCTAGTGACAGTGATACTGATGAAGATGATGTAGCACAGCTTAAAGCATTATTGGCAAGGAGATTTCACAGAGGCAAAGGAAAATACAAAGGTAAGCTAACTATCATGTGTTTTAATTGTAATGAGGTTGGTCATATTGATGCTAGATGTCTAGAGAAGAAGAACAATAGAAGTGGAGACAAATATAGAGGTTAAAAAGATGATAACATCAATGATTATAAAGATAAAGGAAAGAAGTCTTGATACATTGTTGAAGAGAAAACAAAAGATGGATCTAATGACCATGATGATGAAGATGTGTATGTTTCTCTAAAGGATGATTTTGATAAGGATGAGAGAACTACATTAGTGTATTATGTGAAAATGAGTGCTAGTGGATGTTCATATCACATGAATAGAAATAAAAGTAAGTCCATTACCCTTGATTACCACAATGTAAATAGTGTTAGGTTTGGTAATGTGCACCTTGTTTGATAAAAGATAAAGGATCAATCAAACTAATAGAAAAGATCATGTGTGACAATGCTTACTATGTAGATGGACTTAACTATAATTTTTTGAGTGTGCACAACTCAATAGTTCAGGTTACAAAATTGCATTTGAGAACAAGAAAGAAAAATTATATGAAACCGAAGAAAAACTAATTGGGAATGGAGATTAGACTAGAGGTAATCTATTTTATCTTGACATGAATGATTCCATGTGTCTTACTATATAATTTGATGATGTGTGGCTATGGCACAAGAGGTTATTTCATTTTAATTTTGATAACTTAGTCAGTATTAGTAACATGAAAAGATTTAGAGGTTTCCCAAAATTGAAGAAACTTGACAATGTGATTTGCAAACATTGTTAGTTAGGCAAGATGAAAGATCTAGTTTTAAAAGTAAGATTCACTCCTCTAAAGAAATTCTAGAACTAGTTCATGCTTATTTGTGTGGACCAATTGATGTGCAAAGCTACAAAGGTGACAAGTACATTATCCTATTTCTTGATGATTATTCTAGGATGATGAAAGTTATGTTTGTGAAACAAAAATTTGATGTTTTTTAAATATTTAAGTGGTACTTGGCAAGAGTTGAAAAGGAGACTAGCAAAATCTTGGAATGTCTAAGATCTGACGGAGGTGGAGAATTTACATCATATGAGTTTGAGATATTTTGTAATGATAGATGAATTAAGAGACATACTTTTACACCTAGGATCCCTCCACAAAATGGGATTGTTGAAAGGAGAAATAGATATGCAATGGATTGTTCTAGAACACTGATGATGCAGAAGAATGTTGCTTGAAATACTGGAGAGAAGTTGTAAGTATGGCTATTTACACCTTAAACCAAGTACAAGTCAAGAAAGGTACTAATTCAAAATCTTTTGGACTATGGTATGGATACTCACCCAATGTAAAATATTTTAAGGTATTAGGAAGCAAGTGTTACATTCTTAAGGATTTTAGGAATGGTAAATTTGATGCTAAAAGTGAAGAAGGTATATTCCTAGGCTATTCCACAAGAAGTAAAGCTTATAAATATTTTAATACTAACACTAAAAAAGTTGTGGAAAGTGCAAACATGAAGTTTGATGAATATATAGAGGTACATGAAATTGAACCTAAGAAGGAACTTGGAGAGTACAAAATCTTTGTGTACTTTTATGAAGATATACCTATTAATGAAGTTGTGAACCAAAGCACCTAGTCATATACAATGGATGTCAAGTTGCATTCAGGAATTGAGTTATAGATAGAAGCCCAAGGTACATTTTGATTCTTAGATCAATGTACATGAAAGGAATGCCAATTTACCTAATAGAGAAGTACACAGTGATTCTGAAGTTTACAGACCCATTGAAGAAAGGAAAGCAAAAACAATATTGTCAAAGTATGTCAGAAGACATCACCCTTCTGAACAAATTGTTGGAGACAAATAAGATAGACCAATGATAAGGAATAGGTTGAGAAACGAATCATGTTTTTTAAGCATGCATAAACTGAAGTTAGCGAAGGATGCTAGAGAACAAGAATGTGATTCGAACCAAGTGAGTGTACAAAAATAAATTGGATGAGAATGGTAAAGTAACAAGGAATAAGGCAAGATTAGTTTGCAAGAGGTATGCGCAAGAAGAGGAAATTTTTCAAAGTTTATCAAATGGATGTGAAGTCAATATTTTTGAATGGTATACTAGAAGAAGAGTTTTGCATTGAAAAACTAGAAGGATTTGTTGATTCAAACAACAAGAACATGGTATGTAGATTACACAAAGATTTATATGGTTTAAAGAAAGCCCCAAAAGCATGTTATGAAAGGCTTCACAATTATCTTGTAAAGATTGGTTTTGAGAGATGACAACAATAATCTGTATTTGAAGATAAAAGGAGGTAAAGGGATTTTTCTAGCTGAAATTTTTGTTCATATCATATTTGGAGGTCAAAATTCATTGTGAAAGACATTTGCAAATGAAATGAAGAGAGAATTTGAGATGTCTACATTTGGAGAGATAAATTTATTTGTTGGTTTGCAAGTATATTAGATGAAATATGGTATTTACATCACTCATTCTAAGTATGTAAAGGAAAAATTGAGAACTTTTGGTATGGAAGATTCAAAACCTATTAGTGCTCATATGGTGACAAGACAAAAACTATCCAAAATTGATGATTCTTCTAAAGTAAATCAAACATTGTACAGGTCTATGATTGTAAAGTTACAATATGTAGTACAAAACAGACCTAATATTGCACTAGTTATTGGGATTGTTGTAAGGTTTTCTACAAATCCTAAGGAGAATAATTTGATGGATGTTAAAAGGATCATGAGATACTTGAAAGGAATAGAAGATTGTATTCTATACTACAAGAAGATTGATAAGTTTGAATTGAGAGCCTACACAGATGTTGATTGGGCTAGAAACATTGATGACAGAAAGAGTATAAGTGGTGGAGCATTTTTCATAGGAAAGAGATTAGTCACCTAGACCAATAAAAAATAAAATTGTATATCTCAATCTACTAGTGAAGTTGAATTTGTGGTTGCTACAGTGAATTTTACAAATATGGTATGGATCAAACAGCTACTCAAAGGGGTAAATAGGTGTTCTTTATGCAGAAAGGGACTTGAAGATAGAGATCATATGTTTTTGAGATGCTCTTATACCCAGGAAGTCTAGACTAAGATTTTGAATTTTTGGGGTATGACACGGGTCCACCAAAACAATGTGGATCTTTCTTTCAAGAGTTGGAGATGCCCCTCAAAGGATCCTGATGCTCAATTTCTTTGAAAACTAACCCTCCGCCACCTTTGGTGGGGCATATGGAAAGAAAGAAATAATAGGATATTCAAAAATAAAGATCTTCCAAGATGGGTGCTTGGTCAAAATATCATCCGAGCCTTCAAGGAGAATTTTAAGTCCCAGAGGGAGCCTGCTCAAACCTTCCAACTTGATTACCCTCTAAGATCTCAACTATCTAAGTTGAAAATTGATAATCCTAGATCGATTATAAAGTGGCTTGTTCCTCCTAATGGATGGATCAAAGGAAATTTTGACAAAGCAGCTAAGGGTAACCTAGGAAGAGTAGGATGTGGAGGTGTTCTCAGAGATCATATGGGAAATGTTATTGATGCTATTGCTATCCCTATTAGTCACTCAAATAGCCATATTGCAGAAGCTAATGCTGCCCTTTATACCACTATTTTAGCTGTTGAATTGGGGTACTCCAAATTGTGGTTGGAAGGTGATTCTCTGAATATTATAAATATCCTTAATAATAAAAATTCTATCTCTTGTTATATAGAGGCAACAGTTATGAAAATCAAAACCTTATTTCAAAATTTTGAAAAGGTGGTCATTTCCCATACTTATAAAGAAACCAACGAGGTCGCTAATTGGATAGAAAATCATGCAGTTCAAATGGGGCAAAAGATGAGGTGGCTCGATGAATTAAACAAACATGTGGATCTTAAAGTGATTATTAATTATGATGTTATTCATTCCAAAGTGGGAAATATTTGCTTGTATTAAAAATTTAATGATTTGCGGGAGTGGCCTTACGACTGTCAGATTACCATCCCCAAGGAGGTACACTCATGTGAAGGCTATGTGTTCTCTACACGTATCATCAAAAAGGCATCCTTGATATCATGTCACAAAAAATTGGTCTCACTTCAACCTCTCTGCTATCAGTATCTAGGTGTCTCTGATTTTTTGTTCGCTCTGCAAAATGGGGGGTGAACCGAGGAAGCAGGAACCCAAAAAATGTGATGATTGGAAGGCTAGGCAGGATGTTTGGAAGATTCTCCATAAAGGGAAGGTGGTCAGCTACTTGGAGTGGTTCCATGGATTCAAACCCCATGTCACCATTGCCTTCTTCAAAAATTGGGTGGATGACAAAGTTACTTTACATGGAGTCTTTGTAAAGCTTACTGAGGAATTCATTGCCAAGGTCACTGGTCTCCCCATGAAAGGTATCAAATTTTTGAAGTAGACCAGTATTTCCAATGTGGCCTACAAAAAATTCCCAAAGACGGATGAAGAGGAGATGCAATTGGAGAAGAATGGAGACTTCTTTGATGTGCAATAGATTAAAGGTATTTAGCATGATGTGCTTGGTTTTATTCATGAGTATTTCATCCTTGATGGAAGGAATAAAAGGGTGCACAAATTCCACTTTTTTTTCTTAACCATTTCAAGTACAAGGACAGAATTTCTTTCCCTTTCTATTTGCAGTTTTCTTTGCTCCAAAGTTTGAATGCCCATAGAAAGAAACAGTCTCGACCCATCTTACATAAAGGTATGATTTTTCTCATTGAGGGTTTTTGTAAAAATAAATCCATTGCTTCGTCTCTATCCACTGGCAAGCAAAAGAATCCTAAATGCTTAAAAGGTAAAACTGATGAGAATGTTAAAGAGAAAGTTAAGGCTAAACTGAAACCCTCTAGCTCTTGAAGACAAATTGAGGAAGACGATACAGAGGTGGAGAGTAGTGAAGGCTTAAATAAGGATGTCCCTGAGGAAGAGGAGGAGATGGATGCAGGGGAGTTTAGCTCTAACCTAGATGGGTATCCTATTTTTTGGCTTTTAGTTTTTAAATTGTACTGATGGTTCCAGGTCCTTGTAAAACCTAGGTACTTTATTTGGACTTTGTTAGTGGTTTCAAGTCCCTGTAAAACCTGATTTTGGTACTGCTCCTAGTAGGTTTAAGGACTCTTTCCTGTTGGATAGCTTGTTTTTTCCTTTTTTGAGGATGTGAAAGGGTTTTGGGGTCCCTTCAAAACCTGTTTTTACTGTAATCTAAAATAGCTACTCAAAGGCATTAAGGAATAAATTACTAAACTTGTGGTACTTTATTGTGATAATACAAGCGTTATAAACATATCAAACAACCCTGTGATGCACACAAAAACAAATCACATTGCAATCAAGTATCATTACTTGAGAGAGTTGGTTCAAGATGAAGAAGTGAGAATGGAATATGTGAATACACAAGAACAAATAGTTGATATATTCACAAAATATTTACCTAATAATGCACATGAATATCTTAGAGGTAAACTAAAGTTGATACCCTATCCAAAGATACTTAAAGAAGCAAGATTAGTGCCCTACATCAACTAAGTTGAATGTCATATTTTAAAGTTTGGTCCAATGGATCTTACTTTAGGGATTTCCTAAAGTAATGAAGGAGTTGAATCAGAAGATTTATAGTCACATGAAAGGTAACAAAGGGAGAACCTAAGTTGATTATATCTACATGAAAAGATGACAAGTCTTTGGCATTGTTGTCAAAGAGGGAGAAATTCCTAAAAGAGGGAGATATATGAAAGAGGGAGAAATTCCTAGTGAAGAAAATATAAGTTAGAGGGAGAAGAAAAATTGAAAGAGATTGAAAAAGCTTACATTACCCTATACAAAGGAAGGACATATACTGACAAAGGGATAAATTTCAAAGCTATTAATTTTTTTTTGGGTATTATTGTTAGTATTGGTTTTCCATTAATGCCAAAGAGGGAGATTGTTGAAAAGAGATTGTTTCAACTGTAGAACCTATCATGGAATAATCATTATTTTGTCAATGATGTCAAACCTACTACTTGTCGGTGAGAAAATTGATTTTTGGTCTAAATTCTATCATTTGTTTAATTGATGTAGAGGATTTGAAAAGAGAAGATAACAAGAGAACCTAGAGAAAGGTTGGGTTATTTAGTATATAAAATGAGCACTAAGACCAAGTAAGACATTGGTGATATTATGTATTGTTGATCTACTTAAGCCTAAACTAAATGGTTACCTTAGCTAGGCCAAGAAAAAGTGTTTTCATAAAAAGTGTCTTCCAAGCCTGGCCAAGCAAACAGTGTAAGTCAAGCAGAAAATAGTAGAAGTTGAGTGCAAATAAATAGGTTTCGAGCAAAGAAGAGAAACAGTAGAAGCCAAGTGAAAGTTAGTACATGTTGAGTAAAGTTTAGTTGATGCCAAGCATTAGTAACCTTTAGTGTGTTCCAAGTGAATAGTGTTGATGTCAAGTGATAGCAAAAAGTGTTCAATCGAAGATTTGACAAATCTAAGCTGACTAATTTGATTTATTGAATTATGTGAAGCATGTAGAAGATAACTATGATGAGTTGGTGGCACAAAATTCATGGTAAACCATTTTGAGATGAATTCAAGGAAGATAGTAGAGGAAATTTCTAGAGGAACTAAAATAGAAAAGTAGGTAGATTCATTGAATGTTACCTAACCCTAAAATGGACTATTGTGGTTAAACAGTAAAAGATCTAAATTCTTTATTTATAGAAATAGAACGCTAAAAGAAAAGATTTTCATGTGCAAGAACCTAAGGAAGACAAGAATTATAGGGTGTTGCTTTACCTAGTGGCCAAGTAGAAGAGACTGCAGTTGGCATACAAAGAAAGGAAGGCTTAAGAGGTTGAATTCTTGAAGGGTGAGCAAGCTATCACAGCTGAAGAGTATGAATGCCAAGAAGAATGAAGTACTGAACTAGAGATCTATAATCTAAAATTGAGTCTTAAGTTATTATCAGATCAAGTCCTATTGTTACTTTCTAACAACTATACCATTATGGATAAATCCTTTGGATTAAGGTTAACCTAATAGTCATTTGTAAATCCTTTAACCAGGTGACATTATAATGAAATTTTCTAAAGTCCTCTAAAAAGGATCACTCCTAATAGGATGATTGAAATCATCTTAACTTTTAATAAGGTCGGCCTTTCACATGGCATCACTTTAGAAGAGTGAAATTGGGTAGCATGTTACTGGTGGTTTTTTCCAAATTGGATTTCCACATACAATCCTTGTGTCAAATTGTATGAATGAGTTTGTAGCATTTCATGTTTACATTTCTGCAAAGTTATTTTGACCTAGGACAGTGACCTACTAACTAAAGGTATTGTATGATCTAATGGATGCATGCATGTTATAGTTTTATGAATATGAATCTATTAACAACTTTAAAAAATTATTTGTACATTTGGACCTTAAATAGCCAATTCACCCCCCAATCATTTATTCTAAAGAATTCCAACATACAAAACATATCTTGAGATATCTATGTGGCAGTATTGATTTTGGTTTGAAGTACAAAAATCTTGGGATTATAATTGAAGGATATACTGACTTTGATTGGGTTGGTTGTTCCATAAAATACAAGAGTACTATAGGGTGCTTGTTTAGTCTTGGATCAACAATGATATATTGGTTCAATAGAAAATAATCAATAGTTGCCTTGAGTTTTACCAAAGCTAACTATATTATAGCATCCATGGGAGCTCGCAAAGAAAAATGGTTAAGAAAACTATTACTTGGACTTTTTGGAAAGCAATTAAGTTCTACAGTGATTCATTGTGATAACTAGAGCTACATCGAACTTTCTGCTAAACTTATCTTCCACAATCAATCAAAGCACATTGAGACTCCATACCATTACATAAGAGACATGGTTGACAAAAATGTTATCAAGCTTATTTATATCAGTACTAATGAGCAAAATGTTGACATTTTCACCAAGTCTCTTACAAAGTTGAAAATAGAGTACTTCAAAGGTAAACTTGGTATAAAAAATTGTAAATACTTTTCTAATTTAATATATTCATGAAAAATTAAAAATTAGATTGTTTGCAAACTTGTGTTACGAAAGGTGACAATCTTTCATATGTGTGAGATCATTATTGTTCATGATTAACACACCCATGGAGACCGCTCAAGATTTCATGTTACTTTTGTTCAGGATATGGACATTCCACCTACAACTATTGGTATTGATGTGATCCTGAAAATGATCAAGCTAGAAAAGGGAAAGGGATTGTAGACAGAGAGCAAGTAAGAAGTGAAATGAGAATAATATAGGAAAGGAAAGGAGAAGAAACTTCCAAAAATGAGGACCCTTCTTAGATGGAATGGGAATTTCATCTCCAAACTAGTTAGGTAATTGCATAATTGGGACACAAAACTACATTGACTATTTTTAAGGTCTTGGAAGTAAAAGGTGTGTATAGGTATAGGTTAGTAATCAATAAAAGTGAAGTAAATATTTTTTTTTATTGGTAAATGAGTAATGAGTTACTATCAAATGGAATTTGATTCTTTTGGTACAATACTCATTGGATATGTACACTATAAATAAAGGAAGATGTTTCTCATAGTTTTCATATCTATGAAAAACTATGTGAAAAGTTAAAAAAAAGAGCTAAAGTACATTATGAACCAAGTGAGATTCTAATCAAGACGTCAAAATAAAACCACAAAAATACAGAAGCCAAAAGTATGCAGATATAAATATTTGATGAAGATAAATCTTGAATACAAATTGTTCATACTTAAATCCAAGATCTAGTCGAAATGGGAGCCCTATTAAGAATACATAATGGAGTGTTATTAACAGAAGACGTAAGCAAATATCTTCATGGAAAGAAAAATGAGTTTGTAACAAAGGAAATTGAGTTAGAATATGAAAAATTATTCAGGAAAAAGGAACCACAAAATGATGAATTTAGACAGGCACATATTCTTCACCCACCTAAAAATTTTGAATAAAAAAATATCAAAATTGTACTAAGAAAAGTGCAAGGAGATTACTTATGGCTAGAAAATGGAAAAGTGAAAAATAACAAAGGATATCATTAGTTTTATATACGACTACTCAAAAAGGGTTGCAAGTGCATGAAGCAACTAGTTCCCAAAGTTCAAATTGATGCATTGTTCAACAATAGGCAAGATCATAATATGTTTGATGCAAGAATAATCAAGGAAAAGGGCATAAGATTTGCATTTCTAGTAATAGGATACAAAATATATCAAGCTAAGAAAATTGACAAGATTCTTGGAGGATCCATACACGTAGCTTATGAAACAATTTTAGAAGGAAAAAATTTTGATTTGAGTGAAATGTTGAGGGATTAGCTAATGTTGAATCTACAAAAGTTCAAATTAATAAGTATTAAGGTATGGATATCTATTGATTTGCATATACATTATGTGAAATTTTATTTTCTTTGGAATAGGAACTGTTAATTGGTATGTTGTTGGTGAACAGATTTGTCACAGTAGAATTGCCCAACGGAATGTGTGGCAAACTATTCACAATAGTTGGATAAGCCCTTGGTATGCGGCCTTCCTCTACATTTTGAGGGGCAGCTCCCTCGTATGATAGAACTTTTAAAATATTTTCACATAAAGAATTCAAACTTCAAAGTTCAAGGAGAGAGTCATGGAAGACGAATGCACCACATGCCCTCACAACCTTCTGTGGTTAACAAGATCGATAACGGTGGTGTCCAAGAAGTACGCTTGAAAGCAACCAATATTATTAAGCACATTCATTATCATTTGTAAACACTCGCATAGCACCATGAGAATGTCTACCACAACGTATAACAATTTGGATTTTAAAATAAGAAACCCAAATCACATCTCATTTCTTTTTCTTGCACCAAGAAAGCAATAGAGATTTTTCAATTCAGAGATAAAAAGTGTACATACTTTCCAAAATTTATCTCTAGATCAAAATTTCAGCATAGTGTTCCCTTATTTTTCCAACCCAAAAAGTCCCTTTACAAAGCCAAAAGGTGTCCTTATATAGACATAGAGGTTAATAACTACCTCTCTGTGGTTAATAACCACCTCCAAAATACAAAATTTTGGAAGGTTAATTAACCTCAAGAAAATTAACCTATACAAGGAAACTTGTAAAAACAAAACTTTAGCTAGAGTTATTAAAAACGTTTGCATATACAATCACTAATTCTTCTAGCTACTAGCCCAATCTATCTGGACACAATTGATCTATCTCAAAAAGCCCTGTAAGCATCTCGGATGAGCATCATTGATTCAAAGTTTAGAATGAACACGTTTTCCATCCTGAGTTTGGTTGTGAGGTATCTATCTTGGATTTCTTCTGACTCCTATAGATAGGCTAAAATGTTACAATCTCCCAGCGTGACTGCAACCAGGCTAAGCTTCATCATAGTTTCAGCATCTGATACACGGTTCTCTATTTCTGAATGAATCTGAACACTGAAGGAATCAAGGAGAAACTGACAATCAACATGTTGAAGATCACTTACTGGCACCCCACCTATGATAGTAGAGATTAATTCATCTGTACTTTTTGTTCTCAATTGCTCCAAAGAAGTTATTAACTTTTCGAACTCAGTGATCCCTTTGTTGATGTTTATCACCTTCCAACCAACACTTTTACTCCAGATACGTATTTGGTTGTCACTTGGATCAGCAATAATTTTCTCAAGGAGTAGGGTGCTCATATCCAACTTGGCCATTTCTTTTAATTCATCAGCTACTTTTTGCCAGTTGGATTTATGTTCTTTGCTATTTTCTAGCTCCTTAGAAATTTCATGTATCTGCGTGATGGCTTTCCCATATATCTCTTTTACTCTAGTTATAAGTTTTGAAGCATCTTCTATCATCTTGTTTATCCAAGCCTCGATCATCGTACTATGTGACTTTTTTTGGTCGATTCTTTGAACAACAGTATGATCTAAAATACCATCAAGACCTGTTAGAACCGGCGGAGTGGCCAGGACTTGGGTATTAGAAGGATTGCTGATTGAATTAATATAAGCTACCATCATCTAAAATTATTCTTTGAGTTGCTCTTTGGCTCTTCTCTCTTTCTTCACTCTTTGCAACATCTGGGCGGAAATCAGTTCAAATTTTTGAAACTCTCTTTCCGCATTAGAAGGACCAAGGTCAACGTTTTCTAGAATGAAATCTGATTCAGATGCTTCATCAACATTCTTTTCAACTATAGGCTTGGCTAATTCCACACACAAATTGCCTGAAGTTTTATCAATAGCTAACCTGGACATCACTTTGGTCTTTTTATCCTTAGGAGGCTTCTGAAGAATGCTAGAGACCATATCAAATGGAGGTGGAACCGTTTGAACAACTTTCTTCCTCCTCTGAAGACTATCCTGGAACCATGAATGTGTAACTTTTGAAGCTTGTTCGGCACTTGTTACATTTTCAGCAACCATCATTAAGTCTTCTGAATTAGATAATGGGTCATCTAACTGTGTGATGTCTATTATGGGCATATTAGGAGGAGGAAGGCTCAAGTGAGGAATCACTACATCACGAGGGGATGTAACCGGAACATGTGATTCAGCAATTTGAGGGCTTCTTTGGTCTTTTTCATTCCTTCTACCTTTCATTCTTGTCCTTTTTCTTTGGACTGTAAACTTATCTGGTTGATTCAAATCTTCATCTTGATCTTGAGCATCTATATCCAGTTGTTGTATCTTCTCACTAGAAGTGGCCTCTATCACCATCTTAGACGATTCCCCTATATTATTTCTCCTCTCTTTATTTTGAGATTCACCAGTTCCTTTTTCGGTTCTGACTTTACTGATCCAGTCTCTTGTTCTTTTAAGAACATAGGAAGACCTCTCTTTCAAGCTTTTCAATTTAGGAATTGACCAATCAATAGGAGGGAGCTCTAGCAATTCAATTTTCTCATAATAATAAGGATCAACCAAAGAAACCTCATCATCATCTATGCCTGTTACATCGATGTCTAACTTGAAGTCTATTACCTGCTGTACTGTAAGCTGCATCCAATCTCTCTTCCTGACTTTGAAGTCATTTTCACAATCCTCCCAAAAGTCTTCTAGAGTTGGGAAGTGACCAAGACTGGGATTTAACTTTAATTCATTCACAGCATAGCCCTTACTGTCATAAGGGAAATGCATCGTGTAAGGATGCAAATTTATTGTGGCAATAGATCTTTCAATGTTACTGGCATCTGATGTAGTGTCACAACTATAATATCTGATGCCGATAGGAAAAGCTATTTCATCTGTCCTCCTGTCCCTGCAAAGTTTATTGATTTGACTAATTTGCCTGCACATTTCAATTAAGACTAATTTATCATCAACAAATCTAGGTAACATCAACGGACATCCATCATAGGCGGCTAGCCGGATATAAGTAAACTTCAAAAATTGTATAAAAACACTTTCATATTTTTGTACTTTCATCGCTGCTTCTGGTGAAATCCTGAGCCCAATGTTCCCCTGAATTGCCTTACAGTTAGCATGGTGAATGCGTCATTCACTCTTCTGAAATGGTGCAGGCTATTATCATACTGAATTTGAGGAAGATTATTCTAAATGATGGTTGTGTCATCATAAATGCCCTGTCGGTTAAGTCCTGGCCAACTTTTGGTACTCTCAATAGCATACAAAAGATATGACATCATATAAAAGTAGTCATTTTCTTGAAGTCCCATGAGCTGTCTATGCAGTGGGTCGCTGATAATTTTAGCCCAATCAATGTATTGTTTTCCTTCACAAATCATATTAATTAATAGAAACATCCAACCTTCGAACTCATGTGAATCCCAAAGACCAACGATCCTGCTCAACAAAGTTACCATATTCGCCACCTCTTCTCTTAGTGATGATCTGTGAATGGACTTGCCTAGTTGGGACTTTCCTCTTCTGGGTTGGAAGAACCATGATCTTTCCACAGTATTTAAACATTGAGTTTGATTGGCAGTAAAATATTCCTTGCCAGTTCTTAGATTAATGCTGGCATATTGCATCCTAGTGGGCAATCAAAAAATGATAGCAATAGAGGCAGGGTCCAGATGGACTATTGCTTCATTGTTCGATGAAAGAACTTCTCTAGTGTTGGGATGATAAGCCTTCATGCATTCCAACACTAATTCTGGGCATTGTACGAAAATGGGATGTCCGCCTACTTGAGCCAAGCCACTTTCCAATATTTTTCCAGCTAATGGAGTCTTTTCTTCATTCACAAGAGATGACCAGAAGTCTTGAAGACAAACATTTCCTAAAATGGTATCACCGATATCTGGAAGCGTACTTCTTAAAACAGGAGCATAATTCGGCCTCTGATACTTGTACTTCATGGTTTGATTTCCAATCCTTTTCTCAAATATGCCGAGTTACAAAGAAAATGAGAATGCTGATTCGAACTTGGGTGACTTAATGAGTGAAGCTTCCAAAGCTGCAGGTCAGGAAAGAGTATTTTGTCAAACGTTTTGCGAACACTCTGTATGTTCGATTTATGTTCACCACCCTTCTAATTTTGGCATTGTATCAAACAAGTCAGGAGCAAATCTCAAAAATTTTGAACATCTTCTATAACTTGGCCATGAACCTGGTAATAAATTATTTAAAATTTCTTTAGATTCAAAGCTCTCACCACCTCAAAGCCACAGTCCTATCATGCTTTCCTCCCGTTTTGAATTATGAACTGGAAAGCCACCTTCCACCAATCAAGCTATGGTATTCAGATGCAGCTCTTCTCCCAAAGGTCTTAAATGAGAAACATCAGAATCTGTGTCATCTAACAATATATTAGATGGTCTTACATCCTGATGGGAAAACTTGGAAATGCATGTATGATATTGCCTTTTCAATTTTGATGGCAGTCTACCGCCTTGCGTGCCATGACAAACTCTTCTCGTTTGAGTGTAGATGTCGATAAAACTTTAAAGCCAACTCTCAAAAACATATAAACTCGATATATTTCCACCAGATTGTCAGAAATCTAACACGATGCATAGCGTCTTTACCATAGATAGTAGGTGGGCATGTATGAGAGATAGGCACAATCTGCTAGGCTCATATTATGCATCCCATTCCTGAGACCACGTCTCATTTTGGCATTATGTCAAACATGTAGCGAGCCTCCCCTTCTTCATTGGAATTCGCAGGAATCTCTAGTATTCTCTTCATCCCTAAAATCAGTATTGAAATTTGCATTAGTGGAATCGGGAGCTGCTTGCTGAGGCACGACACAAGCACAAAGATGTCTATCGCCAGTTGAGGTAATGACCATCAGGTTTATTCACTTGGTGCAGTTGGATTAGTGATAGAGTATTAGCAAAGGCAGTAAAACTCAAGTCTTAATATCACACCTGTTTTCCAAGCTCCACCAAAGTTCTCACACTGTCATCTATCTTATTTCAACATCGCTCACTTCCTCATCTCCGTGCGGGATCAATTCTCTGTAAAACCTGTCAACTACCAAAAGGTAGATATTGACGATACACCTCATAATGTCTCATTTGCTGAAGGTCGTGTGGCTTGCACATTCTCAAACACACCCCCGCTCTGTATATTGTAGATGCATGTCACTTTAAATGAGACTGCCATTTTGCCTTTGGACATTCAATCAAACAGTTGAATACATCTCCATCTATTCGGAAGCTTCCATTGTTATTCTTGCATTGCTGAGAGTTGGTGTTATACTTATCTAATTACACTTTCAACTGAGCAAACCAAGAATCAATGAAGATAACAACGCTGTCAACAAAACTGAGTGAGATACTCTGTAAAATAGTTCACATGCGTTATTACTACTGAAACCAGAATTATCACTATGAAACTGTAGGCGTTTCATTCACAATATGCTTCTTGAGACATGGGTCTGATGATCCTTCTGTATCTGCACAAGGATGTTCACAGGGACAGAAGAGGTAAATGATTCATCTCTCCATATTTCTCATACGCTTCTTTATCTGTGATTGTGCCTTTACTGAAATCTCACTTTACTTTGGCGTCGAATATTGTTTTATCTATGTACATATTTGATTTTTCATGAAAGAACTTTGAACAGGTTAATAACTACCTTATAAAGGTTAATAAAAACGTGTTTCTAATGGCTATCGTTAACCTTGTGAGAGGTTAGGAAAGAAATGTTTTTAGTGGTTAACATTAACCTATTATTTGGATGTTAAGAAAAACACATTTTTGGTGGCTAACATTAACCTATTGAGAAGTTAAAGGTTAAGAAATACGTGTTTGGGCAGCAATCATTAACCTTTTATAATTTGAGGCTCAGAAGTTGGATTTCAATGATCTCAAGTGTTGTGTGAAATCGCTAATGAGCAGGGGACATGGAGGCTTAAAGACTTGCAAATTTCACAGATAGAATGATCAATTTAAGGCTTAAAACCAGGCAAGTTTTAAATATTAACCATGGCTTATAAAATTGAAACAAATTCTATAGTCGGGCAACATATGTTAATAAACCATTTGTACATCAAATGAAAAGCTCTATTAAAAAGTTAAAAAGAAATTACAATAGCTTGATTTGGTTTCATTTTACAGAAATTCAAGAGTAAATGAAGAAAATAAATCAATTCCATCCCAAGTATAGATACAAGAAGGACATGTATTTCTTAATAAGTACACATTCTAGTGTAGTAAAGGCTCTAGAATCTAGATTGTCATGGGTAACACCATTTGGATATGAAGTGCCTGATAATGAACTTAAACTGATAATTGAGCAATTATTGGTTGAAGTGAAGGATGGAGGAGTTGAAAGATTTGGGACATATGGGGAAAACCATATTAAAAAATACCATGGAAGAGAAGAAGTCTAAAGGAGAAGGAAGTAGTAGGAAGAATTCTACCAATATACTAATATAAAATAGTAGAAACAGGTTGTCGAATGCAAGCAAAGAAGATAAACAAGATCTACAACAACTCAAGAATCAAGGAGAACAAGAAGTCAAATTTCAGGAAAGGAATAGCCAAGTGCACAAAGGAAGAAGGTAGAACCATAATTAGTCATGCAACAACCAAAAATGGAGAACTAAAAGAACTGTTGAAGAATAAGCAAAAGGAATAAATGAATATGGAAGTTTTTGAACAATATCAAACTATAAATTTGGCAAATAGAGTGAAGCAGAGAAATTAATTATAGAAAAACTAGTAATATATACAATGCATAATTTTTTGTATTTCCCAAGAAAGTTAAAGGACAAAATTCCTACACAACTATATGACAAAACCATTGTCAACTGGAATAATGTAGATCAATTAGAGAGAGATGGCCGGGAAAGAACTTTACATATGGTAAAACTAGACATATCTATTATCGACATTGATAGACTACTAGAAGAACATCAAAATAAATTATCTATCACTTACACGAAAGAACAAATTATTGTAAGAAATATTGGAGATGTTGAAAAATATAGTATGAGAATGTGGAATATAATCTTTCATGTTAAGGACGCTACAACAAATATCTTTACCGATTGGAGCAATCTATAATCTCAATGAACAACTAAGTAGCATATTGATCTTATAGGTGATGAAATCTCAAAGGAAACAGGGACTGAGTGTGAGATTATTACATACACAAGTATATAATTAGAAAAGGAAGCCAGAAGCAATGAAGAAATAGGAAAAAGTAATGAAGAGCAGGAGGATGACATGTCTAAAGAGAAGCATGAAGAACAAGAAAATGAATCAAATGTGGAAGTCACTAAAGAAGGAGAAATTGTTGATGATAATCCTACTATTATCAAAGAAATTAGTCAAGATAAGGAATACAACTACTGAGAAGGAGCAAGAAGTTCAAAATAAAGTTGTGGAAGACAAAAACAAAAAATTTGAAGCGTAGGTCACAAGAAAATTACAAGGAATGACATAGGTAGATAAGATCAGATAGATAATATAATTTTATTAATGTTCAATAAAAGACCACAACTTGGGCCTATGGGACTGGAAGCTTACAATCAAGAAGATAGCAGAAAAATGGAGCAGGAAATGGTGTCCACAAAAGAACAAGTATAATAAATGAAGAAGCAAGTAGTAGACATCATGGAAAGTATTAGGGGACCTTTTAGTGTAGCTGAGTGCTATGAGAGGAGTGTTGTTGGTGAGTAAGTCCATTGCGAGGTCTCACTAATCTCAAATGGCCCATGTTAGTGAAAATTCATGGTCGCTTCAAACTGTGAGCCAGCGCTAAGGGATAGAAGAAGGTCATTATAAGCTATTCCTAGGTCTAACTTGTGGGGAATGATAGTTTTAAAATATGGTCGCAAATATGTAAGGACTCACAAAGATAGGACGCAATGCAACGTTGATCTGTATACCTAAAGAACTCTAAGAGGGATCAGCAATCTCTAAATAGAAAATAAAATATCATAGTATATGGGGCATCTAAAAAGGAAATGGGTCTCATAATCTGCCTTTACTAAGGTACAAAGTCTATAAACTAGATGCTCTCTAACAATATGGTGATTGACCTATATCTGGAGTCAGTGCAAGCCCAACCTAAAGGAACCAAGAGAGATACACAAGGCATGTGTCCAATGTATGTGTAAGTAGTTGAGGCATACAGTAATCTCATCCTAAATATCTAAGTAGTGCTCAACATAGTGTAATGCCCTGCCAAGGGATCTAAAGAATTTCACTAAGTTTGTCAAACAATTTTTTTTTTTTTATAACATGAAAGTAAATACCACATATAACTTGTACATAATAACGGAAGCAATAGCAATGTCCATCTAAAAGTAAACATAACATACATAACCAATTTCATTCTTTAAGAATCCCTTAACGTTGAGTTACATCTAAACTAACTAACATACATGAATCCATCTAGTACAACATCCACATGAGTAATAATGATAAGTCCAATGTTCCTACATTACATTTCCAAATGCTCAATCATCCACTGTACATGTCACAGGGTATGAAGGCTTAAAAGAATATACATATGTGAAATAAAGTACATCATCCTATTCCAATCCATGATACATCAAAGTAGAGATAATCACATGATACATCATCATAGAAGACATATACATCCATCATAAAGATCAAACAAAATAAACTAAGTGCACGGTTCATCTCAACCGTTAATAGCATCATTAGACTATCGTGGGCCCTAGCCATCCCTCCGTGCGTAACATCCCAAATCATCGAAGAGATTATCGGTATTAACATAGTAGGAATGTCACTCCTAAAACATCCTACTAACATGCAAAGTAAAGCATAGGATACCATCATCTAACATATGCAAATCATCAATATAGGAAACATACCAGCAAATACATCCATCATAAGGTATATCATCTATCATAATTCTCCAAGAACATAATGAAGATAAATACCAACCAAGAATGCTCCAGCCACAGTGTCTTCGATAGATCTCAAATGATAAGAGTGGAAAAATACTACCACCCGACACGTGGAACCTAAGTGGTCCACTCCCACCGTGCTGAGGAGATAAATCTCAAGTCCCAAACAGGTTATCCATAACACATAGCACAAATCTCTATAAGTTCAAGAATCCTAAAAGTATACTAACTCAAAGGTTTTAAATACAAAATCGACATCTAATTTTCAGAGGCACACAATGACATGTAGGAAACCTACTCTGCAAGCGGGAAAGTGTCATCGCATTTATCACGTACAAGTTACCTTGGTAGTTAGCTAAACTTCACGGGTCCATACTGATCTCATGCGGCCACTAGTATCCTCTCATACTGACGAGGCATACTACGGAATGCATGGTCGCAACCATGCGTTCTCACTACTCCCATCCTAGCCTGTACAAGCGCTCAAGGCATGGGCGAGAACCAAAACAATTATCTTGTTAGGTTCATTTAATCCCCATTTAGTGTGTAAATGTTATCACTTATTAACAAAACTTACAATGAGTTACCCTAGCAGCCACTTAGAGCCCCGACCCCCATTGCAAGCCACTTCCCGACACTACAAGTAGATTACCTACCCTAAGCTCATGGAATCATAAATCTTAATATCACAAAAGATAATCTATAATAAAATTATCAAATATGCATAAAACCATCAAATATCCATATTAAGAATCATCAAATCTCCAAGATAAGAACCATCAAATCTCCAAGATAAGAATCATCAAATCTCCATGAGCATCTAGAAAAGCATCCATAGAAAATCATGATCACAACAGTCTTCTATTGGCAACTGAAGGCATCACTGATAATCATAAGTATCCATTGGTTCTCAATAACCAAAATATATCTCTATCATACTGATCGAAGACTCCAAAAATGGTTGAGTCAAACATGTCACAACATGACATCATCAAAAAATAAATCCACATTTCAGTCCCATCATGGCGACTAGAAAATAATCTAAAGATAACTGATTGATGACTCAAAAATGATTAGCTCAGGTATCTCGTACACATACATCTCAACTTCATACATGAAGACTGATGAACAAATACAAATATTTCATAGAGCATACGATCACATTACCATGGTTGGGCTTATAAAGATCGAGACCAAATAAGATCAACATGCCAACACATCTCATAACCTCCAAGCCTCTGGTAACAACTTAGAGCTAGTCAACACTAGATAACCCAAAACTCAAAACAAGAAGCATATAGAATACACGATGCAGACACATGTTTTGGTTTTGCTATCTTACATAGTTGAATCAAGTGTAGAGGTTTCCAGTTTTCTGTTTGCAAATATATTTTCAAGTGTCTTAAGTTTCATCATTTGACCTACAAGTCAACCCATTTGTTTCTCGATAGCATTATCCTTCTATTATTTAAAATAATATTCTAAGAATAGCTTAAGGGTAAATATTAAATCATTAAACTGATCATCATAGACCTTTAATTAAATTGTTCTCTTTATTTAACTATGATCCACATTCTAATTGATTAACCTTTCAACTTTTTTAGAATCATTATTCGTTATATTATAAGAGGACCAATTATCAATCTTCAAATAAGAATATTATAACTTTATTTATCTCAATCCATTAACATAGGTACATTATCCATGACCTATTAACATCTTATTAGTTTTCAATTAGAAACTTAATTGAGTATTACTAAAGTTTGAGTCTTTTAATTTAATTGTCATCATCGTTGACAATCATATAATATCTAAAATCATAATTCAAGTCATAAGAATAAGACCTATCAACTTGATATCAATATTTCTAAAATCTTATTAAAAGAATTAAATCTTCATTACATAACTTAAATATTAATTAAATCTAATTAACTTTAGTTAATTGATTTAATTAATAATTTCACAACCAAACCATCAACCCAATGAATATTAATTGACTAATAACTAAAAGTCAGCCATACACAAATATTCATGTTCATAGTTCAATAATAATAACTTGTTAATATTCAATGACAAACTATATTGGAAATCTTAATAATAGATCCCATTCATCATTCTTTATGAATACTAATGTTTCTTTAATTAATTCGTACTAATGATAGTCATCTCAAGATAAATCTCAATCACATAATTATATTGACAACTCAATGAATATTGATTAAAAATCAATCATACTTCAAACCAAAAACTAATATCTTTTTACAAAACTTTAATCATTAAATAATCTCCACTAGGTTAACTCTAATCAAATTTGTTGATATCTATTTAAACCATTATTTATTAATAGTTTGCTAGTCCTTACAAACATTAATAAATAATAAACTCCTCAAACTATAAATACTCAATCTATAGAATCATTCCATAAGCTCATTAGTTAATATTTGGCTAACTCTTAACTCTATTAAGGTATTGAAACGTATTAAGCAATAACATAATAATTCAGTCTTAATCCAATATCATTCAGAGTTTCTAAATTTAAATCAACATAATATAAATTATCATCTTACAATTATTTAATCAATATTAAAATCAACCATTAGACTCCATTTTCTAATTGTTTTAATAATATTTTGTATATATAAGCGTTGTTTGAAAAAGATCCCTATCACAAACCAATAAGACTCATTGTAGATTTTAACATGAATAATCTTCAAATTCTTAACATTATCATCTTCATCAAACAACTCTAAATTTTATATATATATATTAAATAGTATTTAATATACATTATAAAAAGTCCACTATATAAATTATATTAAAATCTCTTTTCTTTTAATTTTTTCTCATTTAAAAATCCATTTACTTAGATTGGCTAATAATTAATTACACTTCTTCTACTATTAACTAATCTTAATTAAATTTGATTTAATTAGATTAAATAATAAACTATATAAAACTAATGCATATTAATAAGATTCTAATAAGGAAATATTACAATAATATCTTTAATTCATTCCGTGCTTTGATATATATTATTTTTGTGAAGTTTAAGCATAAAAAACTCTTGGTTATGGGAAATGAAGAGATATTCGTTTTTGAATAAAACAGTCCCAGTACGACGGCCATATCTCCCTAATGAACTGTTGGATTCGGCTAAAATTTAAATATGTTGGAGAGGGCCAAGTTGCGCCGATTCTGACTGGAGCGATCGAATAAATTTGATCACGATAAAAAGTTATGAATGACTGAATTCGGGTCTATCCAAGGGGCAGCGACAAGACAATTTTATGATGAATTAAGAATTTCCTGTTAAAATAATTGTTCTCTAAATTTAACCATAAAATGGTTTGTTCATATGCATATAAAAATATAATTAATAGAAAGATTACATCTAATCATTCAAATTTTCACCATAAAATTTTTATTTTAATTTCAAATTTTGTCTATCTAATTTTACAATATAAATTCGAACCCAAACCTGATTAAGATCTAATTTCTTTCTCATTTGGAACTAAAGTTTTTCTATTTTTTTCTTCTCATCCAAATAAAATATCTAGATTCCAATTTCAAATAGTATATTCAATCACAGAGAGTATTCAGACACACAAAACAGATATGATGAAGACAGAAAGAGAAAGAGTGCAAAGAGAATATGTGAATATCACGAGTGCACCTGGACACTGATGCTAATCCGCCATGCCTCAAAAGTCTATAGAAAATCCTTCTTTCTCTATCATTCACAATTTTTCCAAGATCCAAGCCAATTGAATCCTCCAAGTGATTAAAAGTGTTAGAAGGAGCATAGAAGCAAGTAGAAAATATATGAACATATGAATCTTCTCCCCCATGCATGTAAGTTTTGAAGCTTCTATTTTAGCTTGTAGCTTGTGGCTTCCATTAAGCTTGTAGCTTCCATTTAGCTTTTCATTTAAGCTTCTATGAATGCCTAAATATCAAGAGCTCTAATGAAACTTTTGGAATGCTTCTTGAAACCGTTGAAAGGTGTCAGCAACTAAGCATGGGTCTTTTCCAATTCTTTTTGATGAGTCATAGAGTTGTAGACACCTTGTGCTTAATTGATACACTAACCCCCGTGTTGTTGACACATGTTAATTCTCATGCAAACTTATAACTTCAATTTACTTTACTCTTTCCAATTTTATTTATTTATTTATTGTCATGCACTAACTTTAATATCTCCACTTCAATCTTAATATATTTATATTTTAATTATATGAGATTTAGAATCTTCTAATAATTTAAAATATATTTTTCACTTTTAAATTTTATTTTCCAAAACTTTATTGCTAAAATATTTATTAGCTTTAATAATATTATTATTTAGTCATTTATTTAAAAATGAGCTCCAAATATATTATTATTAAAATAAATGTTGTCACATTCCAAATTTAAACTTTTAACTTTTATTTTCAAATTTAATTATTTTATTTAATTAATTTTTTAATTAATTAAATAAAATAAATATTAAAATATCATATTAATTTTGTTATTTAATTAAATCATTAGTTAAATCTTTTAATTTGGCTTAATTAATAAAAAATACTCTAAAGACTCACAAAGATAAAAATACGAAAAACCCATCATAGCCAAAATACATACAAATCAAACCAAGAGGTTTATATCACGAATTACATCATCTGACGCATTCGGAGGGTACTCAACTTAGATACTTGTCTTAATTTTTTCAATTAAAACAAATGGCTTAAAGGGTTGGGATTTGGACTTAAGAATTTATCTCCCCTCTCTTATCATTGAGATAATGTGATAGGGTATGCTCATCTTGGCAATTCAGGGAAGTTGATACCTGGTACCTGCAACTTGCATAAAAATTATGCATGTACAAGCACAATATATACTAAACTAAACAAGCAATGGCAGAAGGTGGTGCATCGTATAGATCCCGACTAGCAGGTGACTACAACTCCCTTCCTTAACCACATCAGACACACCACACAAAAGCAAACACACAAACCATACACATGCAAGTATGGGATAAGTATCTATAAGAAAACACATATGATAATAAATCATCTTACTAATCATCATTAATAACTGTAAACACTGAAAATAATCATCATACATACATGAAATGTAGAGTCTAAGTAATCTCATCACATATCAACTGAATTCATAGCACAATATCTGATAATGTTACTAACCATCAACATGAAACTAGCTCTAAAAGAGTTCAGCAATGATAACAAAATGCGAACTAGGAGCAGGCACTACATCCACCCCCCCGGAATTAGGCTTACTCCTGAAAGCCTACAAGAATGAAAAGCTAAGATACTCACTATGCGGGTCCCATTGAACCATTTTCCTCCCTACAAGGGAATATGATTCCACTGAAAATTTTACAACACACTTAGAGCAATATGATTCTGGTTTAATAGTAAACCAAAAACCATATCGATCCAACATCATTATTTTAACAACTACTGAAATAGATCCCCTAATGCATTCTAAACAAGAGCAACTTAATGCTTGCAAAGATAAACAAAGGTTTACTACCTTACAACATAGACAAAAGATACATGTTTTGCAACTAGAATGAGTTTTCAATTTTCAATTTTGCCTTCGTTTAAGTTTTCAGTAGAATTTTCAATTTTGAAAGCTAAGTGTTGAAGTATGAAAAATACGCAAGTAATAGTTTAAAGTATTGTTTCAGTTCACCTAGTTTTTAAGTTTTCAGTTTGAAAGAGATACACATGATAGTTCAAAGTTTTCATTTTGTTTAACTAGTTAAACTAGTGACATTTCAATTTACCCAGAGCTCCCAATGTTGAAACTCGGGCTCTGATACCTAATGTAATGCCCCGCCAAAGGATCCAAAGAATTTCACTAAGTTTGCCAAACAATTTTTTTTTTTATAACATAAAAGTAAATACCACATATAACTTGTACATAATAACGGAAGCAATAGCAATGTCCATCTAAAAGTAAACATAACATACATAACCGATTTCATTCTTTAAGAATCCCTTAACGTTGAGTTACATCTAAACTAACTAACATACATGAATCCATCTTGTACAACATCCACATGAGTAATAATGATAAGTCCAATGTTCCTACATTACATTTCCAAATGCTCAATCATCCACTGTACATGTCACAGGGTATGAAGGCTTAAAAGAATATACATATGTGAAATAAAGTACATCATCATATTCCAATCCATGATACATCAAAGTAGAGATAATCACATGATACATCATCATAGAAGACATATACATCCATCATAAAGATCAAAAAAAATAAACTAAGTGCATGGTTCCTCCCAACCGTTAATAGCATTATTAGACCATCGTGGGCCCTAGCCATCCCTCCGTGCGTAACATCCCAAATCACTGAAGAGATCATCGGTATTAACATAGTAGGAATGTCACTCCTAAAACATTCTACTAACATGCAAAGTAAAGCATAGGATACCATCATCTAACATATGCAAATCATCAATATAGGAAACATATCAGCAAATACATCCATCATAAGGTATATCATCTATCATAATGCTCCAAGAACATAATGAAGATAAATACCAACTAAGAATGCTCCAGCCACGGTGTCTCCGATGGATCTCAAATGATAAGAGTGAAAAAACACTACCACCCGACCGCGTGGAACCTAAGTGGTCCACTCCCACTGTGCTGAGGAGATAAATCTCAAATCCCAAACAGGCTATCCATAACACATAGCACAAATCTCTATAAGTCGAGAAATCCTAAAAGTATACTAACTCAAAAGTTTCAAACACAAAATTGACATCTAATTCCTAGAGGCACACAATGACATGTAGGAAACCTACTCTGCAAGCGGGAAAGTGTCATCGCATTTATCACGTACAAGTTACCCTGGCAGTTAGCTAAATTCCACGGGTCCATATTGATCTCATGCGGCCACTAGTATCCTCTCATACTAACGAGGCATACTACGGAATGCATGGTTGCAACCATGCATTCTCACTACTCCCATCCTAGCCTGTACAAGCGTCCAAGGCATGGGCGAGAACCAAAATAATTATCTTTTTAAGTTTATTTAATCCCCATTTAGTGTGTAAATGTTATCACTTATTAACAAAATTTACAATGAGTTACCCTGGCAGCCACTTAGGGCCCCGGCCCCCATTGCAAGCCACTTCTCGACACTATAAGTAGATTACCTACCCTAAGCTCATGGAATCATAAATCTCAAAATCACAAAAGATAATCCATAATAAAATTATCAAATATGCATAAAACCATCAAATATCCATAATAAAAATCATCAAATCTCCAAGATAAGAATTATCAAATCTCCATGAGCATCTGGAAAAGCATCTATAGAAAATCATGATCACAACAGTCTTATATTGGCAACTGGAGGCATCACTGATAATCATAAGTATCCATTGGTTCTCAATAACCAAAATATATCTCAATCATACTGATCGAAGACTCCAAAAATGGTTGAGTCAAACATGTCACAATATGACATCATCAAAAAATAAATCCACATTTCAGTCTCATCATGGCGACTAGAAAATAATCTAAGGATAACTGATTGATGACTCAAAAATGATTAGCTCAGGTATCTCGTACACATACATCTCAACTTCATACATGAAGACTGATGAACAAATACAAACATTTCATAGAGCATACGATCACATTACCATGGTTGGGCTTATAAAGATCGAGACCAAATAAGATCAACATGCCAACACATCTCATAACCCCCGAGCCTCTGGTAACAACTTAGGACTGGTCAACACTAGATAACCCAAAACTCAAAACAAGAAGCATATAGAATACACGATGCAGACACATGTTTTGGTTTTGCTATCTTACATAGTTGAATCAAGTGTAGAGGTTTCCAGTTTTCTGTTTGCAAGTATATTTTCAAGTGTCTTAAGTTTCATCATTTGACCTACAAGTCAACCCATTTGTTTCCCGATAGCATTATTCTTCTATTATTTAACATAATATTCTAAGAATAGCTTAAGGGTAAATATTAAATCATTAAACTGATCATCATAGACCTTTAATTAAATTGTTCTCTTTATTTAACTATGATCCACATTCTAATTGATTAACCTTTCAACTTCTCTAGAATCATTATTCGTTATATTATAAGAGGATCAATTATCAATCTTCGAATAAGAATATTATAACTTTATTTATCTCAATCCATTAACATAGGTACACCATCCATGACCTATTAACATCTTATTAGTTTTTAATTAGAAACTTAATTAAGTATTACTAAAGTTTGAGTCTTTTAATTTAATCGTCATCATCGTTGACAATCATATAATATCTAAAATCATAATTCAAGTCATAAGAATAAGACCTATCAACTTGATATGAATATTTCTACAATCTTATTAAAAGAATTAAATATCCATTACATAACTTAAATATTAATTAAATCTAATTAACTTTAGTTAATTGATTTAATTAATAATTTCACAACCAAACCATCAACCCAATGAATATTAATTGACTAATAACTAAAAGTCAATCATACACGAATATTCATGTTCATAGTTCAATAATAATAACTTGCTAATATTCAATGACAAACTATATTGGAAATCTTAATAATAGATCTCATTCATCATTCTTTATGAATACTAATGTTTCCTTAATTAATTCGTACTAATGATAGTTATCTCAAGATAAATCTCAATCACATAATTATATTGACAACTCAATGAATATTGATTAAAAATTAATCATACTTCAAACCAAAAACTAATATCTTTTTACAAAACTTTAATCATTAACTAATCTCCACTAGATTAACTCTAATCAAATTTTTTGATATCTATTTAAACCATTATTTATTAATAGTTTGCTAATCCTTACAAACATTAATAAATAATAAACTTCTCAAATTATAAATACTCAATCTATAGAATCATTCCATAAACTCATTAGTTAATATTTGGCTAACTCTTAACTCTATTAAGGTATTGAAACGTATTAAGCAATAACATAATAATTCAGTCTTAATCCAATATCATTCAGAGTTTCTAAATTTAAATCAACATAATATAAATTATCATCTTACAATTATTTAATCAATATTAAAATCAACCATTAGACTCCATTTTCTAATTGTTCTAATAATATTTTGTCTATATAAACGTTGTTTGAAAAAGATTCCTATTACAAACCAATAAGACTCATTGTAGATTTTAACATGAATAATCTTCAAATTCTTAACATTATCATCTTCATCAAACAACTCTAAAAAAAATTTATATATATTAAATAGTATTTAATATACATTATAAAAAGTCCAATATATAAACTATATTAAAATCTCTTTTCTTTTAATTTTCTCTCATTTAAAAATTCATTTACTTAGATTGGCTAATAATTAATTACACTTCTTCTACTATTAACTAATCTTAATTAAATTTGATTTAATTAGATTAGATAATAAACCATATAAAACTAATGCATATTAATAAGATTCTAATAAGGAAAGATTACAATAATATCTTTAATTCATTCCATGCTTTGATATATATTATTTTTGTGAAGTTTAAGCATAAAAAACTCTTGGTTATGAGAAATAAAGAGATATTCGTTCTTGAATAAAACAGTTCCAGTACGACGGCCATATCTTCCTAATGAACCGTTGGATCGGGCTGAAATTTAAATATGTTAGAGAGGGCCAAGTTGCAACGATTCTGACTGGAGCGATCGAATAAATTTGATCACGATAAAAATTTATGAATGATTGAATTCGAGTCTATCCAAGGGACAGCAACAGGACAATTTTATGATGAATTAAGAATTTCCTGTTAAAATAATTGTTCTCTAAATTTAACCATAAAAGGGTTTGTTCATATGCATCTAAAAATATAATTGATAGAAAGATTACATCTAATCATTCGAATTTTCATCATAAAATTTCTATTTTAATTTCAAATCTTGTCTATCTAATTTTACAATATAAATTCGAACCCAAACCTGATTAAGATCTAATTTCTTTCTCATTTGGAACTAGGGTTTTTCTATTATTTTCTTCTCATCCAAATAAAATATCTAGATTCTAATTTCAAATAGTAGATTCAATCACAGAGAGTATTCAAACACATAAAACAGATATGATGAAGACAGAAAGAGAAAGAGTGCAAAGAGAATATGTGAATATCACGAGTGCACCTGGACACTGATGCTAATCCGTCATGCCTCAGAAATCCATAGAAAATTCCTTCCTTCTCTATCATTCACAATTTTTTCAAGATCCAAGCCAATCGAATCCTCCAAGTGATTAGAAGTGCTAGAAGAAGCATAGAAGCAAGTAGAAAATATATGAGCATATGAATCTTTTCCCCCATGCATGTAAGCTTTGAAGCTTCTATTTTAGCTTGTAGCTCGTGGCTTTCATTAAGCTTGTAGCTTCCATTAAGCTTTTCATTTAAGCTTCTATAAATGTCTGAATATCAAGAGCTCTCAAGAAACCTTTAGAATGTTTCTTGAAACCGCTGAAAGGTGTCACCAACTAAGCATGGGTCTTTTCCAATTCTTTTTGATGAGTCATAGAGTTGTAAACACCTTGTGCTTAATTGATACACTA
The DNA here is from genome assembly GCA_028749045.1 of Cupressus sempervirens. NCBI lineage: Eukaryota > Viridiplantae > Streptophyta > Pinopsida > Cupressales > Cupressaceae > Cupressus > Cupressus sempervirens. The sequence continues at coordinate 728,205,536 of CM053791.1, read as the reverse complement.
ACCCCCGTGTTGTTGACACATGTTAATTCTCATGCAAACTTATAACTCCAATTTACTTTACTCTTTCCAATTTAATTTATTTATTTATTAAGTGTCATGCACTAACTTTAATATCTCCACTTCAATCTTAATATATTTATATTTTAATTATATGAGATTTAGAATCTTCTAATAATTTAAAATATATTTTTCACTTTTAAATTTTATTTTCCAAAACTTTATTGCTAAAATATTTATTAGCTTTAATAATAATATTATTTAGTCATTTATTTGAAAATGAGCTCCAAATATATTATTATTAAAATAAATGTTGTCACATTCCAAATTTAAACTTTTAACTTTTATTTTCAAATTTAATTATTTTATTTAATTAATTTTTTAATTAATTAAATAAAATAAATATTAAAATATCATATTAATTTTTTTATTTAATTAAATCATTAATTAAATCTTTTAATTAGGCTTAATTAATAGAAAATACTCCAAAGACTCACAAAGGTAAAAATACGAAAAATCCATCATAGCCAAAATACATACAAATCAAACCAAGGGGTTTATATCACGAATTACATCATCTGACGCATTCGAAGGGTACTCAACTTAGATACTTGTCCTAATTTTTTCAATTAGAAAAAATGGCTTAAATGGTTGGGATTTGGACTTGAGAATTTATCTCCCCTCTCTTATCATTGAGATAATGTGTTAGGGTATGCTCATCCTGGCAATTCAGGGAAGTCGATACCCAGTACCTGCAACCTGCATAAAAACCATGCATGTACAACCACAATATATACTAAACTAAACAGGCAATGGCAGAAAGTGGTGCATCGTGTAGATCCCGACTAGCAGGTGACTACGACTCCCTTCCTTAACCACATCAGACACACCACACAAAAGCAAACACACATACTATACACATGCAAGTATGGGGTAAGTATCCATAAGAAAACACATATGATAATAAATCATCTTACTAATCATCATTAATAACTGCAAACACTAAAAATAATCATCATACATACATGAAATGTAGAGTTTAAGTAATCTCATCATGTATCAACTGAATTCATAGCACAATATCTTATAATGTTACTAACCATCAATAGGAAACTAGCTCTAAAAGAGTTCAGCAATGATAACAAAATGCGAACTAGGGGCAGGCACTACACGTAGAATGTCATCCTTAGATATAGACCCCCTAGAGGATCAACCTAGGTCTATATAATATTTTGTATAGATGTCAAGTCTGAAATGCCTGTTCAACTCATACTAAGAGGGGAGGAGATGAGAAAGAGTTTCTAATGATAACTAATAGGGAGGGAGATGGTCGATGTCGATCCTAACTAATCTCAGCAGGATAGTAACTTGAGCATACCAACAGCAAGCTCTAGTTGTTGGATCAAAGTTTGCATACTAAAGAGCAGTAGGCTAAGTAAGGGTGTACATGTTGTCCTTCAGCCAAGTTTGTAGATCCATGAAGATGGTAAAGAAACCAAATCAGGTCAAATATGGTAGCAAGCCTGAATGGATGTGCTCCAAACTCAACCAAAATAACACTGTGATGAGTGGATCTATGACATCTGATAATCTAACGGAGGAGTAGAGTCTGGGTGCACTCAATCATGGCCCAGTCTAAGTCCAAATGGGAGGGCCCCCACACCACATAACCATAAAGCATTATGGGTTCTTACTAAGAAATCTAGGAAGGATAGTTTAGACAATATGTCCTAAAAGTGGTGTTTGAAGCACTGTATCTCAAGCATCGCAAGGGAACCCAACCCTTTGTTGATTTGAGGCATAATGGTTGGTCTCAAGATGAAATGGGATCCAAAAAAATTAACCCCAAGGTATCTGCAAGATGATGTAATCTCAACTTTCTGACCCTGGAAGTGAAAATGGAGATGTGAGGTCTTCAGACCATTGAAGACCATAACACAAGTCTTCTCCAAGTTCATGACCAGTTGTTTCATATCACAAAAAGATGCGAGTCCATCCAAAAGCCTTTGAAGACCCTCAGGATAAGAAACAAGAAGAACCACATCATCAACAAAGAGAAGGATGGAGACCAATACCTGATGTAGATGACAGTTGTCACTAAGAAGTGAGAATTCACTGAGAAAGGCCTCGAGCTCATCAATGTAGATCCCAAACAAGGTAGGCAAGAGAGGGAAGCCCTGCTTCACCCTAATGGTGCTATGGATAGGGTTGGAGAGGCCCTTGGTGGTCCTAAGTCTACCAACTAATTTCTCATATAACCTCATGATAGTCGTCAATAAGATCTTAGAAATACCAATATCTCTAAGTCTCTGAAAAAGGGTTGCTTCGGGGATGGAACCAAAAGCCTTACAAAAATCCACAAAACAATAGTAGACTTTCTTTGAGTGGTATTAGGCTTCCTCGATAATATCCCATAGCATTAAGATATGATCCATGCTCTAGTAGTCTACCCTGAAGCCTGCTTGGACCCTAGCCCTATAGTTTCTCCTGTCAAGCTCACTGGATAAAATAGTATTCAATGTTGCAACATAAATTTTGGAAAATATATGCCCAATCATGATGGTCCTATAGTTATTGGGATGGGAAGCCAACCTAGGCTTGTGGATCGGGTGAATAATGTGACTCGACCATGATTTTGGAAAGCCAAAACAAACCACTCTATTAAAGAGTGCAAAGAGATGAGGGCCCAAGATCATGGTATTGAACTTGAAGACCTCAACCTCAAAACCCTCCTCATCAATTTTCTTGTTGCATCTCATAAGTCTAATGGCCTCGTAAATGCTAGAGGTGGAGAACAAGTGACAATAGGGGGTGGGAAGGGAAGGGGAGAAAGTTGACCCAAGATGTCATATAGCATAGAGACATGTGAGGTGAGGAGGATAAGGTCAGGGGTGGACAGGGGTTGGAGAAGTTGGGGGAACATGATGTGCTAAAACATCTTGGGACACTGAATAAGCATGTCATAAAGGGACCTGCCCTATGAAGCAATAAATAACCACTTCTTATGACAAAGAAAGCTTTTGTAAGAGATTCATATGTTGGTGAAAGTGGGGGAATGTGCATCAAAATCCAAGCATAAGGAGTGGTGGAAAGTTTTATAGGTATCATCAAACCACTGGTTCATGGGGAAAGTGTTCCATTGAGCAGATCTAGGGGTCCTAGGAATAAAGTAGTGGGGGATAGAGGGGAGAGCCGACTCCCAAATCGTAGTTTCTAGTGAGTGAGACATAGTGGACACCTAGCTATGATCTTTGAAGCTAGTGGGATAGAGGAATCTTCTCAAATGAAAGATGAAGAGGTCTTGATCACTCTCCTCAAAATAGAAATGGGTACAAGGTAGATCTAAGTAGGGGGACTAGAGGTGGGTGGTAGATAGTGAGAAGAAACACAAACCAAAAGGCTAAGGAGAGCATGATCAGCCAAGGGAAGATGGGATATGGTAATGTTGCAGATGGAGGGGAGGAAATAACAAATAATGAGCATGTAGTCAACCATGCTCGCACCCCCACTATGAGGCCAACACGTAAAAAGATTAGAGCTTGGTAAGTAAGAGAGGCCATTCAAAATCACTAGGTCAGAGGAGTCATGGAGCTAGAGAAGGTGATGACCATAGCAAGAAAGAGGCCCACTATGATCCTTGAACACACATTGAAGCCTCTTACTAGTAGGATCCCTCTCTATAGTATAAATCAAGTCACACACACAGTCATACTTGGAGGTCTAGAGATCTCTAGTCCATGCATTAAAATCACCTAAGATGATGATGTCACCCATAGCCCCAAACTTGGAGATGCTCTCATATAGGTCTATAAAAGGTTTCTCATCCTCGACACTATGCATGGAATAAGGTCATCAAGTCGACAGAAAGTAGCAAATAGTAATAAAGATATCTCTTTGATGATAGTTGGTGCCACCAACATGGATCCACATAAATCCAGCATAAGTGTCAGAAAGAACCAATGTGGTTGTACTGAACAGGTCATCTCTAATCAAACATGCAACCCCACCAGAACCATGCACACCTCTAAAAGCACAGACCTCCTCTCTACAAATTGAAAGTCACTGATACCCTATGTAACCTAGAATGGGTCGTGCAGGACTCTCATGAGTCTCACCAACAACCAAAAAATTAGTAGACCCAACTGCATCGTGAAGTAAGCCTGGCAAAGACCACAAGGAGCCATTTCCATTCCAACAGTTGACAAGAACAAAGCCAATGGGGGGTTTAAACCTGCCCAACTATTGGTGATCAATCTCACTTCCCAACCACTAGGAGGTGATTCATGAATAACTACTTTTAGATTCCTTATAATTGCCCATTTAGTGTTACTCCTTGCCTCCACCACAAGATTCCTAGAGTGCTTTAGTTCATCTAGTTGTGATTTTGTGAGGTCCTCATCAAGAAATATCTTAGTGAGAAGTGGGAAGAGGGAAGAAATCACTAGAAAGAGGAAAATAGAAGGTGGTAATAAGGAAGAGGAGATTAATAGTAGAGTTGAATTTAAAATAATGGGAAGGTTTTATGTAGAACTAAATCATGAAGGAAGAAAATTATGTGCAAGAATATTACAAGAAAGCACAAGCTTATTGAGTAAGTTGGAGGACAAGCAGAGAATTAAGACACTAAAAATAATATTGAAAATATTGTCTCGCTTGCTACTAGAAGTAAACATTGATGGGAAACAAGAAAGTGGAAAATAGTTATAAACTTTCTAGATACAATAAATAATTCTCAGAACATTCAAAAGGAATTAAATGCAAAGCTGCAACACGTAACTGATAAAGATAAGTCAACTAAAGTTTCATAAGTACTAACAAAGAAACAGAGCAATTTGAAGAACACAATAGAAGAAGGATCAAAAGATATGCATACAATTACACTGATGATTGATGCTATAGATGTTGATTCTTACCATTTGTCACTATATATGAGTCTCATGTAGCAAAAAATGGAAATGAAAGATATTTTCTTAGGTACATTATTGACAGCAATGAATACAGATATCACTAGCCAAATTATAAGGTAAAAGGTCATATTTCAGGTTTCTCAAATTTGCAAGATAAGTGGAATAACATGTTGATGAGTATAGCAAGCAAGATGAAATATATAGAGACAATAGAGTAAGGATTAGAGAAAAAAAATTTCCTTTTGAAATGATGTCAAAGGGGGGGAGATCATATAAAAAAATGATAGATTACATATAAAGTCAACAATATATTATTAGCAAAGTGATTAATTAAATTATGCAAGGGGGAGTTGAGTATTGACCCAAGATAAATTTGCAAAAAAAATTTCCATCAATGTCGAAGGGGGAGATTGTTCCCTTGACAACATCCTAGAACCCTAGTGGAATGATTTTTATGTAATATTGTCAATGCTAGAAAAAAACTATGTTATAAAGAGTAAATGTAGATATCCTATGTTGGATAGCTATGCTAAAGTATAGACTACTAACAGAGGTCAACATGTTATTAAAACCCTAAGACTTAGCTTATCAGAGACATTAGGGTCCATTAGATTCATAAGGGAGAATAAGACAAAGGAGGTTTAAGAAAGGGTCTAGAAATTTGTTGTCACAAAATCTTGCACCCTTGTTTGAAGTTTTTACATAAGGACAACCTAGTGAAACATGGAAACAACCTCCAAATTGTGGGACTTTAACAATGAGGTTGAGCCTCCGGAGAAGACTAACTTCCTTGCTATAAGGATGCACCTAGACTACACTTGGAGAGAAAAAGGAAGGAGGAATGCATAGAAAAAACTACCTAATTTATTCTAAGGAGGTGATGCACGAAAATAGGGTGTTTAGACCAATCTCTACCCAAATATGCATGGTATAATTATCATGAAAATCCAAAGATATATAGATTCAAACTTGTTTTAATCTATTAGCCACATACAAATCAAACAACCAAATGAGTGACACAAGCAGAAAGAGCTTCACTTCTTCTCATTCATAGGTCAAAAGAGATACAAAAATGTAGGTTATAGATATCCACAGTATATCGAAGAGAGGTAGAAAAAGCTTGCATAGTATATCAGTGGCTAAAAGAGATAAGATAGGATGTCGTATAACTTAGAGGAAAAGAGGGAATTTATAGAAGTATGTGAGGGCAACACCAAAGAAACAAAGAAGATTCAACCCTAAGAAAAATTACAAAATCTACTTTAATAGTGTAAGCATAACTTAGATAGCTTCCACCCTAAGATAAAATTGAATAACTACATTCAGATTTGCAGAGAATAATTACTGCAAAGACTGGAAAAGATCTGATCACAGTGCAAATCCAGATGCAAGAAGATCACTTATCCACCAAAGAATCTCTGAGAGGACAAGAATTTCGTCCATTAATCTTTTGATTGAGTAGATGGATTAGCAGGCAGCAATGGAGTGTTCTTTTACATTTGTTAGGCCTAGGGAATGATGAAAGTGGTCGCAAGAGATCAAAAATATTAGACCTATCATCAAAGAGTTGTTTCATTTGTCATCAACTTGCCAAATCAAATAGAAAAGCATAGGTCAATCATATTCAACTGTCGCCTTGTACCTTTCTGGCTCCCTGATTGGTTGGGAACTCCTCCTTGTCTAGCTTGGTAGGTGAAGCTCCTTATATATTTTAATCAACACTAGAACTCATAATCAAACAAGTGTTAACTATGGTTAAAACCCTTCATGTCACCTTTTGTTCATAACCCTAACTTCTATGATCTTACAACCACCTATACCTCATAGCAACGATCCCATCCTTCATTCTCTTTACAATCCTTCTACAGCAACAAGTCATATGATCTCTCGATAGAACGATGGCACGATAACACCCCTGGTGTAAGGTTGCAGTGTCATTATTCTCCCCTTGCAATGTTAGATACACGGTTGATTTGACCTTTACGATCTTACGATTATAGTCCATCGTGATATCCATAGTTGTGGCAATAACCCCTACGATCATATGACCATTGTTTAACTATATTTTGTCCTGGACTTAGAAGACATCCTTGCTTGTTCTTGTGACCTTACGACTCTAAGATCATATGACCAACCTTTTCCTTCATAGCATCGGCAACCTAGGAAGTCAACCCCACGATCCTATGATCATTGACTTTTGTGAAGTTGGAACATATCCTTTTGGCTCATGATCCCATGAGGTCTCTAATATCATGACAACTCAATGCTATGCCAATCCTCTACTTCGTGTCCTCAAAAGAGGTCCTTGCAGCACCTACAATCTCACAATTGTTTACTATCGTAACATTGGACAAGACCTTTCTTTGGCTTACGATCCCTTGACTATCTGTGATGTCACAACAACCTAACCACTCAACTAATAGGAGCCTCATAGCATATTATCACTGCTTGATTCACTTGATGATCCTTTGATACATGAGCTATCGTAAGATAGGGACCATACCATTTCGTCGCAACTTCGGGGCTTGAAATATAATATGAAATTGAATCTTGTGACCGTGGGGTGGATTTGAATATTTTGAATTCAATACTTAGTGGGAGGGCACTTTTGGCCAACATTTCTAGCGACTCGAGGGGGATGCAAGCCTGCTTGACATATGACCAATGACCATTAAAAGATCCATTGGGCTATGGAGTCTCTAAAACTATGAAAACTCATCAAATTCATCACTTTTGTTGCATTCTAAGCTATAAAACATGCCCATCTACCTCTGCAAAACCAGAACCAAAACTCTTTGTAATAAAACATATGCTCGACACTTATTGGAAAATAGGAACAAATAGAAAGCAACTACTCTAACTATGTACAGGAAACATCATTTTTTCTTAGAAACAGGGTTTAAGATATATTCCATTTACTGGAGTAGGCAGAATTTCACTATCAAGTTTTCTTAACTAGAAAGCATTGGCCTATTTACAACTGATAATCATATAGGGACCACTCCATAAGGCATCAAATTTTGAGTGTCTCCTTACTTTTTCTCTATCAGTGTCCCATTTGAGAACAAGATCGCCTTCTTTGAAAATTATAACCTTAGCTTTCTTATCAAAGTTTCTCTTCATCTATTGTTGATGTGTTTCCACGGTCTATACAGGATGATTTCTTCTCTCCTCTAGCTCCATTACATTTTTCATTCTTACATACATAGCGTCATTTTCAATTAGTTCCACCTAATGAGATAGCTCAAGAGTAGGAAACTCTAATGAGATAGGAAGCCTTGCTTCTCTACCATACACCAACATGAATAGAGAATTTCCAATAGCCCTTTTAGACATTATTCTATCAGCCCACAGGGTTATTCTCAATTTCTATTGCCAACACCTTTGATTATCTTCAATATTCCTCTTGATGATTTTTATTAGATTCTTATTGGATGACTCAGCCAAGCCATTACCTTTGGGGTAGTAATTAGAAGAAGTGCTCAGGTAAATGTCATGATCAATTCCCCATGCACAAATCTAAGCTCCTACAAATTATTTTGCATAGTCTAAAATTATGGTGGAAGGAGCACCAAATCTAGTAACAATTCCACTAAGAAATTCAACAACTTAAGCCTTTGTAGAATCTTTCAAGGCTACTACCACTATCCACCTTGTAAAGTAATCTGTTGCAGCCAAATTCCACCTGTGACTGGAGCTAGAAGGCAGATTAATAGGAACTATGAAATCTAATACCCATTGGGAAAAAGGTTGATCCGCTTGAATGGGATGCAATGGAAGTGTTGCAAGTCTTTTCTTACTTGAAAAGAAGGCACATTTCTCACACTTCCTCGCATATCTATGACAATCATAGAACAAGGATGGCTAGTATTAACTGACTCCCATGATCTTTATTGTGGTGGTTCTTGCTAAAAAGTGGCCACCATCAAGACCATCATGAAGCTCTTTAATCATTCTCTCTACTTGGTATGCATCAATACATCTTAGCAAAGCTCCATTGAATTCCTTCCTAAAAAGAATGCCATTGACTATAGCATAGGGGATGGACTACAATCTAAACTATTTCCTTTTAGCCTTATCCAACCCTTGAGGATATCCATTCCCAACTATGAAGGTCTACATGTCATGTATCCAACTCCTTGGATTATCATTTTTCACTTCCTGTTGTTTTGCCAACACCAAGGCAACTTCTTCATTAGGTTCATGAGATGAGATCATCTGCTTGCACAACCCTTTCCCTCTTACCAACCTAGTGATCTGGATGTCCACATCATATTCCATCACCTTAGTGATCCAACCAGCTCTTTTCTCACTAATATCTCTATGCAATAGGAAATATTTAACATTGGCATGAGGGACCAATAAGTGGATCTTATTGTGGGATAGAAGATGTCTAAATTTATTCAAATCTCTTATGACTACAACGGCTTGCTTCTCTACATAGTTGTATTTATCTTCATATTCCTTCAGTCCTTCACTAAAGAAAGCAATAGATTGTTCTTCATTCTTATCATCTAATTGAGACAAAATAGCAGAAATACTTGACTCACCTCCTAAGGTGTAAAGAATGAAATCCTTATCAAAATTTGGATTGATGAGAGTAGGGGCTGAGGCTATGGCTTCTTTGATCTCTTCAAAACTTGCTTTCCCTTCCTTGGTCAATCAAAAGACCATATTCTTTTTAAGCATAGTTGTAAGAGGTTTCACCATGGTAGCTAAATTAGAAATAAATCTACTCACAAAATTTATTCTACCAAGAAAACTTTGCAGAACTTTCTTGTGACTAGGAAGGGAAAGAGCAAGAGTTGCCTTTGCTCTTTCTGTATCAATGGTCAGACCATCCTTAGATATAATGTGTCCTAATAATTTCCATTGATTAGTGGCAAAGCCACACTTTCTTGGATTCAAAGATACTCCATACCCTCTACATCTTATGAATAATTGTTTGATATGACCAAAGTGATCTACTACATTCTTTGAATACACTATGATATCATCAAGGTAGACTAACATGAACCTTTCCATATTTTTGAAGGCCATCTCTATAGCCTTTTGAAATGTGGCACCTACATTTGTTAGTCCAAAAGGCATTTTACTATAGGCATAGGTGCCCCATTTGGTGGTGAAAGCAATCTTATATTTGTCGGCCTCTTTGACCAACACTTAGTTATAACCTGAGAATCCATCCAAGAAAGAGAATCTCTCTGAACCACTAACCTTAGACAATATTTGTTCCATGGAAGGGAGAGTACGATGATCTTTAAGAGACGCTTGGTTAAGATCCCTAAAATCTACACGTAGTCTAATTCCTCCATTCTTTTTCCTAACAAGGACAAGGTTTTCCACCCAAGAGAAGTGCTTAATAGGGAAAATGATATTAGCCTTAATCAATTTGGATAGCTCTTTTCTCATTAATGGCTCAATATTGGGATTCACTGGCCTCTACTTTTTCCTAACAAGCTTGACATTATCAACTAAATCTATGGTGTGTTGAAACAAATTTGGGTCAAAACCTTTTAAATCATCATATGTCCAAGCAAATACATCATTAAATTCTTGACATAGATGAACAAAACTTTCTTGCTTAGTAGAACATACCTTCCCTATGTTTAGCATCCTTTCATCAACAACTTGAATTGGCATATGATAATCTTTGTTTGCAGCAAGGTTCATACCTCTATCACTTGCTTGGTCATCAAGATTGAAGACACTCTGAGGTAATGAGAACCTTAGGCAACTTATTGGAGTTGAGGTTGATGATTTGATCACCATACTAGTCATGAAATATCGGTTAATTTCTATATGAGAACTCTGCTTCATTCTGCAAGAAACTTACAATCTATGCATCAGATTCAAAGACTTGTCAATTGATATTATTATCGGGGACAGCGGGTCTAACCACCACTTTAATCTTCTATTTCTTTTTATCTGTAAGGCTCCTTGGCACATCATAAGATGCACCCATTGCTACAAGTCTATCAACATGTCTATTTCCTTTCCTAGGGATGCTTTGAATATTGAAGGCATTGAAACTTTCAAGCAAATACCATACTCTATGTTTACAAGACTTGAGCAAACCATTCTTGGTGATATTTTGATTTCTCACCTGATCAACCACCAACTCACTATCTCCAATATACACTTAATGTTTGAATTCCTCTTTTTTGAGCAAGTAGAAGACCTTGAATCAATGCCTCATACTCGGCCACATTATTCATACAACTAAATTGAAGCCTAAATGAGAAGTAGTACATTTCTAGTGTACGAGAAAATAACACCACAATAGCCCCTAATCCATTCTTATTCCTAGATCCATCAAAGTACATGCTTCATAACCCATCAATGTCTTTTTTTATTTTCATTAAGTTGGGACAAGAGCATCCTTTTCTGATATACAATAAGTGTCAAGGTCTATCTCTGGGAATTCAAACATAGGATCAAACTGATATGCATTAGCCCATTCATCTAAGAGGAAATCTAGTATCTTTGTCAAAGAAGTGGTAGGCTCATTTGCTATGTCATTCCCATCTATTTATTGGATGGTGCAGTTCATATTGATGAGATTAGGAGTGTAGGGCTCATTATGATGGAGGGCTAGTGGTTATGCTCTGATTGAAAGCTTTGGTTTCGTACCTAGTTCTAAAAAACATGTATAACTAGTCAGAGGATATGTAACCACCTATTTGGGCAATGAAATCTCTTGAAAGACAAATGAAAAAGTGCAATTTAACCTCAGCAATCAATATATCTTGAATTATAGTACAACCAAGGTATGCATGTAAGGCCATTTCAACATTCCTAAGGATTCCCACAGTCTTGAAAGTACTACCATCTAACTACAATGCATCCTTAACGATAGGCTCATACTTCACTTCTAAGATATCAGCAACACATTTGGGCATTACTGAACTAGTAGCCCTTGAATCAATCATGCAATTGTGGACTAGTTTATCTCCTATAATCAGAGAAACATAAAATGGAGGAGGTCTAACCTTTTTACTTGGTTTTACCTCTTTTGATAGTTGTACCAAAGTCACGGCATTCTCCATGTTAGGAAGTTGATCTTTGAGTTCAATGCTTTCCAACTCCTGCTGCAACAACCTCTTTTGTGATGGCATGGTAGCTATAGCATCCCACATAGAAATGTTTACATTAGTCTTCCCCATTTGGTCTACCACACTAAAAGAAGCATTAGATGCCTTAGTAGAAACCCTAGATGTAGAAGGTTGAGATGGAATAGCTTGAGGGTCATTCATGTCTCCTCTGCTATCATTTTATCTTTGTTGTTGAGGAGTATTAGCAGGTTGCTTAGCCTTGTGTTGTTGGGCAACTACCTTTACATGAGGCACTGCACTTGATATTGAAGCCTGATTGGAAAGGGGAGGAATAACCTCTTCCACAGCTCTTTTTTTTCTAATGGTATTGTAAGCATAGGAATCCTAGTTTACATTACAATGCTCTTCCACCAGACAGTTCATAAAAGAACAACCATCCTATTGAAAAGTATCAACAGGTTGATCAGCATTGTGTTGATGGGTAACTACTCCCTCTGGTATAGTTAAAGCCAAGTAAGATTTTTCCTTCTAACACATGCAATATCCATAGGAATAGTTATAAGAAGGGCATAAATCTTGATCTTGGGCAAGATTGTTCTGAGGGACTAAAACCATATTTAGGTTGGTGTTTGTAGTTTGGGGGTAGTCGATAGGTCTATTCTGATTGTAGGGGACATGAATCTAGTTTGGGGATATACCGTGAATGGGACCTTGACTCTAAAGTTGGAGAGGCTTATTATTATGAGCTTGCTACCTCTTCATAGTCACCAACTCATTTCCATTTGGTGTTCCCTCTGCTGGCATTTTCCCTTGGTATTGTTTCCAGTCCCTTAGACCACTCGTTGGTCTCTTGTTGGACATTAATAAATTTATTTTATCTTATCTTCTTTTCTTGATCTTGCATCCTCCTATCCACATTCTACATCATTGTTTGCATCATGGCCTCAATCCTATCAACTCCATTAGAGGGTGTGGAGGTTATCGAGACCACAGCAAGAGGCTGACTTGCAGAAGAAGTATGAATAGGGGCTATAATAGGCTAATGATTGGGCATGTTAGGGAAGAAAGGCATCGGGGACCTTGGAGCTATCTTGCCTCCTTGTATCAAGATATTTTTGCTATTATGAAAACCTCATAAGCATTAAGTAGAGTGTTCCCTCTTATAGATTATAGAGTGTTAGCAATATGGCTCTGAGGTAATATAAGAATGCATTACCAGGGGAGGGTTTCACTGCAGTAGATACCATGTCCCATGTCTTCTGAAATCTATAATTAAAATCAGTCATACATTCATGGGGTGCCCTCTTAATAGTTGTCAATTTTTCTAAAAGTGATAGGTGATCACTTTTTTCCTCGAAATGCTTGTGTAGGCTACTCCTAACACATCCCAATCAGCCATAGAGTTCTAAGGCAAACCTCTATACCATTGTAGTGCTTTCCCTTTTAAGGATGAGATTAGAAGCCTTACTATTACATCATCCTTGGTGATGCTATGAATATTATAGACGTTAGACACCTCTTGAATATGCTCGACAAGGAAATGGAGGTTTCACCAATAAACTCAGGTATACTTTTAAGACTTAATACTAGCATATCATGCCTTTGGGCTAATAGGAGGGGACTTCCACCATTAAAGGTGGCAAAAGCATGAGCTCTAGCCATGTAAGCAAGTGATTTATTGATATAAGTAGATGGTATTCTAGGTTGAGATCTAACAACATGAGGAGTGGAGATGGATCTTACAGGGGTATGTGTTACTGTTGCACTCCTAATTGGTGATAGAGTTACCCTAGCCTTTCTTCTTGGATTAGAAAAAGAAAGCTCCTGGTATTGGAACTTACCTCTAAAAGATGCCCTTATGTGTCTCTTCGGCATGAATCACAATAACTTTGGTCTAGAAACCAGATTATGCTTGAAGCTTGGAGTTGACAAGTACCTTGAACAAATGAGCCTCTTGAAGGCTTTTAATACTAAAGGTAGTACTATCTCCTCAGCATGAACATGAAATCTTTCTTTGACACCAGTAAACATAAAATGTTTAATATGAGGGTCTCACCAAGCGTGCCAAAAATTGTTGTCACAAATGCTTGCACCCTTGTCCAAAGTTTTTACCTAATGACAACCTTCTGAAACATGAAAACAATCTCCAAGTTGTGGGACTTGAACAATGAGGTTGAGTCTCCAAAGAAGGTCGGCTTCCTTGCTATCAGGATGCACCTAGACTACACCTAGAAAGAAAAAGGAAGGACAAATGTATAGAAACAAACTACCTAATCTATTCTAAGGAGGTAATGCACCAAAATAGGGTGTTCAGACCAATCTTTTCCCATACATGCATGGTATAATTATCATGAAAATCCAAAGATATATGGATTCAAACTTTCTTTAATCTATTAGCCACATACAGATCAAACAACCAAACGAGTGACACGACGAAAAAGAGGTTCACTTCTTATCATTCATAGGTCAAAAAATATACAAAAATGTAGGTTATAGATATCCATAGTACATTGAAGAGAGCTAGATAAAGCTTGTACAATACATCAGTGGTTGAAGGAGATAAGACGGGATGTCATATAACTTAGAGGCAAAGAGGGAATTTACAGTAGTATGTTAGGGAAATACTGTAGACACCTAAATTTGATTACACTGCTTTGGTAATCTTATTTAGCCATCTCTAAAGGCATCATTAATTAAATTCTTATTTAATTAATCCTTTGCCATCCCTAGTTGATTAATTTAATTAATCATCTATAGTCCTAATTGATAAATCAAATAATCTATTATTTATCAATTAAATCCTTTTCTCCTATCTAATTCCAAAAATCCCCATTTATTAAATAAATCTATTTGATAAATGAAATCCTCAAAATCAAAAACCCCTAACCTATCTCTAATCCTCCATTTAGCCTAATCCACCCCATCCACCCATACTAACCAAGCTTAGCCACTAACTCACCCACCCTCATTAATGCCATCCACTTGAACATCTCTAACATCCCTAATATAATCCTAAACCCAAGCCTAATCCACCCCCTAATGTTGTCACATTCCTTAAACAAGTTTAAGACTTTCCTAATCCAAACCAAAGTCTCCCCTCAAAAAGCCCAACCACTAAGTCATGAGTGCTCTTACAAAACATAAAAGACTCTTACAAGCCCACTCATGACTCTTACACCCATCTTCCACACTCTTCCCTCTTTCACACTCATTCCTCTTACATCCCTCTTACATACTCAACCCCACTCATCATGCCTTTAACCAACCCTTTACCCTACCCTCTCACACTCATCCTCCTTGTGACAAGTGTCACCTTCCCATTGGTGCTAAACAAGAACAATCCATGTGCTCCCCTTTGAGTGCATCTTAGCCCTCCTTAAGCCTTCATCCATCCTTGCATCTAAGCCCTCCATCCCTCTACCCCTTAGCCTATAAATTGAATCCCATCCCAAGCCATTTCATCAACAATCTTTGAGCTAAAGTTACCATGCTATTTTGAGAACCAAAGCCATCAATCTTACCCTTATAATGCCAAATTGAGAGCTCACAAAGCTACCAATTTGCCATTACCCATCTCCATTGAAGCAGCTTTTGAGCATCTTGAGCATACATCCACAGCAAAAGGACACATCTACAGAATCAAGAAAGTATGGAGTGTTTTCTCTTGTGAGGTTTGCACTTCTTGTTTGCTTTCTTTGTCTAAGCATATATGTGAATTTAGTTTTTTGGTTTGTGAATGTTTACTTTATTTGTTAATGTTCTTTGAACACTAAAATTCTTGTTCTACATTTTGGCACGCCCGGTGGCACCCCACTATGGGTCATTTAATCATCTATTTTCATCTATATGTTATTTTTTTTAACCATCTAATGTTTGTTGTTGTTTGAGTGTGTTTTGAGGGTGTTTTGCTTGTTTTTTCCGGTTAAAGAACGCACTTAGCAAGAAGAAATACTATCTAAAAAAAAATCGCGTTTTTCATCTTTTTTCGTGCAGTTTTGGCGTCTGCAACCTGTTCTGTCTGCGAAAATCTGCATCTGCGCAAATCGACGTCTCCGCCACCGCCAATCCAAATCGTCGTCTGGGAAAATCCGCATCTGCGCAAATCGGCATCTCTGCTTGTCACCTGTTTTCTGTGCCGCAAATTTGTTCTGTCGTCTTCGAATACTAGCGTCTCTGTATTTCAGTGTCTTCGTATTTTGGCGTCTCTGCTTGATAGACTGTCGTCTCTACCTGCTTATGTTGCATTTCTATTTTAAAATCTTTATTTCTGCACTTTGCAGCTAAAAAATTTAAATAAAAAAAAGAGTATAAATCAAAATTTGACTTTTAGTGGTTCCGTAGGATTTAGACCATTTTAAGCATTTTTACGTGTAGGAAAAACAGCAAAAAAAGTTTTAAAAAAATTTCTCATAGTTAAGCTCTCATCTTTGAAGATTTTGGCTAACTAACTAAATTGCTTTTTTTCTTGTCTCATTGCAGGTTGGAGCACATATGGAACCACTAACCATGTTTCTTGCAGGTTTTCATGTTGCTAAAAAATAAACTTGAATGTTTAACCATTTGTCTTTGAATGCATGTTGCTAAAAAAATGAACTTGAATGGTTAAACACATTTTCCATTGAATGAATGTTGCTCAAAACACACTCTTGAATGTCATGGATTAAAATCAACTTTCCTTGGAATCCATGCTTAAAACAACAAATCCAATCTTGAATGCCAAGGATCAATTAACCATTGCAATATCAAACACTTCATTTGGAGCTTCTAAAATTGAACAAAACAAATCTCTTTTTCACATGCAATCTAGGTAAAGTTTGATTTTTGGACATTTAAGAAACTTTGTTAAATTAAAATACAAATTTAAAAAAATCAATTTGAGTAGTTCCTTGGACTCACCTCTTTTCTAATCACCCATCAAATATTAACCATTGGTTGCAATCTCAGGGCCATTTATGGGGATGGGTCTACTTGAAAAAGGTGTTAAATGTTCCACAATCTAACTCACTCACTTGGTCTTTGAACGTTTGCTTTAACTTTATCAAAAAATTTAAATGGCCAAAACTCTACATTAAATTGATCACACTTCAAGTTTGGGCACTAAAATTGAACAATAACTGACATGGAGAGCCTTGGGGCGCCAAAATCAATCACATTCCAATGACAGGTCTAGGTATTGGAACAAAAACAAGCATGTTGCAACAGATGGGGTTACTGACACCAAACATGTGAATATTGTTGGTCCTTCTCAAAACCAGTCTAACCCACCATATCAAACAAACAACCAACAAGCTATCAATTACCAACAACAAAATAACCAAAGCTATCAAAACCACAATACAAGACCCAACTTTCAAGGGTCTAACAATCAAGATAATGCCATCAATGTAGCTGCAGGGCAAAAGCCCAGATTCCAACCTACACCTAGAAACTATACACCCCTTGGTGAGCCATTGGATGTTATTTTTGAAAAATTGGCTAAGGAAAACCTCATCAAATTTCCTCCTACCCAGCAAATTGATCCAAGCCAATCCAAAGCTGCATGGTACAAGGACAATAAGTATTGCAAGTTCCATAGGGTAAACGGTCACACCACCCTCAGATGCATGAAACTGAAAGATTATGTGCAGGACCTCATTGATCGGAAGGAAATCACTGTTGGTGCCCAAACCTCTCCCAATGCAGGCTTACAGATTTATCAAAATGCTTTTCCTCCACACAACAACCAAAATCCTGGAAAGGCACCTATCCAAAACAACACCAACAACCGCCAGCCAAACCAACAGCATGGGAAGAACAGTGACCACACTTCATCCTATATAGACTATGGTAGCCTTATAGGTTGTATATCTGAGAAAGAGCCTTCTGTCAATGTTATCAATATCTGAGGACCAAACAATGAGTGTGCAGTCACCACTCGAAGAGCGCGATTTAACATCGCAGGCCCACCAGTTTCATCAACACCATCAGCTCCATCAAAAAGCCGGTACAATATCTTGGAACACCTTGGGAACATGCCAGCCCAAATATCCATTTTAGACCTTCTCCGCACTAGTCCTGTGTACAAAGACATCCTTGACAGTGCTCTCATAGAATCCCATGTCCCTTCTGATATCAATGCTACTGATTTTCGTAATCTTGTTGGACACCTTTCATCCTCATGTGCCCTATCTTTCAAACCCACCGACATACCCGCGATTGAGCCAGATCACACCCTTCCGCTTCGCATAGCCATCATGGTATCCAATTTTGCCGTGAAAAGAGTAATGATAGATAATGGATCAGCCTTGAACATTTGCACCCTAAAATTCATAAAACAAGCTGGGTATACTGAGGCAGATATGATCAGTGAGGTTATCACCATCACAGCTTATGACAACTTGGAAAGGACAACAGAAGGGACTATTTTGCTACCAATCAAGGTTGGGGCAGTCATCCAAGAGACAGTTTGCCATGTTGTTGATCTAAACCTACCATTTAACATCCTCCTCGGTCACCCATGGATTCATGCTATGAAGGTCGTTAAATCCACCTACCATCAGTGCATCAAATTTCCGCATCAGGGCACTGAGGTAACCATCCATGCCGATCCAGAAGCCTTTGCTTACTGCAATGCGGTTGAAGCTTCATATACAAACCATTGCCTTGGAATAGACATAGGCACATCCATCGCCAGCTCATCCCACACTTGTAATGACGCAGAAACCATCCTCGCCTCTGTTAGAGTAAATAATTAATTATTAATTATTTATTCTATTACTTAAGCTTACTTAGGTTAATGCATATTTAGTATTTAATGCATGTAGTGGTTGTTGTTGACAACTCGGGAGTTTTCTCCTTTTTTAGCATATTCCACTTTTTGAGGATATGTGCTGAGTTGTCATTTTTGTCCTCTACCTCCTTCCAGCTTGTTCTACAAGCTTCCATGAGGCCTTTTTAAACGGTCTCTCTCTCATTGTAAATCATTCCATTCACATAGCAATCTCATTTTCCTATTGTGAAATATTTCCTCTTGCATTGTTTCCTTCATGCTCTTGCTCTTTCGGTTTCTCTTCAGCAAGCTATTTGCATGTAGGTGATCTTGGCGACTGCGGAGTTGGATTTCATCAACTCCTACATGGTATCAGAGCCTCCCTGCTGCTTCTTGTTTGAAGGATTTTTGAAGCCGTGATTTGAAGTCACAAACCCTAGTTTGTTTGTGCATTTTTTCGTCAAATCAGGGCTAGAGCGAATTTTTGGAGCACTTTCAGCCCAAACGGACATCACCATTGGATCCAGAAGGCCATTTACAGTCAAAATTCATATAAAACTTTCCGTTTTTGGAGACAGAGCTCCGGAAGGCAAAAAAACTTTATCAGAAGCTGCCGTACGGACTGTACGGACGATTTGCGATTTTAAAATTTAAAAAAAAAAGTTTTTTTAAGGCGCTCCGCCAGGGCACCACCGGCGGGCCAACCCGACACCGCCAGCACTCCGCCACCAGCGGAGCATCCGCTGTCATCACCCTGTTTTTGGCCGCCGCAGCGCCTCCGACAGGCCGCTCCGCCAGCGGCTCCCGCCGCGGCGCCACCCCAAACACCTGCCGCCCGGGCGCAGCACCTCCGCCACCGCAGACAGCGGCGCCGCAGGGTTTTCCTCCCGGGCGCCACCGCCGGCGGTGGATATTCCTCCGACGCCGTCTGCGACTTTTCCGACAGTGACGTCACTTTTCTGACGCTGACGTCTTTTCCAGACAGTGACGTCACTTTCCCGACAGTGACGTCTTTTTCCGGTAATCGGATTTTTTTGCCGGCGAATGGTCTGTGACGGGCATACGGCCGTCAAATTTATGCCAGTGTCTGTAATTTTCCTGCAAGTGTATTTTTGGAGCAGCAGTCGGTTTTTTGGCTATAACTTGAGCATACGGAGGTCTTTTTCCGATCCGAAAGAAGCGTCGGAAAGCTGACTCAGAGACGGACACATTGGTGCTAGTTTCGCACGATTTTGAGTTCATTTGAGCTTCCATTTTTTGTGTCAAAGTAGAGGCTTTTGTTTCCTATTCTGCATCAACAAATCCAGGTTCCTTTCCAATTTTTTGCTTTCCTTAGTTGTTTTTTTGTGGTATTTGGGAGATATTTTTGTACGTTTGTGGGAGGGTGTCTTTCTTTTCTGTAATTTACTTCAGTTAAGACCCTTCTACTTCCGTCTTCTTCTTTCTCTCAATAGCGGATCCATCTATATCCCGTCTCACACCACACAACTACCACACATGGAAGGCACAAATGACTAGACTTCTAATGTCAAGAGGTCTATGGTCTTGTTTGGATGAGCATCAGCCTAATCTCCAACGACCTTTTGAGATTCTACAACACAGGAACAAGATGGATGAAGCCATGGGGCTTATTGCACTCAACATTTCAGACAGCTTGTTGTTTCACTTGGATGGTTTGACTACTCCACGGGCTTATTGGCTAAGATTTCAGACTTTGTTTGGACAAGTAAATGAGTTTCGGGCACTTCAGCTAGATGCAGAATTGACTTCTTTGACACCTGATCACTTTCCCACCATTGAGGACTTCTTGATGAAGTTCAAATCTCTACGTACACTTTTGCAGGGATGTGGGAAGAACAAAACAGATGATGAGTGTATTTTTTTGGTACTCTCAAAGTTAAAGGGACAGTATCAGATCTTCTCTTCCACTTTCTACTCCACTATGGATGCCTTGGGTGATAGACATAGGATGCCTTCATTTGAGATATTTTGTAATCGGTTAACCCGTGAACAATCGAAGATTACTCAAATGGATTCACTTTCAAGTTCTCAGTCACAGGTATTGCTTTCCAAGGTTACACAGGAACAGAAGTTGAAGCAACTATCAGATCCCTCTTCTACTAGTTCATCATCTTCTAACAAGAAGGAGAAAAAGAAGACCGCAACTCCTACCTGTTCCTATTGTGGGAAAGGATCTCATGATGAGGCACGTTGTTTTCAGAAGAGATGTGATGGCTATGAGAAACAGATTGCTGATTTGCACGCTCTCCTTCAGAAGAGCACTATTTCCTCTCCATCCTCTTCTACCTCACAAGGGTCTTCTTTTCAGGCTTCTTCCACCTCTTCAACATCTACATCAGATCTTGGAAAGGGTCATGCATTACAGGCTTCTATTGCATCTTCTTCACAGGTTCCTTGGATACTGGATTCAGGTGCTTCTCACCATATGACGTCTTCTCAAGGTGTCTTCTCCACTCTTGAGGCTTCTCCTATTCCTCACATTCTCATGGGGAATAACACTGCATTACCAGTCTGTGGGAAAGGTTTAGTTCACATCCAAGATGGTATATTCAATGATGTATTGTATGTTCCATCTTTGTCTGCCAACCTTCTCTCAATTTCTACGATTACACGCAGTGGATCAGGGAAGACAGTTGAGTTCACTACTGATTCAGTCTTCATTCGAGATCATGCTACAGGAGATCTTATTGCTATAGGGGCAGTTGATCCTTCCACTCATCTCTATACCTTCTCACACTTTGGTCCACCATCTCCTTCACAGGAGCATCGTGTGGTGCAGTCAGGACACTTGAACCTTTGTATTGTTCCTGAGATCCCTACTTTGACTGCCACACCACAACTAGATGAGGGCTTTTCCTCTCTACAAGATTCTCCTTCCGCTCTACCTGATCTTCCAGCTTCATTTATTGAGACTCCAGGTACACTTGTTGCAGATACTTCAGTGGACATTCATGACAATGTCATCGCACCTGCCTTGGGGATTCCCTTTTCGGTTCCTCATACATTCTCTTCTGGACATCATCTAGGCTTTCCAATTGCTCCTCTCACGCAGGGATTTCCTTGTTTCGTGCCTTTGTTCCTTCCGAATTGGAGTTTCATTGGTTCGATCATTTCTACAGGAGCTCCATCATTATGGGGGAGGCTTGGTGTCTATTCTCATGGGGGGGCTGGTTGTACTTATGGTTTTGAGAGAGTCTCTTGAAACATTTCTGGCGGAAGTTGTCCTTCGGGGGATTGGTTGAGGCCTGCCTTCCTTCCTTCACTTCATGTTTTTTTTAGCATGTTGTTTTTACCTCTTTTTTGGAGGAGGGTTTTTCCCACAGGGTTTTCCCTCTTTCTCCATTTTACAGAGGTTGCATTGTACATGGGTACCTAACATGGCCTCGTTGCCAGGACCCATTATGCATTTCATCTTAGTTTTAGGAGCTTAAGGCATTCCCCTAAGTTGCACTTAAAGGGGGGTGTTAGAGTAAATAATTAATTATTAATTATTTATTCTATTACTTAAGCTTACTTAGGTTAATGCATATTTAGTATTTAATGCATGTAGTGGTTGTTGTTGACAACTCGGGAGTTTTCTCCTTTTTTAGCATATTCCACTTTTTGAGGATATGTGCTGAGTTGTCATTTTTGTCCTCTACCTCCTTCCAGCTTGTTCTACAAGCTTCCATGAGGCCTTTTTAAATGGTCTCTCTCACATTGTAAATCATTCCATTCACATAGCAATCTCATTTACCTATTGTGAAATATTTCCTCTTGCATTGTTTGCTTCATGCTCTTGCTCTTTCGGTTTCTCTTCAGCAAGCTATTTGCATGTAGGTGATCTTGGCGACTGCGGAGTTGGATTTCATCAACTCCTACAGCCTCCACCCTATCTACCGTAAAGATCAACAACAAAGGTTGTGGAAAATATAGTCTGTCAGATGCATTTGCTGTCGGAGCAATCCCACTTGATCCACATACCCATGGACGACCGACATATCACAAAGCTAGGGAGATTCCACCTCCTCGATACAAACAGTTTGGCCCAACCACCTTTGTGTCCTCAAAAACCCCTCTTCATGAAGAGCTCACTCCAGATATCAACAATTGGTTACATAACGATGTACCTCCAAAAAATCAAGCACGCCTTGATCACTTCAGCCAAAAGTATCCCCAACAACATAAGCTCATCACTGAAAAATGGAACTATCAAGGAGGTGGACTAGGACCAGAAGAAAGGGGCATGCAATGCCCCATTGAAGCACATAATTGGGAAATGAAGTTAGGACTTGGCTTTGGCATACCCACAACTGGGGGCACCAACGAGAACGGTCACGCTTTTTTGAACATCCACCGCGACCTTGTCAAAATCGAAGACATTCCTGAAGAAGTTGAAAAGAGAGCCTACGACGATATCCCAGACCAAATCTTCCTAGGAGAATCTGTTCTCCGAGAACTATCCATCCATCTCATTGACCTACCACTTGCTCATCCACAACTCATAGATTGGGACCAACCAAGTGTCATACGTATTGATGAGTTCGCATCAGAGGAAGTGCTTCTAAGATTCATGGGAGCCAAAACTCCTCATAAGAAGACAAAGCCAGATTCTGCCTACATCTACAAGCTAGATCCCAAGGGGTATTTTGGAGAAAATCCCCAACCTAGTTTCGATACACCCAAAACTGGAACTAAGGTAAATCTGGGACTAGCTAAGGTAGCGAAGAGAACCCCTCAGCAAGAAAATCCAGAGCCACAAGCAGAACATGAGGATTTAGTATTGCCTCCTCAAGATAATCGACCAGAGGTGTCTTCTATTCTAATAGAGGATACTAGAGAAGTCAACATTGGTTCTTCAGAGATCCCTAGAATTGTTAACATTGTTGCATCCCTATCACAAGACCAAGCTGACCTCCTCTTTGAGGTTTTACGAGAGAACATTGGCCGATTTGCATGGTCATATCAAGACATACCAGGACTTGATCCAAAGCTTGTAGTTCATCATCTTGCAGTCGATCCAAAGATCAAGCCCGTAAGACAAAAGCTTAGAAAAATGCACCCCAAGGTGGCCTTACTAGTCAAAGCTAAACTAGAAAGAATGTTAGCTGCTAAGGTTATCCGACCTATCAACTACTCAGAATGGATCTCCAACATGGTCCCTGTCACTAAGCCTTCCGGTGACATCAGAATCTGCACTGATTTTAGAGATCTTAACAAAGCTTGTCCAAAGGATGATTTTCCCTTGCCCAACATAGATATGATTGTAGATCTTACAGCTGGACATGAAATTTTGTCCCTTATGGATGGATTTTTCGGGTATAATCAGATCAAGATTGCAGAAGAGAACCAGCATAAGACAGCATTCACTGCCCCTTGGGGAACCTTTTCCTACACCATGATGCCTTTTGGCCTAAAGAATGCTGAGGCTACCTATCAAAGAGCTATCACAGCCATTTTTCATGATCTTATCCATAGCATTTTGGAGGATTATGTGGATGATATCCTAGTCAAATCTCACACCTTCATGGATCATCTTGCTAACCTGGAGAAAGTCTTTGATAGGTTGGCCCAATATCATCTCATGCTAAATCCCAAGAAGTGTGTCTTTGGGGTCACATCTGGCAAGCTTCTAAGCTTCATAGTTTCTAAACGAGGTATAAAGATCGACCCCAAAAAGGTCAAGGCTATCTTAAACATGCCTCCTCCCCAGACACTGCGACAGCTTCGCTCTCTTCAGGGAAAACTTCAATCTGTCCGGCGCTTCATCTCCCAACTTGTAGATAAGTGTACACCGTTTTCACACTTGCTAAAGAAGAATGAGAACTTCAAGTGGGATCTTTTATGTCAGCGCAGCTTCGATCAGCTCAAGCAGTATCTCACCAATCCCCCTATCTTGGTTCCACCAGTTCTTGATCGTCCCTTGATCTTGTATATATCAGCAACACCTACTGCTCTAGGGGCACTTCTAGCACAACATGATGATTATAGCAGAGAGAGAGCCATCTACTATATCAGTAGAACCCTAGTTGGTTATGAACTCAATTACACTCCTATGTAAAAAGCTTGTTTGGCAGTTGTTTTCTCAACTCAAAAGCTTCGCCACTACATGCTAAGTCATACCATCCAACTAGTCTCCAAGATTGACCCTCTCAAGTATATGCTCTCCAGAACAGCACTTACAGACCGTTTGGCCAAATGGGTTATGCTACTAAGTGAGTTTGACATCCAGTATGTGGACAGAAAGGCAATCAAAGGGCAAGCTATAGCAGATCACCTAGCTGATGCACCTCTAGTAGATGCATATCCTTTGCTCACAGAATTTCCAGATGAGCATATCTGCCTAATTGAAGAACAGCCCCCATGGAAGCTTTATTTTGATGGCTCATACACCTCTCATGGATCAGGGGTAGGAATATTATTAGTTACACCTCAAGGAGATTACATTCCAAAAGCCTTCAAGCTACAATTCCCTAGCACCAACAATATAGCAGAATATGAAGCTCTTGTAGCAAGATTAAAGATAGCTACAGAATGGAATATCACCGAGTTACAAGTCTTTGGTGATTCCCAACTCATCATCAAACAAGTCTTAAATGAATATCAAACCAAAGATGAAAAGCTATTACCCTACAAAGAGCTAATTGATCATATGACCCAGCATTTTACAAAGCTTCAGTTTACACAAGTGCCACGAATGCAAAATAAAGCAGCAGACGCCATGGCCACTATCGGCTCGCTCTTGGAAATTCCCCAAGATACTACACAGTATGAATTTTTAGTTGAGCAGCTCCTCACACCCGCTTATGTGAATGAGGATTCAAACCGTGTTTGTATCTTGGTTGGTCCCCAATCCCCTTGGTACCATGAAATTCACACTTACCTTAACAATGGTATCATATCCCCTCACCTCACACGCACCCAACGCCAGAACCTTATTCGAAAATCATCCCTCTATGTTATCATAGCCAATACCCTATATCGTCGAGGTTATCACGATACTCTCTCCTGATGTTTAGATGAAAATGAGGCCGCGATGGAATTAAAAGAAGTACATTCTGGACTTTGCGGTGCCCACACGAGTGGTATTGTCCTAGCACGACAAATCCTTAGAGCAGGCTACTATTGGCCTACCATTGAAGAAGACTCTTGTGACTTTGTCAGAAAGTGTCTCCCATGTCAGCAGCATGCAAATCTTGTGCACGCTCCAGCACAAGATCTACAACCTATTGCACCACCTTGGCCTTTTGCTTGTTGGGGTCTTGATCTAGTTGGAACTATCACACCTCTCTCATCTAATGGACATAAATGGATAATAACAGCTACAGACTATTTCACTAAGTGGGTGGAAGCAGTCCCCCTAGTCTCAACTACAGGAGTTCAAGTCTCCAAGTTCATCTTGTACCACATTGTTTGCCGCTTCGGCATCCCATCCACCATCTTCACTGAGCACGGAGGTAACTTTGAAAATCTCAACATGGAAGAATTATGCACTTCCCTCCGCATCCATCACCGCTTTTCTAGCCCATATTTCCCACAAGGTAACGGCCAGGCAGAGGCAACTAATAAAACCCTCCTCAAAATCCTAAAGAAAGTTGTCAATGATTCCAGCCGTGATTGGCACCTTCAAATAAATCCGGCTCTATGTGCCTATCGAACTTCCTTTCGTACATCCACAGGCACAACTCCATACTCCCTAGTCTATGGTGCCAAAGCGGTATTACCTATAGAAGTTGAACTTCCCTCACTACGCATATCTTTGCGAGGGAAAATCTCAGATGAAGAATACAGAGTAGCTCAACTCACCCAGCTAGATCTCTTAGACAAGAAGAGACAACGAGCCTATGACCATCTCACAGTCTATCAAACTCGTCTCAAAAGGAATTTCAACAAGAAGGTGCTCCCACGACACTTTCAGCCAGGTGACATGGTCCTCAAAGAAAATATGAAAGTCCAAGCAGATCGAGAAAAGAAAGGCAAGTTTGAACCTACATGGCTTGGTCCCTATGTGGTTACTGCCTCCTTTGGCTCCGGAGCCTATCAATTATCTACACCAGAAGGAGAACTCTTGAATGATCCCACTAACATCATTCATCTCAAGAAGTTCTATGCTTGAAGATCTTTGGTATACCCAGCTTTTAAAAAATACAAAAAAAAAATAGTAAAGAGAAATAAGCGTCCAATGGTAAAAACTTGGCAATTCAAGCGCCTTGGATAGGTACCTTGGTGAAAACCTGGTAATTCAGGCGCCTTGTGTGCTAAAGACTAATCCATTATCTATCACTATCCTATCCCTCATCCATCCACCCACCATCTCATAAAACACCTGCTTATTCCCTTGGTGTTCCAATCAAATATCCAAAATCTGATGGAGCTTGTCAATACCTCTTGTACAGCTTGTAAATCTTGTACCAAAGCTTGTATTATACCTTATAAATCTTGTACCATACCTTGTATATATCTGAATCTTGTCCAAAGCTTGTACCATATTCCATCTTGTAAATAATCTTGTATCCTAGCCTGTATCCTATCACATGCACACACAGAATCACATTTTTCTTAAGCTTTTCACAAACCATCTACCTATCCACCTATCAACTATTATAGACATCCCATCCTTCACAAATATTTTTATCTCACAAAAAACCAAAACATGAACAAACTTGTACATTTGTAACATATCTTGGTCTGTCAGCTTGTACATCCTCTTTAGCTTAGTATCATTGTATCTATCCGACTTTCGTGTTAGTTCATCCTTAGTCAACATCTTGCACACCTCGCACACTTTGGTTAGATATTCCAATGCATCCTTTAGCTAGATCTCCTGTCACCAAAGTGTTATCCTTCTTAGTTCAGCTTGCCAGACACATCACTCATCCAGATCCATCAGCTTAGGTGCTCTCTGATAGATCCTTGCAGGATATAGTTTTCCTCAAGTCTGATCTTGGTCCGTTAGTACCTCGTCCTACCCATCTCGTTGGCAAACAGTTCTCTTTTGGATTTTCACTTTCTTTTGATTTGGGATCTTCCCTTTTGGGTCTTGAAATATCTTTTCCAAGCAATCTCCTTGTTCCCTCCTCAAGGTTGCCACGATCTTCCATATCATGGTATGCTGCGAATGGGGCAATTAGAGCGTAAGGTCTTGATCAGGTCTTTTGCTTATTTTCTTTTTTTGCTTGTGGGTTACCTAGTGTCATTTCCACGCTGCTTCTTCTGGGATTCATGTGTGATACTAGGGAAATCCTTGTGTGTTTGTTTTGAGTCAGTTTGTCAATCCTCTGGACGATTGGTAAAAAGGCTTTGATATTCTTGGTAACCCTTTCAATTAACCAACAGTCCTATAGCAAATCTAGTGCTCAACTACATGGTGGTACTTTTCTTTGAAGTATCCCCCTGCTCAAAAAGCTTCAATGGATTCCCTTCATCTCCATTATCCCCCATCTATATCCTACATCTGTCGCTCCTACCCCAGCTTATGCATCAGTATCTCTTTGAATCACTCCTCACGCTTAGCTTTAGGGATCCACAATCCTAGTCTTTGGGATCCACCAATCAAATCAATCCACCAAGTCTCATCTTTCGAGATCCACAATCCTAGTCCTAGGGATCTCCGAAACCCATCTTCTGCCAGTCTGACTCTTTGAAATCCTGTTGCATCAGCTTTATCATTCTATCATCCATCTCCCTACCATGGATTCCTTTTCTAGCGCTCTGCTCCTCCATCTCCCCCCCCCAATCCTGGAAAGTCTTAAACTTGCTTTACTATTGTGCCTCTGATTTTCCTTTATCATTCTCCTGTAGTGAGAGTTTGAGCTAATTCAGCCCCTTCTCTTCGCCAACCTGCGTCTCAGCTCGTCTCAATTTCTTGTACTTTTCAAGAAGTCGTCGAGCCTCATTTCTCTCCCCGCCGCCTTCTTGAGGGGGCATCATCTAAGTCTAGTCTCTCCTCTTCTTATTCGAGACTGGGGCAACCTTGTTGCTAAAACATCTTCCTCATGTCATCTTCATTCGAACTTCTTTGAAATAGTGTTATTTCAACACTATGTCAAAGAGGGGCAAAATGTAGACACCTAAATTTGATTACACTGCTTTGGTAATCTAATTTAGCCATCTCTAAAGGCATCATTAATTAAATTCTTATTTAATTAATCCTTTGCCATCCCTAGTTGATTAATTTAATTAATCATCTATAGTCCTAATTGATAAATCAAATAATCTATTATTTATCAATTAAATCCTTTTCTCCTATCTAATTCCAAAAATCCCCATTTATTAAATAAATCTATTTGATAAATGAAATCCTCAAATTCAAAAACCCCTAACCTATCTCTAATCTTCCATTTAGTCTAATCCACCCCATCCACCCATACTAACCAAGCTTAGCCACTAACTCACCCACCCTCATTAATGCCATCCACTTGCACATCTCTAACATCCCTAATCTAATCCTAAACCCAAGCCTAATCCACCCCCTAATGTTGTCACATTCCTTAAACAAGTTTAAGACTTTCCTAATCCAAACCAAAGTCTCCCCTCAAAAAGCCCAACCACTAAGTCATGAGTGCTCTTACAAAACATAAAAGACTCTTACAAGCCCACTCATGACTCTTACACCCATCTTCCACACTCTTCCCTCTTCCACACTCATTCCTCTTACATCCCTCTTACATACTCAACCCCACTCATCATGCCTTTAACCAACCCTTTACCCTACCCTCTCACACTCATCCTCCTTGTGACAAGTGTCACCTTCCCATTGGTGCTAAACAAGCACAATCCATGTGCTCCCCTTTGAGTGCATCTTAGCCCTCCTTAAGCCTTCATCCATCCTTGCATCTAAGCCCTCCATCCCTCTACCCCTTAGCCTATAAATTGAATCCCATCCCAAGCCATTTCATCAACAATCTTTGAGCTAAAGTTACCATGCTATTTTGAGAACCAAAGCCATCAATCTTACCCTTATAATGCCAAATTGAGAGCTCACAAAGCTACCAATTTTCCATTACCCATCTCCATTGAAGCAGCTTTTGAGCATCTTGAGCATACATCCACAGCAAAAGGACACATCTACAGAATCAAGAAAGCATGGAGTGTTTTCTCTTGTGAGGTTTGCACTTCTTGTTTGCTTTCTTTGTCTAAGCATATATGTGAATTTAGTTTTTTGGTTTGTGAATGTTTACTTTATTTGTTAATGTTCTTTGCACACTAAAATTTTTGTTCTACATTTTGGCACGCCCGGTGGGACCCCACTATGGGTCATTTAATCATCTATTTTCATCTATATGTCATTTTTTTTAACCATCTAATGTTTGTTGTTGTTTGAGTGTGTTGTGAGGGTGTTTTGCTTATTTTTACAGGTTAAAGAACGCACTTAGGAAGAACAAATACCATCTTTAAAAAAAAATTGGGTTTTCCAACTTTTTTCGCGCAGTTTTGGCGTCTGCAACCTGTTCTATCTGCGAAAATCCGCGTCTGCGCAAATCAACGTCTCCGCCACCGCCAATCCAAATCGTCGTCTGCGAAAATCCACATCTGTGCAAATCGACGTCTCTGCTTGTCACCTGTTTTCTGTGCCGCAAATCTGTTCTGTCGTCTTTGAATACTAGCGTCTCTGTATTTCAACGTCTTCGTATTTTGGCGTCTCTACTTGATAGACTGTCGTCTCTGCCTGCTTATGTTGCATTTTTGTTTTAAAATCTTTATTTCTGCACTTTGTAGCTAAAAAAAAAAAATGAGTATAAATCAAAATTTGACTTTTAGTGGTTCCGTAGGATTTAGACCATTTTAAGCATTTTTACGCGTAGAAAAAACATCAAAAAAAGTTTTAAAAAAATTTCTCATAGTTAAGCTCTCATCTTTGAAAATTTTGGCTAACTAACTAAATTGTTTTTTTTCTTGTCTCATTGCAGGTTGGAGCACATATGGAATCATTAACCATTTTTCTTGCAGGTTTTCATGTTGCTAAAAAATGAACTTGAATGTTTAACCATTTGTCTTTGAATGCATGTTGCTAAAAAAATGAACTTGAATGGTTAAACACATTTTCCATTGAATGAATGTTGCTCAAAACACACTCTTGAATGTCATGGATTAAAATCAACTTTCCTTGGAATGCATGCTTAAAACAACAAATCCAATCTTGAATGCCAAGGATCAATTAACCATTGCAATATCAAACACTTCATTTGGAGCTTCTAAAATTGAACAAAACAAATCTCTTTTTCACATGCAATCTAGGTAAAGTTTGATTTTTGGACATTTAAGAAACTTTGTTAAATTAAAATACAAATTTAAAAAAATCAATTTGAGTAGTTCCTTGGACTCACCTCTTTTCTAATCACCCATCAAATATTAACCATTGGTTGCAATCTCAGCGCCATTTATGGGGATGGGTCTACTTGAAAAATGTGTTAAATGTTCCACAATCTAACTCACTCACTTGGTCTTTGAACGTTTGCTTTAACTTTATCAAAATTCTTAAATGGCCAAAACTCTAGATTAAATCGATCACACTTAAAGTTTGGGCACTAAAATTGAACAACAACTGACGTGGAGAGCCTCCGGGCGCGCGCTTGAAATCGAATCTCACACACTTTTGCTTTGGGCTTAAAAAAAACTCACACTCAATCTTGAATGCCTTAAAGAAAATTAATCGATACTTGACGTGGAGGGCCTACGGGCACGCGAGTTTTCTTTTGTTAACCTTAACTCTTCTTATTGTTTGCATTCTTCGATCGATTTACTTTTGTTTGCGCTTCAAGTTGGAATTGAACATTGTCTCTTAAACATGAGTGCTTGCAAAGTCTAGATTAGCACACATAAGAGTCAGTTGGTAAAAGAACAATCGTGTTTTTTAGCCCAAGGTCATCCAAGTCTTCTCTCCCCTTTTCGTCTTTCGAGGCCATCTTGGGTGCATAAGATTAGGATCCAAAACCTTGTTTCTTTTTAGGAGGCTTGCTTGGGGATTTCATCACCCCTTGGACGACCTCAACTCCAGCGTTCCGGTGGAGTATAAGAATCGGGAGGTGAATCGAAAGACACCTCTCTTGGGATCAAGATTTTGTCATTCAGGCTAAGCCTCAAAGAACTTTATACCCTTGAGAAGTGAAAGAGGAGAAGTGGGTTACCGCTCCTCTCGGCTGTGTGACATCCTTTTGGTCTCATCTACGGATTTGGGCCTCACGTACCTTGCGTATATCGAGGACTCCCTAGCTAAACCAATTGTCAGCCTTGCAGAAAACCATCTAAGATGTTAATGTGTTTGGAGTGACTGATCGAAACATTTGTAGAACATACACACTCCTCGGCGTAGGTATCACATTCTGAGAACCACAAACTTCTATCTGGGTGTTCCTATCTATTGCTTGTCTTTATTTATTGAATGAATGTTTGCCAAACTTGATCAATCCTAGCTTAGGGCACACTTAGCGTAGTCACTGCCTATTTTAGAAGTTGAACAGGTTGAAGCAAAACAACCAGAATCTCCCAAAGCCAAGCAAATTCAGGAATTTATGTCGGAACAGCCCAAACCCAAACAGAAGTTTCACAAAGTCAAACTCAAGCCATCTCTAGCATACCAAGAACTTTCAGCCAAGAGAAAAGAAATAACACCAAGCCCACGAATTGCCAGACTCCACAAAGCAGAAGACAAAGCTACCGACGAAGCACTTCAAGAGGCCTGGTTAGAGCGCACCATCAAATTTAGCCAACATCCAGGAGTTAATACTGCTTATGCCTTACCAACTAGGCATGATTTCTATGATTAGACACCCTTGTTTCTCCACATCTTCTTGGATAAGCTTCACTTTAGAGTCATCTTTGTAGAAAAGCCAGCCATCTTAGGTTATCCCCTTAAGCATTATTAGCTCATCCATCTCATTTAAAATCAAACCGTCTAGCCAGCAATCGAAAATCTACACATCTAAGCTTTCAAAATTGTTGTCACCTTGCTAAAAGTTTTCCATTCCTAAAATCTTCCAAATCCACCAATCTCACCAAGGTTATCCCTTTGACAGAGCTTTGTCTAGGGTAATCTAGCTTTGTCACTTGTTATCCCTCATCACCTTTAGCTAAAGGTTGGGATCCGCAAGTGGTCAATCTTGTGTTCTTCCTAAAGGATCATCAGTCTATCCTTAAGTTGACACGATCACCACCAAGCTTGCACATAGGAAAACAGACCTTTTCTGCTTTGACAACATATCTTTGAAGTTAGAATCCCCAACCCAATCCTCCTTAGGTTTTGTCATATAGCTTTGCCTCAACCTAGGAAATCATTTGCATAGAAAAGCCTTCCCCCTTTTGCATCCATCAGCATTATTGCATCTCATCCCTAGGAGCATTTTTCATGCCACCCATCACTCGCTTAGCCAAGAAGAAAGAAACAATGGAGGCCTATCATTTGGATCGAACAGCCTCACCCCCCTTGAGCACTCAGCCATCCTTCAACCCAGAGCAAGCTATGTCATCACCTACTGACATTGAAGCTTTCATGAACCAACCAGGAAATGCAGTATTGGTAAACGCCATTATAGACAAAAACAAAGAGACAATCATGGCTAATTTTCGAAGGGACAATGTAGGAACCTTTGACTTTGGAAGACCCCCTCCATTATCAGATCCATCTCACCCGTTGTTTGGGCAGCTACCACCACCCATAGGCTCTTATGATCCAAATTATCCTCAATATATTCCAAAAGAAGAGCCTCCAGCCAATCCATATGACCCAATAGACCCAAACATACCATCATCCACCCAAGTTGAAATCTCCATGCCGCAAGCCAACCCAGCCACCACCACTCCATCCTTGGTTCATACCTCTCCGCTCCAAACCCCCTTTACCCAAAACACCTCACCGTTCACCCCCTTCACTATTGCTGCTGCTCCCCAACCCAGCCTTCCAAATCCACCTATCTCCCAAATCAGTGCTAGCATGTTTGGCCAACCTCAACAATATACAACAGGGATGCCACCCATGGGGCCAAGTAATCAACTTTTCATTGCCCCCAGCTTGTTCACCACAGCCCAAAGCACAATCCCATCATTTCCATTAGGTCTTGGGAGCTCAATACCACCAGCCACAAATCCACAAGCTACTACCTTCACTCCACAAAGCTATCAAATCCCACAAGCTACTGCGAATCTTCTACCAAGCTCCCAAGTGACCCCAGCTCCCGCCACCACTATACCAAGCTTCCAAATCCAGCCACCAAGCTATCAAACCCCATCAATTCCATTCCCAAGCTTTCAATTCCCACCAGCTCCACCACCAACTAATCCATTACCTCCTATTACCAACTACTTTTCAATGCCACTTCTAGGAGGTAATCCACCACCCCAGCCAACCACCAATTATTTGCAGATACCATCCCAAATGGGGGCACAACCCACATATATTGGTCAAACCCCACAAGCCCCCCGATCCTTTCCTCAAGCCTCACAACCATCTTGTACCTTACCTCCACAAAGCAATCCATTTATCCCACAGCCAGCTTATGTTCCTCAATCCCAACCTCAAATCCCATATCAAC
The DNA here is from genome assembly GCA_028749045.1 of Cupressus sempervirens. Classification (NCBI taxonomy): domain Eukaryota; kingdom Viridiplantae; phylum Streptophyta; class Pinopsida; order Cupressales; family Cupressaceae; genus Cupressus; species Cupressus sempervirens. Next base: position 728,171,302 of record CM053791.1, on the reverse strand, counting down.
AGCAAGCCTCGCAGCACATGCAGCAATATGCGCCACCTCCCCCTCAACAACCTGTCATCCACCATGCAGCTGCCCAAACAATGTACAATCCCTATCAGCAAATCCCTCATAACCATCCATATTCAATGGCCCCATCCAGCACATACCTACCTCAAGGCACTCCTACATTGGGGGCACCCCAGCCATCACCTATCAATTCAGAATGGGAGCAAATGAAGACAGCTCTGAAAGCCATCCAAGAAGGGAATGATCCAAAGACATTCAAGTTTGAGAATGTGTGTCCTTACCCATTTGACAGAGCCATTACCATGACACCATTTCCCAAACACTTTGAGGTACCTAAATTTGACAAATTCAAAGGAAAAGGAGACCCTGTCACACATATCAAAGAATTTTACATGCACTGCCAGGACGTGGCATACAATGATGTCTTCCTCTTGCGCCTTTTTCCCAAAAGCTTGGCTGGACCAGCTCTTGAATGGTTTTATAGGTTCCCCTATGGCACAATTAAAAACTTTGCTGAATTATCTGAGGCATTTGTAGCCCAATATGCCCATCTTGTTGAAACAGAGCTATCAATAGTTGATCTTGTCCACACCAAGCAAAAAGGTGGAGAAAGCCTTACCGAATACCTGCAAAGATGGCAAACCCTTACCACCCGCATATCCTGCACCTTGCCAGAACGCCATGTGGTGAAAATGTTTATTGATAATGCACATCCCAGCTTGGCTCACCACATGACCATGAACTGTTTGCAGACCTATAAGGATATCAAAGAGAAAGGAATGATCCTTGAGCAAGGACTCATCAAAGATGGTGTGGTAAAAATTTACAAAGAGGCCAACCAAAATCAATCACATTCCAATGACAGGTCTAGGTATTGGAACAAAAACAAGCATGTTGCAATAGATGGGGTTACTGACACCAAACATGTGAATATTGTTGGTCCTTCTCAAAACCAGTCTAACCCACCATATCAAACAAACAACCAACAAGCTATCAATTACCAACAACGAAATAACCAAAGCTATCAAAACCACAATACAAGACCCAACTTTCAAGGGTCTAACAATCAAGCTAATGCCATCAATGTAGCTGCAGGGCAAAAGCCCAGATTCCAACCTACACCTAGAAACTATACACCCCTTGGTGAGCCATTGGATGTTATTTTTGAGAAATTGGCTAAGGAAAACCTCATCAAATTTCCTCCTACCCAGCAAATTGATCCAAGCCAATCCAAAGCTGCATGGTACAAGGACAATGAGTATTGCAAGTTCCATAGGGTAAACGGTCACACCACCCTCAGATGCATGAAACTGAAAGACTATGTGCAGGACCTCATTGATCAGAAGGAAATCATTGTTGGTGCCCAAACCTCTCCCAATGCAGGCTTACAGATTTATCAAAATGCTTTTCCTGCACACAACAACCGAAATCCTGGAAAAGCACCTATCCAAAACAACACCAACAACCGCCAGCCAAACCAACAGCATGGGAAGAACAATGACCACACTTCATCCTATATAGACTATGGTAACCTTATCGGTTGTATATCTGAGAAAGAGCCTTCTGTCAATGTTATCAATATCTGAGGACCAGACAATGAGTGTGCGGTCACCACTCGAAGAGCCCGATTTAGCATCGCAAGCCCACCAGTTTCATCAACACCATCAGCTCCATCAAAAAGCCGATACAATATCTTGGAACACCTTGGGAACATGCCAGCCCAAATATCCATTTTAGACCTTCTCCGCACTAGCCCTGTGTACAAAGACATCCTTGACAATGCTCTCATAGAATCCCGTGTCCCTTCTAATATCAATGCTACTAATTTTCGTAATCTTGTTGGACACCTTTCATCCTCATGTGCCCTATCTTTCAAACCCACCGACATACCCGCGATTGAGCCAGATCACACCCTTCCGCTTCATATAGCCATCATGGTATCCAATTTTTTCGTGAAAAGAGTAATGATAGATAATGGATCAGCCTTGAACATTTGCACCCTAAAATTCATAAAACAAGCTGGGTATACTGAGGCAGATATGATCAGTGAGGTTATCACCATCAAAGCTTATGACAACTTGGAAAGGACCACAGAAGGGACTATTTTGCTACCAATCAAGGTTGGGCCAGTCATCCAAGAGACAGTTTTCCATGTTGTTGATCTAAACCTACCATTTAACATCCTCCTCGGTCACCCATGGATTCATGCTATGAAGGCCATTCCATCCACCTACTATCAGTGCATCAAATTTCCGCATCAGAGCACTGAGGTAACCATCCATGCTGATCCAGAACCCTATGCTTACTGCAATGCGGTTGAAGCTTCATATACAAACCATTGCCCTGGAATAGACATCGACACATCCATCGCCAGCTCATCCCACACTTTTAATGACGCAGAAACCATCCTCGCCTCCACCCTATCTACCGTAAAGATCAACAAAAAAGGTTGTGGAGAATATAGTCTGTCAGATGCATTTGCTGTCGGAGCAATCCCACTTGATCCACATACCCATGGACGACCGACATATCACAAAGATAGGGAGATTCCACCTCCTCAATACAAACAGTTTGGCCCAACCACCTTTGTGTCCTCAAAAACCATTCTTCATGAAGAGCTCACTCCAGATATCAACAATTGGTTACATAAGGATGCACCTCCAAAAAATCAAGCACGCCTTGATCACTTCAGCCAAAAGTATCCCCAACAACATAAGCTCATCACTGAAAAATGGAACTATCAAGGAGGTGGACTAGGACCAGAAGAAAGGGGCATGCAATGCCCCATTGAAGCACATAATTGGGAAACGAAGTCAGGACTTGGCTTTGGCATACCCACAACTGGGGGCACCAACGTGAACTATCACGCTTTTTCGAACATCCACCGCGACCTTGTCAAAATCGAAGACATTCCTGAAGAAGTTGAAAAGAGAGCCTACGACGATATCCCAGACCAAATCTTCCTAGGAGACTCTGTTCTCCGAAAACTATCCATCCATCTCATTGACCTACCACTTGCTCATCCACAACACATAGATTGGGACCAACCAAGTGTCATACGTATTGATGAGTTCGCATCAGAGGAAGTGCTTCTAAGATTCATGGGAGCCGAAACTCCTCATAAGAAGACTAAGCCAGATTCTGCCTACATCTACAAGCTAGATCCCAAGGGGTATTTTGGAGAAAATCCCCAACCTAGTTTCGATACACCCAAAACTGGAACTAAGGTAAATCTGGGACTAGCTAAGGCAGTGAAGAGAACCCCTCAGCAAGAAAATCTAGAGCGACAAACAGAACATGAGGATTTAGTATTGCCTCCTCAAGATAATCAACTAGAGGTGTCTTCTATTCTAATAGAGGATACTAGAGAAGTCAACATTGGTTCTTCAGAGATCCCTAGAATTGTTCACACTGCCGCATCCCTATCACAAGACCAAGCTGACCTCCTCTTTGAGGTTTTACGAGAGAACATTGGCCGATTTGCATGGTCATATCAGGACATGCCAGGACTTGATCCAAAGCTTGTAGTTCATCATCTTGCAGTCGATCCAAAGATCAAGCCCGTAAGACAAAAGCTTAGAAAAATGCACCCCAAAGTGGCCTTACTAGTCAAAGCTAAACTAGAAAGAATGTTAGCTGCTAAGGTTATCCGACCTATCGACTACTCAAAATGGATCTCCAACATGGTCCCTGTCACTAAGCCTTCTGGTGACATCAGAATCTGCACTGATTTTAGAGATCTTAACAAAGCTTGTCCAAAGGATGATTTTCCCTTGCCCAACATAGATATGATTGTAGATCTTACAGCTAGACATGAAATTCTGTCCCTTATGGATGGATTTTCTGGGTATAATCAGATCAAGATTGCAGAAGAGGACCAGCATAAGACAGCATTCACTCCAACTTGGGGAACCTTTTGCTACACCATGATGCCTTTTGGCCTAAAGAATGCTGGGGCTACTTATCAAAGAGCTATGACAGCCATTTTTCATGATCTTATCCATAGCATTTTGGAGGATTAAGTGGATGATATCCTAGTCAAATCTCACACCTTCATGGATCATCTTGCTGACCTGGAGAAAGTCTTTGATAGGTTGGCCCAATATCATCTCATGCTAAATCCCAAGAAGTGTGTCTTTGGGGTCACATCTGGCAAGCTTCTAGGCTTCATAGTTTCTAAACGAGGTATAGAGATCGACCCCAAAAAGGTCAAGGCTATCTTAAACATGCCTCCTCCCCAGACACTGCGACAGCTTCGCTTTCTTCAAGGAAAACTTCAATCTGTCCGGCGCTTCATCTCCCAACTTGCAGATAAGTGTACACCATTTCCACACTTGCTAAAGAAGAATGAGAACTTCAAGTGGGATCTTTTATGTCAGCGCAGCTTCGATCAGCTCAAGCAGTATCTCACCAATCCCCCTATCTTGGTTCCACCAGTTCCTGGTCGTCCCTTGATCTTGTATATATCAGCAACACCTACTGCTCTAGGGGCACTTCTAGCACAACATGATGATTATAGCAGAGAGAGAGCCATCTACTATATCAGTAGAACCCTAGTTGGTTATGAACTCAATTACACTCCTATGGAAAAAGCTTGTTTGGCAATTGTTTTCTCAACTCAAAAGCTTCGCCACTACATGCTAAGTCATACCATCCAACTAGTCTCCAAGATTGACCCTCTCAAGTATATGCTCTCCAGAACAGCACTTACAGGCTGTTTGGCCAAATGGGTTATGCTACTAAGTGAGTTTGACATCCAGTATGTGGACAGAAAGGCAATCAAAGGGCAAGCTATAGCAGATCACCTAGCTGATGCACCTCTAGTAGATGCACCTATAGAAGTTGAACTTCCCTCACTACGCATATCTTTGCGAGGGCAAATCTCAGATGAAGAATACAAAGTAGCTCGACTCACCCAGCTAGATCTCTTAGACGAGAAGAGACAACAAGCCTATGACCATCTCACAGTCTATCAAACTCGTCTCAAAAGGAATTTCAACAAGAAGGTGCTCCCACGACACTTTTAGCCAGGTGACATGGTCCTCAAAGAAAATATGAAAGTCCAAGCAGATCGAGAAAAGAAAGGCAAGTTTGAACCTACATGGCTTGGTCCCTATGTGGTTATTGCCTCCTTTGGCTCCGGAGCCTATCAATTATCTACACCAGAAGGAGAACTCTTGAATGATCCCACTAACATCATTCATCTCAAGAAGTTCTATGCTTGAAGATCCTTGGTATACCCAGCTTTTGAAAAATACAAAAAAAAAATCGTAAAGATAAATAAGCGTCCAATGGTAAAAACTTGGCAATTCAAGCTCCTTGGATAGGTACCTTGGTGAAAACCTGGTAATTCAGGCGCCCTGTGTGCTAAAGACTAATCCATTATCTATCACTATCTTATCCCTCATCCATCCACCCACCATCCCATAAAACACCTGCTTGTTCCCTTAGTGTTCCAATCAAATATCCAAAATCTGATGGAGCTTGTCAATACCTCCTGTACAGCTTGTAAATCTTGTACCAAAGCTTGTATTATACCTTGTAAATCTTGTACCATACCTTGTATATATCTGAATCTTGTCCAAAGCTTGTACCATATTCCAGCTTGTAAATAATCTTGTATCCTAGCCTGTATCCTATCACATGCACACACAGAATCCCATTTTCCTTAAGCTTTTCACAAACCATCTACCTATCCACCTATCAACTATTATAGACATCCCATCCTTCACAAACATTTTCATCTCACAAAAAACCAAAACATGAACAAACTTGTACATTTGTAACATATCTTGGTCTGTCAGCTTGTACATCCTCTTTAGCTTAGTATCATTGTATCTATCCGACTTTCGTGTTAGTTCATCCTTGGTCAACATCTTGCACACATCGCACACTTTGGTTAGATATTCCAATGCATCCTTTAGCTAGATCTCCTGTCACCAAAGTGTTATCCTTCTTAGTTCAGTTTGCTAGACGCATCACTCATCCAGATCCATCAGCTTAGGTGCTCTCTGATAGATCTTTGCAGGATATAGCTTTCCTCATGTCTGATCTTGGTCTGTTAGTACCTCGTCCTACCCATCTCATTGGCAAACAGTTCTCTTTTGGATTTTTGCTTTCTTTTGATTTGGGATCTTCCCTTTTGGGTCTTGAAATATCTTTTCCAAGCAATCTCCTTGTTCCCTCCTCAAGGTTGCCACGATCTTCCATATCATGGTATGCTGCGAATGGGGCAATTAGAGCGTAAGGTCTTGATCAGGTCTTTTGCTTGTTTTCTTTTTCTTCTTGTGGGTTACCTAGTGTCGTTTCCACGCTGCTTCTTCTGGGATTCATGTGTGATACTGGGGCAATCCTTGTGTGTTTGTTTTGAGTCAGTTCGTTAGTCCTCTGGACGGTTGGTAAAAAGGCCTTGATGTTCTTGGTAACCCTGGCAATTAACCAACAGTCCTATAGCAAATCTAGTGCTCAACTACATGGTGGTACTTCTCTTTGAAGTATCCCCCCGCTCAAAAAGCTTCAATGGATTCCCTTCATCTCCATTATCCCCCATCCATATCCTACATCTGTTGCTCCTACCCCAGCTTATGCATCAGTATCTCTTTGAATCACTCCTCACGCTTAGCTTTAGGGATCCACAATCCTAGTCTTAGGGATCCACCAATCAAATCAATCCACCAAGCCTCATCTTTCGAGATCCACAATCCTAGTCCTAGGGATCTCCGAAACCCATCTTCCGCCAGTCTGACTCTTTGAAATCCTGTTGCATCAGCTTTATCATTCTATCATCCATCTTCGTACCATGGATTCCTTTTCTAGCGCTCCACTCCTCCATCTCCCCCCCCCCCCCCCCCCAATCCTGGAAAGTCTTAAGCTTGCTTTACTATTGTGCCTCTAATTTCCCTTTATCATTCTCCCGTAGTGAGAGTTTGAGCTAATTCAGCCCCTTCTCTTCGCCAACCTGCGTCTTAGCTCGTCTCAATTTCTTGTACTTTTCAAGAAGTCGTCGAGCCTCATTTCTCTCCCTGCCGCCTTCTTGAGGGGGCATCATCTAAGTCTAGTCTCTCCTCTTCTTATCCGAGACTGGGGCAACCTTGTTGCTAAAACATCTTCCTTGTGTCATCTTCATTCGAACTTCTTTGAAATAGTGTTGTTTCAACACTATGTCAAAGAGGGGCAAAATGTAGACACCTAAATTTTATTACACTACTTTGGTAATCTAATTTAGCCATCTCTAAAGGCATCATTAATTAAATTCTTATTTAATTAATCTTTTGCCATCCCTAGTTGATTAATTTAATTAATCATCTATAGTCCTAATTGATAAATCAAATAATCTATTATTTATCAATTAAATCCTTTTCTCCTATCTAATTCCAAAAATCCCCATTTATTAAATAAATCTATTTGATAAATGAAATCCTCAAATTCAAAAATTCCTAACCTATCTCTAATCCTCCATTTAGCCTAATCCACCCCATCCACCCATACTAACCAAGCTTAGCCACTAACTCACCCACCCTCATTAATGCCATCCACTTGCACATCTCTAACATCCCTAATCTAATCCTAAACCCAAGCCTAATCCACCCCCTAATGTTGTCACATTCCTTAAACAAGTTTAAGACTTTCCTAATCCAAACCAAAGTCTCCCCTCAAAAAGCTCAACCACTAAGTCATGAGTGCTCTTACAAAACATAAAAGACTCTTACAAGCCCACTCATGACTCTTACACCCATCTTCCACACTCTTCCCTCTTTCACACTCATTCCTCTTACATCCCTCTTACATACTCAACCCCACTCATCATGCCTTTAACCAACCCTTTACCCTACCCTCTCACACTCATTCTCCTTGTGACAAGTGTCACCTTCCCATTGGTGCTAAACAAGCACAATCCATGTGCTCCCCTTTGAGTGCATCTTAGCCCTTCTTAAGCCTTCATCCATCCTTGCATCTAAGCCCTCCATCCCTCTACCCCTTAGCCTATAAATTGAATCCCATCCCAAGCCATTTCATCAACAATCTTTGAGCTAAAGTTACCATGCTATTTTGAGAACCAAAGTCATCAATCTTACCCTTATAATGCCAAATTGAGAGCTCACAAAGCTACCAATTTGCCATTACCCATCTCCATTAAAGCAGCTGTTGAGCATCTTGAGCATAGATCCACAGCAAAAGGACACATCTACAGAATCAAGAAAGCATGGAGTGTTTTCTCTTGTGAGGTTTTCACTTCTTGTTTGCTTTCTTTGTCTAAGCATATATGTGAATTTAGTTTTTTGGTTTGTGAATGTTTACTTTATTTGTTAATGTTCTTTGCACACTAAAATTCTTTTTCTACAAATACCAGATAAACAAAGAAGATCTAACCCTAAGAAAGATTACAAAATCTGTGTTTATAGTGTAAGCATAACTTAGATAGCTTCAACCCTAAGATAAAACTCAATAGTTGCATTCAGATTTGCAGAGAATAATTATTGCAAAAATTGGAAAAGATCTTATCACAGTGCAAATTCATATGCGAGTAGATCACTTATCCACCAAATAATCTCTGGGAGGACATGAACAGCAGCCTTGAACTGAGTAGATGGATCAACAGATAGCGATGGAGTGTTCCTTTGCATTTATCAGGCTTGGGGAACGATGAAAGTGGTTGTAGGAGGTCGAAGAGATTGGATCTATCATCAAAGAGTTGCTTCCTTTGTCATCAACTTTCCAAATGAGATAGAAAAGCATAGGTGAACCGTATTGAACTATCCCCCTGTACTTTTCTAGCTCCCTGATTGGTCAGGAACTCCTTGTCCAACTTGGCAGGTGAAGCTCCTTATATATTTTGGTCAACACTAAAACTCATGATCCTATGAGTGTCAACTGTGGTCAAAACCCTTCATGTCACATTTTCTTCATAACCCTGACTTCTACAATCTTATGATCGCCTATACCTCATAGCATCGAGCCCATCCTTCATTCTCTTTACAATCCATTGACAACAACAAGTCCTACAATCTCTTGATAGAACGATGGAATGATAACACCCTTGGTGTAAGGTCGCGGTGCCATTATTCTCCCCTTGCGATCTCATGGACATGATTGATTTGACCTTTATGATCTTACGATTGTAGTCCATCATGATATCGACATCCATGGAAATAACCCTTGTGATCCTATGATAAAGGTTTAACTGTCTTTTGTCATGACCTTAGTAGGTATCCTTGCTTGTGCTTGTGACCTCATGAATCTAAGATCATACAACCAACCTTCCTCTTTGTAGCATCGGCAACCTAGGAAGTCAACCCCACAATCCTACAATCGTTGACTTTCATGGTGTCGAAACACATATCATTTTGTCTCGCAATCCTATGAGGTCTCTGATATCATGACAACTCACCACTATGCCAATCCTCTACTTTGCATCCTTGGAAGACGTCCTTGCGGCACCTACAATCTTATTTTGTTTACTGTCGTAACATCGGGCAAGACCTTTCTTTGGCTTATGATCCCTTAACTATTTGCAATGTCACGACAACCTGACCACTTGACCAACAAGAGCCTCATAGCATCTTATCACTACTTGATTCACCCGACGATCCTCCGATACATGAGCTATCGTACGATCAACACCATACCATTTTGTCGTGGCTCCGAGACTTGAAATATAACATGAAATTGAATCCTATGATGATTGGGCGGGTTTAATTATTTTGAATTCAATCCTTGGTAAGAGGGCACTTTTGGCCAACAACACCCTAATTAGCTTAGGAACTAGAAAAAAAGTAAGCATGAAAAAATACAGAAAAGAAGAGAGAAACATAGGAGAAGATGATGAAAGTGTAGATATTGGATACAATACAGTGATGCAAGCTATCAAAACAAGAACTAACAAGCTATCAGTATAGAGGCAGTACAAGCAAGCTATCGAAAGGACAGATAGTGATTAAAGTAGCATACCTATCAAACAAAAGAAAGGAAAACTACAGGTCAATTTCTTGTTGTTTTACCTTACATGTTAATCAACAAGATTGTAAAATCCTTTTGCAAGGTGGTCTTTAAGAAGACTTAGAAGTTATTATTTTGCACATTATTTGTAAATCCCTTAATTGGCTGAACATTGTTAAAGTGATATTAAATCTCTTAACAAAGTAGTATTTAATAGGATTGTGGATACTCTTGGAGGGTATTAGACACTTCTAACATAGTGTAGTCATTCAAAAGATGAAACTATTGTATATTTGTAATCAAGCACCTTTTTACTTCAATGAAGAGTTGTAGGCATCATCCCCACCGTAGTTTTTCCCTCTAACAAATGATATTTTGCGATACCAAAGTCAATGTGTTTTAAGTTTTTGTTTTATTTTTTTTATCTCATTGCTGAGATTCAACTATCGATATCTTAGATTACAAAGGATACTATCAATGAAATATATTATGTTAACTATCGATTAAAGTGAAGGTGTTTAAAAAGTGAATTATTTAAGGTATTGACACTTAAAATCATCCCTAAAGACTATATTAATTTATTAATATTGGCTGTGACATTGTAATTAATTATTAATTAATTAATTATATTGCTCACATTATTCTACTTATTTAATTAAATTATTTTAATTAAATGAGTTCATTCTCCTAAGTATTTAAATTTAATTTAAATACTCCTAGCCTTAATGTGTTAAATTAATTTAACACATGATCCTCCATCATCCCCTTTTTTAAATAAATGTTGTTTATTTAATTCTCACATCCTATTAATTCCTCTAAACCCAAGATTAAATTAAATTTTATTTAATTTAATCTTAAGCCTAGCTTATAACCATCATTTTTATCCTCTTAAGCCTACTTCTTCTCTAATCCCACTTAATCAGCTTAATCTCCTTCTTAATCCCCCTCATTAGCCTAAGAGTGTGCTCACACATGTACGAGATGGCATGCCTACACACTCCCCTTTGCACTCTTGTCTCCCACTCTTCTTCTCAAGTTTGCTCACACATGTGTGAGCAAACTTTGAATTCTTGACCATTTGCATGGCTTGCATGTCACCTTATGTGGCATCTACATGGATGCCACCTCACCAAGCCCTCCCTGAAGCCTATAAATAGAGGCCTTGTCTCAAGCATTTGCATCTCTCATTATTGCATTGTTATCATGTTGGTTTGAGATTTGAGTTTTTAGTTGAGTTTGCATACTAATTTGAGTTCTCATAGTAGCTTTCATAGTAGCTTTCATAGTGATTTTTAGATGCATACTAACCATTTGGTAGCTAGTTTAGCTTTGCATTTGCATTGTTCATCTAGTTTACTTGTGCATTCTCATTTCCATTGCATTTACATATTAGTGTAGCTTGCATACTTGGTTAGCTTTTTTTATTGCATTCCATATCAGCATTATTGAATACCTTCAAGTATGGCTTTCTCCGTAGCCATTTCTTGAGGTGTTCTTCATTCCATGTAGCTTAGGTGCATATTTCATCATTACTCACATTTGCACATCCACTCAAGAGATTCAATACTTTGTTGTGTTTGGGAGAGCACACCAAACATACCCCTCATCTTAACACACCAACAATGCCTCTCATGGGTGCCTTTGTTGAGCTGTAGAGGTGGCTAGAGGATTTGGTTTGTTGGCTGCTTAGAGTTGCAAAACTCAAGCAAGCATTAGTTAGTTAATGTTATTTCATTTTGATGAGTCTTTGATGAATATTTGGGGTTTTTAACTAATGTTTGTTTGTTGATTCGTGCTCCCAATAGGTTACATTTTCTAGCACACATTTTGGCATACTCGGTGGGACCCACATCCCTAATTTTCATTCAAAAAATTCATAATTTCTCGCCAAAATCTGCGCATTTTCGTCTATGCTAAATGCAATGTCGTTTGTGAACAGTCATCTCCGCAGATTAGCGTCTGCGTAGATTGGGGTCTCCACTCAACTCGCAAAAATTATCATTTTTTTAGTTTTTGTTCTGTCGTCTATGTTTTCCATATTGTCGTCTGCGCATAACAATCTGTCATCTTCGTTGTTCAAATTGTCGTCTCCGCTGTACACTGTCGTCTGCACTTTTAGGGGACCTGTTTTGTCATCTGCACTTTTTCGATGACCTATTATGTCGTCTACGCTTTTTCGGTGACTTATTTTGGCATCTACAATTTTTAGTTTTGTCGTCTGCGCATTCTGTCGTCTAAGCCTGCATTCTGTCGTCTACGTTTTTTTTTTTTATTATTTTAAGTATAAATCAAATTTTGACTTTTGGTGGTTCCGTAGGCATTGGGTCATTCTAAGCTTATTTACGTATAGAAAAAATAACAAAAAAAGTTAAAATAAATCTTGTCATAGTAAAGCTTTCATTTTGGTGTTTTTCTTGTGAGGCTAATCAAGTTTATTTTTTCTTGCAAATTTGAGCATTTTAAATACCTAACCATATTTTCTTGCAAGTTTTTCTTAATATTTTATTGCTCTTAAGAATTAACCTTGAAAAACTTAAAAAATAAAACCAATAGTGATTTTCATCACTAAGGAAATTTGAAGTGGTTTTTATCACTTAGACTCAAAAGCTAATGAACTTGTATGCTTTAAACACTTTTATTGAAATGGATGAATGTTAGCATAGCAAACATTTGGACTTGGTGCTTAAAATTGACATGAATGTTAGAGTAGATAACATTTGGACTTGGTGCTTAAAATGGACATGAATGCCTAGGCTAGATAACATTTGGATTTTGTGCATAAAAAGAACTCACACTATCTTGAATGCATCAAGGGACAATGGACATGTATGCCTAGGCTAGAACACATTTGAATTTAGTGCTTAAAATGAAGTCATACACTCTTGAATGCCCTAAGGTAAATTGACTTTATTTTCAACATTTTTATTTTTAGCATTTTGTTTTCGCACACTCGATTTACTTTATTGTTGACGAATCCACGTTTTTATTTATGTTGGCGACATTTCAAGTTGGAAAAAACCTTGTATGTTATAAACACGTGTGTCTTCAAAGTAGATTACAAAACCTAAAGCTTCATTAGGAAAAGAACAAGTGTCTTTTAAATCTCGAGGCCACTTACGTATTCTCTCCCCTCACGCCTTCAGGTGATCTTGCGTGCACAAAAAATAAGTGGTCTTGTTTTTCTTTTTTAGGAGGCCTACTTGGGGATTTCATCACCCCTTGGGATGACCTCAACTCTAGTGTTCTGGTGGAGTATAAAAATTGGGAGGTGAATCGAAAGACACCTCTCTTGGAAGTAAAATCTTGTCACTTTTGGCTAAGCTCCAAAGAACTTTATACCTTTGGGAAGTGAAGGAGGAGATTTGGGTTACCGTCTCCCCCTGGCTGTGTGGCAGTATATTTTTTCATCTACAGATTTGTGCCTCACGTACCTTGTGTATATTGAGGATGCCCTTTAGTTGATCCTTGTACATCCTAGTTGAAACCTCATAAGATTGTTGGTGTGTTTGACGTTCTTGAGTGTTTGAAACACACTTGCCTTGTACATATTTCCTTGTTTGATTTTGCATCTCAAATTTTAAAAATCCAAAACAATCATAAAACATAAAAATCCAAAAACATCTTAAAAGTTCAAAAATTAAAAAAATTAAAAAAAATTCAAAACAACAAATACAAGTCTTAGTTTAGGTCTTCTTAGTTAAGTTTTCCACATCAATTCCACGTCACATCTTCTTTCCATCCAAGTCATCACCCTCATACATCTCGTCTTCATCATTCAAATCATCCCTTGACGTCTTAATCATCTCCATTCATCCAAATCATTTCCTCATTTTCTTAATCATTCAATCAAATCCATAATCTTCATCCTAATCATGGTTCATAATCTACATCAAGATCCAATTCCTTCATTCAATGATTCATCCTCATGATTCTTAATCCAATCCCTTGTCAAATTCATTCCTTTCTAATCAATTCTTAATTCAATCCATTTATATCTTCATCCATAATCAATCTTTCTAATCTCATTCATTCAAGTCTTCTTCTAATTCAACTTTGCATCAAATATTCTACTTTGGACATAGGAGCATTGTCATCACCATTGGACTTTCATTGAAATCTCACATTCACTTGGTTAAGGTTTTTATCAAATCAAACCAAACCCTCATCCAATCAAATCCAATATCGAATCAAATCAAATTCAATCAAATCAATACCAAGTCCAATCCATTTCAAATCAAATCAACACAAAGTCCAAAGCTCCTAGTCCTAAGTTCATATTTCATTCATCATCAAATCTTTCATCACTCTTCGTCTAACATCCATGGATCCAAATTGGCTTAATCAAATGGTTGACGATCTTCAAAAACAATATGGAGTTCTACCTCCTGTTCAACCTGCATATCAAATCCATCCTCAACACTTCATATCCAACTTTAATCCATCTCATGTTCATTATTCTTCTACCTTTGACAAGGGAAATCCACCTCATTATCCTTCAACTACATGCAATTCCATTCATAGTCCACACAATTCCTCAACCACAAATGACCTTGCCAAGGAAATGGAGCAACTAAAGAATTATCTCTTAGCAGAAAAAGTCCACCTTCCATGCCATATGTCCTCTTCCCCCATGTTTCAAAGATCATAGTTCTCATGTCCCATCCAACTCCAACCCTCCATGCAATCCCCTATCCATAGTTACACCTTCATACAATCCTAATCCTCCAAAACCATCATCCCCACCTCGTAAGGGGTATTTCTCATCATTATTGGCTAAGTGTAAAATACAAAATGAAGAGAGCCAATCACCCAAAGTCATACTCCCCTTTCCATCTCAAGACCTTCCTCCAAAGCATGACATTATAGACTCCTATTCTCCTCTAGATCCAAGCACTTCTCCATCCCATTGTTCCCTTATCCTTCAAGATCCATTTATCCCTCCTAGTCCATCTCATGATTCCCTTCCTAATCAAGATCAAGGCATTCCATGTACCACCAATTCCACCCCCTCTCAAGAGTTAGTCTCCATAGATCCTCCACTTCATGAAGAGGTTCCTTCCACTCCATCCACTCATACTCCTCCATGTCAAGATCAAATCACTACATCTCGTGGTTTCATTCCCTCCACTCCATTATATGATTCTATTCCATCTCATGATCCACTCGTTCCCCTACATGATCCTCTTTTAAGTCAAGATCAAAGCAACCCTTCATCCGTCTTTCATGATCCCACTCCATCTCAAGATCCTATTATCCCCAATAATCCCCCTTGCGATCCAAATCCTCCACATAATCCTATCACACCTATCCAACCCACTCATGAACCCCATATACCTAGACTCACATCTTGTATTAAAAATGATAAGCATCCCATTGAAGAAATAATGTCTCAAGATGTTGGTATGCCTTCCACTTCTTCCAACTTCAAAGTTCCTCCATCCACACCCAAAGCTTCCCATCATTCACCTTCCAAATCCATTTTGGAACCTTACATCCATATTCCCATTTCTTCCTCATTTCCATCCATTCTAGGTCCTTATATTCCACAGCCAAATCCTTCATCCCTTCCTTCCATTTTGGGTCCTTACATACATCCATCCACCATATCCATGTTCTCCACTTCATCTCCTCATGCTTCTAGTAAAGATCAACAGCGGCACACATCCTTGAAATCCTTCCAACATTCACCATCCATAAGTTGTCCACCTCATTTATCTTCATGCACCCATACCATGGCTAATGGAAGCAAATTGGATGCCAAAGAAAAAGCAAATAACGCGAAAAATCCACAAAAGCCCAAGGATCAACATGTCCCCTCTAAAAGACATGTCCAAGAAAAGAAAAATCTGATCCAAATCAAAATCAAAAGGTTGCAAAGGCTAAACATCAAAAATGCAAAAAAATTGTGGATCCCAACGCTACTTAATGTAGCAATGAATCTCAAAGAAAACTTCAACATGGCATCCAATTTCGCTAATCCAAAGGTTTCCCACATTCATAAATCATCCAAGCTTCCATTTTCCAAATCCATTTTGGGTCCTTATATACCCAAATCCACCATCCTAAATTCATCGTCTCCTTTATCCATTTTGGGTCCATATATCCCAAAATTCAAACTCTCTCCTACATATCCTCCACAATTTCCTCATTTCCATCACCTGTCAAGGTGTGTGCCAATGATGATCTTTCCGCCTTCTTCATCCACCCATTCGCAAGTCTTCCAACCTAGCATCCATCAACCATGTCTTCCTCCCACCTACTCCACCCCCTTAATCCCAAATTTTTGATAGGCCATTGTCCTCCATTCCCCAATCCACTTTATCCTTCTTTCACCATCCTGCCAACATCTATGAGAAACTAGTTCAAATTCCTTGAAAATAACAAAGAAAAAAAAGGAAAAGATATCAAGGGATCCCATCCATGTAACTAGATGCTTGAGTCCTCCCTTCATTTTCCTGTCATGTATCCAATGTCTTCCAATCCCACTTATGCATCCATTCACTTATCCTCTTCCACTTGCACTCTACACTGGGGGCAAGCTCCATCCATACCACTCTTCCTTACATATCTTCCATACTTCCATCTACCGTTCATCATCCTTTTCCATCTTTGATCTTGACTTTCACTTTCCTTTCATCCATCCATATGTGCTTTCCATGTCCCTTTCTCCTTATCCACAAATTATCCTATATACGTCCATAATTCTTCCATATATTTGATCTTGACATGCTATCCCTCTCTTGCATCCCATAGTCCTTGTCATGTTCGTTCGTCCATCCTCCTTCCATACTCCTACATATTTTCATTCGCCTTTCATATGTCCTTGATCTGGGTTATCCCTTCCATTTCATCCACTTATATATCCCACATTTTATCCATATCATTATCCCTTTTTTCATACCCTCCCTCCCATATCCCTTATTCATTCCCCTTTCATGCCCATGTTCGTGATCAATACTAGAGGCACAATAACAAAAGGTTTATACATGCTTTGGAAGAAGACATGCCTTCCTATCCTCCACACGCTAGCCTTCGTACCATCTTTCCCTTTTCATGCATCCTTTCCCACCATATTGTCTTCCATTTTCCTATCCTTGGTATGGGGCATTGGGACTCCTTTGAAACATGGTCCTTGGCTCCCCATTATCCAATACCATATCCTTTCGTCCACCCATTTATTATTCCTCCATTCGGATAACTCCTCCCTTCCCATCCATTTCCCATCCCTTGGTTATCCCTTGTCATCGGTTCTAATCCATTCCACCTTCCATCAATTTTTACTTCTTCCAATCAATTCAATCAATTCATTTTTCCTCTAATCTAATCATATTCCCTTCTTCTAATCATTTCATTCAAATCGTTTCCATAATCAATTCCTTCATTTTTCCATCTATTTGCATATACCTTGATCAAATTTCTAGTCTTCCATTCAACACATTTTCCTCTAGAGAACTTTATCATTTTCTCTCTTGTATCCCCCTTCCATTCCAATTCAATTCATCCATTATCTTCTCATATCTTATCCAAATTCTTCTATTTATCTTATGACAATGAGCTTCAACCCATCAAATTGAGCTTATCAAAATAGTGATTGCAAACAAACTTACACAAATTCACACTGAGACTAAATGATTTAAGAACATTGTTCCTTTCACACCATTGCTAGTGAACAATCACAAACATTTCAATACAATTCAATCAAACAATCTATTTTTGCCTTACAGGATGAATCCTTCCTGCACAGGCTTAACAAATTCCACTATCAAAATCAAGTTCATGACAAACACGGTGGATTGAATGGCTACTTGCTCATAACGTTTTTTTGTTGATTTTATCTTTGTGTGTCAGTAATAGCCTTCCCAAGTATGCCTCGATCTTCAATATCTTGGTATCATTTGAATGGTTTAACATGATTACACGTGTCATTTTGTGATATGATCTATTTTCATGGTTCTTTAGCACATCTATGTCAATTTCAAGTTATGATTATGCATTGCTCACTAGGGGCAACGGGTTAGCACACTTTCCACCAAGATCCCTCACAAGACTTTAGGTGTGCCCAGACCTCTCTAGTGTGTATATGTCATTTGTTCCATCATGACTCTGAAACCTACATCTATTGTGTTGAGAGTCTAGTCCACGCAAAGGAATATTGTCATCTATGCTACTATAGCATTTGATGCATAACTCTTGCAATATCAAAATAAGGTGCTCTCCCATATGAAAATATTTGAATCTCATGCATTCATGTAGTTAAGTTGCATTTCAATTAAAGATTATCCACTTCACCCTGCTTCATGTCAATCTTACCACCAAGTCATGCAAGGCCTTCTTTTTTTTAGCCTTTTGGTTTCCCTTTTCCTTCCCGTGTCTATTTTCGAGAAAATGGGGCAAAATATATTCCTTTTTCACCTCATTTCCTCAAGGGGGCACCCTCCTCCCCTGTCGTCGCTTCGGCACAACTCCTAGGACTCCTACCTTCTCTGGGGCAACCTATATTTTCTTTTCTTTGATATGATATCATCCCGACATCACATCAAAGAAGGGCAAAATGTAGACACTTAAAATCATCCCTAAATACTATATTAATTTATTAATATTGCTCGTGACATTGTAATTGATTATTAATTAATTAATTATATTGCTCACATTCTTCTACTTATTTAATTAAATTATTTTAATTAAATGAGTTCATTCTCCTAAATATTTAAATTTAATTTAAATACTCCTAGCCTTAATGTGTTAAATTAATTGAACACATGATCCTCCATCATCCCCTTTTTTAAATAAATTTTGTTTATTTAATCCTCACATCCTATTAATTCCTCTGAACTCAGGATTAAATTAAATTTCATTTAATTTAATCTTAAGCCTAACCTAGAGCTTAGCCTATAACCATCATTTTCATCCTCTTAAGCCTACTTTTTCTCTAATCCCACTTAATCAGCCTAATCTCCTTCCTAATCCCCCTCATTAGCCTAAGAGTGTGCTCACGCGTGTGAGATGGCATGCCTACACACTCCCCTTTGCACTCTTGTCTCCCACTCTTCTTCTCAAGTTTGTTCACACATGTGTGAGCAAACTTTAAATTCTTGACCATTTGCATGGCTTGCATGTCACCTTATGTGGCATCTACATGGATGCCACCTCACCAAGCCCTCCCTGAAGCCTATAAATAGAAGCCTTGTCTCAAGCATTTGCATCTCTCATTATTGCATTGTTATCATGTTGGTTTGAGATTTGAGTTTTTAGTTGAGTTTGCATACTAATTTGAGTTCTCATAGTAGCTTTCATAGTAGTTTTCATAGTGATTTTTAGATACATACTAACCATTTGGTAGCTAGTTTAGCTTTGCATTTGCATTGTTCATCTAGTTTACTTGTGCATTCTCATTTCCATGTAGCTTAGATGCATATTTCATCATTACTCACATTTGCACATCCACTCAAGAGATTCAATACTTTGTTGTGTTTGGGAGAGCACACCAAACATACCTCTCATCTTAACACACCAACAAGGCCTCTCATAGGTGCCTTTGTTGAGCTGTAGAGGTGGCTGAAGGATTTGGTTTGTTGGCTGCTTAGAGTTGCAAAACTCAAGCAAGCATTAGTTAGTTAATGTTCTTTCATTTTGATGAGTCTTTGATGCATATTTGAGGTTTTTAACTAATGTTTGTTTGTTGATTCGTGCTCCCAACAGGTCACATTTTCTAACACACAACTATCAATGAAATATATTATGTTAACTATCAGTTAAAGTGAAGTGTTTAAAAAGTGAATTGTTTAAAGTATTGATATATCTCAACATAACTCTTTGTTGGTGTAAATAAGTATTCACTATTTACACTTACGTTTACTCAGGTTAATGCATCTTTTTATTATTTATTTATTAGTCACCTAGGAGTATGCATACTCTTGTGAGTTGTCATGTTGACAATGTAAGAGTTCGCACCTCTTTTATGTACATGGTATCTACAACATCTCCACTTGAGATACACCTTGTCATTCTTATCCTCTCCTCTAGAATGAAGGATAAGACGTGTGCTCAATTGTCATGCTTATCTTATCTCTTGGCTCTTTCTAGAGACATTCTAGATGCATCTTGAGAGGCCTTTATATATAGGCACTCCTAGTGTGTATATACAAAGTGATGTAGAGGACATGCTTTGATATATTGATCATACTCTTTTGGTCTACAATTGTGCTTGTGTTCGAGTTCTTCGATCTTGGGTGAATTTTTCCCTCAGACAAATTCTTACACTCTTAAAGAAATTGGGGTGAGGCTTTTTCAATCCCAGAATTAGAAAACTTTGGAAATTATATGTCAAATATCCATCCATTCAAGTATTTAAGACTTTGAAATTGGATCTAAACTAGGAAGGGGTAGTGAAAAAAAATTGAAACAAATATATCTTACCTAGAAGACTTAGTTCAGATCATTCATTGAGACACATGACCAAGTAAGGGAGGAACTTCAATTGCGGTATAAACCCAAGGAACTTCAATTGCGGTATAAACCCAACAACAAAAAGGTAGGAAATCAACATATAGAAATTGGAGAAAACCTTCAAGCACAAAGTGAGAAGATGAGGCGAGAAGAAAAACCAAGGATTTTAACATCAGGAGAAAACAAAGATGATCAATAGAGTAAAAATTTTAACAAAAGAGTCCTCTCAAGACTAGGACAATGGTAGAGCAATTTTAGTTGCCCTAGAGGTAGAAACAATTTGTTACGCAGAGGAAGCCAATGAAGAAATTGTAGACAAGAATCTTGCATTAGAAGTGGTAATCTCAAAATTAAAAGAAGAAATAGATCATGGATTCCTAGAAGAAATAAATAATAATGAAGGAGAAAGTGAAGAACCTAGGAATGAGTTTCAAAATGATGCATCTAGCCTAAATTTGGCAAAGATATACAATGACTAGGAGAATCTATTAGGAATTCAACAAGGAGAATGGGAAGGAAACCTATAGTACAATTAGTTTCCCAAGCTAGTCTGACTAAAAATCAAACCAACATCACTTTGTTATTCCACGTAGGGAAGGGGAAGTGCCTTCTCAATGAATCATGAAGATTACATGGAATACACAATCTTGAACACCCACAACAAATAGCACTTACTAAAGTGTTCACTAAAAATAATTAAATCACATATTGGACTCTTACAAGAAGCCAAACTATCAAAGGGAAAGGCAGCCAATCTAAAAAAGACACTTGGGTTATGGCAAGGAGAGTTCAATCAATCAAAAGGAACCTATGGAGGAGTACCTATTCCATTGGGATCTCAGGAAAGTAGGCTTTGAAACCTAAATCAATAACCATAACTAACAAGGTTGTTGGATGAAAATAACATAAATCTTTGAATTCTTTCTTATCAATATATACAGACCCATTTGTAATGTTGGGAAAAAAGTACGAAATTAAATCAATGAAATTTTCAACCAAATAAACAACCACAAGGTTATTCTAAGAGAAAAATTCAATACACTTCTTAATAGGAATGAAAGGGGGAGTTGTGAACTATGAGCAGATTTATGCTTTGTTGGTACCATTAGGATATATGTGGAGTCTACATGTTCCAAAAAAACACATTGAGTATTTATTTGTTAGTGTCATTTGTTTATTTTTTCTCATTGCTTGCTCTACTTTTTCTAGGTTTTGGAGCTTTTGGCTGCTTCATTGTGTCAACTTGTTCTTTTGTTCTTGGTGTTTGTGGATCTTGAGGTTTGGCCTTAGGCTCTCCATTTTTTCTTTATTGGTTGGGCTAGGTAGGATGGTTAGCATCCTTTGTTTGGGGCATCTCTTTAATTGTTCTTGGTGTTTGCAGTTGGTTTGGTCTATCTCATTGCTCTTATTGTCTACTTCAAGGTGGCTTGTATGACTATCAATCTCCTAGTGCTAGGTCTCTCGTTTGTATTGGTCTTCCTTTCCATGTGTATTATCATTGTTAGGTGTCTTGACTTCTTAAGTCTTTTTCAAGGTTTAAGTTGCCTAGAATATATGTGTGTGCTCAAGTGAAGTATAAAAGGATTAAGAGGAAAAAACAAGAATAATACATTCTTGGCCAAGGTATAAGCTTGCTAGTTTGGTGGGTTTGTGCACGCACTTAGAGATATATATGCTTGGAAATATCCCAAAACTCAAGGAACATAACAACTTGATTTCAAGTACTTTTTAAAAATGTGTATTATGAATTTTTATAAAAGTAGAATAATTAAGACAAACAAGATATTGTATATCAAGAAATATTATAATCTACTTATATGTTAATAAGGAAAAGAATGCCACCCCAAAAAACCTTTAAAGAAAGTATGCAAGATATTAAAATTGTCATGAAATTTCAAAATTATAGTCAACCCATAGCATCAAACAAAGTTGAAGTGAAATTTGAAGATTATAGTCGACCCATAAACATTAGCTATTAGTATATTAATATATAGTATAAGTTAAACTTTAAGGCCTATTTAGTTGTCAAAATTGGACAAGAATTGGCATATTGCATGAAGTAGTACTAGGACG
Source organism: Cupressus sempervirens (assembly GCA_028749045.1). Classification (NCBI taxonomy): domain Eukaryota; kingdom Viridiplantae; phylum Streptophyta; class Pinopsida; order Cupressales; family Cupressaceae; genus Cupressus; species Cupressus sempervirens. Next base: position 728,148,841 of record CM053791.1, on the reverse strand, counting down.
GGGCAAGTGACCTCCCAAGAGTCTTGATAGATTGGCATTTGTTTGGATGCACAAAATTGAATTGAAATTAAAATTTAAAAAGATTTGGTATCCTTATTTGCCCCCAGACACAAAATTTGATTATCTATTTGATCTTCTATCTAAATAGGTGGGCTTTCAGCAAATTCACATTCTAACTCTAACAGGGTTTGCTGCTCGCTCTGCTCTGCAAATGTGATAGAAAGCTTGGTTTTTTGGAAGTTCTTGCCCTCCAACATTTTGCCATTCCACCTTGAGGATAATGAATACACCTACAGCTTTCTCTAGATTTCATCCTATTTAAATTCTTGAACATAAATGATTCCAACATCTCCCCAGTCATATTCTCTGATGCTTCTTTCAATGCCTCTGTCTGGTTTCTATCATGTTTGGGCTACTCACTTAAAATGATATCCTCCCCTACATAATCATCTTGTGATACCACTCTTGATCTTGATGTCTCACATGCATAATCATCTTATAATATTGCTCTTGATCTTGATGTCTCCATTTGATATTTATCTGGTAGGCTATAATTTCTCTTGCTCAAAAACCATGTCATAAATGGATACAAAGGAAGGATGACAATTGATTAAGTAAATCATTCAAATAAAAGTGGAAAAAGATAATCATTTTGATTGCATTTTATCATTAGTTTCCTTCTTCCAAGTTTCAAATAATTTGGTGTTTGTATCCTCGAGCACCTTAGTAAATCATTCAAATAAAAGTTGGAAAAGACAGTCATTTTGATTGCATGTTATCGTTAGTTTCCTCCTCCTAGGTTTCAAATAATTTGGTGTTGTTGGAGTGAGTAATTTCCACCTCAAATAAATTGTCAAAAACTAATAATAGAGGATTCTAGAAATTCCAAGAGCATTACCTGATAGGGTTAGGTAAAGTTTTAAAAGATGTTTATGTTTGGATAGTTCTAGAAAAGTCTATTTGTGCTTTGTCGACTACTGCAGATGTTTCCAAAAATAATCTAAGACCTCTATAAATAGAGGCATCATGTAATGTAATTGACATGGACAAAATGATGAAGGAAATTTAATATATTTTATTGTGCGACAGCACATTGTTTTGTGTTTCATCTATCAAATTGGTACCGGAGCTATTGTGTGTTTCTACATTTGTATCCTCAAGCACCTTCAACTTGTATAAGGCAAAAGTTATCCATTTGAGGTAAGATTCATTTTCTAGCTATAGAATCAAAAGGAGTTCAAGAATATTAAATTAAAGATGTATTATAGGGTATTCATTCAACATTCTCCACATGAAATCCTATTTTGAAAATTTGTGGATAAAGCCAAAATAAAACATAACTCAAAACTGTAAGAAATAACATTTGATTTAGTATTGTTTTCCATGGTTTCTTTAGTCAAGACAAGTTGCATTTGATATGTTATTATAACTACAAACATGGTAAGGTTTGTGTTATGCACTGTTGCCTACTCAAATAATAAACATAGGTATCGTGTGTTATTTAAAGTATATCATGTTTTAAAGTATATTATGTTATAACTTGTTTCCATTGTTGGATATATGCAATGTAAACCAATTAGAAAAGTTAAAAATAGTTTCAACATATAAACCCCAATAAGAAAGAAAACAACTCATGTTTCAATTCTACAAATTTTGTTTGCATGGACTCTTAATGAACTACTTGTTTGATTGTCCTTACACTATTGCTTTAGTGATATGGAAGCTTGTGTTGAGCCAATTACCGGATAGTATGGTTTGAAGGATTAAGAATTTTAGAATTTGATCCTTACCTTCATCTTATTTATTTTACATTATTATTAATATTAAATAAAAAATTCATACAAATGACAATATGATTAGAATATTAAATTTCTGAATATTTACTTTTGTACATGTATGGCAATCTAGGTTTTGTCCACATAAATATATAAATATAACCATACTAAGTTGATAATGTTAAGGGATTAAGCTATGGATGATGAAACATTTTTTTTCTTTTGAATGAGAAAATTCTAGATTCTTGTTATAGTTATATTGATCCATGTCAAGTTATCAAACTACTATTAAGATTCAATTGCGAAGTTGTCAAGTCAAATTCATTGGCCCTTCTATCACAATTAATGGTTGGGATGAACCCATCTCTCAAAAGAATGAATGAACACTTCGCACCTATAGATGAAATTCACAAAGGTGAAGAATTGGTTCTTCCCAAAAGATCACCCATCCCAACAAAATATTAAAATATTAAACTCTTACAATATTCAAAACTTGTACTCAACAATAAAATTTCCTCTCCAAATAAAAGAAGTCCTCCAAAATAAATCAATCCAAAAGAAAAGAATAGAAAACTACCTTAACCCTTATTTCATCTACACATATTACATGATGGAAATCTAATTTCTAATGTTAATAAATAGAAAAAAGATTTAAAAGTTAAACCACTATTTAATGTTTTATCAAAAATTTTAAAATAAAAAGTTCAAGTCATAGACATAAGAAGATTATGCATTCCTTGTTGTTTGCAATTTTGATGAAGTAACATACTCTTGAAACTGCGTGGTATTTGTAAAAATTTATACTAGATGTAAAAAGATGGACTTTCATTGATTGTAAGGAACATATGTAGATCTATTTATTTCTTTAAGATATGTGAGGAAGCCAAACCAACACAGCTACACTTAGAATGATATCTTGACTTTTATTGCTAAATTGCTAAGGTGTGTGGTAAGCTAACACTTGGGATAGACCATATTTCCATAATAGGAGATATTTTCCACATCAAACCAAATTGTGATATTGTCATCATCATTTAACTACCTGGTTTTTGAGTTAAAACTTATTGACCCATTTTTTATCTCTCATGAGAATGAATGGAACACTTTAACACTTATTGGATCTAGGTGATGCTCACATAAGTGAAGCACCAGGACTTCCTAAGAGATCACTCATTCCAAATCTACCCCAGCATAAGCACAATGGAGTTCCCTCCATGGTTAAACCTACTCTACTTGCAACCCCATTTTTCAAAACCTTCACCAAGTGGTGTCGATGTTCCTTATGAACCATTGTTTATAAAGAGATTAAGCTCATCAATTGATAAATTCAGCATCTATTAACAAAGGAACGCAGTTTGCTTCATAGGCCTTGCAAAATGTACGCAATCTATCTTTTGCGAGCTTGAGGTCTTTTTCTTCTGTGGCCGTCAATGGCTCTAGGGCTAAAGTGGTGTGATAGATAAAGCTACAAGATACCAAAATTGGCAATGTGTCATGCATCCATGGAACATTTTCGTGCTCGAGATGTTGATTCTACATTAAATTGAGAAAAGCATTTCTACAATCCATGCTCGAGATGCTGATGATTCTACATTAAATTGAGAAGAGCATTTCTACAAGCTACTTTCTTTGTCAGCTTTTTTTAATTTACAATTTTCTCCACTTCCCACCAACTGCCCATCCACAAATAGATCTACAAAAAATAAAAGATCATTACCCTTCTCATACACCATCTCCAACTCTTTATATTCAATCTTTTTGCGCTCTCTTTGACACAATTTGTAAAGCTTTGAAATTGGGTCCATCTCAAGCATCTATGGACCAACTAAGGGCTACAACAATGGTTAAAAAACCTATTAAAAGAATTACACTTGTAACCATTTTTGTAGCATCATAAAAATAATAACAATAAGAGTTTTAGAATTAGAGCATATACCTCACAAACTTTTGTAACATTCCCACTAGCACCAGTGATAGATTCCACTATATCAACAAGAACCTTTGGAGGATTTAAATGATCGCAATGCTGCTTTGGTTCATTTTCTAAGTCTGAATAAACTTATTGATCTAGAAATAATAAATATTTATTAATATTACATTGTAGGTTAGTAATAAATAAAAAGACTGAACAACAAATTATAGAAAATAATCATACCTTTTTTTGCATCTCTGATAGTTCAAAACAAAGGTATTTAAAAAGCCCATGTTGAACCGCCAGACAAGCCATATTTTCATTTTGGACATTGGCAAATCATAATTTTGTCAAAACACCACCTTCCAAATCTGAGTAAGTATTGTATAGGTAAACAGCAACCGACTGACCCAAAATGGCATCTCCCAAAAACTCATATGATTTAATCTCTTCACCCTCCTCCAAACCCAACAATTCCAACTGCGAAGAAAATTTCTTAATTATTCAAACTAGTGATTGTTCAAACTAGTCTTAGGTAATTGTTTGAACAATCACACTTCCAAATCTGAGTAAGTGTTGTATAGGTAAACAGCAACCGACTGACCCAAAATGGCATCTCCCAAAAACTCATGATTTAATCTCTTCACCCTCCTCCAAACCCCCAACAATTCCAACTGCGAAGAAAATTTCTTAATTATTCAAACTAGTGATTGTTCAAACTAGTCTTAGGTAATTGTTTGAACAATCACAAGGTAATTATGTAAATTAACAATTACCTAAGACTAGTTTGAACAATCACAAGGTAATTTTGTAAATTAACAATTACCTAAGACTAGTTTGAACAATCACAAGGTAATTAAGAAATTTTCTTTGCAGTTGAATTGTTGGTCAGTCAGTTGCTGTTTACCCATACAACACTTACCCAGATTTGTAAGGTGTTTTGACAAAATTGCAATTTGCCAATCTCTGACACCAAAATGAAAATCTGGCTTGTCTGACAGTTCAGCATGGACTTTTTAAATACCTTCGTTTTGAACAACCAAAAATGCAAAAAAATGTATGATTATTTTCTATAATTCTTTGTTCAGTCTTCTTTATTATTACTAACTTATAATGTAGTATTAATAAATATTTATTATTTCCAGATCGATAAGTTCATTCAAGTCTTCGAAAATGAACCAAAGCAGCATTGTGATCATTTAAATCCTCGAAAGGTTCTTCTTGATATAGTGGAATCTATCGCTGGTGCAATTTTCGTTGATAGTGGGAATGTTACAAAAGTTTGGGAGGTATATGCTCTAATTCTAAAACTCTTATTATTATTATTTTGACGATGCTATAAGAATGGTTATAAATGTAATTCTTTTTATAGGTTTTTGAACCACTGTTGCAGCCCTTAGTTGGTCCGGAGACGCTTGAGATGGACCCTATTTCAGAATTTTTCAGATTGTGTCAAAGAGAGCGCAAAAAAATTGAATATAAAGAGTCGGCGGTGGTGTCTGAGAAGGGTAATCATCTTTTATTTTCTGTAGATCTATCTATTTGTGGATGGGCAGTTGTTAGGAAGTGGAGAAAATTGTAAATCAAAAAAGCTGGCAAAGAAAGTAGCATGTAGAAATGCTCTTCTCAATTTAATTTACCTGTTCTAGAAGAGGTAGAGGGCAAAGAAATTGTAAATCAAAAAAGCTGGCAAAGAAAGTAGCATGTAGAAATGCTCTTCTCAATTTAATTTACCTGTTCTAGAAGAGGTAGAGGGCAAAGAGCCGTGATCTTCACATGCAAAGCTCACCTGAACAAAAATAATCATACACAAGATATAGCATATAGCATATGTGAATTTGGCAAAATTATACAAATTCAATCAAAATTTAACATAACAAATGCAGATTGGGCCAAATATACACATCCACTCAAGATTCAGGATTCACGAGATTCAGCGTAACGCATGTCAGATGGCCTATATATTTAGATCCAAATGCTACTTGGCAAAAGAATTTAAAACCATTTGTAAGAGACGGTTTGTTCACTAGTTCAGAATGCAGGGAAAACCCTACCGAGCGTTGTAAAACAAAGCTCTGGTGGGTTTGTTTAAGCCCTCCTTTCCCATCAATTTAACTCCACAATTCTCATCAATTGAAAACCTATCCGTCTTAGGACATGCAGGCCGGTAAAACCGAGGCATGTTTTTTGGAATGCAGCTTCCTCATCAGCTAGAATACAGGGATAGGGAAAAATCAAAATATTATTTGACAAAAAACTCATAATAGGATTAGCTTTAAAATGATTAAGAAGGTATTAGGCTAACTTAAGGTTTACAGAAATAAAAGCCTAACAGAAAAACTATTGAATTCAGAATCCGTATATGCCTGATTTTGGGTGTACTTAGTACAGAAAATGTTCTGAAATTTTTTGGCGCTACCGTAATCTACAAAAGTAAATCAAACATCGAAAATCCTTTTGACAGAAGAACAGTTTTTCGGACTGAAGGAAAATAAAGCAGATAGATACGAATTCCCAAATCATTCGACTGCATTCTTCACCAATCGGTCGAGTTGAGGGAGTAAATAGCAAATTCCAAATACAAGGTTCAGTTAAAAAGCATATTCAAGAAAACAACCTACTAAATTTAGCCAAAAATCTCAGTACTTTGTTAAAAAAAACCTAAAACTCCTTACCGAATTGACAGAGAGTCGAACCATAGTCTGAACTGTATTCAAGAACCCTTTGGTCACAAGAAGCGTTATCAGTAGAATCTTCGAGACTATAATCAAGAATTCCTTTGAGCCCCAAACTCCCACGTGCAGTTCAGGGTAGCTGAGGCCTCCTTCACGTTTTCTCCCGCGCAGAAATGCAAATCCGTTGTCTGTTTAACGGCCTGATGCACACAAATTCTGACCACCGCATGTTTGATCAAGGGGGACTTAAGCACCTTAATGCTCAGATCAACCAGGGGGTCGCAGCCACCAAAGAAAGATTGAAAATCGTCGTTAAAACTCTCTGGAGCTCATTCCACAGTACAAAACCTCACCATTCTCAATCTGCAAGGTTTCGGTCGATATTATATCAGGAAGCACTGGGCCTGCTGTGCCTATGCATTGTTGCAGAAGAAGAGCAGATCCAGTGACCAAATCAGAAGTCATGAGGCCGCGAATTGGACAAACCCTGGCCGCTCTCACCGAGTTTCAAACCCCGAACCTCCTGATTCCCGACGAGACTGCCAGAGACTCTGCAAACCTCTCGAATCTGTTCAGAAAGCCTTTAACAACAGATTTCCCACTATTTCTCCTTGATTCATTAAGCAAAGATTGCCATACCATTACACCTAGGAGGTCGCGCTTTCAATCCCTCCTACAAGATTCCTCAATTTATAGACTTGCAAAAAAAAACAAACCGAGATTCGCTATCAACTGAAGCTCACAAGAAGCATGCACGAATCACAACTGGCCGATGGGCCAGGTGTTTTACCGGTTGGGCTGGCTTTTTTACCGGTTGTACCGGGACCTCCGGTTACCGTGTTGAGGAGCATTGATGGAACTGGAACATGTTTAAAAGTTATGGCCGGGACCAGGTCTGTATATTCCAGAATCAGAATTAAAAGTTGTGTTTAGATACTGCATTTCCTCAATACTGCAAATCACCTCAAAAACCATTCAAAAACCATTAGTTGTTTTAAGAGACGAACAGATTTTGAGCGAAATGTCCACCTATAATAGCCTATCGGCTAATAACAAATTTCGGTATAGCAAATCCAAAATATCAAATTTGAAAATTTGATAATAGAAAATTCGAAATATCAAGGTTCTTTTTAAGGATGTCAAGGTAAGCGAGTCAAAGTCCGGATAGGAAGCTTTGTATGCTGTTGACTTCATGTACAAAACCGTTTGTGTGGCTTTATGCACAGCTTTATTTTTGAAACTGTGTTTCATATAGCATTAGTTTTGAAATTGTGCTTATCATTGGTAATTGCTCTGGTTTCTGCATAAAGCTGTAACAATCTTATAGGTTATTACTACTGGTGATATATTTTACTCCACATGCTTTTTGAACTGTTAATATAGGATAACGAGTTTGATCCTTTGATGTTTAGGATCTCTTGAACTTCTATTAATGTCTAGAGACAACTTTGTATTTTAAATCGGATACATATCTTGCTTTGAGGAATTTATCCTTGGGCATTCATCGTTGTATGTAACAAGTTTAGCTATTGGGGTGTTACAAAAATGTATCAAATTGCTGCATTATCATTAACAGAAATTCTTCAGTTGCTGTACAACTCTGGATTTACCTTTATCTATATTCAGTAAGTTTTCAATACAAGTTATCCAACAAAACACAATCATCAGCTAGTTGGGGCAAGTAAGCAACTCAGATTATAATCTTTAACCTAATTGCAGAAATTAACAAGCAGTCATTTTGATTTTAAAAGATGATCTAATTTTAGGGCATTACATAAGTAGTACATACACCTGTTGAGCACATAATTTGATCTCCCTACTGTAGCTTTTACTAAGATGATACTCATGCTTTATCTTTACTCATGTTAATGTAGATGAGTAATTTATGCAAGATTGAAGCAAAGATGAACATAGCCTCCATATACCCAACCAACACAAATTAAAAAAAACCCTTGATAAAATTAAGCCCCCAGCAAAACATAGCGGAAGACAACTCATTGACTAAAACAAATTGCTAAGGAGATGCGAAATATAAGAAATTGGCTAGCTAAAAACCTCAATACCACTACCTTTCGAAGGGCGCAAATCAAAACCTACAATACACCAAATTTGCCCAGCCTAGAGACTACCCATTACACACACATACAGGGTTCTATTCTAAAGGTATAGCATTTTACATTGATGTCGCACCGTGGATTGAATCTGCTGTCAAAGGCATAACCTACAGTGATTCACCCATTAAACGGTGCAAATAATTTCCCTGAAGTTGACGAAAGGCCAGCTCATTATATTTCACTGGTCTCTGCTTTTTTATCAGGTATAACATTCAAAAAAGCCAAGGCAAATAACAAGCTCCGTATAATAAAAATCGAAACAATAAAACATGCAGACTTGAGGAATGGGGAAACATACGAATAAAGGAAAACCAATCCTTTAATACTGGAAGAAAACCGACCCAACTCTAAAAACATACCCTAATGAAAATATCTATATTCACATCAAATTAAAAACAAAAACCAGTGAGTCAACAGATGAGACCCACACTCAAAAGTTTATGACAAGAAAGCAATAATCAAAAACAAAGTTTATGACAAGAAAGCAATAATCAAAAACTAGAAACATAAAAGGCTACAAATTACATCATTGAATTCCTGTGAAATATCAGAAAATAGCCTCAGATTTGCAGAATTAAGTCAGCATGGCCAAAGGGCCAATAAGCTCCGAAAGATGGTGTGATTTTCTGATTCATCACAGGCCATTGTAATCCTTATCACGATAAACAGATAACAGACTTGGCACCATTAATTCAAGGTCAACAAAATCACACTATAATTATAAGCTGCCCATGAGCAGATGGCTCCAGATTATACAGGATCATTTGTTATAACATGAATAGCGACACAGACGATTTTAAGAGGACAAAATAACTAACAAAATGCCCAACATCTTAGGCGTGAATGCAATTTTGCAAATCCCTGGTGAATCACAGCTGGTCCAGGTAAAGGTTTCACTTTCAAGGAATCCCAAAATAAAGGATCTACGAAAATGCTATAACAGGCCAAAATAAAGTTTCAATTTGAACAATAAAATTAAAATAAATGCCTGGGCTTTTAGAATCTATTTATCCAAGCGCCTAGTGCATCCGGCCTTAGATTTTGAACGAGTTTTACGCCGACAGCTAAAACTCCAAAATCACAAACGAATAGCTTATGCATTATGACTCACGCACCTGGATTGAAAGGTGTTACCTAAGAACATTAAACCCTGAAACTTATCGAAACTATACCTATTGAAGGGTCCTTCAAGACTTTTAAAACCTATAGCTATATTGACCACGGTAAAATCAAAAAGCTAGCATCCATACAGTGACCACTAAAAAATTTAAATTGTAACCAAATATATGTGAAGTACAATAAAACGAAACAAAAGAAAAACAAGAATTCGTGAATATACAGTGCCCTTACTCATGCCATTGATCAGATAATTGTAGTCTGATATTTTGGAAATACATGATAAGATTCAGAGAGAGAAAATCATCACCTCAATGGATTTCAACAATAGGCTCAGCAGGATCCATTGGTTTTTGCATTCTTAGGGAGCATTTATCTCATCTCCCTCATAAAATAGGTAATTTTAACATCATTGCCCTCTTGAAAGAAAACCCTAATCTGCACTGCACCATATGCCGCAGACGCAAACAAACCCTAAAACAATCTATTTGATCAAAAACTGATGACTGCGTGATTGAAAGTTTAATGACATGGATATGTTTATGTAGAAATAGAACAAGCTTTTCCTAGGGTTTGTTTGGTTACCTAGGGTTTCAATATTCCATTCAACTCGGCAAATTTTCACTCTACGAGGCCATTGCCCTAATACTTTTAAAGTGAGGCGATTTTAATCGATATTTAATGTTAATGTAGTATCTAAATGGAATCTAATCAATAGTATAAATATGTTCATAAAGTAGTTCATATAGTTTGAATAAAATGAAGCGGTGTTAAAAATGTGTGGGTGGTGATTAGGTGGATCAATATGTCATAGAATGGCTAAGTACTTATAGTTATATAGTAGTATAGAAATAAAATAATAATAATAATAACGACGATTTTTTAAGGAATGATTATTTTAAATGAATATATTATCTAATTTTAATATAATATAATTAATATATAAATTATATAATTTACCTATTTGAATATAGTTGTGACAATAGAAAGATTTGTTTGGTTATAGTTATTTAAACAAGTGTTCTGCGAGTAGCTCCAGTCCCTGTCGTCGATGGTTTAGGGGGGAGGGAAGTGTGGAATGGGGAAATGATAGCGAGCGTAGTTCTAGAATGTAGGAGGACGAGTTTAGTGTTTCTATCCCTTTTTTATCTTGTTACATGCGAAAGGCTCTAATTGGTAGTTGTATTCTAGAGGATCTGTCGTGTGGTTTTATTGCAACTTGTTTGATTGAAAATAGAGTGTTTTTCAGCATTCTCATCTATAACAATATATTGATAACGAGATTCAGCACTGCAAAAGACACTCTCATCATTGTTTTTAACAAAAAAGTAGAAATGGTTTATTAATAGGTCAATGTGCTACTAAAGCCCCCAAGATAAGGGAAAGTAGTGGTATCCTCTCAATCAATCCATAAAGCAGGTCTAAGAGAAAATAGCATCAGAACAATAGTTTTCACAAGGGAGACAAATGTAGAAGTGAAAATGAAGATATGAGAAAATTTGCATTTAAACAATTTATATATGATCATTCATATCAATGTTGCTAACTGTAATAGCATCGCAAGCATCAAGAAAAAAACAAAGGACAATATAAAGTTATAATCTAGTGTCATATGGCCATGTGGATTTAATATTGATAGGTGTGCATGTTCTACCAATCTAAGGTAGTGGCTAAATCGTAAACTAAAATGTAACATATTCAAGGGAAGTTTGAAAAAGTTTGAAAAAAAAAAACCAAGTGTCCTCCTTGATAAGATACGCATAATAGTTTACTATTTAAGTGTTGTCGTGCGAATCTAATGGTCTAAGAAAGGAGAATGTAATATTCATATTTCACACATCACTATAAACAGAAATACTTTCAACTAAAAATAGCTATGTTGAGATTATAGGAGATGTAAAAACTCTATGCATGCTTTATTCCTTCAATGAAACAATCATACGCAAAAACCATATGAACATTCATTTCTAGCCTTTCATAGAGGAAATATGACAGACAAAAATATCTAAAAGGACAAAAGCTCAACATATTAAAGTCTTCACTAGACAATTGAGAAAAGATTCGTGTCTGCTACCATACAATCAATTGAATAGTGCAGGGAGAACATATACATCACCATAACAACTCACAGCCAATGCTTCATTTCCCAAGACTGACTAATAAGCTAAATGAAAGGGAAGATAGAAGGTGCTTTGGTCAAGCACGTAGAAGAGAAAGCCATCATTTTTCGCCATGGTCAAATGGAGGCAATGTAATTTGACTACTAAATAAAATGAAATGAAAATGAATCTCCACCTATAATAGAGATTTTAGTGGAAAGTTATTTTATATTGAAATAAATAACTATTCAAATATTTATTAGGATGGATCTATCTTTATATGAGCATGTGAAGAAATTTGTAATGGCATAAAAGAGAAACATGTGTATTCTTCATAATATGAATGTAGCAACAACAGACACAATACGAGCTGCCTCTGATCAAATCTTAGCACCTTTGCGGTGTAACAAAAGTCATTAATTGAGGATCTATAAATCTATACATGTCATTGACAAGTGAAGAATTGACGGCTTTGGGGATCGTCTGTTATAGAAATGTTTAGGTATATTCTAGAACAAGTAATTAATGACCTCGAATCAAATACATTCTAGGGTCCTGACAAGCCCAAAACAAAATAAATAATTTGTGAGAACTATGAATCAAAAGAATGAAAATTAATCTAACTACTTATTAAAAGGACTCTGAGAGAAGTCAATTGGAAAATTATGGAAATACATAAAACATTTTAACACATAAAGATCTACATTGAATTGTACAAGCATAATAGACAAAAAAAACAATCGACAGGTAATATATTTGCTAACTAAACCTGCACTGTAGAAAACAAAAATAAGGCAACCAAAATTGAAATCAAGCTACATGCAAAATCATCACTTAATAAATTTTTTAAAATTATTGGAAAAAAAAAAAAAACAAACAAACAAACAAACAAATTAACAAATTCACTCACTTGAACTGTATGGAAGCACCCCAATAGAATGAAAATTCAGCTACAATCCTTAAATTGTGTCTTATGAGCATGAACACATAAAGAAAGGATACACATGATTACTATTGTTGCACATTGGAAGCAAAAATATGCTAAAATGACATATAGCAGTAAATGATGACAAGAACATCGATCCATAACAATGATTACAGATAAATGGAGGTGAGAACACTAACGCCTATCTACAACTAGCAACCAATGATAACTATGCTTTGATTGGAAGCCATTGATCATAAAAATGTAGACTAGATCTAAGTAAATTGATAATTAATTGTAAGGTCAAAAAATAGAATAAATAATATTAGCACAATTTTTTTGGGTATTTTGGTATGAGATTTTACTATCCTATATTACTGCTAAAAATAAACTGCATTGGAAAGAATTACAATGGTTATCCAAAAAAGCCTCTCTTTATTAAGATTAATGAAACTTCTCTTTATTAAGATTAATGAAGCCTCTCTTTAATTAAGGATTTCATCAAATTCTCAAACCTAAAATAAATGGAAGAACTCTACAAAAACCTAATTGTAGTTTGCATAGGTCATCGAAATTCTATTGCCATGTGCAAATTGTTGTAGAACTCACTAGAAACAAGTTAAGCATGCAATGTTGGTACAAAAACTGCCTCATTGATAAATATTGATAAGGACTCGTAATAAATGCATAGATAATAAGAAGGAAAACCCTACATTGTTTAAAACATTATGCTATGAGCATGTTCAACCAAACCTATCCCGCTTTATCTATATAAACTTTAATCTATTCACAACTTAAATGCCATAAACAAACACGGTTGAAACCAATAAGGGATTGTACAAATATAAATTGTGAGGCCTCGCCCTGACCCTTCATAGCCTTAGTTGTTATTTTATCATTTTGACACTCACGACTCGAGATGTCGAGACATTATCTGATACTTAGAACATATTATATTATTTCATGTTATGTGATGTTACTTTCAGATATATTGATGTTTGTCATTTAATGTTTTATGTATATGTATGTTGATGAAATCGGTAAATGTACGATTGATACTTTGATTTAAGAGTTTTTTTTAATGGTTAAGAATTAAGTAGGATGAAAGAAACCCTGATTTATGTATGTTTCAATTTATGTGAATTTCTTATACGTATATATGTACATGTGATTTTCGGGATTATTGATGTGTGCAATGAGTGTGCAGATATTTTAGTCAAGGAAACTGACAGAGGAACAGAACTGATCTCTATGTGCTAATTTTGGAAACCTTGTTGTTCGTAATTCACGTATTGTACTGTGAGATGTATGTATGTATCTTTCTGTGTTCAGTGAATGTTAGTGTTCGTAACTATGTTCTTTTAGTGTCGCTTGACACTCATAAATTGTTTATGTTCTTCAGTGTGCTAATTAGGGTTAGTTGTGTAACCTTTGGACCCAAGTTGGTTTAAGTTAGTGTCAGTTTGCTAATTGGGTTCTTAATCGAGGTTAATCATCCCTTAATCCGAATTAGTGCTTAATTTGCAATGTTAGAGTAGTTAGAAGGTCCTATTTTATTCCTAGATTTTGTTTGGCTCTAAACCTTTTTCCTAAGGCTTAAATCATGAAATTATTATACCCAAAGGGTATGGGTATGGGTTAGGGGTCTTTTCCAACCCCTAAGCCCCTTTTGTTGACTTTGGAGATCACTCAAAAAGTCTCATTTTACCTTTGTGCGAAAATTGCAAGTGGTTACCATGAGTTGCCTTATCTCACCTCCTTCTAGTGTTTAACCATAGTGTGGGTTGAGTTAGAAGTTTCTAGAATTGTTAGTGGGTGGGAGAAGTTATTGATCCTTTTGGGTGGTTGAGTTTGAGACTTATTTAGAGGCCTTTCTTGGACTAGTAGAGGTTGTTACCCAATCTCTACATTTAGAGAGGAGTTCTTGAAGATTGAAGCAAGGAAAGGGAAGCTCTACTCAACTTGTTCATTGCCATTACCTCTTTGTGAAGGTAGGAAATTCTCATCTCCCTTGTTCAGTTTCCATGTTTGTTTCATGTTTATGCTACCTTGTTTTTGTTTCAATGTTTGTATGTTTGTGGGTATGTTGGGAAGCTTTGCAAACCATGTTATTTTTGGATGATTTCCTTTCTTGTTTATGTTTGCAATTTTGAGATTTTTCTTGCATGGGTGTTTTGGTATTACTCACCCTTGGAGAGGGCAGAAGTGACCAATTTTGGGAAAGGTCTGCTTAGTCGGACTCCAACTAGTGTAGGGTCTCTTCTCAGGATGAGAAGAGGGAGAAAGGGTAGGGTGTTATGGGCCCCTACCTGTCAGCGCAAATTTTGTATGAATATGGTATGTTGAAATGGAAGATGGAAGTTCTTGGTATATAGCCCCGATTGGGCATCTGTTTGGTGTTGTGCTTGACTTCTCCTGGTTCAAAGACTCCACCTTTCCCTAATTTTGATTCATTATGAATCCCTTTGTGAAAACCTTGTATGAATATGCATGTTTGAATTGTTCTTGGTCATGCTTGTTGTCACCTGATCAGAATTCTGTTCCATCCATGGTTCTAATAATGTGTTGCAAGAATTGTTATGAATCCCTTGATGAGGGTCATGAAGAAAATTCAATTATATTGTTGAAATTTGGGATTGATATCCTATGTAAATTGGTATTTCAAACTTTGTTGGATCGGCAACAAAGCCGGGTTTTCTTCCTGATTCTTTCCCGCTTGAGCCCTTGAATCAGGTTTACCAATAAAAATTGGTGATTAAGTATAAAAATTTAAAATTAAAAATTAAAAAAAAAAAAATTCTCCAAGAGCAAAATGCTCTCTGGATTTTGCATGGAAGAAATAATTAAATCTACTTGTGTAACAGAGAATATTCTCTGTGATTCCTTATTTTTGTATTTAAATTCAAAATTTACAATCAATAAAAATATTATGAATAACTAAATAGACATTATACTAATACCCTAAATATCTTTCTACCTACAAAACTTTATTCTTTCAATGTTTTACTCTCTCCTTGGGCGGCTGGGGGGGGGGGGGTGACGTCACCCTGCCACCATGTCCCATCCCCCCATCCTCTCCTTAACTTTTTGGAGCGCTCACCCTTGTTTCATTTATGGTGGTCTTAATACTTTAGGCATATTGTTTGTTTTTTTTATTATTATGGGAGCTTGCGTTTCATCTTGGGCGGCCCTTGGCCTTCACCCTTGACGTGATGGGTTGGGTGGGGGAAAGCAATGCTGATGCAGAGTCAGCATGGAAGGACAACGCCTGGCCTAGGGAGAGTAGGGGTAGTTTAGAGGTGGGGGAAGATAGGTGTTAGGTTGTGTTTGTTTTAGTTAGTTTATTTTGTATTGTTAGTTGTTAATTGTTTTAGTCATAAGTTTGTTGTTAGTATAGGTTAGTGTTAGTTTGTAATAGGTGATTAGTTATGTGTTAATATAATTTGCATTAGTAATTGTGTTTTATTTTATGTTTAAATTAAGTTAGTGCTAGATTTTAGATTAGTTAGAAATAGATGTTAGTTTAGATTAAGTTAGTTAGTTTATTTTATTTTGTGTATTTGAAATTGTGTCATATTAAATGATTTAGATAGTTGTTAGTTTTAATATAGTTTTGTAATGATAATGTAGTTAGTTAGTTTTATTATTTAGTATAGTTTTTTTGTCAATGCAAATTTGGTTAGTTTAATATTAATGGTTGTTTTAGATCTTCATTGTTTCATTTTAAATATATATATATATATATATATATATATATATATATATATATATATAGTTGGGTTAAGGCTTTTAATTCAATTAAATCTTAAAGATTTGTTTTGTTATTTGTTAAATAAATTTAGCTATATTTTTTGTTAATTCATTTTTTAATAGTATTTAATTAATTTAAAGATTAGATTACGTTAGATGCAGTTAGTTTAGTTTTACAATTAATTTAGTTTTTAATCAATTTAGAAAGCCATAACATAATGATTAGTGAAAATATTAGTTAGTTTTAAGATTAATATTAAATTAGTCTTCGAATCTATATATATGTTTATATAGTTTAGTTGCTATTATAGTTTAAATTTTGTGACAATTGAATTTGGTATTTGATTTGCGATTGTATTAAAATTAAAATGATAAGTGTAGTTTGGTTATGAATTAAGTATCATGTTAAATTAATATTAATTTATAGGTTCTACCATCATTTAAATTAGTGTAACGTTAGTGCTATACTGATATGATTTTAACTAGTTTAAATGTATTATTGACTTGTATTTAGTTAGTTCTTAAATTTAGTAAGATTTTGATGGTTTATTAATATGTTAAAAAGTTGAAATGTTTAAACTTAATAAATTTTAGATATATTTATTCATCTTTAATTTTAGTCAATTGTTTTTTTTTTTTAAAGTGACTTTTCATTATCGATTAGATTGAAAATCGATAAATGTCTAAGAGATTTATAGTTGATTTTGATTAGTTACTTTCAATTAATCCAAACTCGAACACATTTACGTTGTCACTTAAATAATGGTTTCATATTGCTATAAGTTAATGTAAGAACATAAATTACAATCGATATCAACTTTATAACGAGAGTATTAATTTAACAGTATAGAAAACTTTTACCTAACTTTGAGCATAACCTTATCATCTTAGTGCTTTTTAATTAAAAAAAATTTTGGAGTGTGTTTTTGCCCTCGTAGTTTGGGCATGACATTTATAAATATTCTCCATTAATTAAAATTGATAACATCTCTAACAAGAGATGACTACCATGTTAGTTGAATAAATTTAAATAGAGTCCCCTATGTTATGTTGGAATGAATTTCATTTTCTAGCATCTTCAAGCAAAATATCACTATTGTATGTGCAATGACCAAGGCAAGTTCTAGGTCATAGCTTTATCCAATAAAAGTCACCTCCAGGACATACAGAGGCCTTAAACAAGCATAAGTATAAATTCAGAGATACCATAAAAAAAAAAATGGAGCCATGGATCCAAAATACCTTACAAGATGAAAATTATTGAAATATCTAGATAACCAAATAGATGACCACACACTAAATAATATTAAATTGGATACAATGACTGGAATTATATTTTTGACAACATTATTATGTAACTCACTATAGAGAAAATAAAAAATCGAGCAATTAATTGAATGAGAAAATGAAAACTGCTTGCATTGAAATAAATTTATTAAAATTAGTCATATCACAATCTCGACAATAGATTAATGAGATCAAGCTCTCAGCTAGAACAACTTGAATGGTGTTCAGCCCGATTCAAGTTTAGTAAGTTTTTCCTTTTTTATTAACATCTATGTAGACATAAATTGTTAAAAGTTTATTTCAAAAATGCCAACGAATCCCATGGGGATCTGTAAATTCATATATAAGTGAGTTTAAGAGAGATTCATCTAGATCCTAATGTAAGGAAACTCAGGTGCAAAAATAGCTTCCTACACTAATCTCATAAGGAAAGTATGATGTAAATCCTATTAAAATCTTCTACACTTACAGATTCAATATCATGTAAACAACAATATTGCAGCCAACCATGCATACAGAAAATAGACAGAGAAAGGAACACATAACACAAGGATTTTTCGGTGGGGAAAAACCTTTCAGTAAAATAACCCCACCCCTTCAGAACCTGCACAATGTATTATCTTCAACACGAGGTTACAATACACTTGCAATGCAAGTTCAACATCAACAACAGAACACTCCAGTAGCTACTCGCAGTACCAACAATACACCTTTTTCTGCATCGCATCTCTTCGCAACCCTAAAAATGCTTATAACATGCGCTTCACTTTAGGGCTACTCCCAAAAGGTAAATCGTATTAGGGTTTTACCATTCTCCGAGAAAATAGGAACCCCAAAAAAAAATTTGGGTCGATGCCCCAAACCCCACTATTGGGGTAGAGTGTATAGTACTCATTTATCTTGGTTGCCACATGTCTTCACCTGTCATTGAATCTTCCTAACATAGCTCTTACGTCTCATAGGAATCCGTCATAACCATTTTAGTCATGATCTCCTTACACACAATTCAAGATGTCGACACATCAACATTATTTGCAAGAAATACATTTTACAAAACAAATAATAAGAATGAGAATTATACAAGGTTGAAACACCTTATTCCTAACACCTAACACCTAAGCCCAACGACATCCACCAAATATCAAAAGGCAATTGCCCATTTGTGTGCGTCAGAGGTTTAAAATTTTTGAGATCTAAGAAAATATGAAGTATAAGATAACAATGCAAAAACTAACCTTGCATTGAGGGGCTGCAAGATACATAGCCACATGAAAATATCAAATCCATGCACATTACTTTCTGAAAATATAGTAAATTAAATAAATGAAACCATAACTCATAGAAACCTAATTGAAGATAATCTGAAACAAATTTCTATTAAACAAAAAGATCATATGTAGTGTAATTAGAAGGAATACATGGTAGCTCTGGAGGACAACAATACCTGTTTCAATAACTCTACTTTGAATAGAAGCCATTGATCATAGTCTAACAAATTGTGGCCCTCTTAAAGTTGAAAACCCCATGAAATTCACTATTTATGTCTGCAAAATGCAACATAGTATTAGAGCATCTCTTTAGCAAGACACAAAAACAAATGATTTTACATGAAAATTGAATCGAACAATCAGCAAAGCACATTCAGCTTGACAAAGATTTTTTTTCTTTAAAACACAACAATTTGAGAAACTATAAACATACAATGAAATTTATTGCAGGATCCAACCTCCCTTTTCTACGAGAGAATTTGAATGTAGACTCAATTTAAGCAAACAAATATAGGTAATAGATTGAATACCTTAATATATACATTCAAAATGTGGAAGCATCAACATGACATTTGAATCCCTGCATGTATGAAATGTAGAGGCAAAGACCTTCCACGTGAATTGTTTTCATAACGACATCTGGTAGGACATGCAATTTTCAGGAAAATAGTTGATTGGTTAAAAAAGACCACAAGCTAAAATAGCTCTAGCCAATTAGAAAATAGAAATAATACGATGAAAATTCACTAATATAATTGAACAAAGAAAACCTTAGGTGAAATGTTTCCTAGGCACAAATTTTAAGGCAGATTAATAGAAAAGAAGCACCCGATAACTTTAGTCTCCTGCCTTACGAAAACAACTAATAATTATTATTTATAAATTATAATTATTTTAATTGCTAATTTTAATTGTAATTTTACTATGTTTTAATCTTAATTTTATTTTATTAATATATTATTTAATTATATATGATCAATATACTATATACATGATATATTATATTATAATATTTTATCATTTATATCATATTATATTACTATTTATAATATGATGTTTTAAAATAATGTTTGCACAATTTAATAAATCGCACTTAAATTTTGTACACTAACATATAAAATCAATTAAGAAAATAAGACTCCAATTTACTCAATTAGAAATAAAAATAATACTCCATTATAATAAATACACTCCATTTTAGTCTTATTTTGATTTTATGAGCTATTATAAATATATAAAATATTACTTTAAAATTAGTCATTTAATTGAAATAAAACTTGGTTGTTATTAGTACTTGTAGTTAATATTAACTTTTTAGGTATGGATGAATTAGAGTGTTATACGAACCATTATAAATTTTATTTTTCATTATAAATAAATGCATTAAAATTTAAAAATATTTTTTTAATATTTTAAATGTTATTTTTCATTATAAATAAATACATTAAAATAAAATAAAATAAATATTTGAAATGTTTATTCTAATAATTTATTACAAATCTTAGTTGAGTGTTATTCCATTCAATTTTTATAAATTAGTACTATTGTGAATTAAAAAATATATTTATTTCACTTATATCATATGTATTACAATGTGTGAATGTGTGTTAGTTATACAAATAGATGCTTCTTGAACCATTTGTCCACAAGTACATCAATGAATTATACATGAAACATGTTTGAAAAAATAAAGTTTAAAAAATACAATTATGAAGAAGAATACTTTTCAACTAAAAAAATACATTAAATATAATTTTAAAAAATCATAAAACTAAACATCAATATATTTCATACATATAATAAAATTACAACTAAACTTACATACAAAATTAAAACTAATACTATTAAAGGCAAGTACTACAATTGCTTAATAGAATATATATACTATCAAACTATTAATATTAGTTATATTCAATAAAACAATGTATTAAATTAAACTAAGTTAAACAAGTGTCATAGAATGGCTAAGTACTTGCCTTATAGTTATATAGTATTCTAGAAATAAAATATAAATAATAATAATAACTTTTTAAGTAACAATTATTTTTAAATGAATAAATTATCTAATTTTAATTTAATATAATTAATATATAAATTATATAATTTACCTTTTTGAATATAGGTGTGGCAATAGAAATATTTGTTTAGTTATAATTATTTAAATAATAATAATTTATAAATTATAACTATTCTAATCCCTAATTTTAATTGTATTTTTATTATGTTTTAATGTTAATTTTATTTTATTAATATATTATTTAATTATATATGATCAATAAATTATATACATGATATATTATATTATAATATTTTTTCATTTATATCATATTATATTACTATTTATAATATGATATTTTAAAATAATGTTTGTAAAATTTAATAAAAATCATACTTAATTTTTTTACATTAACATATGAAATCAATTAAGAAAATAACATTCATATATAAGACTCCAATTCACTCAACCAATCAAAAACTAAAAAAATAATTTAGAAAAAATCTAAAGTAAAAATTTGTCATAATATTTGTTTTAAAAAAATGAAACAAAGTGAATTCTAAATAGTATATCAAAACTCATTTAATCACTTGTTAACAATAATTCAAAAAATGTCACAATAATACTTAGGCTCTCCGCAAGTGCTAATAAGAAATTTAAGTGATCTTTTTAAATATTTTGTTTGTTATTTATGTGTGAAGAGGATGTTAATATTTGATATAAGGAGTTTAAGTGTTTTTTATTCTTTTGTTTGTTATTTATGTGTGAAGAGGGTGTAATTTTCTATAATAATGATAATATTTTTAATTATGGTATTTTTATATTTAGTGAAACGTTTTCTTCGAATAATTCTATATTTTATTACTTGTATTGAAAGTTTGATTTTTAGATTAGATTGTGGCAAAGTACTTTTAGGAGATTGTTCTAAGGTAGTTTAAATAATAAAACATTTTCAACAAGAGTTTCATTGTTATAGTTGGAGTCCATGTCTAATGCAAAGATCACAAAGATTGACCGAGTTGTATAAATAAAGTGCCATCTTGAAGTTTGGAAGAAAAGTGATTACTCATATATTATATATATATGTAGTCATTAAATTGCTAGCACAACAACACAGAGAAACTATTTATTAAATTCTAATGAAACAAGAGTTCTAATAGAGCTAGAGTCCTCGCCGTATTGATTAAGTAAAATTAATAGAAACTAAGATAATGCATTTTACCATGCATTTTAAGATAATATATTTTTAAATATTGTTTAAAAAATTATAGCTTGAGAGTAATTGTACTCTAATTACATTTTAAAAATAATTTAGTTTGATTATTAAGTCATAGTTTTTAGAATTTAAATATAAAAAATAATATATAAAAAATTAAATATATTATTTACAAATTAAAAAGATTAAACCAATTCTCTATAAGGTTAAACCAAAATAATAATGTCTTAACAGTGTAAAAATGAATTTGAGAAATTAACTTAACAAAACAATAACAAAAATGAATTAATAATAATTTTATAGATATTATTTTTTATAATTTTAAATTTGACTTTTTCTAATCTTTGTTTGTCATAATTTGATTGTTTTTTAGATATCTTAATTTGAGAAGTTATTATTAATTTTCTAATTCAAGATAACATTAATAAAAATAATAGTCTTAGGTTCAACTCTACACAAACTAAATAAATAACAATAATTAATCAGGCATAATAATAATGAATCACATTATTTATTTATTTAGTAAATATATAAATTTAATTTTAATCAAAGAAAATAATACAAAATAAAAAAAATCCTTTTTATTCTACCAAATAATTTTGTTGGCCATAGTTTAGAGCTTATAAATTAAATAACGAACAAGATAATTGCTCTTGAACTTTATGCAGGGGTGTTTACTATCAAAATCTCATTCTCCAACTCAGTGAGGTTGCCTCACAAATTGCTTGTTAGTTTCATTGGTATTTCTTTTTCACAAGGCCATGTTTGATTATTTTGTTCTTAGTTCAAAATTAATTAAACCAAAATAAACTTTAAAAAAATAATAAAATCTATACATCTAGATTAGCTTTATCAATCTAAGTTAATTAATGCAACGATGAGACATGCTTGTTTTTTATTCTAAGCTTTGTAGCTCTTCCGATATTGGATAGGCTTTATACTTCTATTCAACAAAATTTCTTATTTTTTGTAGTTGATATAATATGTGTAGATATGACTACATGAATGGTCAACATGCTCTATTGGTCTATGTTTACATGGGATTTGCAATTGATGTATTGGGTTTAGAAGCATCACTCAAGCTTAAACTTAGATAATTCTCTACAAACAATTGGGTATGTGTCAAACTTTCTAGGTATAGGTCAAAACATTTTTAACCTATACTTGATACGTTAAAATTGAAGATCTCGGGACCATAAAAAAAATTGCAACTCTAGATCAGTGAATTTGAAACTCTATGAATTTGTGGCTACGTAGAAGAAGAAGAAGAAGAAGAAGGGAAATTATTGGTGGAAAGGGGATTTCATTGTTCAATCCCTCAGTTCAAAATTAACCTCGTAATGATATAAGCAAAGCATGCAAAACATGATAAATGTTAGTATTCAACTTGCTTGTCAAACCTTTGGGGATGGATCTAGGTCCACTATATCTACAAAGATGTATGAATGCTTGTATGCGTATGTAGAATATATGATGTCTATGTAGAATGTAGGATGTCTTCACAAATGAAATGGGTCTACAATCTCCAAAACAAAGATCATGGATGTATGCATGCCTGATATCTAGGATGGAGAAGGAGAGGAAAAAAGGACATGTGGATCTTCTTGCTTAATTAGGAATTCCTCTACTAATTCATCATGGAATAGTAAATCCAATGAATCAATATAATATTTTCCCTAAATGAATTTATGGATGAACAAATGAGGACTTTGAGATCTTGAATGGATGGACACCTTCAAATCTTGGAACCAAATACTTATTTTCTTGCTATAAATCACCAAAAAGAGCACTTGAATGCACAATGGACTTGATTGCTTGATCTTGTCAACGATTCCTTAAGATGTGAATGAATAGATTAATATGAAATGCATGTTATGAATGTCAAAATGAGGGGAGGAAGCATCCTTTTATAGTGATTTTGATGAGGGTCGATCGAGTCGGTGGGAAAATGAAATATCTCAAAGCCCATCAAAATTGAAAGCCTGAGTAGATTTGACATATACCAAGTAGACTAAATCATACTTTAGCTACACTCGGGAGGCACTAATTTCAAGGTGGAGTTGTATGGATCAAGAGGTGATCAATTGTTAAGAAGAAATAAAAAATAAATACAGGAAATTCATACCATAAAAGCATCTATAATCTAGGAGATCACTACAATGGGGAATTATAAGTCCTTGAGCTTCCAAATTAATGGGTGCTAACTTTTTAGGACTATAAATGACAGATTTGACGACAACAAATCCACAGATCCAGCCAAGCACCTGCATGAAAGAACCTGTTGTAGACACCTAAAAACCTTTAGAAAATAAAGTATTTTTATTTTCTGAAAAATTCTTGATGACATCATCATTTATTAATTAATTAATTATTTAATTAATTAATTTATTTTTATGCCATTAAATCCCTTCATCTTAATTAAAATATTTAATTAAGGAATCCCTCCCAAAAATGTTCAAATCTTATGTAAACATTATTTCCTTATTTATTAATTATTTAATTAATAAATTGACCAAAAAACCCAAAATAAATAAATAAATTATTTTTTGCCCAAAACTTGGCCAATTTCCTTAAGACCACTAACCTCTTCCAAAATCTTCTAATCCTTCTTTAATTTTGATTAAAGGCTAATCCCATCATTTCCTACCCCTAATCCCAACTCAAAATATTTAATTAAGATTAAATATTAATCCTCATGTTTATTAAAAAAGTTTTAATAAATATCTCCTCAACCCAAACCCTTGAAATAAATAAAACTTTATTTATTTCCTAAAAATCTAATTTATCCTCATCCTAAGAAGTTTTAGACTCTTCTAGAAAGTCTTCATCCTCATCCTAGGAAATTCTAGACTATTCTAGAAAGTCTTTATCCTTATCCAAAGTCTAGACTCTTCTAGAAGATGTCTTTAAACCTAATCCTAAACTCCTCCTAACCTTGTCACATTCCCTAAACATGGGTTAAAACTTACTAACCCAAGCCAAAGTTAACAAATATCTCCTCCTTCACCCACCCTCATTAAATGCCATCCACTTGCCTATCCCTAAGCTAATCCTAGACCATCCTAATCCATCCTCTAATCATTTGCACAAGCCTAAGCAAGCTTAAAACCCTCCTAATCAAGCCCAAGTCAAAATTGCTCTCATCTCCCTCAAAATATCTCAACCATAAAACTTTATGAAGTCCACTAGGCCATAAATGACTCTTCCAAGCCCTTTTATTGCTCTTACAAGCCATTATGAGGGTCTTTATGAAGATTTTATCCCTTGAGCCTCCTTTGTTGACTCATCCTTCCCCTTTCCTCCATCCTCTCACCCTGTGACATGTGTCACTCTCTGATTGGCTGTAAGGAAGCACAATCCATGTGCTCTCCTCTCATGCAATCTGAGCCCTCCATGAGCTTTTTCCCATCCTTGCATCCTAGCCCTTGATCCCTCAAGCCCTTTGCCTATTTAAGGAATCCTCTCCCAAGCCATTTTAACACAATCCATGAAGTAAAGTCATAATGCCATTTTAAGAAGCCATTTTACATCAAAACCATACATTCACACCCAAATTCCAACTCCATTTGAAGCCCTTTTTGAAGCATAAGCTTGAGCATACATCCTATCTATTTAGACAAAGCCACTCAACAAGAGAGCTTCTCATTGAGAGAGTCCATTAATGGCTCATATTCTCAATTGAGAGTTCATCTTAGTCTATCTTGAAGTTTATGATTTTTTTTTAGTTTGTAGAAGCTTTATTTAAATTTGGTTTCTATTAGCATACTAACATTGCTCATATACACCTATCACAGAGAAGAAAAAGATAAGAGAAGGCAAGAGTTTGGCTCTAAAATGTGCAAGAATATATTATCAGATAAAAATAATGAGCAAAAATATACAATGGATCAATCCTTATAGAAGGAGATCATAAAATCTAAAAGGAAAACCCTAAGAGGTAAATGGCATTTAAAAATTAATATTTAATTTTTAAATGGGAATGCATTTGCATAAAGTGAAATCTTGAGTAGGGAGTAAAGGTAATTTAATAAATTAAATTAAATTAATCATTTACTCTAACGACCCCTTTAAGATGAGTAATAATGTAGCTACAAACAATGCATGAAAAAACAAGGAAACTATAATGTTGAGAGCATAAATGGGTCCCAACAACATGGCTTGATAAGATATCCAACAAAATCAATTCTATGAAAACTAGAGAAATAGGGAAAACCACGTGGGAAAAACCCTACTCCAAAAAGAGATAGAAGAATGCTAAAAACAAAAGAAGGAAGGACTCATCACTAAGACCCCCCAAGGACAACTTCCTTCACCTCAAACATAGAATGCAGTTGAAGATACTGTGGAGATGAAAAAGGTTAAGTGAAGATGTCTGCAACTTGTTCAACAATGGGAATATACTCCAAGCTAAGAGCGCCATCTTGAATCAAATGCCTGATGAAGCTCAATGTGCTTGGTCCACTGATGCTCAACTAGGTTGCAGGAAATGTTTATAGCACTTTGATTGTCACACCAATGAAATGTGGAACTAGCAGGGAGAAATCCAAACTTTGTTATCAACTATTGAAGCCATCAAACCTCTTGACTAGCTAGCACAACTGTCGATTATTCTGCCTCTGTAGATAATAATGCATGAGCATGCTACTTCTTGCAAGACCATGTGATAGGACCAGAACCAAGATTAAAAACAAAGCTAGAAGTAGACCTTTGATCATTAATATCACTAGCCTTATCTAAGTCTATATAACCAACAATGTGAGGATCCCTTGATGTATAGTGAATGCCATAAAATGTGCTACCCCAAATGTATTGGAAACTACAATCGGAACAATTGTTTTGTTCTCATTGATGTCAAATCTATTAGTGAGACAATTTTCTATCTGATCTAATTGTCATGTATATTTGATTGATGAAGAGGATATGTGAAGTTGTTCATAAAAAACATCTAGAGGAAAGGCTAAGTTATGAAGATGAAACTACAAATGGACATTTGATTAGTTAGACTTTGACAAGACAAAGTGATTGTTTAAATCATGTTGATAGAGGAGAAGACACTAATGTTCAAGTCTTGAAAGTGTGAGCAAAGATAGATCACTTCTGTAGGCTTGACCAAGTAATAGAGTAAAAGACTAAGAAATTTTGATGAACATGTCGAGTGATGCTAGTATCAGCCGAGCCACAACAAGTGTCGAGAAAATTCAATGTTAACTGAGCATCGTTATCAACCAAGTTATAGTGTTGATGTCGAGCAAGAAGTTTTATAGAGACCAAGTAACTTAGTGATGATCGAGTCAGAACTTAATGTTGGTTGAGTAACAACATTTTAACATTTGTGAGGAATCATAATTTCCAGTCGACTGAGTTGATTTCTTGGGATATGGAAAACATGTTGAAGATAAGGATCGATGAGTTGGATCATTTTATTTTAGGAGATGATTAGGTAAATGACCTAAGATATGAATTCAAGGAGAGGTCTCTAGAAAAGAATAGATAAACAAAATAGAAATTAGATACCTTGTATCTAATGGATCGAATTGTAAACCCTAAGATCTACAGTGTTGATTAAGCAGAAAAATATCAGAACTTCCTATTTAAGGAGGTACATAGTCAAACTTTTAAGAGAGAGTGTGCAGTGAAGAGAAGTTGTATGCACATGAAGAATCTCTAGAGAGTTGTTACTGCTACTGTTGACTAGCGAATCTAAGAAAAAGGCTTAATTGAGTTGAGAAGAAGTAAAGGGTGATTGCTTGAAGGGTTGCCAAGTGAATATGAGATTGAGATGACAATGGAGGCCAGACAATGAATCAATATTAGGAGTTGAACAGAGATCTAAACATGGAAAGTGAATTTTACTTAACAGATCAAACCTTGTGTTACTCTCTAACCATTGTGAATATTATTTGAAATCCTTTAATCAAGGTCGACCTAACAATCATAAGGACTTAACAATCTATGTAAATCCTTTAACTGGGTAGCATTTTAATGGAATGTTCTAAATTTCTCTAACAAGGCCACTCCTAACAAGGTGATTAAATCCTTTTAACAAGGTCACATTTAATAGTGTGTATTTTAACCTTTAATAGGATTGGCTCTTAATAAGGCTCACTTTAGAAGAGTGAAAATTGGTGACATGTTGCTCACGTTTTTTCCCAAATTGGGTTTCCATGTTACATTCTATTGTTAAATGTGTGTGGATGTTATTATCATGCTTTATTGATTTAAGTTTACATTCTGCAAGTTTATCATTTTAAGAACAATGGACAGCTAGCTAATGTTGCAAATAGTTTATAGTAGAGACTAAGCAACGAACTAATAAGATATGAGATTATTTAAGTGTTTGTTTGTTCAATTGGTATATTTGGACCTTGGATAATTGATTCACCCCCTCGCAGTTATTCTAAATATTCTAACAATTGGTATCAGAGTGTTGGTGCTTGTAGAAAGAAGTTTAAAGGTAGTCAAAGCTAAAGATCATGGTGTACAAAATAGAGGTGCCAAAGTTGAACAAAGAAAATTTTGTTGCATGAAAGAAGTTGATGAGATTGCATATATCCAGTATTAATGATGATGCATTGGATTTTCTAGATAGTTCATATGTGGACATAACAATAATCCCCCTAACTTCTCAACAACTGAAAGAAAAGAAAGAGCATAATCACTCAATGTTGGAAATTGCTTCAGCCTTAAGCTATGTTGAGTTTACTGACGTGGAGGAATTTAATAATTCAAAGGAAATGTGGGATAAATTGAATACCATCTATGGAGGAGATGATAATGTCTCGAGAGCCAAATCAAAAAGTCTAAGAGGTATGTTTGATGAAATGAGAATAATAGAATGTGAGGACATAGTGCAATATTGCACAAGAATGAAAGAAGTTGTCAATGTTATTAGAGGAGCTAAAGGAAATATTGAAGATGAAACAATAATCAACAAGGTATTAAGAACTCTACTTCCTATTTATGTTATTAGGGTCTCTACAATACAAGAGCTAACATGTACACTAGGTAATGACCTAACTCTAGAAGGTGTAATTGGTAGGCTTACTACTTTTGAGATGTCAAATTTTGATAATTCACTCATGCTAGTATTGAATTTTCTTTTAAATCATAACTAGTTCTTAGCAAGAAAGGAAAGGGAAAACATGTGAAAAATGATAGTGATACTTCTAATGATGAAATTGATGAACTTGAGGCACTAATAGCTAGGAGATTTGAAAGAGGCAAAGGAAAATACAAAGGTAAATTTCTCATAATTTGGTTTTCTTGCAAAAAAGTTTGGTCATATTTCTACAAGGTGTCCTAACAAGAAGGACAATGATGAAAGAAAAGAGAGCAAGTACAAAGGAATAAGAGATGACCAAGACTTCAAGAAAAACAAAGACTATAGGAAAAAAGGTAAGAAATTTTGCTATATTATTGAAGAAGAAACTGACACTAAATCTAAAAGTAATGATGAAGAGGCAGTCTATGTTCTATGAAAGAAGATTTTGATGAAGATGAGAAAATATCTTTGATCTCTTATGTGAACAAAAGTGATAGATGGATAATTGATAGTGGTTGCTCTAATCACATGACTAGTGATAGAAGTAAATTTGAGGACATTGAACCATACAAGGGTGGTTGTGTTAATTTTGGTAATGATGTTCCATGTCTTGTAAAAGGTAAAGAGACAATTCAACTAACTGATAAAATTATAAGTGGTAATATTTACTGGGTTGAAGGACTTAACTATAACATGTTGAGTGTTTCATAGTTAAACAAATCAGGTTACAAAGTTGAATTTCATCACACAAATGCCAAAATATTTGATGTTGATAGTAAACTAATTGGAAGTGGTGATCAAACAAGAGGTAACTTGTTCTACCTAGATTTATCTCATGAGACATGTTTGTTTACACAATATGAAAATATTTGGCTATGACACAAAATGTTATGTCATGTAAACTTTGATAATTTGGCTAGCATTAGTAAAATGAAAAGAGTAAGAGGTTTTCCAAAAGGGAAGAAACCTGACAATGCTATGCATAAACAATGTTAATTGGGGAAAATGACAAAGTCTAGCTTCAAGCAAAAAATATATTCATTTGATGACATTTTGGAATTGGTTCATATTAACTTATGTAGACCTATTGGAGTTCAAAGCTACTATAGAGATAAATATTTCATTCTATTTGTTGATGACTACTCTAGAATGATGACTGTGATGTTTCTTAAAGAAAAATCTTGCACTTTTAAGCTATTTAAGTGGTATTTGGCTAGAGTTTAAAAGGAGTTAGGGAAGAGTCTAAAGTGTTTGAGATCTGACAATGGTGGTGAATTCAATTCCAATGAGTTCAACATATGTTGCAATGACAGGGGAATCAAAAGACAAATGTCTACACCTAGGACCCCTCCTTAGAGTGGAATGGATGAAAGGAGAAATAGATCAATTATGGATTGTGCTAGAACACTAATGATGGAGAAGAATATGTCACAAAAATACTAGATAAAAGTTGTAAGTGTTGAAAATAATTGATTACTTGTATATTGTCTTTGATGTTACACAAAATGTCATATCATTACCAAATAATGTATGTTGAGCTCACTTGGGAAATGAAGACAATTTCATGTGTCTCCTAAGAATTTTAGAGTTTACCTAGTTTAGAAGTCAGTGTCTACCGAGTTCACTCAAGTGACAAAGAGAAGTTCACAGAAGATTGAGTGTTAACTGAGCTCACTTGGTTAATGATGGAAATGTTAGATGGAATCGGTGTTAACCGAGCTTACTTAGTTAATAAAGGAACTTTGAGGGAAAGTAATGTTAACCGAATTCACTTAGTTAACATAGGAAAAGAATTTATGAGTTAGTATTTACCGATCAGGGTCAGCTAACGGGATTTTCTTATTTTGGCATATTAAGTTCAATAGTTTTATTTGTTGATTCCAACCGATTGAGGAGATTAATATTAATTATTCTAAGTTGTATTCAAGATGAATTGACATTGTGTATGATATAAATATAAATTCAAGTCGAGAATTGAATGTGTGGAAGAGAATAGAAGATTTGAAGATGCTTAGAGGAAGCAAATTAAAGGATAAGCAAAATATCCTTGTTGAGCTGCAAAGATACATTCGATCAGAAAGGATCAACTATACAAGCTAGAATTGAGATTTGTAATCAAAAATTAGTTGCATCATAAATTAGGTCATCTCATTATTACTCTTTAACCATTGTAGCAGTGATCAAAATCTCTTAACAGAGTTGGCTTAACAGTTATTTGTAAATCCTCTAACAAGGTGGCATTTTTAGATTGAAGTGTCTAAAGACCTTTAACAACATGCCACTCCTAACAGGGTGATTAAATCCTCTAACAAGATCACACCTAACAGTGTGTTTTGTAAACTTTAATAGGGTTGGCTCTTAACAGGGCTCACTTTGAAAGATTGAAAATCAGTAACTAGTTGCAATTGGTGGTTTTTCCCAATTTGAGTTTTCACATTAAATCTTGGCGCCACTTGTGTTCATGCTATTTAATTCACGTGTATGCAACTAATTAAAGTAAAGTTAATCATTGATAATATCTTAAGATTTGCATGTTATACATTTTTCAAGTTATAGTTACTATTTTAGTGCTTACTAAGTGCCTATGTATTTATTGAGCATTAGTATTTTCAATAAAGTTTTTGTGTTGACATCTAAGGGATCTAAGATTTATTTTTGTGGTAATGGATTCACCCCCTCCCCCACTCTTAGTTACTGCTCTTATATTTCCAACAATTGGTATCAGAGCTCTTGGTACTTGTAGAAAAGGTTTCAAGGACCTAAGCTAAAGATCAAGATGTCTTACAGAAGGGAGATCCAAAAATTCAGCACAGATAACTTCAAGGCATGACAGGAACTCATGAGGCTACACTTGGAAACCATTGGAGATTCAGGGCTAAAATATCTAGACACCAAATATGTGGCTCCTACTAGAACTACGACCATTGAATAAATTGAAGAGAAAAAGAGTCGTAACATCACGATGATCGATATTGCTTCATCTCTCAACTATGCCAAATTTGATGAGGTTGAAGATTGTGGAAGTGCTCATAAAATGTGGATCAAGATAAAAGCCATCTATGTAGGAGATGATAATGTAAGAAGAGTTAAAGCTAAAATTCTCAGAGGTCTGTTTGATCAAATGAAAATGAGAGAGGATGAAAGCATTGCAAAATATGTTGAGAGAATCAAAGCCAATGTTAGTGCTATCAAAGCCTCTAGAGGAACAATTGAAGATGTAACACTGGTAAGCAATATACTTAGAACCATTCTTCCTATCTATGCAACTAGAGTATCTACTATTCAAGAGATGAGATGTGATCCAAATAAAAAGATAACTTTGGATGCTCTAGTTGGAAGATGGACTGCACTTAAACTAGATAACTATGATAATTATACCCTTAGTTCTAGCAATCTTGATTCTGCATTTGAAGCCAAGGTATCACTCAAGAAGAAAGCTAAAAGTCTAAAAGCAAACAATCTAAAAGTGAAGAGGAAGATAGTTCTAGCAGTGATCTTGAAGCCATTAAAGCATTACTTTCAAGAAGATATCCCAAAGGCAAAGGAAGTATAAAGGTAAAATTCCTCTAATCTGTTTCTCTTGTGAAGAAGTTGGACACATTGCTGCTAGGTCCCCAAACAAAGAAGACAAAAATGAAAAGAGGCACATCAAGTACAAAGGCAATAAGTATTTCAAGAACTTCAAGGACTACAAGACAAAGGTAAGACATCTTGTTTTATGGCTAAGGATTCAAACAGTAGTGAAGATGATGAAATGGTTTACATTGTTGTAAAAGATGAATTTGATGACGAAGGAGATAAAATGACACTTATCTCTCATGTTAGCAAAAATGATACATGGATTATTGATAGTGGCTGCTCACATCATATGACAGGTGAAAAAACAAAGTTTGAACATATGGAACATTATGATGGTGGAAGTGTGAGATTTGGAAACAATGAACAATGCTACATAAAGGGAAAAGGTTGTACCTCACTAACCAATGAAATTAGATGTGATAATGCTTGTTGGGTTGAAGGATTGAAGCATAATCTACTGAGTGTGGAACAATTGAATAATATTGGATTCAAGGTAGAATTCATCAAGGGAAAGGCCAAGCTACTAGATGGAAAAGGAAATCTAGTTGGGTCTGGCAAACAAACAAAAGGTAACCTAGTCTACCTAGATCTCAGTGAAAGTTCATGTTTTATTACTCTAGTAGAAGAGAGTTAGTTATGGAATAAAAGGTTATGTCATGTGAACTTTGATACACTAATCAAGATAAGTGAGAAGAAAAGATTACAAGGTATTCCTAGTCTAAGGAAACCTAATATGGGCCTATGCAAAAATTGTCAAATTGGTAAGATGGGAAAGACAAGTTGCAGAAGCAAGGACTATCATTTTGAAAAAATCTTGGAGCTAGTTCATACAAACTTATGTGGACCTATTGGAATAGAGAGCTATAGTGGATATAAGTATTTTACTCTTTTTGTTGATGATTATTCTAGAATGATGAATGTATCTAAAAGAAAAATCTGAAGCATTTCAAAAATTGAAGTGGTACCTAGCAAGAGTAGAGAAAGAAACTGGAAAGAAACTGTAGTTTTTGAGATTAGACAGAGGTGGCAAATTCATTTCCAATGAATTCAATGAATTTTTCATTAAAAAAGGAATCAAGAGACAAGTATGAGCTCCTAGTACACCTCAGCAGAATGGTATAGTTGAAAGAAGGAACATATCCATCATGGATTGTGTAAGAACCTTGATGATAGAAAATAATTTTGCAATCAAATATTGGAAGGAAGCAATCAGTACTGCAGTGCATACCTTAAACAAAGTACAATTGAAGAAAGACTCAAATCAAACTCCTTATGAACTATGGTATTGCTACAAACCTAATGTAAGTTACTTGAAATTATTTGGTAACAAATGTTATATCTTGAAGGAATCTAGGAAAGGTAAATTTTATGTCAAAGGTGATGAAGACATATTCCTAGGATATTCTTGTAGAAGCAAAGCATATAAATGTTTGAATTTGTCAACCCATAAGATCATGAAAGTGCACATGTAAGAACTGATGAGTTTGCCGAAAAGAGTGAAGAAGAGAGCAACAAAGAACCTAAGGATTGCAAAAAGTTTGTCTATTATGAACCTGATATAATACCAAAACAAATTGGAAGTCAAGAGACTTCACCTCTCGAGTCCCCAAAATATCCAAAAGCTACCAAGTTGCAACTAGTGCAACCCAAGTCACAGTCTATTGGACCCGAGTCACAGATAGTGGGACCCAAGCTTGATACAAAAGATTTGTTGACATTATAGTCATGTTTGTTATTAGTGACACATACTTATCCAGATAGATAGTATCTACTGAGCTTATTATACAATTAACAATATTAAGCATTTCAAGCTTTACTGAGTTCTACAGTTACTACCAGGTTCAAGAAATAGTTTTAGTTTGCGTCGAGTAGTTTCCACTAGGATGATGATTAATAGTGTAAATAGGGCTTCTTAGTATTTATGAAGTTTCTCAGTGCAAACTGAGTTGTGCAGTGCTTACCAAGTTCATAGTTACAATGATAAGAATCCAGTGTTGACCAAGCCACATAGTCTCAACCAAGTGATTTAGTTTATACTAAGCTCATTGTGATAGCATTGATCGAGCTATGCAGTGTGAATCAAGTGATTCAATTTATATGTCAAGTTTCATAGTATTCACTGAGTCACTAGTGTAGATCAAGTTCATACTACTTGGAAGTGATCAGTATAGACTGAGCTTCTACATCTGCCAAATGCACGATGATGTCGAGAATTGATAGTGGACATCAAGTATCAAAACCTCACCAAGCTAGTCTTTAGAACCTGAATTCCTACAGTTGGGTCGACTTTATATATTTTGTGTAATCTTGTATTGTAGCCAACTTTGTTGATTTGTAAATTTGATTGGTATATATGTAATGTGTTGTATCACATTCAATAAGAAGTAAGTATGGAATGTAACTAGAAGAGAAGAGCATAAGTGAAAAATACAAAGGCTACAATAGTATAAGGAGCAACAAAGGTTTATATGTTACAATAAGGTCATCATTACACTCAAAGGAATCTCATTCAACAAACCAAGTTGTAGATCAGAGATCAACCACTGTTTCATCCTAACAAGTGGATCAGTTAAATCGTTTCACAAGGTAGACTTAATAGTATTTTGTAGATCTCCTTACTAAGTGCATACTGCATTGTATGTTTGTAAATCCTTTTCCAAGGTGGACCTAGCAGTCCTTATTGCTCCTAATAGGGCAGATCATTAGAAGTGATCATTGTAAGCCTTAACAAGCCAACTTTATATTGTAGTACTAAATCTTGTGGGTATCATCCCCACCCTAATTTTACTTTATATTTGGAAAGTTTTTGGGTCACCATATTGTGTGTCAAAGTGTTATGAATGTTTCAATGCTTTAAGTTTCTTATGCATGCAATTAGATCATAATTCACATGAAGGATTAATTGGTAAATAAATATTAAGTTTTATTAGTTACTAATTCACCCCTCCCCCCCAGTAACTTAGCCTATCATATATATTTCCAACAATTGGTATCAGAGTGTATGGTTCTCAGGAAAGAAGGTTAACAACTTGAGAAAAGATTAGAGACTATGGAGGTATTCAGAGTTGATAAGGCTATTGACAATGAAAAGTTGGATTTGGAATTGGCTATTGGGCAACTCAAGAAAGCAAATAAAAAACTCTCTTAATCCTTGAAAAGAAGAAAAGATCTTGCAATCCAGATGAATGATACACTCTACATTGAAGAAAGAATTGAAGACATCCATTCAAAAAGCAATTCAGTTGAAGCTAACGAGGCAATCAAAGAACTATTAGAAAATAATAGTACACTTAAAGAAGATGTAAGAAAGTTGAGAAGAGAGCAAGAAGTCCAATCAGTAAGATTATGTGAAGTCATGGAAGAAAAAAATAAGATAAAAGAAGAGATAGAAGGAAAGAATAGTGAAACTCAACACCTATCCCTTTAGCAAGCATACTTCATTGATTAGTTCACTAATGCAAATGAAGAAATCATGAATATGAGATCATAAAATGAAAGATTGTAGAATGATCTAATCACTAAAAGTAAAACCAATGAGAGGATGATGAAATCTCAAGTAGAAATGAATCAATTGAATGAGAAAAGCCATTATAGACAAAAGGAAAAAGCAGGAATTGGATATATAGAAGAAGGTGAATCATCCAAGCCAGGAGCTCAAAAGAATCAAAGACCTACTTGCAGTCACTGTGGTAAGATAGTGTTAGGATTAAACCATTGACAGAAATAACAATTACATGCAAATATAACCAACAATAGAAAAAAATAGATCACACAGAAAAGAACACGAGGCACCAAGATTTAACGTGGTTCACCCAATCCCTGGGTTATGTCTGTAGACACCTAAAAATCTTTAGAAAATAAAGTATTTTTATTTTTTGAAAAATTTCTGATGACATCATCATTTATTAATTAATTAATTTATTTATTTTTATGCCATTAAATCCCTTTATCTTAATTAAAAATATTTAATTAAGGAATCCCTCTCAAAAATATTTAAACATTATTTCCTTATTTATTAATTATTTAATTAATAAATTGACCAAAAAACCCAAAATAAATAAAAAATTTATTTTTTGCCCAAAACTTGGCCAATTTCCTTAAGATCACTAACCTCTTTCAAAATCTTCTAATCCTTCTTTAATTTCGATTAAAGGCTAATCCCATCATTTCCTACCCCTAATCCCAACTCAAAATATTTAATTAAGATTAAATATTAATCCTCATGTTTATTAAAAAAGTTTTAATAAATATCTCCTCAACCCAAACCCTTGAAATAAATTAAACTTTATTTATTTCCTAAAAATCTAATTTATCCTCATCCTAAGAAGTTCTAGACTCTTCTAGAAAGTCTTCATCCTCATCCTAGGAAGTTCTAGACTATTCTAAAAAGTCTTTATCCTCATCCAAAGTCTAGACTCTTCTAGAAGATGTCTTTAAACCTAATCCTAATCCCCTCCTAACCTTGTCACATTCCCTAAACATGGGTTAAAACTTACTAACCCAAGCCAAAGTTAACAAATATCTCCTCCTTCACCCACCCTCATTAAATGCCATCCACTTGCCTATCCC
Source organism: Cupressus sempervirens (assembly GCA_028749045.1). Lineage (NCBI taxonomy): Eukaryota > Viridiplantae > Streptophyta > Pinopsida > Cupressales > Cupressaceae > Cupressus > Cupressus sempervirens. The sequence continues at coordinate 728,111,518 of CM053791.1, read as the reverse complement.
TAAGCTAATCCTAAACCATCCTAATCCATCCTCTAATCATTTGCACAATCCTAAGCAAGCTTAAAACCTTCCTAATCAAGCCCAAGTCGAAATTCCTCTCATCTTCTTCAAAATATCCCAACCATAAAACTTTATAAAGCCCACTAGGCCATAAATGACTCTTCCAAGCCCTTTTATTGCTCTTACAAGCCATTATGAGGGTCTTTATGAAGATTTTATCCCTTGAGCCTCCTTTGTTGACTCATCCTTCCCCTTTCCTCCATCCTTTCGGCTGTAAGGAAGCACAATCCATGTGCTCTCCTCTCATGCAATCTGAGCCCTCCATGAGCTTTTTCCCATCCTTGCATCTTAGCCCTCAATCCCTCAAGCCTCTTGCCTATAAATTGAATCTTTCCCCTTTGCAAAATAACACAATCCATGAAGTAAAGTCATAATGCCATTTTAAGAAGCCATTTTACATCAAAACCATACACTCACACCCAAATTCCAACTCCATTTGAAGCCCTTTTTGAAGCATAAAGCTTGAGCATACATCCTATATATTTAGACAAAGCTACTCAACAAGAGAGCTTCTCATTGAGAGAGCCCATTAATGGCTCATATTCTTAATTGAGAGCTCATCTTAGTCTATCTTGAAGTTTATGAATTTTGTTTAGTTTGTAGAAGCTTTATTTAAATTTGGTTTCTATTAGCATACTAACATTGCTCATATACATTTTGGCATGCCCGGTGGGACCTCGCATGGGTCATCTTCATTAGCTTTTTTAGTCAAGTTTTGTATGTCATTTGCTAATTTTGGCTAATTTTTCTTGTTTTTGTGATTGGTAGGATTGTATAAATTGGTTTTGTAGTCCACATGAGCATGAAGAAGACAAAGGAACTTGTAGTCTATCTCATAGTATTTGCAAATTTTTCAAGCTTATAGGTGGACAAAGCACTTGGAATTCTTCTTCCTCTTGTCTATATTCTTCTTATTCCATCTACTTCTTCTTCTTCTTCTTGTGAGAGATCTTGGCCATTTTTTTTTTAAGGAAGCAAATACACTTCTTTTTAGTGCTTAAAATGAACCCCCAAATCATACTTAAATCCATTAAAAACTAAAAATTTCCCAAAAAAAAAAAAATCTTTTAACAAATGAAACTAAACTAATCCAATCATTTGCATCCTTGCAACATCAAGGTTTTAGATGCATTCATGCAAAGTTAGGAACACTTCATTTTTGGAAATTTAAAAAGAATTTCAAGTTTCCATTTCAAAAGGTTCAAAATCAACACTAAGTGCACACTAAAATCTAAATCAAACTCAAAGCATCAATCAAGGATAAAATGAACCTCATTTGCAAATATTTTAAAGTTCTTTTAAAAATCTCATGAAAACTAAAGAGTCCTAAATGGTTGCCAAAAATTATCCCAAAAGCTTTGTTATTTGTTCCAAACAAATGTCTTGTTGCAAAATCTTGAATGTTTCTTAGGTTTTTCATGCATCAAAACAATCTAGGAATATCATTTTTGGGCTTAAAATATGCAAATTAGAACACAAAATCTTGAATGAAAACCAAAGTCCAAAGAGTCATTTTCACTTTTGATTCCAAAACAATCTTGAATGATCTAAGGTTAAAACAAAGCACTTCAAAGTTCTTAAAATAACACACAAAATCTCAATCTTGAATGCTCAAAGGAAAAAACTTGAATGTTTAATCACTTGTCTTTGAATGCATGTTGCTAAAATCACTCTTGAGTGCCATGGATTAAAATAAAATTTTTGTTTTTTATGAATGCATGATTAAAACAAAAAATCTAATCTTGAATGCCATAGATCAAATAATAAACAAATCTTCAAAGTGCAAAACTAAGACATTGAACCTAGCAGAACAAATTGTAAAAGCTATATTTGGTTGGGACTATAATACTTGGTGCAGATGTCATTACTATGGAGAATTCAAACATATTGGAATGAATTGTGTAAAACATCACATGAAGATAAGAGACACCACCATAAGAGTTTTCATTTGCATAGAACTTGGTTATCTTGCCAAGAATTATATGAACAATGGAAGAATTGAAGATGAAAAGAAGGCAAAAGTTGATAACATCGGAAAGATAATGAGACAACAATAGATTCCAAAATCTTCTGAAAATGCAAGTCTGAGCAATGATGAACATGTCACTCAAGAATTGGTTGACTTAAGCATTGCCACTTGATCTCTCATAAAGTGAACTAGAACTAGGTTTTTGTAGAGGACATATTACATCAGTTCTAGTCAGCAGAATGAAAGATCCATATTAGCATTCAAGATGTAAAGGGATCACCAAGCATTCAAGAAGATGCTAGTCATTTCCGAGTGAGGTCGGGTTGCAAGACCCTACCAAGGTCAAGAGTAACTTGTTAGTTTGTGAAAATTGAGTCATGGATGTTCCTACCGAGCATTTAATGTAGGCCAAGTGGAAAGTAATCTATCATTTGAAGCAGGCAATCATACTAGGAATTTATGGCAATCGAAAGGAAAAAAATTGATAAAAAGGCAAAATCAAATTCATTTGACACCATGGATTTTTAGGAGCTATTTGTCCATAGCAATTTCTAAGCATCTAAGCAATCTAAGCGAATTATTGTTGAAGATTTTTGTATCTTTACAAACCCTACCAAGAAAATGGTGTCCTCTAGTAGCAAGACTAAGAAAGGGTCAAAGATGTTAGTTTGAGGAGTGGATGGAAGGCACAATACTTTAAGCTTAGTCTGACTATCGCAAAAACCCTAGATCCAACTAGAGCTCAATCACAAATTCCATCCAAGGTATTGTTGATTAATAATATTCACTCACATTTTTGATGTGTTATTCAAGATATTGGAACCTTGGAAATGAATGAATCATTGAGAGAATGATGTATGAATGGTGTATTAAAATTGGAGCATCAACACCTTGAAACAAAGGGTTTGACTCACCTTCCACATATGCCACAAGATTTTTAGATTAAATGGATGAGATTTATTATTAGTTGTGAGAATAATGGTCAGTTGTGGTTGGAGCAACTTATTGTGATAATGAAGATAATGACCCATCAGATCACAGGGCTTCCAATGTTGGCAAAGGTTAAAATGACCAAAACACTAAGTCAGGTTGAGCTGGAAAACAAAACCCTTGCCGAGTGGGATGGAAGGGGAATGAAGATCAGCTGTGTTACAGATATGGATTTGAAGTTTAGGATACATGTCATTGCACATAAGATATATAGCTCGAGTAGACTCAATAGTGTATAATGTGAAGCTATGGATCTCGGGTATAAAGTGGTCAAGAATAATATGTCATTTGACCTTGCCGAGTTGATGTTGCATCAATTCAACAAAAATATGGATAGCATAAGAACTTCAAAGAACAACCCTTGTAAGTTTAGTTCACTCTTGTTTATTTTTCTATGTGCAACAATTTTTCTCATCTAAAGGTACTATCATATTGAGGAAGGATGTACTTGTTATTTATCAAATTAGTGAATATATATCAGAAATGGGAGAAAACTATGTTAGTATTATGGATAACTATTTTGATGCATTTAAGGACAAGATGAATAACAGATTCAAGAAACCTAAGAAACTTGTTGAAGATTATGAAGATGATATTTGTTTCATGGTTGATAGTGATAAAGTGTATATACAAGCAGTAAGACTTAGAATCGCATGGGTTAAGCCTCTAGGTTATGAGGTTAACATTGATGAAACCAAGAATATTATTGAAGCACTATTAAATGAGCTTGTGGATCCAAAAGCTACATATTTTGGCACATATGAGGAATCAAGGGAAAGAATAAAACTTAAAATAAAACTTCCTCAGGCAGTCAACAAAGGGAAGAAGAGGATAGCAAAATTGAAACAATCTAGCTCCACTCTTCTATTGACTAAAGGAAAAGGTGATGACATTGAGGAAGATGAAGAGAAGTTAAAGGAAGAATAGCTAGTAAAGAAGAAAGGTAAGGTTATTATAACCAAACCTACAAAACCATCTACTATAGTATTCACAAGGAGGGCATCCGGGAAGAAACTTGATAAAGAAGGGGGAGATGTGATCTTTAAACGACCTCCACCCACCTTCCAAGAAAGATTATGAAATAGATTCATGAGCTGGCATAAAAAAATTCAAATCACTTAGGTATGAGACAAGGACTACAGAGGAGTAGAAGCAAGTACATGATAATGTCTAAGATGGGTAAATGGAAGTATTCTCTAGACCAACTTGTTCAGCACATTTTGAGTGATTTAATGGAAAAAGTCGAGCCAAGAAGGGAGCATGTTATGAAAACTACTAAAGACATATATGAGCAGACCCTAAGGCAAATCATGTCAAGCCTGGATGACAAGGAGGTGAAAGAATCCATTAAGAAGAATGAAGAAAAACTTACCTTGAGATTCAACACTTGTTTAATATTGATGAATAGCATTGAACATATGGTAAGGAATGCCACTAACACATGGAAGAACATTTTTAATCTTCACAAATAGAGTGATTTTGTGGTTCATGTTAGTGACAAGGATGAAGATGATGGTGAACATGACAAGGAAGAAGAAACTAATGATGAAGAGGTAACACATTATGACAATATAAATGATGAGGAACAAGAACAAAAAGCTACCGAGGAAGATCTACCTAAAGTTTAGAACATTGAGGAGATTGACCCAAAGAAAATTGCAGTAGCAATCATAGCCTTACTTCCTCATTCTCTGAGCAAAGCATTGAAGACATCAAGCTCAAAGAAAGCCATTGCAGAATTGATTGTGTCAAACTCTACAAGTACAAGCATTCAATCAATTTTTGCACCTATTTAGCTCTATACTTCATTGATAGAAATGAAAAGCACTTCATCTACCAAGCAATCAACACTTCCTCCTACATTAGTTTTTGTTACACAAGGTTTTCCTTCAATAAGTGTAGTATCTACTTTTTCTGCCAGTCCTGCTATTTCTACCATTGTTTCTATTCTTAGCATACAAATAATAAGTGCAAGGATAGTTGAGACCAAGCCTCAACTGAGTACAATTTTTTTAGTAAAGGCAAAGAGAAGGAAGAAGAAATTGATCTTAATGAGGAAATAGTCATCCCAAACTAGGAAATCTCCAATCTTAATCCTAACTAGATGCATATATTTGGAGAACTTATTGGAATTTAAAGTGCTTGAAGATGCTGAGAATATTCTCATAGAAGCACTCAACATAGAGGTTGGCACTTCTCAACCAATTTTGGTTTAGTTAGAAGAGGTAGTCCATAAATTCAATGAAGATTTGAATGGAGAATAAAAATTGTTGCAGAGAGTATAGAAGAAATTTGAGAATAAGGTATTGAAGCTAATTCCACAAAAGATTGCAATTCATCAAGTAGATATGTCTACTATTCTAAGCTCATTGGAGACCTCTTGCAACAATGTGATTTTATTATTCGGCAAACCCTATGATACTTCAAATTTCACCAAAGAAATTAAAGATAAACTTTCTAAGATTGATGAAGATCTAAAGGCAAGTGAACAACAATTGCAACTTGACCTAAGTTACAGCTCTGCCCACGACACAAAGATCATATTCTTAACTGATATGCAGGTAGAATTAATAAGAGAAGAAGCCAAGATAAGAGCTACACTAGTAAACATATAGGGCATGATTCTCCTGAACATGGATGCATTGTAAAAACATATTGTACATGCTAAAACGCTCATCCATGATAAAAAATTTTCAATTGCAGACCACATGATATAACTTTCAACTAAAGTTCAAGTTACATTGCACACATGCAAGGTATTGCAAGAAAATTGGGACAAGACAATGGCACTAATTCTAAAAGTACATTCAAATTTCTTGTCACATTTTGGCATTACTATAAAGTATATAGCATACATCTTTGGCATTAATGTCAAAAAGGGGGAAAAGATATAATATGAGATGTAGTGTACATATAGGGGAAGAAAATTTATATATCATATGTAAAGATGCAGCATACTGTACAAAGGGGGAGAAGATGTGAAAAGATGTAAAGTATATTGTGTGTATATAAAAGTATGGGGGAGCATTATCATATTATACACATGTACAGATAAGAAAATTTGGAAAATCTCAAAAATAGAGTACTCTACTAAGATGAAGGCACAAGATGGAGAATAAAAGGTGTTCTTGAACTTTTTTCAGTTTTGATTGATAAGTGTTTTTGTCACTAATGCCAAAGGGGGAGATTGTTGACATTATAGTCATGTTTGTTATTACTGACACACACTTATCTAGATAAATAGTATCTACCGAGATTATAATAGATTGAACAATATTAACCAAGAATTTTAGGCTTTACTAAGTTCTACAGTTTCTACCGAGTTCAATAAACAATATTTAGTTTATGTTGAGCAGTTTCCACCAGGATCATGATCAGCAATGTAAACCAAACTTCTTAGTGTTTACCAAGTTTCTTAGTACAAATTGAGTTGTGTAGTGCTTATCGAGTTCGTAGTTATAGTGATGAGAATCCAATGTTGACCAAGCCACACACTATCAACCAAGTGATTCAATTTACATTGAGCTCATTATGATAGCATTAATCAAGCTATGTAGTGTGAATCAAGTGATTCAATTTATATGCCAAGTTTTGTAGTATTCATCGAGTCACCAGTACAAACTGAGTTCAAACTACTTGGAATTGATCAGTATGGACCAAGCGTCTATGTTTATTGAATGCATGACAATGTCGAGCATTGACAATAGATGTCAAGTATCAAAACGTTGCCAAGCTAATCTTTAGAACCCAAGTTCCTGCAATTGGGCTGACTTTGTATATTTTGTGTAAACTTGTATTGTAGCTGACTTCATTGATTTGTAAATTGGATTGGTATATATGTAATGTATTGTATCACAATTCAATAAGAAGTAATTATGGAATGTAACTAGAAGAGAAGAGTAGAAGTCCAAAATACAAAGGCTACAACAATATAAGGAACATAAAAGGTTTATTTATCATAGCAAGGTGATCATTACACTTAATGGAATCTCATTCAGTAAACCAATATGTAGATTAAAGATCAGCCACTATTTCATCCTAACAGGTGGATCAGTTAAATCCTTTCACAAGGTAGACTTAACAATCTTTTGTAAATCTCCTTACCAAGTGCATACTTCATTGTATGTTTGTAAATCCTTTTGCAAGGTGAAGCTAGCAGCCCTTGTTGCTCCTAACATATCAAATCATTAGAAGTAATCATTGTAAGCCTTAACAGGCCAACTTTATACTGCAATACTAAAGCTTTTGGGTATCATGCCCACCCCAGTTTTACTTTCTATTTGGAAGGTTTCTGGGTCACCATATTGTGTGTCAAAATGTTATGAATGTTTTAATGCTTTGATTTTCTTATGCATGGAATTAGATTCAAATTCGCATGAAGGATTAATTGGTAAATAAAGATTAAGTTTTATTGGTTACTGATTCACCCCTCCCCTCTCAGTAACTTAGCATATCATATATATTTCCAACAAGATCATGGTGAGGTTAGTGGAACAAATTCTAAATCCAAAGTATGCTAGAAGGCACCATGCACCTGATTAGATCATTGGAAACAAGTCAAATGGAACAATGACAAGAAACAAATTGAAAGGCACATGTTTGCTTGCTGAATTTGAAAATTGATTAGTAAAAGATGCTTTGAATGATGAATGTTGGATTGAAGCTATGAATGAAGAAATAGATGAGATGGAGAGGAATAAGACTTGGACTCTTGTTCCTAGACCCAAGGATAAAAATGTAATTAGCACAAAATGGGTTTTTAGAAATAAGTTGAATGAAGATGGAGAAGTTTCCATAAATAAAGCAAGGTTAGTATGCAAAGGTTACTCTCAAGAAGAAGGTATTGACTATGGTGAAACATTTTCTCTTGTTGCAAGATTAGAAGGTGTTAAAACTTTACTTGCTTATGCTACACACAAAGGATTTAAAGTTTATCAAATGGATGTAAAATCTACATTCTTGAATGGAATTCTTGAAAAAGAAGTTTACATAGAACAACCTGAAGATTTTGTGAATCCTAGCAAAAGGGATATGGTCTATAAATTACACAAAGTGTTGTATGGTCTCAAGCAAGCTCCCAAAGCTTGGTATGAAAGACTTCATAACTACTTGATAAAGATTGGTTTTCAAAAAACAAATGATAACAACAAACTATATATCAAAGAAGGATCATACAAGAAGATTGTGTTGGATAAAATCTTTGTGGATGAACTTTATTTATAGGAAATGATGAATTATGCAAGGCACTTTTAGAAGAGATGAGTAAAGAATTGGAGATGTCTATCTTTGGAGAGAGATAAAATTCTTTGTTAAGTTGCAAGTCCAATGGAAGAAAGATGGTATCTACATTACTCAATCCAAAAATATCAAGGAGATACTAAAGAAGTTTGGAATGGAAGTTGAGTAAGATTAATCAGAGATAATATATATTAAATATTTTCATGTTAAGCAGTTACCAAATTATTCTAGTGTTTGTTGAGTTACAACATTTTCTAGTGTAAACTGAGTGCATATGTGTTTGTTGAGTTACAACAGAATATAGTTTAATCAAAGTTTTGATTTGTATTGAGACCTAAGGGATCTAGGATTTATTTTAGTGGTAACTGATTCATCCCTCTCCTCTTAGTTACTCCTCTTATATTTCCAACATGGCTATTAATTGTTCTAACTATATTCAGAATTGGATGCCTCACAGGGCATTGTGACATTTGACTCTTGAGAAGGCTTGGACTCATGTCAAGCCTGATGTTTCTACATTCTATATTTTTTGTAGTGAGGCTTGGACATTTCTTCCAAATGTATAGATGAAAGACATGGAGAGAAAGAGATGACTAATCATATTTGTTGGCTATTGTGAGGATGTGAAGGCGTACAAGTTGCTTGATCCTGAATCTAGAGAGGTCTTATTTCAGTGAGATGTCTAGTTTGATGAGCATTATCCTCCAATGGAGCCTCCATCACCAGATTCTCCCTCATTGCCTAATACTTCCTCTTCTTCTCTATAAAATTATTTATCTTTTGAGGAAGATTTTAATGATGACCCACATTCCCCTCTTCCCTCTGATGTTCTGTGAGTACCAAAGTCCTCTCCTAATACTATTGATGCAATTGAAACTATGATAGGAGACTCTTCAATTTCTCATCACACTTCTGCTCAAACATCCGGGACTAGACTACTAATTCATGTCATTTCAGATGATCCATAGAGATTTTCATTGGCTACATAACACTTAGATTGGGATAGGGGTATGGATGAGGAGTACTCTTCTTTGACGAAGAACCACACTTGGGATCTTTGTCCACTTCCGAAAGAAAGGAAGTTGGGTCAATGTAGGTGCATGTACTGTACCAAGTATACTGCAGATGATTCTATTGATAGGTACAAGGCATGTCTTGTTGCGAAGGACTTTTCACAGGTGAAGGGTATTGATTACTACAAGAACTTTGCTCCTATCACCAAGATGAATTCTATTCTCCTTATACTCTCTCTTGTAGCTTATTAAGGATGGAAAAAAAATAGATGGATGTGAAGACTGTCTTTTTGCATGGATACCTACATGTGGAGATCTATATGGAGAGCCTCAGGGTTTTGTGTAGGACTCTTCTATGGTGTGCAATCTTCAAAGGTCCTTGTATGGTCTAAAACAAGCCCCTTGGCTTTGGAATGAGAAGATGGATTGTAGTGCCTCTCATGTTTGTAATCTGTTCCTTGTTATATTTTGATATGAGAGATATTGTTACTCATGTTATATTTACATTTTGAGATGACATGAGGATCATATGTTAAACTTTGATTTCAATATCATAGATGTTAGATTAGTATGTTGTTCAGTTGATCATATTTGCATGATGATGTCATTTTTGAGATGACAATAGGTTTTATGATGATATCTAGTTATCCAATATTTGAACATATCTTTGATTATATTTATGTGTTGGATTTAATGCTATGGTAATTTACTTCATTATTGCTTTGTTATGCTTTATGCAAACGTGAGTGATGTAAATGGATTATTTAGGTATATTTAAATAAATGATTAAATTAGGTTATTTAATGCATTTATTGCATCAACTATGTTATTATATGCAATTGCATTTGATCACTTGTTTAGTATGTAGGATTTATATCCCTGGCAATGGCACATGGAGTTAGTGATTCAATTGTTCATATTTTACCAATGTCATCCCTATATTGTTGACGTATCTTATCTAATTGTTTAAATTAAACCTTTGAATGATTTAAAAAATCCAAACTCATTTGCATTACGTGATTAGACCTATGAACATGTCTGTACATTTTGAGGTTCACATTTGTTTTGAAAGTTTGCAAGGTTTTTCTATGATTTTAGTTTAAGGGTTTTTGGGCTTTATTTTAATTTCTAATAGCTTTTCCATAGATGAATTCTAATTACATAGAATAACCCATTTTCGTTTGAGATTTAAAAAGATTACCTAGTTATTTACCCTAATTGATTATTCACTCAAAAAGTGAATAAGTATCCAAAGAGGAAATTAATTCCTCACTTCTCACTTTTGTAAAATAGAGATTTGAGAGCTTTTTCCAAAATCCTCTTCTGAAGGATTCTATTTCTATTCATTGTGAGAGTTATGAGTGTGGGATCTTTGTGAGATTAGTCTCATTGGATTCATCTCAGGGAGACCTTGCTTTTCTGTGACTTTTGACAACTTTCGTAGGATATTTATTTTATCTATTTGATTCTCTTTTTAGCCCTTTTGGCTATTACATAGGGCTCTTCCACTTTTGTGTTTCAGCTCCTTTTCTATTTCCATTTTTGGTAGTTGTATGTTAGGAGGCTGAGAACTAGTGTTCCCCTCCATTTCTGTTTGCTACTTTTTCCTAGTTGGTTAGGTATGAACATTTCCCTAATTTTTGGGATGAGGGTTTGGGGTTTCACACTGTTATGCTGGTCATTTTTGCATATGGTGTCCAAACCCAAATTTTATTATATTTTTATGGATTTTGTGCCCAAAGACCAAATTGGTTTTAATTTTAATTTTTTTGAGTTTTTGAGGTTTTTACCTCGATTTGGTGTCACCCAATTTTCTCAGATTTTCTTGGCACGATGTTGGTAGTGGACTTGGACTATCCATAGGATGTCAGTCAAGCCACTACTATACTTTTATGTTACATTAGGATGTGTGCTACATTTGTCCTCCCAGGCTTGTGTTTAGTTGAGTGTTATTTTCTTTATGTTCTCATCCAGCTCATATTTTATGATCTTTGTGATTGTGGTGTGCTACACATGAGCACATGTGTATGCATTTGTCAAATGACTTGCGATGCCTGATCTCCCATTTGTATTTCGGTTGAGTTATGTTCATTGGATTTGGGTTGGGAATATGCATGCCTATGGGCACTCATCATTGGATGAGTATGGGTAGGGTAGGGTAGCATGGAGGGGGCTTCTATCTCACAACCTTGGTGACTATTTCCTAGAGGGTTGGCGTAAAGAAGTTATAATTAAGTGATAACTAAAAAAATTAACCGGGTGAATAATTTTAGATAATAAAATGATATGTGAGCACCTAGTGTTAGTCTAAGGACACATTGCGTGAGCCTTCCGTTGGGAAGTAGAGTTCGTACACTACTAGCTTGGGCTACATGATGCCAAACTATTTTCCCTCTAGGCGAGTCCCTACATAGTTACCCATTGAGTGTCTAACTAGGACCTATTGTACTTGCATTGTCTCATGATCTTAGTTTTAGTGATCTTTATTGTTTGGTGTCAGTGTTAGCCATGGACATTTTCTTTATGCGTGTTTGTGGTTAGATCATTATCTCCATCAGTATGGCGGGAGTGGACCTATGGGCTCTACATGGTTGGGAGGCATAGTTACCTATACCACTGCTAGGACTAGTGTATAGAGATGGTTGTGTGCATAAAAGTGAGTCACACTTCTATAGACCTTTATATCCAAGATACTCTATGAATTAGAGAACTTAGATGGTGGCATATAGCTTCCTATCCATGACATCTAGGATATGAAAATATGGCTCTCAAATTAACCAAATATGCAAAAAAACATCACAAGGTACACCATGAAATGGAAGATTCAAAAACAAGTGCAAGAGTGCAAATGTCCAAGATTTAAGTATGAAACTAGAAATACAAATGCAAAGATAAACTAATAATGTAGAATGCAAGCTAAACTATGAAAATGAAAGTAAATCTAAACTAGAATGACACTTTTAGACTAGATGTATTAAGACTAGATGTCTTAAGCTTGCAATGAAATAAAAGTAAGTGAAGCTAAGCTAAAAGAATGAGACAAGAAGATAGAAGTTCTCCACAAGCATAAGCCTTCAATCCTGCAACATAATTGTAGCAAAAGAGTGGATGTAAGAATGAGACAAGAAGCAAGAAGTTCTCCACAAGCAATAAAGTCTTCAAATTCTACAACATAATATTAGCCAAAATTAGATGTCCTTAAGAGAGAAAGAGCCTCCATTTTAAAGGAAAATGGATGATTGAGATCAAATTCAGGGGACTCATTATCAAGGGTGGAGATTCATTCAAAGATGAGTTGATGGGTCCATTTTATATTATTTAATTCAAAATGGAGGAGCATTTTTTAATTCTAAAATGAGCACTTTGAATATTAACATGAACACTTTGAAAATTAAAATATTAAAGTGAGCATTTTGAATATTAAAACAAGCATTTTGATTAAAAATATATTATGGATCCAGTTTGAATAAAATATTAATTTCCACCCATTATGAATAAAATAATAATTTCCATCCATTATGAATAAAATATTAATTTCCATCCATCATGAATAAAATATTAATTTCCACCCATTATGAATAAAATATTAATTTCCATCCATTATGAATAAACTATGAATTTCCATTCATCATGAATAGAATATTAATTTCCATCCATTATGAATGAAATATTAATTTCCATAAACCTACTATGAATAAAATATTCATAATGGAATTAAGTTCCCACTTTGAATATAAAATTCATTTTTGGAGATAAATGTCATTTTTCAATTTTTAAAAAATTAATATTCATATGAATTTGTCAAATGGGTTGTAATAGTTGATTTGAATTAATTGATTTTATTCATTTTAATTCTCACCATGATGTGAAATTATGCATTTAGGATTTTGACCAATTTTGAGTGATTACATTTGCCCCTTTTTGACTAATGTGTGATCAATATGGGAACACATTACATCAAAGAACAAAGAAAGCAAGTGATCGAAGATAGCTCTGACTCTAACTGAAGTGCAGAAAGAGATAGCTAATCCTAGATGTATAGTCAACAAGTGTCAAGACTGAGCATTAGGAGAGGAATAGAAAGATTTAGAGCAAATGGAAAGGTCAAGCATATGCTCCAAATAGTAGAAAGATGGGAAAAACCATAACTCAAGATGAGTACTAACAAGTCCAAGTAGATAGCAAATAGTAGATAGTAGATAGCCAACAACTGGTAGCAAACAACTGATAGAAAATAGAAAATAGCAAACAACTGAAAGCAAAGCATTTAGAATGTTCCTGCCCCCTTGAGATCAAAATCAAAATGAGATAGAGGAGATTTAAAAAAGAGTGAGAGTTGATCAAATCCAATTAAACAAAATTCCATGAGGAGAATTAAAAGATGAGATGCCCCAGTTTGACCAAGAAGGATGAAGCATGAGAAATAGGCCAAACCAAGAAGAAAGTGGAAATGAAGCAAAATGAAAGAAAGAGGTATATGGAGAGAGATGAAAATTGAAGAAGAAGAAGAAAGGGTGGTTTCCCTAGCATGAAGAATAGACCTAAAATGGTTAGTCAACTGCACAGAAGAAAAAGAATGAGCTTTTAACCCACAAATTTAGATTTTGATCCTGAAAATGAATCAAGGATGTCAAAATTAAGTAAAGGTGCAAGCAGGTCAAAATAAGAATATTGAAGCGAGATAATGAAATGACAAGATTGAGAAAGATATGGAGACATGATCAAGAAGAAGTAAGAAAAATGAATGTAGTTGACTGATACGTCCTAGATATATAAAAAGAGACTCTTCCAACACTCAAAGATGCAAAAGCTAAAATGAACCTGACATGCAAGCTAATATGAAAATGTATGGTGTACCCATGAGATGCATACATGTTGGTCCTTCATATTAGTTTTTATCATTGAGCATTTACAATAAGGCCACAAGATGTCTGATAACCCTTACTAATATTTCTATTACGAGAATATGAATATGACATTAGTCTAAGTTTTGTCGGAATGAGATGTAAGCATCAAGGCACAAGAAGCCAAAATGAGCAGAACACCTATTCCATTTGATTTAGCAAGTGAATGTAAGCGTCAAAGCATAAATGCTAGGATGACCAGAATGTTTCTTGCATATAAGCACACCAGACACACGAAAAATCCTTCTCATGCTAAGTAATCAGGAAGTATTATGTTTGCAACAACCCTTGCATTTGTAACCCGAGACAGAAGTTTTCTAAGTATACTCATAGTGACCCATACGTTCACTTAGAGGATGAGAATCAATATGTACTATAGCATAGAGAACTCACTCGAATAGATAAGGAGAAGAACCAACCTCACTAAAGCATCCATATAAAATGAGTCAAGGTACACATGACCATCCAACATGAGATAGAGGCTCTTACAGTAGACACCCATTTTATATGGATTCTTCAGATCATTGGAACTAAATCATCAAGCAGAAAACAAAGAAAATATCATGCCCCCAAATCCTTGATTCTCTAGTTAGATTAGACATCCTTGAGTTTCTCAAAGGGGAATGATAGAGCAAAATTAAAACACACAAAGAAAATCTCAGCATTGCTTAAACAATATTAAGGACATTTTGAAATATATAATTTTTTTTTTTTTTTTTTTTAAATTTTAAATCTTTTGATTTTTTTGATTTTTTGATTTTAAAGCTTAGCATAGCTCAAAAAAAATTGATTGGATTGATTCAAAGTGTTCAGGAATTTACAACACTTAAAGCAATAGAAATCTCATCAATAGTAGTGCAATAGTAGGTAGACACAGTCAGAACAACTGGTGACTGATGCGCAAGAGATTCTTGAGTAAGAATGTCTCTTTAGTAAGAGGGCGATAGTAGACAGACATAGTTGGAACAACCAGTGACTGACACACAAGAGACTCCTTAAAGCATTATGATATGACCCCTTAGACTAGGTAGGTTGTCTTTTGAATAGTGTGAGAGTGTCTGCATAAGAGAAAGTAGCAAATGAAAGAAGAAGAAAAATGTGGAAAGCAAGAAACTGTACAAAAACTAGGAGTTTCCATTTTTCTAAATTTTTTTCAGCATCATATATGCTTTTTTTGGATTTTGAATGACTTAAGATTATTAGTTCTCAAGAAAGATCACATCATTTTTTTCTAATGTTTAGCAAGGTGTAAGATATGATGGATAAGAAAAGATGGGGAGGCAAGTAGTATGAAGTGAGTGAAAGTGATCCTCAAGGACTGACTCCTTAAGAGTACCCAAGCTAGGTAAATATAGCCATATGAAGTAGATTTTGGATAAGCAGTGGAAACAAGGAGCAAGAGACAGTAGGATTATAAGACAATAAGCGAGATAGTGTAGAGACATATAAGCCAATAGCAAGAGCATAATGATGAGACATCATGAAAGAAAGCAATCCAAAGAGTGAACATGCCAAGAAAATGTAGTGATCAAGATCAAGGGGATATGATAGTGATAAGATAGCAATAGGAATAATGCTAGATATGAATGATAATATGATAGCGATAAGATAGCAATAGGAATAATGCTAGATATGAATGAATGAGCAAGATAGGGTGAGCGATAAATAAGATAGCCAATGTGCTTGGATAACTCAACAATGTCAAGATCAAAGAGAGAAGAGGGAATGGATGGATTGTGAAAGAATTATGCATGATGCCTATTTGCTAGGTTTTTATCATGGTACTAATCCAAGGTGCCACAAGAAGTAGTTTTCACCATAGGATGATTTTTTCTTTAGTTTTGCTACCAAGGTGCCACAAGAAGTGATTTTCACCAAGACACATTTTCATTTTTCCTTTTTCCTTTTTAATTCTTTTTCTTAGAAAGAGCTCAAGCTTTTTCAAGTTAGATAACACTCTTGTAGGAAATATAAGTCATGATAAGCCAAGAACATATATTAATGCTCAAATATGTTGATAGGGTGATGGAAGGGAGATAGTAGAAAAGGTATATGGAGCATAAGGTTTTAAACTTTGGATGAGATAAGTGGGATGGAAGGATAAAAGGACATAGGATAGAAGGTGGATGGATAGTTAATAGGGTATGGAAAGGGATGTGCAAGTGTAGAAGAAAAAGTGGGCAAGATCAACATTGACACACACCTTGAAGGGTAGTGGAATGATGGAGGAAATATGGATGAAATAGCTTGAGGTTTAGATGTAAGAAGTGGTAGAGTAATCTTGGAGGAAGATGGAGTGGAAGGTTTTGAAACCTTTTTAGGAAGATGTTTGGAAGAAGATGGATTTGAAGCCTTTGGAAGCTTGAATGTCAACTTTGAAGTATTTTCAATATGCAAGTCTTTCAAAAGAGACTTGGGATTCCATATAGCTTTTGATTTTCCTTTTAATGCTTTAGAACATAATTCTTCAACAATGGGTTTAGGAACCCATATTTGCTTTGATTTAGCTTTTTTGCTAGTGGACCTTTGCAGTTTCTTTTGTGCATTTTCTTTCTTAGCAATCACATGTCTATTAGAGAAGACAATGTGAAATTTTGTAGATGGATTCATGCATTTGTACTTGAGTTGATGATCCAAATTGCTTCCAAAAGACTTGGGACTTGTGAATGAATAAGGTCTATATGACTGGTTTAGAGGTAAATCTTTATGTGAAGAACTCAAGGATTTGTATCTTTGTTAATCTTGAGGTAAAATAGGAGAGATAGGTAATGAGTTAGAAATAGAAAATGGAGATGGAGGAACCTAAGGCCCCAATATGAAAGGGAGTTTTAAAGGCTTTAGCTTTGATGGATAAGGACCAAGGATAGACTTAGGAGATACAAATGGATAGTGAGAAGGGGTATCAACATATTTAGAGTGAGCAACATGACCAAGACCATCAATAGACTCATGGGTAGCTTTGATAGGAGCAACATTTTTAATAGAAGCACTTAAAGCTTGGGCATATATTTGAAGTGGATTTTGAGAAGTGGAAAAGGAGGGAATTATTTGATCTTGATGAGTGTCTTTAGATAGCATACACATGGAAGGTTTCTCATAATTTTCATAGAGTGGGGAGAATTGAGAATTAGTGGAAGTAGGAGAAGAAACCATAGCATCGCATGGAGGTTGAGCATATTTGACTTTAGTAGCATAGAAAAGGTTTGCAGCCACATGGAGTTTAGCTTGGTTCTCTTTCAAAGGTAGTCCTTGAGGATAGGAATAGCTAGTATGGAAAGCATTAGGTAGCATGTCAGTAGAATTGTAAGCTTTATGAGAGGTATGAATGTTGGAAGAAGTAGAGGATGTAATGGATCCACTACTAAATTTAGGTTCATCAATATGATCTTGCTCAAGAAAAGTACACTCATCATATGAGTCATTAGAGATATCAACAATCCCATCATAATAAGATCTTGGACTCTATGTTTCAACTCAATGCAATTTGAAGTACTATGCTTATTATTTCGATGATAAACACGATAGATATCCAAGAATGGGTTCATATGAGTTAGACTTAGGCAATGTGATGAGCTTAGTGCCAAGAAGTGTTTGCAAAATGTTATCATAAGAATCTTCCAAGGGAGTAAAATTCCTCTCAAGAGTATGTCTAAAATCATTTTGTTCTTTCTAAAGTGAATAACATGCATCTATGTCTTCATCATTGTCTTGGTTAAAGATAGGCTTGTCATGAATGTTTGGCATATGATCCAAGGTGATATAATTTTCTTTCTCTCTAAATAGGTCTTTATATCTAGTAGATGAAGACAATTTATGTCTTGGAGTAAAGCATGTAGACCTATAAGAAGATGATGTGGGAGAAGAGAGTGTATGCACATGCAAAGGCCTTACAAAGGATTCATGAGAGAATTCCCTTCTCTCCTCTAGAATTTTCTCATATTGAGAGTATGTGCTCGTTAGGTCCCTAGATAGACTAGAGTAAGTGTGGTTATTGGTCCCTTCTAACTTGTTGTGTTGAGTATACAAATATTGTAACTTCTTAGCAATAACAACCAACTCAGGATCATCAAGAGGTAGCTGTAGTTTAGTATTAAAAGATTGGAAGCCCATAGTGGTAGATAAAATATCAATCATGACAAGGGCTAAAAGGAGCTAATAGGGTGACACAAAGTATCTTGGTGTCCAAACTAGAAAGGTAGAGTGTTCAGTTGCCAAGTAGAGTTAGCAATGAGCAGTGACTTGTCAAGGAAAGTGTCAAAGCAACTTATGACACTAGTGACTCAAGCCTAGAGCTAGGCAAGAAGCCAAATAGCCAAGTAGACAAAAAAATAGATAAGTAAGGACAAGTGAACAACTATCCCAATCAAATAGTGTAATCAAGAGATCAAGGTAACTATTTTAGCCTAAAAGAAGGTCCTGGTATGTTGACATAGACCAAGAAGGTGGAAAAGACCAAGAGAAGCTATACCAAAGAGCCATTTTAACCAAATTCAAGCACTAGAGACATAGAAAAGAAAACCCAAATGCCGAGACTCCTCGTAGTAAGCAATACAAACAATTGTTTTGACTTCAAGTGTTTCAAGATCAAGTTCATCAGTAGTTTTGAGAGACAAGTAGTAGTCAACAAGCATTACCACAAGAGACATGGAAAATAAAAGTTGATTATTAGAAACCATAAGCCTAAAAGAGAAATGAAAATGGCTTCCTATAGAAGGCTCTAAATAAGCTGGTGACTAATAAGGTTTTAGTGTTGATTCAACCAATAGTGTTCAAATTTACCTCTTTGTGAAGAGAGCTTCCCACCAACGCCAGGGAGGTATTTCACAATCTCTTATGAGACTACTCGAGGAAGGCTATCTTTTGAACAATATTGTCTTGCATTCCATTAAAAATGCAAGCTTTAGGCTTTCCCTCTCATTGGCCTCGTTAAAGAAAATCTCGGGAGGTATGCCCATCTGTGGCTATGCAATCTACCTAAAGAAAATGGAATTTGAGAGTAGGTCGGGGAATCTGATCACCCTGAAAGGATGAGAGCACATCCGGGCTACTACCTCAATTTCTCAAACATGACAAACATGTTTTGTTCAATTACAACCTTTAATCTAAGGAAGACAAGAGGCTCTTAATTACACTAGGTGTTTGTTCATTCCTTAGCTAATTCTTATAACAAACTTGGTATGTTTGGCATTCTGATTCACCATAAAGTGAAGAGCATAGGCCTAATACCAGATCTAAAATTTGAATAGCCCTCTTAACTTAGGCTAGATTTTGATGAATGCCACAATCTAACCAAAAAAACAAAGGTTTAGGCTTACCTTATTCGAAGCTAGCAAAGGCTAGGCGCATTTTTAAGTGTCTTCAACATATATATTTTAGTCTTTGGCTACACATCCTACAAGAAAGAGTTAGGAAATTTGTTTACAATTTTGTCTTTGACATGCATTTTTTAGATCACATGCAGAAATCCAAGTTTTGTAAGAAAATCTCTTGGTAGCATCTCAAACCTGCAATAAAATATTCAAATTAGACTTACATGATTTGGGTTGTAAATTTTTTTATATATGAAAAATCATTTAAAAAATTATTAAAAAATAATTTATTAGGCTCATGAAAGCATCCCAAATTGGCAAAAAAAATTGAGATCAAAACTCATTGATTTGAATGCTAAATAAATATTTTATTAAATATCATAAATAAATTATTAAAAATTGAATGTTGCTCCAAAAAATATAATTTTTTATACTGTAGTTTCAAGCCATTTTCTAGAACCTTTAATAAACATAGCAGATCCAAATATGTTTTTTTGCGGCCTCAAATAATTTGTATATAAAAAATCATTAAAAAATAATATAAAATGGAGATTTTATAAGAAAAATCTAAAAAATTTCCTATGATGTCGCCCTATTGTCTAGAACCTTCAGTAAAAAATTTAGACAAAAATTCATTTATTTGATCTACTTTTTATGATTTTTATGAAAAATCATAAAAAGATTTTTAAAAATGGATTTTTGATCAATTTTTTAAATAAAATTTTTGAACATGAGAAGGAAGAATAAGAAGATGAGAAATAGAACAAGAATAAGATGAAGAAGAGAAAGAGGTCTCCCAAAAGCTCATTCTAATGCTTGCCCCACGATATGATGATTGTTGGGTGTCTTATTGAAGCATCTTCAAACCTACAAAAAAACAAGATAATGAGGCTTTCAAGCCCCACGGTGGGCGCCAAAAATGTGTGCATAAAAGTGAGTCACACTTTTATAGACCCTTGTATCTAAGATACTCTATGAATTAGAGAACTTAGATGGCAACCTATAGTTTCCTATCCATGATGTGTGGGATATGCAAATATGGCTCTCAAATTAACAAAATATACAAAAAAACATCACAAGGTACACCATGAAATGGAAGATTCAAAAACCAGTGCAAGTGTGAAAATGTCCAAGATTTCCAAAGTATGCAATGCAAGTATGAAACTAGAAATACAAATGCAAAGATAAACTAATAATGTAGAATGCAAGCTAAACTATGAAAATGAAAGAAATCTAAACTAGAATGACAATTTAAGACTAGATGTATTAAGCTTGTAATGAAATAAAAGTCAATGAAGCTAAGCTAAAAGAATGAGAGAAGAAGATAGAAGTTCTCCACAAGCATAAGTCTTCAATCCTGCAGCATAACAATAGCAAAAGAGTGGATGCAAGAATGAGACAAGAAGCAAGAAGTTCTCCACAAGCAAGAACGTCTTCAAATCCTGCAGCATAATATTAGTCAAAATTAGATGTCCTTAAGAGAGGAAGAGCCTCCATTTTAAAGGAAAATGGATTGTTGAGATCAAATTCAGGGGACTCATGATCAAGGGCAGAGATTCATTCAAAGATGAGTGGATGGGTCCATTTTTTATTATTTAATTTAGAATGGAGGAGCATTTTGAATTTTAAAATGAGCACTTTGAATATAAAAATGATCACTTTTAATATTGAAATATTAAAGTGAGCATTTTGAATATTAAAACAAGCATTTTGATTAAAAAAATATATTATGGATCCATTTTGGATAAAAATTAATTTCCACCCACTATGAATAGAATATTAATTTCCATCCATTATGAATAAAATATTAATTTCCATCCATCATGAATAAAATATTAATTTCCACCCATTATGAATATTAAAATATTAATTTCGACAAAGGAATGATACTGAGAACCTAGAATTTGGATTTAGCTCAACATATTTGGATAGATTTTAGATAATGCCATAAATTTTTTTTTTTTAAGTTTAGTTTTTCTGATTCATAGAAATGACAGTATGGATTTAGATTATAAGGCAAAGGAATTTTTCACATAGATAAGCTAGTATGTTTCATTACAGTATTAAAGTATAGAGTAATATTTTGAAAGGCAGAGGTAATTATTTTGTTCGCTCATGGTACTCTATGTACCTAATTAAGATTTTTGTAGTATTATACTAACTATTTTGTCTATCAAACCAGTTAGATAGAATTGTAAGCTTCTCCCAGGTAAGGATTTGGTACCTTAGCCAGCTCAATCTTAGAAGGGCTCTCGGGCTTAAGGTGTTGAGTTCAAAGATGTTGACTGGTACTTAGTAGTAATGCATTTAGTTTAAATTTAAGTTCTATTGACTCTTTCAAGAGTAGTTAAAGATGTTGTTATTGTCTGCTTGGTAGACTAAGTGTAACTTATTTGGCTTTTCAAAATAATGTAGGTTTCCGTTTTAGAACTTGTATAATAAGGGAATTCTAATAAGTATATTGAACTAATATATAGCACAACATAGAAAAGAATAGTTAAGAATCATCTTTTAAAATAATAGATTATAGGCTTTGTTTGGTAAGCATTTATATGTTAATAATTTTTGATGTTTTAAGGACTTTGTTAATAGAGGTATAAAAATAATCTTTATGATGTAAGCCTCCTTCTATAGGATATAGCAAAAATAACTAATAGGAAATTAAAAGCTATTTTCCAAGGTATCCTTTATTTAAAAAAGATGTACATGCAACACAATTACTAACCATTCTGATTGATAAGTGTAAAGGTAGGGTTGAGCACTCAACTTAGTAATGGAAGGTGATCAAAGAACTATGGCTGGGATGTTTCTTCTTTTTAGTTGCTGAGGCTTATTAGTTTCACTGATGATTGTATGTATTTGTACTATTTTCATGGAACTTGTAATCATTTAATATGAAGCAATCTGACTGGGGTATGCCCCTTTTATGATATAATAATAAAGGACTTTGGTCCCAAGCTAGACTGGAGGTTTTCTTCTCCGTTCTTTCCTACCAGTGCCCGTTTGAATGGAGATCTGCTGATGTAAATTATTAATTTTATTAATGAATATAATCAAGGCCTTGGCCATTTACTGATAATAAAAAAAATAATTTTTTTCCCATCCATTACGAATAAAATATTAATTTCCATCCATCATGAATATAATATTAATTTCCATCCATTATGAATAAAATATTAATTTCCATAAACCCACTATGAATAAAATATTCATAATGGAATTAAGGTCCCATTTTGAATATAAAATTCATTTTTGGAGATAAATGTCAATTTTCAATTTAGTTAAAATTAATATTCATGTGGATTTGTTAAATAAGTTGTAATATTTGATTTGAATTAATTGATTTTATTCATTTTAATTCTCACCATGATGTAAAATTATGCATTTAGGGTTCTGACCAATTTTGAGTGATTACAATAGTCTTGTATTCTAGTGCGACTGATGCTTGATGTTTCATTTGGTATATTCAGGATTTTGGAGTATGCTTCCTTGTGATTTATGTTTTCATTGGAATGCTTAGATATCATGTTTAGATGATGTAGTTTATTTGATGCATTCTTATATTATGATGTTTAGCACATGATTAGATGATGTGATTTAATTAGTTGGAGTATCTATTACTTATTGGTTTAGCATGTTAGATTTCCTTGTTCTTATGATGTTATTATGTTTTAGTAGTGACACCCTCATAAGATAGCTCTATCTAGTTGGTAGTTTGGGATGTTATGCGAAGGGGATGGCTAGGACCTTCAAGGTCTCATGATGGTATTATGGTTGGGAGGAACCATGCAATAGTGTAGTTTTTTTTTGTACATTGCAATATTGCTTTCAATATGTTTCCTTATGCTATCATATTTTAGATGTTTAGTTGATTGTTCCATCTTACTGCTTATTTCATCTTTCTATTATGATGTTCAAGTGTTCAGGCCTCAATATTTGGATCCAGTACTCCTCGATGTGGAGGATTCGTTCTCTCTATATTTTTATCTTTTGTTTTCCATGCTTGCTTTAGGTTTCCTCGCATGAGATTATAATCCCTCATGCGAGAGTTTGATGTTTTGCATGGAGGCTTACATTTCTTCATGTGGTTGCTTGTACTTCCTCATGTGAGCCTCGACATTAGTGTAGTGGTTTTGGCTATTGGGCCAAGCATTTCTTTGCATGAGAAGGTAGTTGGTGTACTTCCTCGTGTGAGACTATCAGTTGTGTTTTCTTACATGGAAAATAGGGGGCATCTCCATTATTTTTTGAAGAATGCAATTTGGTGTTTTGAGTACCCTTTGAGATTTCTTGAATTTCTTGGCTTTGCTAGATTAGAGATTCTATGTTCCGTTGTCATCCTTGGTTTTCGTCTTTTAGTTTGAGTGTGTCAGTTGATAGTGGTGTTTGGAGATTTGTTAGTAGTGGGGATTTTTGGTTAAGTCTTCTATTGTGATCTGTATGATCCTTGTATGTTGATTGTTGTGTGCATCCATACTTGTTTAAAAAAAATCATGGCTTTTATTGATCCTAGTTCCAAGGATCTCTGAGGTAGGCATTACATGGATTCCTTCTTTCTTGCATCACACTTCACATGTTGTCATTTCTATCATACAATGTACATTTAATGTCAGGGGGTTGATCTACTGATACTTGTTCTATATTTTAATGATATCATTATTACAGGTAGCTCACCCTCTATGATTCATAATGTTCAAAAAGCTTTGAGAGAGCAATTTGAGATGATAGACCTTGGACTTTTGTACTATTTTGTAGGCCTTTAGGTTGTTTAGCCTTTGGATGGGATAGCCATATTCCAGCAGAAGTATGCTCTTCATATGCTTCAAAGATTCAACATGCTTGATTGCAAGCCTTCTCCCATACCTTTTTCATTTGGGTGTTGTTTTATCTACCACTTTCTCTACTCCTATAGTGGATTCCACTTTATATAGATAGCTCATGGGTAGTTTGTTGTACCTAACACACACATGTCCTAATCTTTCCTTTATGGTTGACCTTTTCTCTTGATTCTCACATGATCCTTATGAGGGTTATTGCCAAGCTACCATACATATTTTGAGGTACATTCTATTAAAATAATTAAATTAACTAAGAGGGGGGTGAATCAATTATCCAAGGTCTAGATGTCCCAATTAAACAAAAAAACACTTAAGCAATCTCAGATCTTATCATTCCATTGCTTGGTCTGTAGTGTAAACTATTTGCAACATTAGCTACTTGTCCATTGTTCTTTAAATAACAAACTTGGAGAATGTAGACTTAAATCAATAAAGCATCATAATAACATCCACACAAGTTTGACACTAGGATTTAATGGGGAAACCTAATTTGGGAAAAACCACTAGTAACATGTCACCAATTTTCACTCTTCTAAAGTGAGCCCTGTTAAGAGCCAACCATGTTAAAAGTTACAATACACACTGTTAAATGTGACCTTGTTAAAGGATTTAATCACCCTATTAGGAGTGGCCTTGTTAGAGGATTTTAGGACATTCCATTAGAATGTCACCCGATTAAAGGATTTAGATAGATTGTTAAGTCCTTATGACTATTAGGTCAACCTTGATTAAAGGATTTCAAATACTATTCACAATGCTTAGAAAGTAGCAACATGTTTGATCTATTAAGTACACCTCATTTTACATGTTTAGATATATGTTCAACTACTAATACTGATTCACTATCTGGCCTCCATTGTCATCTCAATCTCATATTAGCTCGGAAACCCTTCAAGAAATCATCCTTCACTTCTTCTCAACTCAAATAAGCCTTTTGCTTAGATTCACTAGTCAACAACATTAGTAATAGCTCCAACTCTCTTGAACTCCTTCACATGCGTACAACTTCTTTGCACTGCACGCTCTCTCTTAAAAGTTTGCCTATGTACCTCCTTAAATAGGTAGTCTTGATCTTTTGCCACTTAATCAACTCCATAGATCTTAGGGTTCACAATTCAATCCATTAGATATAATGTATCTAATCACCATTATGTTTATCTCTTCTTTTCTAGAAACTTCTTCTTGAATTCATCTCTTAGGTTATTTACCTAATCCTCTCCTAAAATTAAATGATCGAACTCATCAATCCTTATCTTCAACACATATTCCATATCCTAAGAAATCAACTTAGTTGTTTGGAAATTATTATTCCTTGCTAAGAATTAAAATGTTGTTCCTCAACCAACACTAAGTTATGACACTCAGTCATTACTGAGTTACTCAATCACTATAAAAATTCTTGCTTGGGATCAACATTGTCACTTGGTTGATACTGATGCTTGGTCAACATTGAATTTGCTTGGCACTTGTTGTGGCTTGGTTGATACTAGCATCATTTGACATGTTCATCAAAATTCCTTAGTCTTTTACTTTGTTACTCATTCAAGCCTACACAAGTGATCTATCTTTTCTCACACTTTCAAAACTTGAATAATACTATCTTCTCCTCTATCAACATGATTTAAAAAATCACTTTATTTTGTCAACGTCTAATTAATCAAATATCCATTTTTAGTTTCCTCTTCATAACTCAACCTTTTCTCTAGATGTTTTTTTTATGAACAACTTCTCAAATCCTCTTCATCAATCAAATAGATATGACATTTACATTAGATATAAAACTGTCTCACCAATAGATTTGACATCAATGACAACACAAAAATTGTTTCAACTATAGTTTCCAACAATCTCCCTCTTTGGCATTGATGGAAATATCTCAACAAAAATATTTCCATAAATATGTTAGGTTACCATACAATCCAAAAAAATTATAGACTTCGAGTAACATGCTCAATGTATCAAATATTTTATGAATATCCTTGGTTTTATTCTAATACATATCTCTGATCTGGAAACAACTTTGAAAATTTTATGAACTCCCTCTAAATAATATCTCCCTCTTACTTAGCATGTCTCTACCAACATCTAATTTCTCCCTCTGGGATATTCTCTCCCACTATATTCATATTTCAGTTAGCTTTCATGAATAATCTCTCCCTCTTTAATATATGTAATATTTTATGCAATCTCCCCCTCTTTGACAACAATGCCAAAAACACTATCTCTTGCTCATACATCTTGACTATGTAAATAATTGCATGCTAGGTCTAAATTCTTCATCTATCATCTTCATATGATTGGTCTGTTATATTGCTCTTCTTCTTCACTACTACCTTAGGCAACTAAAGTAGAACTCTCTACATCAATGCGTAAGATAGTCAAATCAACACAATTAATGCAGTGCTTCTTTGTAGCTTAAGTAGCTTGGTCTATGGGAATCACCCCCAGTTTACTTTTAAGTTATTCATGAGCATCCTTAGGTAAAGATTAAATGAATATGTCAACAATTTATTGTTTTGTGTTCACATATTCCAATTTCACTTCTTTGTCTTGAACTAGCTCTCTCAAGTAGTGATACTTGATAGCAATGTGATTTGTCTTTGTGTGCATAATAGGAATATTTGATATATTAATAGCACTTGCATCATCACAATAGATAACCATTGGATCAATAATCTCTTCCTTTATACCTTTCAATAATTATTTGATCCAAATGATATTTGAATAATTTGTTGTTGCTTCCACATACTCGGCTTCAACTATTCGTTGGGAAATACAGTAATGCTTTTTGCTTGTTCACGAAATTAGTCTCTTTCCTAGAAAGAATGCACCACCACTTGTGCTTTTCTCGTCATCAATATTTCTTGCTCAATCAGAATTAGTAAATACCTTTATTTCAAACTTATCATTCTTCTTGTAATACAATCCATAGTCTTCTATTCTTTTCAGATATCTTAATATTCTCTTTAATTTCATCATATGTCAGTCGTTAGAATTTGCTAAATATATAGCAACTATCCCAACAACTAATGCAATATCTAGTCTACTATGAACAACATATTTTAGTTTACCAATCATTGATTTGTATTATGTCTGGTTCACATCAACAGAATTATCATTCTTAGATAGTTTGTGTCCAATAACTATAGGTGTACCCATTGGTTTAGAATCTTCCATCCCAAAAAAATCTAGTATCTCCTTGATATATTTGGACTGCGTAATGAAGATACCTTGCTTCATTTTATATACTGATAAACCAACAAAGAATTTGATCTCACCAAACATTGACATTTCAAATCCCTTATTTATTTCATCAACAAATGATTTGTATAATGCTTCCTTTCCTCCAAATATGATATCATGCACAAAAATTTCAGATAACAATACCTCATTATTTTTTCCAGCCTTCAAATATAGATTGTTATTATCATTTTTCTTTGAAAAACCAATCTTCACCAAATAATTATGTAGTCTTTGATACCATGCTCTAGGGGTTTGTTTCAAGCCATATAAAGTTTTGTGCAACTTGCATACCATATTCTTCTTGTCAGGATCCACAAATCCTTTAGGCTAATCTATGTATACTTCTTCTTCTAGTATCTCATTCAGAATTACAAATTTGACATCTATTTGATATATCTTGAATCCTTTATAAGAAGAATATGCAGGTAGTGTTCTTACTCCTTCTAATCTTGCTACAGGGGAAAATGTTTCCCCATAGTCAATACCTTCCTCTTGTGCATATTCTTTGCATACCAATCTAGGTTTATTCCTTGTGACTTCACATTTCTCATTTAGCTTGTATCTAAATACCTTGTCCCAATAACATTTTTGTCTTTAGGTCTGGGTACTAGAGACCATGTTTTTTCCTTTTCATTCTGATCAATTTCTTCATTCATAGCTTGTATCCAATCTCCATTTTTTAAAGCATCTTTCATAGATTTGGGCTCAAACTCACAAAGTAAGCATGTATCACTTATGAGTTTTTATCTTGTCATAACACCAGACTCTTTATCTCCAATGATTTTTTTAGGTGCATGATGTCTTCTCACATATTTTGATAACACAAACTCTTTCCTTCTTTATTCTTCAATGGGTTCATCTTGAAAAATAATTTCAAGCTCATTATCTCTTTCTTGTTCAAATTTTGGTTCAAGTTTTTCACACTCGAGATTCCCTTCCTAATTTTTGACTTCCTTTGTCTATGACTCGACATCATTTTTCTATTTCTCAACATCTACAGTTTGCTGCTCAGCAACTGGCTCTTACAACTCAACATTTCTAGTCTATTGAAGATCTCCAGCTTCAATTTTTTGTTCAAGTGGAGTGCTTGGAGCACTACCATTCACATATATGAATGACCTATAATCTTTAAGTTATGTTTTATATTCAACTTCATTTTTCTCTATATATTCATCAACTTTCACATTTGCACTTCCCACAACTTTGTTAGTGTTAGAGTTCAAACACTTATAAGCTTTTCTCTTGGTGGAATATCCTAGGAATATACCTTCATCACTTTTAGCATCAAGTTTTCCATTCCTATTTTCTTTAAGCATGCAACATTTTCTTTCAAAATCTTTGAAATATTTTATATTAGGTGCATAACCATACCATAATTCAAAAGGTGTAGCATTTGTACCTTTCTTGACTTGCACTCTATTTAGAGTATAAACACTTGTAATTATTGTTGTAAATATATGAGGAGTAACTAAGAGGGGAGGGGTGAATCAATTACCACAAAAATAAATCCTAAATCCCTTAGGTGTCAATACAAAAACTTTACCAAAAATATTGATCCTTAGCAAACACATAGCCACTCAATTTGCATTAGTAAATGCTGAGATTCTATAAGCACTAAAATAGTAACTATAACTTGAAAAATGCTTAACATGTAAATCTTAAGATATTATCAGTGATTAACCTTACTTAACTTAGTTGCATACACATGAAATAAATATCACAAACACAAGTGACACCAAGATTTAATGTAGAAACCCAAATTGGCAAAAACCACCAATTATAACTAGTTACCGATTTTCACTCTTTTAAAGTGAGCCCTGTTAGGAGCCAACTCTATTAAAGGTTACAAAACACACTGTTAGGTGTAACCCTGTTAGAATATTTAATCACCCTATTAGGAGTGGCCTTATTAGAGGTCTTTGGACACTTCAAATAGAAATGCCACCTTGTGAGAGGATTTACAAATAGTTGTTAAGCTAACTCTATTAAGAGATTTAGATCACTGCTACAATGGTTAAATAGTAACAACGAGATGATCTGATTTCTGATGCAACTAAATTTTTGATTACAGATCTCAATTCTAGCTTGTATACTTGATCCTTCTTGATCGAATGTATCTTTGCAAGTCAACAAGGATATTATGCTTATCCTTCCAATTTGTTTCCTCTAAGCATCTTCAAATCTTCTATTCACTTCCACACATTCAAATCTCAACTTAGTTAGCTTGAATACAACTTAGAATAATTAATATTCATCTCCTCAGTTGACTAGAATCAACAGTTAAATCAATTGAACTCAATATGCCAAAATGAGAAAATCCTTTGTTATCTGACCATGCTTGGTAGACACTAACTCAAAAATGATTTTCCTATGTTAACCAAGTGAACTCGATTAATACTGCATATTCAAAAAGTTCCTTTGGTAACCAAATGATCTCGATTAGCACTGGTTCCATCCAACATGTTCTTCATTAACTGAGTGAGCTTGGTTAAGACTCAAATTTTGCAAACTTTCCTTTGATGAATGAGTGAACTCGATAGACACAACCTTCTAAATTTGGCAAACTTTGGAATGCTTAGCAGACATAGGAAACTGTCTTCATGCCTCGAGTGAGCTTAGCATACATTGATTGGCAATGGTATGACATTTTTTGTAACATTAAAGACAATACACAATACATAATTATTTTCAACAATCTCCCTCTTTAACATTAATGGCAACACAACATGTCATAATACAATGAAATTTTAGAGCAAGAATAAAGTAAGGAACATATCCTTAGTTTTATTATGATTCTCATCCTTGAGAATTCCCTCTATCAGTGTGAACTCATTCTACCTTTAGTTTCACCCTTTGTCAACAAAACTCTATCTTCAACATCTTCTTCTGATACAAAATTTTCCTTCTTTGATATTAGACCAAGTTTTCTTCTTTGATATCTGCCTCTTTGTCATTTCTTGAAGTGATAAAATTTTTATGAGATATGACAACAGAATTCTCCCTCTTTGACATCTCATGCCAAAGACCATGTTCAGTGAATATCAATGTACCTCATGTACTGATTTATTTGCAATGTGCCTTTGTCAATACTGCATCAACCGACTGATCTTCAACATGCTCTAGTTGACGCATCACTAAGCTTCTTGTAGTGAGCTTTGGATAGGGGAATGACCCCTAACCTACCTCTTAGATAAACAAATGCATCCTTAGGTAATGGCTTAGTCAATATATCTACAATTTGCTCTTTACTATTCACATATTCCAATAGATTACCGCTTTATCTTGTACCAATTCTCTCAAAAAATGATATTTTATAGCAATGTGCATGGTTTTCGTATGCATCACAAAATTTTGGATATATTAATTGCACTGGTGTTATTATAGAAGATAACTATTGGACCCTTGATCTCTATCTTTATACCTGCCAACAGTTGCTTGAGCCAAACAATATTTGAATAATTAACTGATACTACCACATATTTAGCCTCTTTTGTAGACTAAGAAATATTTTTTTTCTTCTTGCTTGTCTAAGACACTAGTCTTTTACCAAGAAAGAATGCTCCACCATTTGTGCTCTTTCTTTCATCAACACTTCCTACCTAGTCAACATTTTTGAATGCTTCCAAATCCAAATTGCCTCCTTTTCTATACCATAATCCATAGTCTTTAGTACCTTTCAGATACCTTATGATTCTCTTGCTTGCCATCATGTAATTTTTTTGAGGATTTTTTGAGAATCTTGCCACCATACCAACTACTAATATTTGAT
Organism: Cupressus sempervirens; assembly: GCA_028749045.1. Classification (NCBI taxonomy): domain Eukaryota; kingdom Viridiplantae; phylum Streptophyta; class Pinopsida; order Cupressales; family Cupressaceae; genus Cupressus; species Cupressus sempervirens. Next base: position 728,080,185 of record CM053791.1, on the reverse strand, counting down.
CTACCTCTTTGAAATCATCATTTTGGAAAGCTTATGTCTAGTAGACATAGGTATTCCAAAAGGTTTTGAATCTTCCATTACAAACTTCTTTAGTATCTCCTTGATATATTTGGATTGAGTAATGTAGATACCATCCTTCTTCTAATGGATCTACAATCCAACAAAGAATTTTATCTCTCCAAACATGGACATCTCAAATTCTTTACTAATTTATTCTAAAAATGCCTTGCATAAGTCATCATTTCCTCTAAATAAAGTGTCATCCACAAATATTTTCGCCAACACAATTTTCTTGTTTGGTCCTTCTTTGATGTACAAACTGTTGTTATCATTTGTTCTTTGAAAACCAATCTTTATCAAGTAGTTATGAAGTCTTTCATACCAAGCTTTGGGAGCTTACTTGAGACCATACAATGCTTTGTGTAATTTGTAAACCATTATTTTTTTCTAGGATCTACAAAACCTTCAGTTGTGCTATGTAGACTTCCTCATCAAGAATTCCATTCAAGAATGCAAATTTTACATCCATTTGATAAACATTAAATCCTCTATGTGCTGCTTATGCTAGTAAAGTTCCAACATTTTTTAATCTTGCAACAAGAGCAAAAGTTTCACCATAATCAATACCTTCTTCTTGAGAATAATGTTTACATACTAACCTTGCTTTGTTTCTTGAGACTTTTCCATCTTCATTTAGTTTATTTATGAATACCTACATTGTGCTAATTACATTTTTATCCTTAGATCTAGGAACAAGAGTCCAAGTTTTATTCTTCTCAATCTATTTTATTTCTTCATTCATACTTTCAGTCCAACTTTCATTATCCAAAGCATCTTTAACATTTTTAGGTTCAAATTCATCAAGCAAACATGTACCTTTCAATTTGTTTCTTGTCATTGTTTCATCTAACTTATCTCCAATGATCTGATTAGGTGCATGGTGCCTTTTGACATATCTTGCTAACATAGGTACTTTGGATTTAGAATTCATTCCACTAACCACTTCATGATCTTCTATATCAAGCTTGGGTCCCATTGTCTATGACTCGAGTCTATCAGACTCAGTTTTCTCTAGCACTAGCTTGGTAGCTTCTAACTATGACTTAAGTACTTTAGACTTTGACTCAGGTTGCACTGGTTGCAACTCAGTAGATTTTGGAGATTTTAGGGACTCAAGAGGTGAGGCTTCCTAACTTCCAAATAGATTTGGAAATGTATCAGGTTCATAGTAAATAAACCTTCTATAATCCTCAAGTTCTTTGATGCTTTCCTCTTCACTCTTTTCTGTAAATTCATCGATTCTCACATGTACACTTTCTATGATCTTATGAGTAGTTAGATTCAAAAACTTGTATGCTTTACTTCTGTTGGAGTATCCTAGGAATATGCCTTCATCACCTTTGACATCAAATTTACCTTTCCTAGATTCCTTCAAGATATAACATTTGCTACCAAATACTTTCAAGTAACTTACATTGGGTTTGTAGCCATACCATATTTCATAAGGAGTTTGATTTGAGTCTTTCTTCAACTATACTCTATTTAAGGTATGCACTCCAGTACTGATTGCTTCCTTCTAGTATTTGATTGCAACATTCTCTTCTATCATTAAGGTTCTTGCATAATCCATGATGGATTTGTTCCTTCTTTCAGCTATACCATTCTGCTGAGGTGTACTAGGAGTTGATACTTGTCTCTTAATTCCTTTTTCAATGTAGAATTTATTAAACTCATTGAAAATGAATTCACCACCTCTATCTGATCTCAAACATTTTAGCTTCTTTCTAGTTTCTTTCTCCACTCTTGCCAGATACCACTTAAAATTTTGAAAAGCTTCATATTTTTCTTTTAAATGCATTATAGTCATCATTCTAGAATAATCATCAACAAATAGAATAAAATACTTATCTCCACTATAACTCTCTATTCCAATAGGTCCACATAGATCTATATGAACCAACTCCAAGACTTCTTTTGAATGATAGTTCTTTCTTTTGAAACTAGTCTTTCCCATCTTTCCAATTTGACAAAGTTTCCATAGACCCATATCAGGTTTCCTCAGACTAGGAATACCTCTTACTCTTCTATTTTTTCTTATCTTGACTAGATTATCAAAGTTCACATGAGATAACCTTTTATGCCATAACCAGCTTTCTTCTACTTGAGCAATAAAACATGAACTTTCACTAAGATCTACGTAGAATAGATCACATTTTGTTTGTTTCCCAGACCCAACCATATTTCCTTTTTCATCTAGTAGTTTGGCCTTCCCATTCATGAATTCCACCTTGAATCCAATGTTATTCAACTTTGGCCACACTCATAAGATTATGCTTTAGTCCTTCAACCCAATAAGTATTGTCACATCTAAGTTCATTGGTTAGTGAGATACAACCTTTTCCCTTTATGCAACAAGGTTCATTGTTTCCAAATCTCACACTACCACCATCGTAATGTTCCATGTGTTCAAATTTTGATTTATCATTGGTCATATGATGTGATCAACCACTATCAATAATCCATGTATAATTTTTGCTAATATGAGAGATAAGTGCCATTTTATCTCCTTCATTATCAAACTCATCTTTTACAACAATATATACCACTTCATCATCTTCACTACTATCTAAATATTTAGATATGAAACAAGATTTCTTACCTTTTTCCTTGTAGTCTTTATAGGTTTGAAATCATGCTTGCCTTTGAACATGCCATGTTTCTTTTCAGATTTGTCTTCTTTGTTTATGCACCTGGCAGAAATGTGTCCAACTCCTTCACAAGAGAAACAGATTAAAGGAGTACTTTCCTTTGCCTTTGGGATACCTTCTTGCAAATAATGCTTCAATGGCTTCAAGATCTTTGTTAGAACTATCTTCCTCTTCACTTTCAGATTGTTTGCTTTTAGACTTTTTGGCTTTCTTCTTGAGTGATACCTTGGCTTCAAATGTAGACTAAAGATTGCTAGAACTAGGAATATAATTATCATAGTTATCTAGTTCAAATATAGTGCATCCAAAGTTATCTTGTTATTTGGATCACATCTCATTTCTTGAATAACAAACACTTTGATTGCATAGATAAGAAGGGTTTTGAGTACCTTGCTTACCACTATTACATCATCAATTTTTCCTCTAGAGGCTTTGATAGCACTGACACTGGCTTTGATTCTTTCAACATAATTTGCAATGTTTTCATCCTCTCTCATTTCATCTGATCAAACTGGCCTCTCAAGCTTTTTTCCTTGGTCCTTTTTATATTATCATCACCTCCATAGATATCCTTTAGTTTGGTCCACATTTTAGGACCAATAGCACATCTTTGACTTCATCAAATTCAACATAATTAAGAGCTGATGGTATGTCAATTGTCATGATATTATGATTTTTCTTTTCAAAAATTTCTTCTATAGACATTGTACCAATGGGAGCCTTATAAGAAGTGGTTAAGTATTTCAAGCCTAAATCATTGATGGTTGCTAGATGCGACTTCATAAGTCCTACCATGCTATAAAGTTGTCTCTATTCAACTTTGAGATCTCCCTTCTGTAAGACATCTTGATCTTTAGCTTATTTCCTTGAAACCTTTTTTGCAAACACTAAGAGGCTCTAATACCAATTTTTGGAAATATAGGAGGAGTAATTAAGAGGGGAGGGGTGAATCAGTTACCACTAAAATAAATCCCATATCCCTTAAATGTCAATATAAATCAAAACTCTAATTAAACTGTATTCTATTGTAACTCAACAAACAAACATGCACTCGATTTACACTAGAAAATATTATAACTTGACAAACACTGAAATAAATCAGTAACTTCGTAACATGAAAATATTTAAGATATTATTTGTGATTAATCTTACTTAACTTAGTTGCATACGCATAAAAGAAATAACATGCACACAATTGACACCAAGATTTTGACATGGAAACCCAATTTGGGAAAAACCACCAATTGTAACTAGTTGTTGATTTTCACTCTTCTAAAGTGAGACCTGCTAGGAGCCAACTATCATGTCCCCTTTTCAAATAATTAAAAAATAATGACTTTTGCTAAGGTTGGCAGGCTCAAAAATTGAAATCTCAAGAAAGGGGTTAATCTTTGGAAAAATCACTGGATTAATAAATGTAAATTACTATTAAAATATGTATTATTAACCCCTCTTGGTTGTGAGTTAGGGTTAGGGTTATGCACTCTTTTAAAGAGGTTTGGAGGCAATTCAGGCTCATTCCTGAACTTGATTTTTGCTCATTGCTTTGTTGTTCTTCAGAGGTTGCCAAACCTATAGAGAAGGAGACCCAAGGACAGGAGTTTTTAGGTTTCTAGGAGGGCTAAGGATGGGATTTTGAGGCCATTCCATGTGCAAGCTCATGCAGAGTTTGCCTTTGGCCTGAACAATGCAAATTTGTGAGTTGTTAGGTGTGTTTCTTATAAGAGCTTGGTGTTTTCGGTTGAGTATTTTGTATCAGCTTGGTTTGTTGCTATATTACAAAAATTTAGATTTTAAATTAGACCTAGATACATGTATTGGGTTGTGGTTATACTTCTATGATAGATTATTAGGGTATTGTGGTGTTTCCAGACTATTTTGTGTTGTTTTTGGGAGTCTGATGGGCATTGTTTTTGTATTCCGTTTGGGAGCTATTGTGTGAACTCTATATAGATCTAGAAATGTTATTTTGTGGGACATTATTCTAGAAAAATTTCTATAAAAAAAAATCTACTTTTAGATCTATTAATAATATGTGAAGCTATGAAGTTTTTGGCAATATTACAGGCATACCCAATTTAGGGTTTTATTGAGAAATTGGTTGATCATTGAAATATTGGTAGTTTCATTTTAAAATTTGATTAGAGGCTTTAAATATTATATAAAATTAGAAAGGGGACATTACAGTGGTATCAGAGCTATGATCTTGACAACCTGAGGGTTTATAAAAGTTTGTATGCTATAAGGAAACTCAGGTGCGGAAACAACTTCCTACACTAATCTCTTAAGAGAAGTATGGTGCAAATCCTATTAAAATCTTTTACACTTACAAATTCAATATCATTTAAACGACAATATTTCAACAAACCAAGCATAAAGAAAATAGATAGAGAAAGAAACACATAACACAAAGATTTTCTGGTGGGGAAAAACCTTTCGGTAAAACAACCCCACCCCTCCAGAACCTGCACAATGTATTATCTTCAACACAAGGTTACAATACACTTGCAAAGCAAGTTCAACAGCGACAAAAAAAGACTCCAGTAGCAACTCACAGTACCAACAATACACTTTCTCGCATACACCTCTTCGCAACCCTAAAAAATGCTTATAACATGCGCTTCACTTTAGGGTTACTCCCAAAGGTAACCGTATTAGGGTTTTACCATTCTCTGAGAAAATAGGAACCCTACTATTGGGGTAGAGTGTGTAGTACTCGAATTTATCAGTTGCCACATGTCTTCACCTATCATTGAATCTTCCTAACATAGCTCTTACGTGTCATAGGAATCTGTCATAACCGTTTTAGCTATGATCTCCTTATACACAATTCAAGATGCCGACACATCAACATTATTTGCAAGAAATATATTTTACAAAACAAATAATAAGAATAGGAATTATCCAAGGTTGAGACACCTTATTCCTAACATATGCAACCAAGTGAAAGAGAAAAGAGATATTTGCAGCGAGGAAAGAATAAAGAAATTTGGATCAGACCTCCAAATAAAAATAAAAGTAAAAAATCCAAGGAAGGAACAGGTATGGTTGACTCAGATTAGATGGTAAAGAAATTCTTCGAGGACATCCAGAATACTTAGAAGCAAACAGTGGATAGTTTGGAAGAAACTAGAGAGGCTTTGTGGATATTGATAGAAAAATTGCAAGGAGTTGTATCTACTAAGGAGAAAGGGAGCACTTCAAAGGAGTTAAGAAATGTGAAACCCACACCCTCTAAATCAACAAAAAATATTTTCCTACCTGCAGATGAGCCACCAGTACCAAATCCAACTCCTAGTCCTATGGAAGAGGTTACAGGTAACTTGATTACATTAAGAGCTACTTACAATGGGTTAGATGATGACTTTCACAATTCAGTTCCTTTTAGAGAATATGTGGATATGATGAACACTTTGATGCCCAAGAAAGAGTACAGAAGGGAGCATGACATGAGTGAAAGAGAGCTCAAAAATAAAATAAGTAAGTTTATAGCACCTACTTTTGATGGAACAAATAAAATTTCAGCTAGTGCATGGCTACAAAAATTATAGACTTTCTTCACACTTAACCCTATTAAGGAGAGTGATTTTGTTCAATTCGCAAGTCAACACTTGGAAGATGTAGCCTATGATTGGTGGTATCATAGAATGAGTACTCAAAGTCATGATCAAGTAACTACATTTGATGATTTCAGTCAAAGAGTGATAGATAGATTTGACCTAAAGGATGATGAAGAGTATTTTAAAGAGTTGTCAAAGTTGAAGCAAACTAAATCAGTTAATGAGTATATAGAAGAGTTTCAAAAAGTGGCTATTATGGTACCTGATATGAGTGAAAAGAGGATTGTTTATCTTTTCCTTGATGGGTTGGAAGATTCTGTTAAGGGTTTGGTTAAGGCTTTCTCCCCCTCAACCTTATAGAAAGCTATCAAAAGAAGCTTGCAACTTGAAGCTTGTGTTCCTATAAAAACAGTCACAAATCGAAAACCCCCAAATCTTTGGCAACATAAGGAGAATTTTCAGAAAAAAACTTTTCCAGCACTACCACCAAAGAATGTGACAAATGTAGCAAAAAAGAAAGTATATGAAGAGACTAGGAGTAAATTATGAAGGAAATTTTTTTGTTTCACTTGTAGAGAACCATGGGTTCCAGGACACAGGTGTTTGGGAAAAGGTCAAGTGCACTATATTGAAGTTGTTTCAGAATTTGATTCAGACGAGCATGTGAAATTTCATGACACTAAGGAGGAGGAAGAAGATGAGAAAGAAAAAGTAATAAGAAAAGATGGCACTTTAGCAGCATTATTAGGAGTCCCAAGATACCATCCCTTTCAAATTCGAGGGTTACTAGCAGGGCAAAGGTTGATAGTTCTTCTTGATAGTGGGGCAACTCACAATTTTATTGATGAGAGATTTGTCATGAAAAGAGGGATTAAAGCAAAAGATTTTGAGGGATTCAACATTACTGTAGCTGATGGATTCACTATGCCTTGCACACAAGTGGTGAAACAACTCAAGATGACCTTGGGAGATTACAAGTTATGTGATGACTTCTATGTTGTTGGCATTGGGGAGACGGATCTTGTATTGGGTGTTCAATGGTTGTACTCTATTGGAGGCTATTACATGAACCATCAAACCATGGAGTTCAAATTTCATTCCAATGGGAAAGAAGTCTTATTGAGAGGCTTATCAAATGGAGCACCTAAGGTAGTCTCTACAAAGAGGATGGAGAGGAATTTTTGAAGAGGACAGGTAGCATGGGTAGTAGGAGTCATAATCCATCCAACAAGCTCTCTAAAGAATCAACATAATTTCCATTTTGAAATTCAAAATATTCTTGATAAGCATAGTATAGTTTTCAATGATTTTCCTTCGGGGTTACCACTAGATAGAGGTTTTAAGCATGTTATAGAGTTATAACAGAGTGTCAAACTAGTTATAACAACTCCATACTACCATCCATGAGGTTATAAGGAAGAAATAGAAAAAACTATTAAGGAACTCCTGGACATGGGATTCATAAGGCCTAGCTCTAGTCCATTTGCATCATCTGTGGTACTTGTCAAGAAAAATGATGGTACAATGAGAATGTGTATAGACTATAGGGCTCTAAACAATAAGACCATAAAAAGTAGGTATCCCATACCACATATAGATGAACCTATTAACAAGTTACATGGTGTTGTATACTTCTCAAAAATGGACTTAAGATCAGGGTACCATCAAATCCGCATGAGGAGGGAAGATGTGGAAAAGATCGCTTTCAGGTCTCACTATAGGAACTTTGAAGTTCTTGTTATGCCATTTGGCCTTACTAATGCACTAGCAACATTCCAATGTTGTATGAATACGGTATTCAGCTAGTATCTTCAAAAATTTGTTTTGGTATTTTTTGATGATATCTTCATTTACAGTAAAACATGGGAAGAGCATCTAAAGCACATAGACACTATTTTGGGAATCTTGGAGCAGCAATCCTTCTATGCTAAGCTATCTAAATGTGAGTTTGGTTTGATAGAGATCCTATATTTGGGACATATTATAAGTTCTAAAGGAGTACAAGTTGATCAATAGAAAATCCAGGCAATTTTGGATTGGCCTCCACCAACTAATCTTACACAATTAAGAGGTTTCTTCAGGTTGTGTAGCTACTAAAGGAGATTTGCAAAGGGATTTTTTTAGCTTTCTGCCCCCTTGACTGATTTGACAAGGAAAGGAGCTTTTATTTGGATAGAAGAGGCACAAAAAACATTTGATAAGCCTAAAGAGGTAATGAGTTCATGCCCTGTGCTTGCAATTCCAGATTTCTCTTTACCTTTTGTGGTTGAATGTGATGCTTCTGGAGAAGGTATAGGGGCTATCCTAACTCAAAGGGGACATCCAATAGCATTTGAGAGTAGAAAATTAAATAAATTAGAGAAAGGTTATTCCATCTATGATAAGGAAATGTTTGCAATCATGCATGCACTTCATAAGTTTAGACAATATTTGGTATGTGGGAGATTCATTGTAAAGATAGACCATAATAGCCTCAGGTTCTTGATCCAAAGGGATTTGAATGATCATCAACAAAAATGGGTGAGAAAATTGCAAGCTTATGATTTTGATATTAAATACATGAAAGGAAAGAATAATGTGGTTGATGATGCTCTCTCAAGAAAGCCTACTTTGTGTTCCTTAACATCTATTTATGCTAATTGGAAAGTCTCCATAATTTCAGAGTATGCTAAAGATTCCTTTGCCACCAAGATTTTGGATAAGTTAGTGGATGATAATAGGTACCAGATTGTTGATGAAAAAATTTATTACAAGAATAGAATCTTCTTAGTGCCAGGATCAGAAACTAAGGAGAGGATATTGAGGGCCTTTCATGACACACCTTTGGCTAGTCATCAAGGATACTTCAAGACATATAGACAACTTCAAGAGCAGTTTGCATGGAAAGGATTACCATTGGAGGATGCAACCTAGGAAGGAGCACATATTCTTGAGCATCCCAACCTTCATTGCTTGAGGACAAGAAATATTTGGGAGGGAGTACTTGTCATGTCCCCTTTTCAAATAATTAAAAAATAATGACTTTTGCTAAGGTTGGTGGGCTCAAAAAGTGAAGCCTTGGGAAAGGGGGTTAATCTTTGGAAAAACCAATGGATTAATAAATGTAAATTACTATTAAAATATTTATTATTGACCCCTCTTGGTTGCGATTTAGGGTTAGGGTTATGTCCTCTTTTAAAGAGGTTTGGAGGCAATTTGGGCTCATTTCAAAACTTGATTTTTGCTCATTGCTTTGTTGGTCTTCAGAGGCTACCAAACCTGTGGAGAAGGAGATCCAAGGATGGGATTTTGTAGGTTTCTAGGAGGGCTAAGGATGGGAATTTGAGGCCATTCCATGTGCAATCTCATGTAGAGTTTCCCTTTGGGCTAAACAGTGCAAATTTGTGAGTTGTCGGGTGTGTTTCTTATAAGAGCTTGGTGTTTCCGGTTGAGTATTTTGTATCAGCTTGGTTTGATACTATATTTCAAACATTTAGATGTTAAATTAGATCTAGATACATGTATTGGGTTGTGGTTGTACTTCTGTGATAGATTATTAGGGTATTGTGGTGTTTTCAAACTATTTTGTATTATTTTCGGGAGTCCGATGGGCATTATTTTTGTCTTCCATTTGGGAGCTATTGTGTGAACTCTATAAAGATTTGGAAATGTCATTTTGTGGGACATTATGCTAGAAAATTTTTTGAAAAAAAAATCTACTTTCAGATCTATTAATAATATGTGAAGCTATGAAGTTTTTGGCACTAATACCCGATTTAGGGTTTTATTGAGAAATTGGTTGATCGGTTAAATATTGGTTGCTTCATTTCAAAATTTGATTAGAGGCTTTAAATATCATATAAAATCAGAAAGGGGACATTTCACCAACCCTATTAAAGGTTAAAAAATACACTGTTAGGTCTGACCCTATTAGCGGATTTAATCACTTTGTTAGGAGTGGCCTTGTTAGAGGTCTTTGGACACTTCAAATAGAAATGCCATCTTGTTAGAGGATTTACAAATACTTGTTAAGCCAACTTGATAAAGAGATTTAGATCACTACTACAATGGTTAGAAAGTAATAATGAGAAGACCTGGTTTCTAATGCAACTAAATTATTGATTACAGATCTCAATTCTGACTTGTATACTTGATCCTTCCCAATTGAATGTATCTTTGCAGCTTGACAAGGATATTATGCTTATCCTTCTAATCCTCTTTCTCTATGCATCATCAAATCTTATATTATGCTCCACACATTCAATCCTCAACTTGACCTTATATATCTTACAATATGCCAATTGAACTCAATATGCCAAAACAAGAAAATCCTTCATTAGTTGACCATGCTTGGTAGACACTAACTTAGAAACAATTTTCCTATATCAACCAAATGAACTAGACTAATATTGCATATTAACAAAATTATTTTGGTAACCAAGTGAGCTCAGTTAACACTGGTTCCATCCAACATTTTTTTCATTAACCAAGTGAGCTTGGTTAAGACTCAACTTCTGCAAACTTTCCTTTGACAACCGAGTGAACTCGGTAGACACAGTCTTCCAAACTTGGAAAACTTTGGAATGTTTAGCAGACACAGGAAACTATCATCACATCTCAAGTGAGCCTAACATACACTATCTATCAAACATCAAAGACAATACACAATTAATCAATTATTTTCAACAAGCCTTAACCCAACAAGAAGGAATCATATCTCAAGACCGTGTCATACAATTGGTCATCTCCTGTAATGTTTTATTCTTTCTCTTAGCAACCTGTTTCTATTAAGGGGTTGGGGAACTGTGAACTGATGATGCAAACCATGCTTAGTACAAAAATATTTGAAATTGTGATTCACATATTCCATGCCATTGTCATTGTGTGTACGCTTAACAGAAAGACTAGACTACTTAGCCACAAATATCTTAAAAATTGAAATGAATCAAAGAAATCATACATGTACTTCAAAAAGTAAACCCATGTGAATCTAGAGAAGTCATCTATGAAGGTAAGTACATATCGGGCACTTGAAAAAGATGGAGTGGAGAATGACATAAGATCACTATGTATAAACTCCAAGGGTGCCTTAGCACATGTGGATCTTCCTGTCATAACAGGATCCCTGTAATGTTTGCTAAGTGCACAACCTTGACAAATACTGTCAATATTTGAGGTAGCCTAGTCACTAGCTCCTATGTACTCATCTATTATAGATGTTTGTAGTTTTCATGACCAAAATGCTCATGCCAAAGTTTTCTCACTATGTCTACATGAGTGAAAAGAGAAACACCTATAGAATTAGAGCTCTCAAAGCCATTAAAATGATATAAGTGAGATTATAAATCAACACTCCCAATAATAAAAACCAAATTAGGATCATGGAGGTATTGAATAACCACATCATGTGGTGAGAACTTAACTATCTTACCAAATCCAGAATGACAAATATGATAGACAGATAAGAGATTGGTAGAAATGGACATAACCAATAGAAAATCTTCTAGGGAATCATCCTCCAAAGAGATAGTGCAAGAACCTAAAACCAACAGTTTTGTGGAGTCACCAACTATAATCTATATAGTAATACTCTAAGCAAGTGAGCTAACCAAATTAGGTGAGTGTGTTATATGGTGCGAAGCACCTGAATCAATGATCCAAGTAGTAAAAGAAGACAGAGGTCATGTAGAAATATTGTGTCCTTTCACTAAAGGATGAGGTGATGGTTTTGGAGAAGCAATATTGTGCTGCTACATGGTCTCCTTTAAAGTCTCAAGACATTTCCAACACCTGGAAATTGGATGTCCTTCCTTGCCACAAAAACTGTAAGGACCACTTGTAAACTTCTTAGTCTTGGAGGAAGATTCACCAAATTTAGAAGGTTTAATCTTCAGAGTGGATTTTATCTAATCTAGGGGATGGCTTTGAGGAACTCTCATTGCCAGTTGAATATGCTTTGGGCTTCAGATTCAATTTTGGCTTCCTTATAGATTTCTAAGCAACCAATGCCTGGATCTTTGATCTTGGTAGAGATTCCAACTATTTAAGCTTGGTCTAATCTCTAGTCAGGTGATCAAAAAATACATCAAATGTGTGCATTGTAAATTTAGGACCCAAAGCATCCATAGTGGAATGGAAGGTGGAAGAGAAAATCTGAAAGTTTCTTCAAATCTTGTAGAAAAGTAGATAGATGTAGTATGTATCAGTCTTGTTCTTTCCATAACCCTCTAACAATGATCTCCATTATTTAAATCTCATCGAAAAGTCCTTAATGGAGGGGAAAGAATCAGGTACAAGTGATGTAAGATTTACCTCAACCTAAAATTTCCTCAACTCATTGATGGTACCAAACAAGTTCTTGAACTTGGCCCACATCTCTTGAGGATTATCACACCCATCAAGATGAAACTGTAAGTTGTCTTAAACACTCAAAGAAATCAAACCCATGGCCTCAACCACCTTATTCCTATGTTGTAAGGTCTAATAGGTACTTTGAAAAATCAGTTGCATTTTATCTAAACAAGATCATAAACCCTTTGAATGGAGAGGTCCTGTCATGGTAGTGTCCATGTGTGATAGTTATGTGGGTTTAGAAGAACTAGGCAATAAGGGGTCTCGACCATTTATTTATTTATATAAGGTGTTTGTTTTGATATAATTCTGGTTTATTGATGTAACTTATATAAACAAGAATAAAAAGCACCCCCAAACAATGCAAAAATTGAACCCCTGATGCTAGAAGGAATGTGTAAACAAGTAAGAGTAAAAAAAAGGCTTCAATTGAGTATCATGTGTACCTTTGAAAAAATATGATAAAAATAATAGAGAATCTTGAAAGAGCTCAAAATGAGCTTTCATATGCTTCTTTCAGGTCAAAAAATAAAGCTAAAATGAGCAATCTAGGCCCCTCAAAATGCAAGAATAATCATATGGCTTTGACTACAAAAATAAGTACCATACTAGAAAAATTCACCAATAAAACTTGCACCAATGCAGATGTCTTAGAATCAAATTTTCAACGGTATCTCATTTGCCCAAAAATGATACCATATGCTTCAAATATTGTGAAAAACTAACAGGTTAGAGGTAAAAAAGGACTTAAACCCCCTTAGGAGCCAAGAAATAAGTCCCCTAGGCACTCAGGTGACCGTGGGCTAGCCATTTGAGGGCTAGAGGTCTATTGGTGGTGCAAGGATGATGCACATGTAGAAAAAATTGGCAGAGCGATGACTGAGTAGTATAGTGGTGATGGTGTCAATGGTGGATCTAATTTTTTAAAAAATTGGTTGTTTGCAAAAACAATACTCAGTTTATATAGCCATTGGTAGTTACTATCTGTAGTTTATAACTAGCGATGGTTTAACCAAACATCATGTTGTTTTATCAAACCACTATGTGTTTAGATAATGCACAATGCTAAAAGAAATTTTTTTTTGCAATTTTTATTTTTTCCTTGAAGTGTGTGCCAAGGGTCATATGACCCTAATAGGCAATATTTTTTTACCACATAATGCAAAATAGACCAAAATAGGCATGTTTAATATGGAAATAGGGGTTTTGACAGCTCTAAATCCAATCGCGATGTCTGTTTGGACTCAAAATACCCTAAATTTTAGAGACCCCCTATTTCCACAAAAAATACTCAAAAATCGCCAGATCTAATCCAACAAACCCTTTTTCCTATTTTCTTCAATAGACCCAAATAAATTGCAACAAATCTGGCTCTAATATCATGAAGCATTTGATGAGAACAAATCCATAGATCTAGTAGAACACTTGTATGCAAGAACCCATCACGAAGAAGAAAAAGACAAGAGAAGGCAAGGGTTTGGCTCTTAAATATACTAGAATATTATGAAACAAAAAGAATGAGTAAAAATATACAATGGATCAATCCTTATAGAAGAGATCGTAAAACCTAAAAGGGAAACCTTAAGAGGTAAATGACATTTAATAATTAATATTTATAATCAAATAAGAATGCATGTGCATAAAGTGGAATCTTAAGTAGGGAATAAAGATAATTTAATAAATTAAATTAAATTAATCCTTTACTCTAACAATAAGTTTATCCCCCACTTCAGCAAGAGTATGGGTCAAACTCATGCTCATGGTAAAAAAGATCAAATGCATAAGATTATCTCATCAAGGTTAACGAGACAAGGAAACATCAATCCTACAAGTGACTCAAGTCCTCGCCAATCCAAAACAAAAATGAGAGAGAGAGAGAGAGAGAGAGAGAGAGAGAGAGAGAGAGAGAGAGAGAGAGAGAGAGAGAGAGAGAGAGAGAGAGAGAAGTTACCTTAGTCCTTGTAATATTGTGTATCTATTGTGAAGCACACAATAAAACACAATAAAAAATGGAATTAAAATTGCTATCATAGTTTGTGTGTTGACTAGTCAATCCATCATGAATCTATCATTAAGGATTGTATGTCTAATAAGGGATCCATCAAAGAGTGATTCATCCTTAAGGATTGTGTGTCCATAAGCAATCAAAGTTGTAAAGTAGCATTGAAAAATAATGTGTGTGTGCAAAATCTAAGTGAATTCTATGTCCCCGCGTTAAAGCTATTGTAAAGGCCTTTATAGGAGAAATGGATTTAACAAAGTGTACATGCATCCATAATAAATGATTCTATTGTGAAATTCCCCCCAAGAAGGACATGTCAAGGGAAATTAGACCATAGAAAAAGAAAGCACAAGAGAGATCTACCAACTTTGGGATCAATATGACTATATAATAACATGTGAAATGTTATTGTTAAAATGAAATATCATCATTCCCCAAAGGAAGTAGTACAACATAATGGAATAAAGAAATTCAAGAGTTATGAAGAAGAGCCTTTTTGGGTCAATATTGTGGCATTCAAAAAAGATGAAGCTATTGTTTTGTATCACCCTAAGAGGAAAATACAAAGGCACATTTATGAATAATCACACATGTACAACATGCAATTTATTAATATATAGAAAAAGTGAGGTATAAATAGAAGAATGCATATGAAATTTGTGATTCCTTTACCACCTTGCACCAATAGAGAAAGAAGGTTTTTTTAAAGGAATCTAAACAAAATACATAACAAGCATCACATCACAATGGAAGCAATTACGATAAGAAAACACATAAAAGTCCACCATGTAAGAGGAGCTTATGAAGCATATCATCTAACCCCTAGCTTGATCCATAGTTTTAGGGAATGTAGAAAACTCACAAGAGGAGAAACATCAAGCATGAAAGATGGAACAATAGCTAGTTCCAAACAAGGACCATGTTGTGAAGATATGTTACTATATTCATCATTAGGAGTGATATTTAACTAGTGTGAAAGCATAGTTCGTAAATCATAATTAATATCAATAGTCTCATGGTTGAAATCCACATATACACCACACAGACTACTCATCCTCAAAATATTACATTTATTTATACAAGCCATCTACATGTTGTGATGTGAAGCCTAATCAGACTCGAAGATTAGTTTTTTCCAATTTAATCAACACAATTTTCCCTAAGATTATTTCTATGGGGGTTTGTGGGCGACAACACCCCCAAGATGGAGTCAAGAGACAATGTCCCTTGTGAGGTTCTAGGGTAGAGCCCCAAGTGCACTTCATGTCATAGTATAAGGTTGGATCAAGGGGCAACTCCCCCACAGTGGTTTTTCAGGGGCCCTCGAAAGCTCAAATGACTTTATTATTGTGAAAGGCATCAACTATTATTTTTCTATTAGATGAATAATTTTAGCCCTAATTTTTTAAGCATCAAAAATATTGTATAAAATGGCTTAGGATTAGGAGATTTCATGATGTATGATGAGATTGTGGCTTCTTGTAGCGGCATTGAGTTGTAAGGGATTACAAATTGTAATTAGGTTGCAATCACTTGATAATAAGAATATTGGACTCATTATTGGTGGACGTAGCCCAAGGATTGGGTGAACCACATTAAATCTTTTTGCCTTATGTTCTATACTATTTGATTTATTATTTTCTGATATTGGTTATATTTGCATGTGATTATTATTTTTGTCTTTTTAATCCTAATGCTACCATGTAGAAATAAGTATAATGTTAGCTACATTTAGCACTCTTACAAAATCATTTCATAATTACATAATAATTAATCCATTAAACTTTGGATAATACATAAAATTGATCCAAAATAGCATCCTCAAACATGCCAATAATTCTTCAAATATACTATAATCCTTCCTCGACACATTTCACCATAGGTCAACCTCAAACACTATCTATCAAGAAATAATCAACCCTATAACCTCATAAACCTCTTAGAATTTTCTCAATATCACAATCCAATAACAGAAAGGATGTGCAAGGGAGTCCTTGACATGTCATAACCATCACTAGCATTACTTGATCCCATCAATGTCTTCCAACACTAGAATTGTTGTTTTATCTTTCCTAAACACTATTTAATCACCATTTCATTATTCTCGAGTAAATCATATGCAACTTTCATAGTTCATGTAGAAACCTTAACCTTTTTATACATATAATTTAGTGATACCTTTCTAACCATTTGTAGCCTCGTGTCACTTGATCTTCCATACAATGGCCTCATTGTTCCATTCTTTTGGCCCAAACATTCTTGTACTAACTCAAAAACATTGTTTGAATATAGAATTATGTTAACATCAATGACTATAAATTTCCCAAATCTGTGAGTGCACATATTTTTCCAACATGTCATGCATCTACAAATACATATATATAGTTCTAAGTGTAATACAAGTTTCTCCTTTATACCAATATAAAACTTCATTTACAATCTTCTTACAATAATATGCATACATAACATCACAAGAATAACAACATATAATTACATAGATAACATCTCCACCAAAAATTAAGATCATAGTAAATATATACCAAGCATTAGTATATATATCATTCCTCTCTGCTAATATATATATATATATATATATATATATATATATATATATATATATATATATATATATTTATGGACATTTTCTTTAATTTAGATCTTTTATAGGCCATACGAAATATATTTGAACATGTATGAGATAAGTCTACACACAAAACATTGACAACATCTAAACAATAAACTAAAACAAACATCTTACCAAGGGGGACATTTTTTTTTCAAACATTTTTGAACTTTACTTGTATATGTTGCATTTAGTTTACAATTTATCCTTTACCCAAAACATCATGCTCAATGATGAATCTAAACTATTGCCAATAATTTTTCTAACAAAATTTGTCATTGAGCATTATTAGTGAAAATAGAAATCAATATTGATCAACAATGACTAAAAGAAGGGGAGAGGGTTGGATAGGGGAGAGAGAGAGAGTAGGGGATGTGTGTGTGTGTGTGAGAGAGAGAGAGAGAGAGAGAGAGAGAGAGAGAGAGAGAGAGAGAGAGAGAGAGAGAGAGAGAGGAGGGGATGGGAGAGGGTGGGATGGGGGCGTGAGAGAGAGAGAGGGGGAGGGAGGGAGGGAGGGAGAGAGAGAGAGAGAGAGAGAGAGAGAGAGAGAGAGAGAGAGAGAGAGGGTGAGATAGGGGAAGATTGATGAGTTTGCAAAAAAGAGTGAAGAACAAAGAAGTAAGGAACCTAGAAACTATAGAAAATTTGTTTACAATGATCTTGGAACTTTATCTAATGCAATTGGGAGTCAACAGTCTTCACCACTTGAGTCTCCAAAATCTCTAGTTCAACCCAAGTTGCAACTAGTGCAACCCAAGTCATCAGAAGGACTCGAGTGTCAGCTAGTGGAAACTGAGTCATAGTCTAATGGACCTAAGTCATAGTTAGTGGGACCTGAGCATGATTTAGAAGATTATGGTGAGCCTAGTGAATCCATAAAGAAGAAGACCAAAATTGCTAGATTTGGCAAAAGGCATCATGCACCTGAGAAAATAATTGGAGATCAACCAATTGGTACAATGAAAAGGAAAAAACTAAAAGGTACATGTTTTCTTACTAAATTTAAACCTAAAATAGTTAAAGATGCAAAGATGGATTGAAGTAATGAATGAAGAAATTAATTAGATTGAAAGGAATAAGACTTGGACTCTTCTTCCTAGACCCAAGGATAAGAATGTAATTGGCACAAAATGTGTATTCAAAAATAAGTTGAATAAGAATGGAGAAGTTTAAAGGAATAAGGAAGAGCTACTTTGCAAGGGTTATACTCAAGAGGAAGGCATTAACTATGGAGAAACTTTTGCTCATGTTTCTAGACTAGAAGGTGTTAGAACACTCCTTGCATATGCAACACACAAAGGATTCAAAGTATATTAGATGGATGTGAAATCAACATTCCTAAATGGAATCTTGGAAGATGAAGTCTACATTGAGCAACCAAAAGGTTTCATTAATCCTAGCAAAAAGGACATGGTTTGTATATTACACAAAGCTTTGCATGCTCTCAAAAAAGCCCCCAAAGTCTGGTATGAGAGATTGCACAAGTATCTCATAAAGATTGATATTCAAAGAACTAATGATAACAGTACCCTATACATTAAAGAAGGACCAGATAAGAAGATTGCGTTGGCAAAAATCTTTGTGGATGATACGTTGCTTACTGGAAATAATGATTTGTGCAAATATGTTTTAGAAGAAATGAGTAAGGAATTTGAGATGTCAATGTTTGGGGAGATCAAATTCTTTGTTGATCTGCAGATTCAATAGAAGAAGGATGGTATCTACATTACTCAATCAAAGTACATTAAGGAGATACTGAAGAAGTTTGGAATGAAGGATTTTAAACCAGTAGGAACACCTACGAACATTGGACATAAGCTTTCCAAAAATTATGGTTCAAAAGAAGTAGATTAGACTACATACAAATCAATGATTGGAAAACTTTAGTATGTGGTGCATACAAGACCTCATATAACATTAGCAGTTGGAATAGTAGCAAGATTCTCTACTAATCCAAAAGAAAATCACATGTTGACAATAAAAATAATCATGAGGTATCTAAAGGGTACAGAAGATTATGGTTTTTGGTATAAGAAAGTGTAAGGAAATTTGCAACAAAGAATATAACTATTTCCACATAACTCGTAATAGATATGAAATAAACATTCAATTAAAAAATCCACATATAAGAGAATAGATAACATACCCACAAAATTTTGACACAAGATATACCTTGGGAAACCCTCATTGAGGGAAAAATCCAGCCTCCAAAAGCATCCATCACCATGTATTATTCAATAAAAACACCATTGCAATACAACCATGGAAGCCTTCAAAGCCATAGCCACCACCGAGAAATCCATGTGAACAAGCATGAATCCACACATACCATGCCATGCTTCCAGCCTTCACAAATGCTCCCTTGGCTAACGTATCAAGCCTTGTCCCACTTGACTCTTGCCTTTTGTCTTTCCTTGTCACTTAACAACAATTACCCTTTTGGTTGCTTATATAGTAGCAAGTCCCACAAAACCTCCAAGTGGTATTACATAAACCATGTGCTAAAACCACGTGCTACCTAACCCATTGACCCCAAATTTAATATTGGGCATTTAATTCTTTTCCCTAATATTAAATAATTACATAAAATATTATCACAATGTTACAATACAACTCATCAAGCATATCCCATGGGAATCTTTACATGTTGCACGTCCATCTAGGTGCTCCTAAATACAACATTACATAATAAAATAAAATAATAAAATTTAAACAATATTATGCAATGTGTGCAACACCCATTATCTCAACAATATCCTACTTGTTGTATACATTGCATAAGGTTAATCCGTAGCCACATAAATGAACAAGGGAACAATCCCTCCTAGTACATCCACCATCATGGATCAAAGTATGTTAAGTGCTCCATCTTGGTACCCGCAACAAAATCAAAGTATCCAACATCTCAAACATGAGTGATCTCACCTCCTACTATGCCACTGCCACTAGACATACACAGAAGCCATCCAAAGGGAAAGGCACCCAACCTGTTGCATTAGAAGATCATAAAATCCTATACCAACTGAAATGCCAAGCACAAAAAAATTGATCCAAAGGTAATCACATGTACCTGTATTGTCAAAATATCCATAGCTAAAATAACACCCATAGCAGGTGCCAAACCCATCCAACTATCCATACCCCAAAGGTATACCAAGTGAATCTTACATCATCAACATATCTAATATGTAACTTACAATCATAAGCCTCAAGAGAAATATCTTCCACATATATACCAAGAAGCTCCCACTACAAAAGATAATGTCAAATCTATAACCAATCCACTCACAACATCTCAAAAAGTGAATCCATGCAGTCTCAAGGACATCCACAACTATCATAAAAGGTCTCCAATGCTCTCCCAACTTCTCCATAACCAACAAAGGAAACAGATAAAGGAATAATCATGTCATTTCTCACATGACATACATGAGCACAAACAAATGATCAAAATCTCTAACCAATCTCAAATCCAATGTAAGTGAAATCAAACATCTAGGAAGATAACCAAGAATAGAGAGAAACCATGCAAATCGTAACTTGTATCATGTCCTTCTACACACACCTCTAGATGTAAACTGTGCAAGTATGATCTTCTCCATAAAACCCCAACAAGAAGCCACAACAACACCCAAACCATACCATATAACTAATAATGGATGTAAGCCTCTCACAAGAAGATCAAACTCATAAACTATTCTTAAATCCAAGGAATGACCATTCCTAATCCAAGGAATATGCCCAATATAAAACCATCTCCCAAACTCAACCAACATAACAACATATGCACATGGAGATAACCAATTTTAAACCATCTCTCAAATGAACCCCCTAGAACTAACTCATGTACCAAGCTCAAGATCCATATCCATGAAAGAAAAACATAAATATAATGCACCTGAGAGAAACAATGAGCTATACCTCTCATGTAGCAAACCATCGAGTAGACCGAGAGTGGGGAATAAGAATGCTCATCAAGATATCCATGTCTCCAACCAAGACTCATCTAAGAATAATCTCCTCTCAAGTACATATCAAGTGACTACCCCTCGGACTTCCTAGTGAAACCATCAACTGTCCCAACAAATACTTCTCTAATCCAAGAGAAATCAACATCACCACCGTCTCTAAGTATCCATGAGCACCTATAACCAATCAATCCATGCCAACTCCAAATGCAACATAGCAATATCATGAAGTATCCAGCTTATGATCAATGTACTCAATACCAAGAAACTAAACCAAGATCAATGTCAATGTTCCAACCATGGCCTCAGGAACATAAACATGACAACATGATCTAACCATCTCAGCCAAAGTGATAACATGCTCCATAAGAACATAATATAACATGTCACAACTCTAAACATGTATCAAGAGTATACCATGACATAGAAATGAAACCATCCTTACACCAAGGATAAAAGCATAAACCAAATCTTTTACCAAGAACCCTATGAGTCCTCAAGATGCAACCATCTCCACACATCATGAAAAAACCAAAGTACACCATGCAAATGTCAAAGGTGCTTCTGCAGCAACAGGATCTAAGACAAACCTCTAACATCTACAAACACTCAATAAATATATCAATTCCAAGAACTCCCACTCAATTGTGGTACTGAGTAACCATGGCATCATAAGATCCATCTCTTACATGAATATCCTCTAGGTATATACTCACACACCCAAAGTGCCAGCACCAAGTGAAACCAAGATCTCCAAACCAAGACAATACAAACCAAACTAGGAACTAATCTTGCACTGTCACCCCATCACTATCACAAGCTCCCACTAAACCATGTATCCAAGCTATCCATGAAATCATGATGAAAATACCATCCTCTAACTATAAGAATCAACCAAGGCATCAAACTATCAAAGAACTCAAAAAAAGTGCACATCATGAGCTCCTCAAAAGAAACCAAATAACCATGATCCTCAACCAAGAAGATATACCACCATAACCAAATTAATCAGGAATCTAAGCCAATGAACATCAAGGATGTATCTGTGTATCCAATTATGTCATGCCAAAATCTGTGGCACCATGATCACATCTAGGAATCAAGTATCTGGCTCTCAATATGTCCAACCTGTCAGAATAAAATAGTCAACCACAATCTCCTACCATGACTATACCTAGTAACAACATCTTAGCCCTTCTACATGAAGAAAATAGTAAATCATGTGACTTAGGGCATAGACAACCCAAATCCAAGCCACCAATCTGAATATGCATCAATAATGAAAGATCAATGGGCAAAGACAACCCATAAGCAAGCCATAAATGCAACCTGTAAGTATAGATTGCTTACAAAATTGCACAACTTGTAGACCCAACAAGTCATCATACATATCCAAATCAAACACTGATAGCCATATCATCATGAGACAAATATGAAATATGAACTGAGTATACAATGACATCAAATCTTAAATTTTCAATGTCATAAACTCATAATTTTACCATAATCAAAATATACCATAACTATTCAGATCAATATATTACCAAATAAATCATGTCAAACCTACACCAAATCTGAATCAATGTATAGAGCTCTCCAAGAGCTTTCTATTGACTACTCAGAGTCTAAAATCCGACTTCATATGCCCAAGTTATGCCCTAATCTATGCTCTAGATTAAAAAACATTTGACTTTCAGGCTCTTAAAACCTGACAAAATGTCAAAATCATAGAACCAAACCTACATAGACACTTGTAAGAAGTCTGAAATATGATATTGTGAGAAAAAGTTATGGCCGTTTTACTAAGACAGTATTTTTACCACTTCCACTGTGATTTTTTTTTTTGTGACGAAAATTTTGAAGGGAATAAATTTGATGGCCATCACGGGCTGAAACTCAAAAACTCTTTCATTTCCTCTGAACATGGCCAAACTAGGGCATATTATATATCAAAATTTATGGAAACATCAACCCGAATCTAATGGTGAGGTTTGTTTTTACTCAGGAGGTCATTTCTGCAAGCTCCCCCTAAAACCCTCATTTAAATGAAATATCCAAAAAATCCTTTTGTCTAACAATTTCACCTGCCCAAATCTTTTAACATCCCATCATAACAGCAAACCCAAAACCCTTAGATTTGCAATAAAAACTCATATGTTTCCCTTTCTTTTGACCTCTCATGTATTCCCATGGATTCAATCTAGGGTTACAACAACACAACCATAGCTCTGATACCACTTGAAAGGAAACTTGCAACAAAGAATATAACCATTTCCACATAACCCATAATAGAACTGAAATAAACATCCAATTATAAAATCCACATGCAAGAGAATAGATAACATACCCACAAAATTCTGACACAAGATGTACCCTAGGAAACCCTCATTGAGGGAAAAACTCAGCCTCCAAAAGCATCCATCACCATGTATTATTTAGCAAAAACACCATTGCAATACAACCATGGAAGCCTTCAAAGCCATAGCCACCATTGAGCAATCCATGTGAACAAGCATGAATCCACACACATCCTATGCCATGCTTCCAACCTTCACAAATGCTCCCTTGGCTAACTTGTCAAGCCTTGTCTCACTCGACTCTTCCCTTTTGTCTTTCCTTGTCACTTAACAAGAACTACCCTTGTGGTTGCTTATATAGTAGCAAGTCTCACAAAACCACAAAGTGGTATTACATAAACCATATGCTAAAACCATGTGCTACCTAACCCACTGACCCCACATTTAATATTGGGCATTTAATTCTTTTCCCCAATATTAAATAATTACATAAAATATTATCACAATGTTACAATACAACTCATCAAGTATATCCCATGAGAATCTTTACATGTTGCATGTCCATCTAGGTGCTCCTAGATACAACACTACATAATAAAATAAAATAATAAAATTTAAGCAATATTATGTAATGTGTGCAACATCCATTATCTAAATGGCAAGGAGGCAACTTTGAATTGAAAGCATTCACTGATGCAAATTAGGCAGGAAACATTGATTATATAAAGAGCACTAGTGGTGGAGCAATCTTTCATGGAAAGATGCTAGTATCTTAGACAAGCAAGAAACAAAATTGTATCTCTCAGTCAATAACAGAAGTTGAACATGTTGTTGTGATAGTCAATTGTTCAAATATTATTTGGTTCAAACAATTGTTGACAGGTATAAAGGAAGAGATCAAGGATCCAACTATTGTTTTCTATGATGACACCAGTGTAATTATTATTTCTAAGAATCTTGTGATGCATACCAAAATCAAGCACATTGCATTAAAGTATCATTTGTTAAGAGAATTGGTGCAAGCCAAGGAGGTAAGATTGGAATATGTGAATACAAAAGAATATAATGCAGACATATTCACCAAGTCATTACCTAAGGATGCATTTTTGTATCTAAGAGGTAAGTTGGTCATTCCCTTATCTAAAGCTCACTAATTAGATTTTTAGTGATGTATCAACCAAGAATGTTGAAGATCAATCAAGTTGATGTAGTATTATAAAGGGAATATTGCATATGAATCAATACATCAGGTACATGGAAATTCATTCAATGTTATCTTTGACATGAGATGTCAAAGAGGGAGAGTTTTTTGTCATACATCAGAGAAATTTTATGTCTGACAGGGAGAGTTTGCTATATATATTAAAGATATTTTTATATATATCAAAGATGTCAAAGATGGAGAATGAACTTGAGTTCATACCAAAGAGGGAGAGTTTGATATTTTAGTCACTACAATCAAAAGCAATCAGAGAATCATTCTAGAGAGAGGTTGATGTTGGAGCGAGTTCACATTGATAGAGGGAGCTCACATTGATAGAGGGAGTTCTCATGGATGAGAATCAGAATGAAACTAAGGATAATTTCCTTCTATTTTTCTCTAAAATTTCATTGTATTATGACATGTGTTGTCATCAATTCAAAAGTGGGAGATTGTTGAAAATAATTGTTCAATTGTATATTATCTTTGATGCTGCACAATATGTCAAGTCTTAACCAGTCAATATTTGTCTAGATCACTCAAGCAATGATGATAGTTTCCAGTGTCTATTGAGCATTCTAGAGATAACCAAGTTCAAAGACAGTATGTAACAAGCTTCACTCGGGCACGAAAGGAATCTTACAAAAAGATAGTGTCTACCAGTTCACTCGGGCACCAAAGAAAAGTTGTTACGAAACCAATGTTAACCAAGCTCACTTGGTTACCAAAGGAATTTAGTTCAGGATGTAGTGTTAACCAAGTTCATATGGTTAATAAAGAAAGTATGAAGAAAGTTTTTTCTAAGTTAGCGTTAACCGAATTGGGTTAGTTAAAAAGTATTTTCTTGAATCAACATATTTAGTTTGATGAATTTATTTGTTAATTCTAGCTGACTTAAGGGATGAATGTTGAATATTTGAAAGTGTATTCAAGTCGAGTTGACAAGAAAAAATATATAAGGTCAAGTTGTGGGATAAAAAAGGGAGAAGCATGGAATTGGAAAGATAAATCAAGGAAGTGAATTGAAAGGATATTAGAGTATCCTGAGTTGACCGAGTTGCAAAGTTTTATCTGATCAAGGAGGATCAAGCATTTGAGCTAGAACATAGATCTAAAATCAACAATTCAGTTGCATCAGCAATCAGGTTGTATCATTGTTACTCTTTAATACTATCAAATCTCTTAATAGAGTTATCTTAACAACTATTTTCCAAATCCTCTAACAAGGTGAAATTTCTAAATTGAAGTGTCTAAAGACCTCTAACAAGGCCAATCCTAACAGGGTGATTAGATCCTTTAATAGGGTCACACCCAATAGTTTGTTTTGTAACCTTTAATCGGGTTGGCTCCTAATAGGGATCACTTAAGAAGAGTGAAAAGCTAACTAGTTACAATTGGTGGTTTTTTCCAAATTGGGCTTTCATGTTAAATCTTGGTGTCATATGTGTTCATGTTATTTGCTTTATGATTCTGCAACTAAGTTAATTAAGGTTAATCACATTAAACATCTTAATAAGCATTTATTTCAGTGATTGCCAAGTAACAATAATTCTTAGTGTTTGCCGAGTGATTTAGTGCTAACTGAGTTACATCAGTATTTTTAGTTTCAACAATGTTTGGTTTTGATTTGTATTGACATATAAGGGACCTGAGATTTATTTTTGTGGTAAATGATTCACCCCTCCCCTCTCAGTTACTCCTCTTATGTTTCCAACAATTTCAAAGGGTAACTCACAATAGCATCTATGAAAAACTTTTAGCTTGTTACTATTGTCAAACCGTCACACAATATTACATGGTTTGTTCAAGACAAATTCATTTCTCAAATTGGGATAATTGGCAAAGACATATTTACCATAGACTATCTTTAATCCCTAAGATCTCTAGTCCTTTGATACATGCCTAAGAAACATTAAAACAAAAGTAGATTGTAAATTGTATTATTTTTCTATCTAAATACAAAGTTAATTAATCCAATAAAGAAGTATTCCTTAATGTATTAATCAATAAAATTTTGAAAATCTTTTTTTTATTAAATGGATAACTTCACTAGTTAGTTTAGCTTTGTTAAAGTCTACTCTCTATTAAAATTTTCCTTATTTAGGAGGAAAACAGATTGATGGGTTCAATTTGACACAATTAGAGCTATTTAATTGTTGGGTTTAGAATTCCTATAACTCTTTTTCTTTTGTTTCTTATATTTTTTGGTTAGAAATCTCAAAGAATTTTGTCATTTTGTAGGATTATATTGAATTGCATATGCCCATGTTGCATGTGCATCAAGTACTTCTATGGAATTTCCTTGGAATTTATCAAATCTCCCTTCCATGTAATGGACTGGTTTGCATTACAAATACATTGCTAAGAAAATAGTAATTTTTTCCATATTGTTCAATGTTTCTTTTGTAAAAAGGGGTGCATGAAAGGTTGGGATCTGGAGGCTATCCATTGATATATTTTTAATTATAATTTATACAAAATTCAAGGCTATTTGAAGTCCGTCGTGCCAACATTAAGGTTTGATTTTAGTACTCGTCTTCCTTTTAATAAAAAAAATTAAATTTAGCATTTGACTCTTGAAAGCTATTGGTTTAAGGGCTTATAATTTATGTCTTGCAAGTTTATACAATCAATTTTGGTATTCATTATTTGATTTTGGTACTAAACTTGTGCCCCTTTATTGATTTTGTGTCTTATATTTAAAATATTCTTGTCACATAGAGAGAATAAGCTAGATTACATATTATTTGTATACTCATTTTGATAATCCTAAAATTTTTGGTTTTTTAGATTACGGTAAAAGCAGGTCTTGAAGGGACCCCGAAACTCTTTAACAACTAGAGAAAAGATATAGCAATAAAACCACCAGGAAAGAAGTCCTAAAACCAACAAAAAAATCAAGTTTTACAGGGACCTAAAACCACTAACATAGTCCAAAAAAAGAGAACCCAGGTTTTACAGGGACCTGGAACCACTAAAATAGTTTAGACCAAAAACCAGCTAACAGGACCAAAAACTAGTACCAAGTACCACATCCAGAAAATAGGACTAGAACAGGACAAAACCAAAGAACAAAAACCCAAGGCAACTATCGCAGCTTCGTAATCATCTTGACAGCCTCTTTACCAATCACAACAGTATCCTACAATTTTTGGTTATTGACATGTTTGCTTATATGTTTATTAGAGAGAAAGAAGCAAGTCATCAATAATTGCTCTCACAATACATCCATGCATGCAAAGTTACATTTACATGCACAAGTACTACAATTCAAATTATTTCCTTCCTTCAATTCATTTAAATTATTCTCACTTATGAGTTATAGAAATTTACCTTCTAGGCTTAGAGTAACTAAGGAAGTTTTATACTCACAAATACGACTTTATTTATGTCTTCCAATGCATTTGAATCCTACACTTTGTGAGGACCTACAAAAAAACATAGACAATATTGGATGCTATTATGTACATAATTACTATCTACAACTATATATATTTGTATACTTGCACTTTTATATAGTTACTTTTATTATCTAGTGCTTTAGAATCAAACACCTGTCGAAGTATCCCTTGCACCTTCTTTAGGTGCAGGTGCTAGCTTCTACAACGTTGCACCAATAATTGAATGAAATGTATCCTTTAATTCTTAAAAGTAACCAATCATGTGATATCACATAAAGTGCACAAGTATGGGCCTACATTTTACACAAGTATTAATCTCACTTTTTTGGGGGTTGTTTTGGTAACCATAGCAAAAAAATATGATTACATATTTGATGGCCTAGCCTTGAAATCTTAGTTATAGGCAAGGGACTTGCCATGTAAGTTGTTTTAAAAATTTGAGAGTGGTTTGAAATTTCCATGTAATATTTTAAGAAATGTGAAGTTAAGACACTTAACAACTAAAATCCTCTTCATTATATCTTTTGCACATATTTTCTCTACCTTAACTTCTTACCTAGGGGAGGGGACCCAATATTTGAGCACCCTAACTTCACGTTTCTCAAAATCTTACATGAGTTTTAAACTACTCATTATTTTTTTGACTTATTAGGAGATACCTTGCTTATATTTGTATGCACCCTAAAATGGTTGCCTAGACTATGGGACCCTATTATTCAATTTATCAAATTTCTTGAATTAATGGTTTGCAATATTTTATTAAATCAATTCAAATCAATTTCTTTGATCAAATTGTAATTTTTGAATTATTTCAATATTTTCTAAAGTTTGATCATTTTATCCTGTGACTTATTTAATTAAAAAAAAACCTCTCTTTAAATTAAATAATTAATCCACATTTAATTAATTAAGAGAAAAATCCTCTTTTAATTTAATTAAATATTTCCTATTTAATTTAAAGAACTTGCCCCCTTTTAATTAAATAAAATTCCACTTGAAAAATGAAATAAATCAAATAAAAAATAAAAAATTCTTTTTTCCTCTACACTTAAATGCACATATTTCTAAGTGGGATTCCTTAATTTCCTCTTTCCACTTTCTACTCAAACACTCCTCTTTTCTCATTGGTGGAATTTTGTCTCACATGGATCAAACTCTATTATCCATATTGGTTGTGAGAAGCCTCCCACCTCCATATTTTGCTTTATAAGGAGCTTTCTCTTCTCATTTTCATATATAGAGAGATATAGATAAAGATATAGAGAAAGATATATAGAGAGACATAGAGAAATATATAGAGAGATATAGAGAAACTAGTTCATTGCTATAGTATTGTTATGCTACAGGTTTAAAGAACAATTTTGGAGGAGTTTGAGCCTCAGGGTTTGGACATTGGAACTTCATTGCAACTTCTCTCTTCTTGTCTTATTCTCTCTTGCATCCATGGCTTCCATCAAGAGATTTCATCCTTGCATTTTCATATTATCTTAGAGTCATATTTGTTTTCATAGATTAATATTGCATTGTTACTTCCTTTCATAGATTAGATTTCCTTTCTTGCATCACTTTGCATTGTCATAATTTAGATTAGCTGGCATTTTCATTTGCATTCATAGTTTGATCTTTGAATCTCTTGTTTTATGGTGTACTTGTATGGCACAAACTAGGTCAAACTAAGAGCCACCATTACAAACCCTTGCACTCCATGAATAGAGAGCTATGAGTTACCATTTGAGATCTCATTCTTGAGCAATCTTGGATATAATGACTTATAGAAGTGTACTCATTTTAAGCATACATTTTTGGTGCCCTGCATGGGGCAGCCCACATTTACTTGCTAGTTTTAGATATTTTTGGAGCTAACCCTCTTATGCTGATTTTTTTGGAGATTAAAAAACTTTACATCTTAAAGATGTGATCATATCTCCCAAATGGCTTGGTCTTTTGGTTTTTTTTTTTTTTTTGCAAGTTGGCGACATATCAAATAAGGTTCAATGAAATTTTCAAATTTTTTTGAGGTAGTTTATATTTTTTTAATTTTTTTTTTTTAATACATAAAAAGTCATTTTGGAGCGCAAATTAGTGAATTTTTCAAAAAAATCTACATTTTTAGAAGGTCTCTAAATTATAAATAGGATTGGTTCTTTATATTTTGATTTTAGATATCATATTAAGGCTCAATAATTTGATTTACTAGAATTGGTTTGTTTTGACAAAATGGATCCCTAGGGCACAAATGAAAAGATCTTTCAAAATTCTAACATTTTTGGAAAGCTCTCTGATTTTGGATAGGGGTCTTTTTTCTACATTTAGGGTTGTGAATCTGAATTCATGTATCATATAGGTTCAATCTTGTTGACTAGGTCAAAAATCAATATTAAAAAAAGGGCATTTAATGAATAGCTTGCATTTAATTTTCACATGGATCAGTGCATAATGTGAGCTTTCATTTGGGTTATTTGTTGGTTATTATCACTCTTAAAAACCATATTTTCAGATCTAACCCTACTTTTGCATAAGTTGGATATATATTGCATATCTTGTGTTTGCTTGTTTTGTTTGTTGCTTTGTTTATTGTGAGCAAGCATTCAAACATAAATGAAAGGTACAACAGAGAAAATATGCGTTGTAAGGATTACCAGGTATTTTGTTGGATCTCTATAATATTTGAATTTGGAAATGAAATGAACCCTCTCATGTGTTTGGCTTGAGTGTTTTTACATGCTTTCATAGATTCACACTTCATTTGGTACTCTAAAATTGGATCTAGATTTACTTTCATGCATATGTGTTTCACATAGTAATTAGGCCCTATGAAAACTATTTGTGGAGTTCTTGAGGGAATGTGCTTCATTCACTTGCCTTACATGTGAAGCTCTTCTCAACGATAGATCCCTTTGTAGGTAGGGAAGGATGTTTGTTATTATCTTACTATTCCACTTGGGTTTGTCTTCACCATCCATTAGTACTTCTCTTTTGAGATTGGTGGTGTTTATTTTTGAATTTTTCAAAAATTTGGTGAGGTGATTTCGAATTAGCGTGTCAAAGAATCATATTTTCTATGTTTGGATAAGGTGAAGAGACTAGAGGAGTATGCTCTATTCCCTTTTGGACACATTAAAAACTTGGAACCCTTGAATCCAAACTAAGTCCCCATGTGTTACAACTTTGTGAGTCTTCCTTGATTAGAGAAGGTGAACCATAGTGGACATTCCCTTTATTGGGTCAACCACATGGATGGAACCTTAAGTGGTAATAACCATTTTTGATGTGGTGGTAGCAACTGCTATATAAATGTCCTTGTGGGGGAAATCCTCACGGGTGTAGTCTTTTGTTGGGTTGCCAGATCTCCTTAGTATCTCTGATTGATTAAATTCTTAGAATATGTCAAAACCCTAGTGTACCGGGATTGGATTTCTCCCACTCTAGATTACAAAAGCTATAGAGTTGAACATTACTAAGAACCATAGTGTTGTCAAATTTTCTTTTTTAGGACTATGTGTGTGATTGCAAAACATTTTGAGAACATAAATAATGGTGGTTCTAGGGATTAGACTAATATTATGACATTATTCTTGTTTATGTGCAAGGTTTCTTTGTCCCTTGCTCATTGTTTGAATATGTTTGCTTGAAATTCTTGATTGTTCTCTTGCGTGCTTGGTTCATGATTGAAAATCTATCACACTTAGTTGGATATTTAAAATGAATAAAATCTAAGTTCCTAGGTCGAAACTTTATGATCAAACTTCTTTTCTATCCTGTTATTTCCAGTCTCCCTAGGTTGATCCGATTTAGATTAGGCTACTTACCCTATTGTTAAAAGCTTGTTTGCACCTTAGGTTATTGTGCTTTGACCTCTTGAATTAGTAATCTTTGATTTCATAAGTAACTTTGTTTGGAGTCGATGACTTAGAGATCGTCCTTGTTGAGAAAGATATACCTTTGGATTCTTTGATATTATACTTGGAGAGTCTTAGTGTTCTCTTGTCCATCTACTTTCATAAAAAAATAATTTTAATAATTTATAATTGAGGTAAATCATCCTCTTGGTCCATATGTGCTAGGGTATTCACCTAAAGTTGTGGGCACCTCTGTGGCTGTGTTGGTTTATGCCTATTGCAAAATTCTATCTTAGCACATCTCTTTTGGACAAGTGAGTGCTTTTACTATCCTAGTTTGGTACTAATGTTTCTTGGGTTATCCTATCACCTAGTACCATTTCTTTCATGCTAGTTACAACAAGATATCAAGTAGATCAAGGAAAGTGACCTCAAGTCATCTTTAACCAATTACCTTTAGTTCAAACTCATCAAAGACATAAGGGAAAAAAACCTGTGTTTGTTCAATTGCCTAAGTATATTCTAGAAGATTTGTTTGACCCTATTAGTGACCTTATTGAGTTGAGTACACCCTTAGCGTCACCTCACTCAAATATGGATATGAATTTTACAATGGTGCCACAAAAGAAGAATCGAAGTGGTAAATACTATGTTAACCTTTTGAGTGGTGATCTTGCTCGTGAAAATAGACCAACCTCACCCCATATTGAGGATAGATATTTGGATGCATACCAAAGGGTTGAGAAAGGTAAGCATTATACCTATCAAGAAGAGAAATCCCAATATGATTATCAAATCTGTGAGCCTTCTAGTGCTCGTGTGAATGTAACATTTACTGGTAATCGGTTTAGACAATCAAGACCATGTACACTACTCATGACACCTTTAGGTTATGCGAGTGACAAACACAAAGTACTTGAGCGTGAGAGAAAAGCCCTTCTAGAAGAACAAGCTAAGAAGGAAGAACAATTTAGACACCTAGAGAAAGAAAGGCAAGTTATGATTGAGATAGAAATGAAAGCCTGTCAAGAAGCATAAGACCTTCTCATGGCTCCACAAATTGAAAATAAATTCAACAATGTGCACATTGGTGGTGGAAACAACTCTCCTCCATCCACCCCTCCTAAGACTCCATGAAGTGGAAGACACTCAAGAACACCTTCACGATCTCCTAGCCCTAGAGGAAGGAGAGCTTCAAGACATGATGATTATAGGAGACCAACACCTCCTAGAGTTTCAAGAAAACCTTCACAACAAGCTCATCATGGTTCACAATATGGAGGTGGTAGCTCAAACTTTGACTGCAATTCTTATTATTTCATGGCTATGCAATGAGACCCACCTTTTCAGCAACATATGGAAGCATATATGGACCAAAACAGAGATGCATTCTCTCAATGTTTAATCAACAAGGGTGCTAATTTTTCTTACAACTTTGATATAGACAAAAATATTCAAAAGCATGATCCCTCTATGAAAGAAGAAATTGACCAATTGAAGGAATAATTGAAGCAAATATCGGTACCCAAGAGTTCTTTTTCACTTGATTCAGTTTGTCCTAATCCTTTTGATAAGAGTGTTGACATGAAATATTTTCCTAGAAAAATTGAGATCCCCCCATATGACAAATGTGATGGAAATGGGATCTGAATGATCATGTGCGTCAATTCTAGACTATAATTTTTGAGTTTCATCGTGAGGACTCATACTTTATGAGATTATTTCCAAGAGTCTTAAGGGTCAAGCAATGGAATGGTTTACCAATATAACTCCTCTTGTTAAGATGTTCCTTGAGTTAATTTAGAGATTTGTTCAACACTTTGCATACAATCTTTCACGATCTATCTCATTGTTGGACTTATGTCACACAAAGCAAAATAAAGGAGAATCTTTTGTTACTTTCTTGCAAATATGGAGATGACAGTGCTCTCGCTATTCTAGGTAAATCCTCATTGATAACATGGTTCTTGAGATGAAGTATGAAGTTAAGAAGATGGTTTTTGAGTCTTTTGATACCATGGTTGAAACCGCATTTAGAATTGAGGATGTTTTGAGAGAGCAAGGTATTTTGACAAAAAATGTAAACAACAACAACAATGGTCAGAATAACAACAACAATAACAAGGATAAATGAAAGAAAACATATTGGAATAATAAAAAACAAGTGGTTAATGATGGAGTTGTGGATTCCTCTAAGCCTACAAGCCAAGATATCAAGAAAGGCCTAAAGGAGAGAAACATAGCTTTACACAATTGGGTGAGTCATACGAAGAGATATTCACGAAGCTCCTTGCTCATAATCTTGTGCACCCTTATGATGCTGCAAAGTTTCACATACCTAACATTAAGCCATGGTGCTAAGGGGTGCTCACTCTAGAGAGTCATCTCAAGGTCCCCTTGTCATTAGAGGATTGAATTCAAACCAGTCAAGTAAACCTAAGCAAGTATCTTGCCAAAGTCTCAATGCTATTACGTGAAGTCAAGGTCCCCTTGTCATCAAAGGACCTAGTTCAAACCAACCAAGTAAGCCAAAAAAAGTGCAATCCAAGTATGTTCCTTCAAAACCAGTGGTTAATCCTGAATTGAATTATAATATTGTTGATCAGTTGCAAAGAACCCCCACTCAATTTTTGATCTTTGAGATTTTAGAGTTATCTCCAAGACACAAACAAGTCCTTGAGGATGCTTTGCGCATGGCGAATGTCCCCAAAAATTTAGATGTTGATCAATTCAAAAACATGGTTAATCATATTGCTATCCCTCATTACCTTTCCTTTTTAGAGGAAGATGATAAATCTTTGATCCATCCACACAATCTTGCCCTTCATATTGAGGTCATGATCCATAGAACCCGTGTTAAGCATGTGTTGATAGATGGGGGTTATTGGACTTAATATTCATTCTTTGAGTCTTTTAAAGACATTAGGTTATTCTGAACAAGTTATTGATACCAGAAGGAATATTATTATCAAAGCCTATAATGAGACAAAGAGAAGTTCAAAGGGGTTGGCCATCCTTCCTATTAGGATTGATCTTGTTGAAAAAGATATTTTATTCCAAATAGTTGATGTTGGACCCCTTTGTACAATATTTTACTTGGTAGACCATGGATTCATGATATGCAAGTAGTGTCATTTACCTATCATCACTATGTTAAGTTCCCTTACAACGGAACAAAGATTTGTATACCTAGGGATAATACTTTGTCTATTAACTCAATTTCATCAAGTACTCATGTTCCCCTCAATAGAGAAGCATATGATTTTGATGCAGCTTTAGCTGAATGTAAAGACAAGTTCAAATCCAAAGACATTGGAATGGGGGGATATCAACTCAAATCTCTCGCAAAATTAATAGTTTCACCTAGGTCTTATGGTAAACCTTCACAAAAGATGAAACCTTCCTCTCTAGCTATGACATTATTTGACACATTTGTCCAGTCGTCAATGCCTATTCAAGATAAAAAAGAAGATGTGGCTGTTAGAGATTGGATTTATAGAGAAGAGAAGTATATGCACAATGAGAACTTCAATCCCTCTCCTAAAGCTTATGGAAGAGGGTATAATTTTTTCAAGAAGACGGGCTATCCTAGACATGGCCCTCTTAGATTAGATGCTAGAGCCGAACCCCTTGATCATGGTCTTTTCGGATGTAAGTCTAAGAAGTCAGTTGGCCCTCTTATTATGTGAATCACAATAAGAATGTTGATCCTATCCTTGATAAGTCAAATAGTGAAGAAGAACAAGAGTACGTACCTAATTTGGAAAATCAACAAGATATGTGTGAATATTGGGTCCCTTCTACTAATCTCCTCGGGGGAGATTCAAATAGTCTAGTATCTCATGAGACAATTGTAAATTTAGAACAAGAGAGTTTGACCCTTGATGATATTAAGGCTTCCATATCCAAACGTCCCAAGCCTTCATGGTGTAAGTGTCCTAGTCAAGATTCAAAAAAAGATTCCAATGAGTATGAATGAGACTCCCTCTCGGAGCCTTCTACAGTTGATATGGATATTGATGTTGTTCATACATATAGTTCTCAACCCGAGTTAGTTGATGATTCACATGTAGGATTAGATGATTTGAACTCACATGTTACCTTAGTGGATAATTCTTCGCTCGTTTGGATAAAACACGATTTGGGTAGTTTAGGAAGTTACTTGACAGACTCTGACTCTTCAGTCACTAGAGATATCATTCATATTCATAACCTTGAACCAATCATTGAATTATCCCTTGTTCATCCTAATTTGATTGATTTTCCCCAATGCAATCACAAACCTGAGCTTTTAATGTTTCAAAATGATTATGAGATAGCCTACTATTTGAATGCCATTGAACCCGTAATCTCTTCCACCAGTGAACCAACTACCAACATGAAAGATCCAAACATCAAGTACCTTAGTCACAAAATAAAAAGAATAGGACATGTGATGGTGAAAACCACTAATTAGCGGTGTCAGAACCAAAAAAGTAAAAAAGAAAGGACATACTTGAGGGTGAAAACCTCTTTGAGGCACTTGAGGATGAGGTACTTGATCATATCCCTGTTTATTTTCAAGATAGATCTTCAGTGCTTATTGAACCAACACAAACAATCAATTTGGGTACGGATGAAGCTTCACAAATGGTACATTTAGCTCAGTCTTTGTCATCACAAGAAAAAGAAGCCTACACTAAGTTCTTATGAGAAAAGAAGATCAATTTTACATGGACTTATTTAGATATGCCAAGGTTGGACACTAATCTTATTATGCATCACTTATCCATAGCTCTAGGTGTTAAACTAGTTAAGCAAAGATTGAGAAAGATGGATCCTCACATAACTCTCCTAGTCAAGGCAGAATTAGAGAAACTCCTTGGTGCAAAATTTGTAAGAGCTATTGACTATGCTGAATGGATATCAAACATTTTACTAGTTTCAAAACATGATAAAACCATTCGAGTTTGCACAGATTTTAGAGATGTTAATAGAGAATTCCCAAAAGATGATTTTCCACTTCCTAATATAGACACGATAGTGCACATGACTGCGGGTTATTAGATTTATTCCTTAATGGATGGTTTTTCTGGATATAATCATATTAAGATAGCTCCTAAAGATTAAGAAAAGACTGCATTCACTTGTGCATGGGGTACCTATTGTTGGAACATTATGACTTTTGGATTAAAAAATGTAGGAGCCACCTATCAACGAGCTATGACAACTATCTTTCATGATATGGTGCATAAAAACATGGAAGATTATGTGGATGACACCTTGGATAAGTCTAAGAAAAGGGATACACACTTAAATGATTTAGAAGTCATTCTAGATCGAATGGAACAATTTCAACTAAGGTTAAATCCTAAAAAGTGTGCATTTGGAGTTACCTTTGGAAAATTACTAGGATTCATTATTTCAGCAAAAGGAATAAAGGTGGACCCTGAAAAAGTTCAAGCAATCACGGATATGCCACCTCCTAAAAACATTAGTCAAATGAGGATTCTTTAAGGGCGTCTTCAATCTATAAGTAGGTTTATTTCACAGTTCGTAGATAGAGCTCAACCTTTCAACAATAACTTACATAAAGGAGTCAAATGTGTATGGAATGAAGAGTGTCAAAAGAACATAGATCAAATCAAGAAATACTTGACAAATCCTCCTATTTTAATGCCTCCTACCCTAGGGAAACCACTTATTCTATACATTTCAGCTACAAAGTCTTCCTTGGGGGCATTATTAGCTCAATTGGATGAACATGGAAAATAAAGAGCTATATAGTCCATTAGTCATACTCTTGTTTTATATGAGGTTAATTACACTAGTATTGAGAAAGCTTACCTCGTAGTTGTGTTTGCTTCCCAAAATTTTTGACATTATATGCTTGCGTACACTATATACCTCATAGAAAAAATTGATCCACTTAAGTATTTACTAGGTAAGGTTTTCCTTGTGGGTAGACTTTCTAAATGGATGATGACCCTTTTAGAGTTTGACATAGAGTACGTTGAGCATAAAACAATCAAAGGGCAAGCCATAGTAGATAAATTGGCTAATTTCCCACTACAAGATGATGCACCTATTCAAGTTGATTTCCTAGATGAGCACCTCATGTATATGACTGAAAGAACATGGAAGATGTTCTTTGATGGATCCTTTATGCAAAATGGTTCCAGAGCTGGTGTGTTGTTTGTTTCTCCTCATGGGTACACAGTTCCTAAATCTTACTAGTTATTATTTCCATATACAAATAACATTACTAAGTATGAATCTTTAACAAATGGACTTAAGATGACTATAGAATGGAGAATTACAAAGTTACACATCTATGGGGATTCACAATTGATAATCAACCAAGTCAACGGCAATTATTTAACAAAAAATAAGAAATTAGTACCTTACAAGTAAATGGTTGATTCCTTGAGATGATACTTCACATTTGTCTCATTTCAGCAAATCCCTAGAGTAGAAAATAAAGCAGCTGATCCTATGGCTACACTTGCTTCACAGATTTGAATTCCTGGTGGAAAAGCTACATCACCCTATTTATGATTCCCAAGAAAGTCATGTTATTTGTACCCTTGTTGGTCATGAGTCATCCTGTTATGGTGCCATTTATTCATACCTTCATGATGGCATTATACCTGAAACCTTTACCCAATCCGAATGCAAAAAACTTATTTGAAATGCCTCTCTCCATTCCCTTATCTCTGGAGATTTGTATAGGAGGGGTCTAGATGGAACATTTCTTAGATGCTTAAAAAAGGAAGAATCTGATCAAGCCTTAGTTGACATCCATGAGGGCATTTGTGGGGGACATTCCAATGGTCTTTCCATGGCTTGAAGGTTGCTTAGGGTGGGGTACTATTGGCCCACGATGTAGATTGAAGCAGTAGCTTTTACAAAGTCATGTGAAAAGCATCAAAACCATGGTAACCTGATACATGCTCTGAGCAGGGAACTCATTCCTTCTATCTCTCATTGGCCATTCTAGTGTTGGGCCTTTGATCTTGTTGAGAAGATACATCCCAACTCATCATGTGGACATAAGTTTATTATCACTGCTATTGATTACTTCACTAAATGGGTAAAAGTTGTCCTACTTTCTATTGCCTCGGGCAAGATAGTTTCTCTACTTATTTTGAATCATATTATCTGTAGACATGGAGTTCGTTCTGAGATTATCATTGACAATGGAGGCCGGTTTAAAAATAATGACCTTAAACAAGTTTGTAAGAAATTCAAGATAAAACAACATTGGTATTCCATTTACTTCCTGCAAGGAAATGGTCAAGTAGAAACATCAAATAAAACCATTCTCAAAATCTTACATAGAATAGTTCATAAGAATGGTAGAGATTGACACTTATAGATAAATTTGGCTTTGTGGGCCTATAGAACGAGTATTCATACCCCTATTGGGGCCACTCCTTTTTCCCTTACATATAGTACTGAAGTAGTGTTACCTTTAGAGGTTAAGATTCGTTCACTCAGAGTTTCCCTCAAAGGTCTAGTTACAGATGAAGACTACTGTGCCATGAGACTTCAAGAGTTAGAAATTCTAGATGAGAAACACCAATCATTATTTGACCATATCAAGGTTTATCAAAATCGCATGTCAAAAGCATTCAACAAAAAGGTTCACCCTAGAGAATTCCAAGTGGGAGATTTTGTCCTATGTGAAGATACTAAGAATCAATAGAATAGAGATCAAAAAGGTAAATTTGAACCTAATTGGCTTGGACCTTACATTATTAAAAACAACTTTTGAGTCTAGTGCCTATTTACTGTCTATAGTAGAGGGAGAGCAACTCCTTGATCTTATCAATGTCTTGCACCTAAAGAAGTTCTATCCATGATGCCCATTCTGTCTGGGGGCATCTTTGTACATATTTATTGATCCTGAAAAATACAAAAAAATGATATATTTCAAAAGTCCAAAAAATGATATACTGTCAAAATTCTAAAAATTGGAAACTGTCCTGAAAAAATGATCATTTTAGTAATAAGCGCTTTGATGTATCTCCAAAAAAATTATATATTCCAAAAAAAATAAAAAGTAAAAATTAATAATAATAATCCAAGTGGTGAAAACTTGGAAATGGGCACTACTTGAGGCCTTTGCACCCCTATTTCTTAGCGCGTGTTCTCAACACTTGGTCTTTCTCCATAATGCCTTGTCCTTGTTGCCTTGGTTTGGAGCTGGTCTTTGTCTAGTGGCATAACTGTGTTAGCTTTGGATTCTTGGTTGTGTTAGTCTTTAGGACACCTCACAAATGGTGTTTTTCAACACCACCCCAACTGTATTTTTCAATACAACCCCTGGCATCAAGTGTTTTTCAACACTTATCAATTTGGTAGTTTCGTCATGTGATCTTACCTGCTTGCAAGCATTCGATCCTTATCCTTGGAACTCAGTATCATTTACCACATTTAAAATTTGAAACATGACACTTAATGTTTGAGCTATGTTATGATCTTTTCTTTGTGTGCTGACTATTATTAATTTTCGTTGAGTGTCCTTGTCTAATAAGTCCCTCCGAGATGCATAGCTAGAGGACTTGGGGCATAGGGCATGTTTTTATTTATTTTCTACTTGTGGGTGTGGTCTTGAAACTCTAGAGTGTCTCTTGTTGTCCCCTTGAAACACTCAGGAGATTTGAGGCATCATCCTTGACTACTTTTGCACAACCGTTCTTATGGTCATTTTGGCATCTATGCCTTGATGTGAGCATGGTTTTGCTACATTAAATTGGGTAAGCTAATATCGAATTCATCTTGACCTTTATGTCTTTAATGCTTATGTTAGAATCTTTCCACATTCCAATCCAATATAAATCACATTCATATCTTCATAGTTGCACTTGTGACTAGCGATGATTGTGTGATTTTTTGATGTTCGTTAATAATGGCCTAGTGATGAAAATAAGTTCTTTTACATTATCTAATTAATGATGAACACAAAATCCTTTGTTACAGTTGCTCTATTGCAAGTACATCTTTACATTTTCATGTAACTTGCATTATTAGACTTCATGTTAATTTGTATTTTTAGGTTGCATTATGAGTTTGAGAAGGTTTTCCCTTCATCTTTCTTGTGGACTTTTAATCAACTATGGTCATGTTTTTATCTTCATTTCCTTATCTTCTTTCATGATCTCAATCAAAATTTCTATCTTCTTTCCTTTTTTCTATTTCTTTCCATATCTTCCAAATTTTTACAAGTTCCATTCGCTTTCACCCCACTTCTTTTCTTCTAATTCACCTTTGGGGCATAATATTTCATGCTTGATGATCTACCTCGGTTTTGTGATTCTTATATCTTTCATCTTACATCAAGAACTTTATCTTTTGTTCGATTTGATCAAATTTATCAATTTGTTGTTTCTCCTCTATCTCATTTCAATTTCGAT
Organism: Cupressus sempervirens; assembly: GCA_028749045.1. NCBI lineage: Eukaryota > Viridiplantae > Streptophyta > Pinopsida > Cupressales > Cupressaceae > Cupressus > Cupressus sempervirens. The sequence continues at coordinate 728,038,858 of CM053791.1, read as the reverse complement.
CACAAGGGGCAGTATCTATCAACTTCAATCCTTGATTCAATTTTATCAATTTTATCCTTGACTTTTTAAAGTCAAAATTTATTTGTATTCTTTGGCCTGATGTGTTCCCAAATCGACTATACATCTGGGTTGTTTTGTGACCCTAAATCGATTTTAGACTTTAATTTCTTTCTTTGAATACATGTTTTCCCAAATCAATCACACATTAGTCAAAGAGGGGCAAATGTATGTACCCTAAAATGGTCGCCTAGACTATGGGCCCCCATTATTCAATTTAATAAATTTTTTGAATCAATGGTTTGCAATATTTTATTAAATCAATTCAAATCAATTTCTTTGATCAAATTATTAAAAAAAAATTTAAAAAATCAATATTTCCTAGGGTTTGATCATTTTATCCTAAGTCTTATTAAATTAAAAGAAAACCTCTCTTTTATTTAAATAATTAATCCATATTTAATTAATTAAGAGAAAAACCCCTCTTTTAATTTGATTAAATATTTCCTATTTAATTAAAAGAACTTGCCCCCTTTTAATTAAATAAAATCCCACTTGAAAAAAGAAATAAATTAAGTAAAAAAAAAATAATTCTTTTTTCCTCTACACTTAAATGCACATCTCTTTAAGCGGGATTCCTTAATTTCCTCTTTCCACTTTCTACTCAAACACTCCTCTTTTCTCATTGGTAGAATTTTGTCTCACATGGATCAAACTTTATTATCCCATATTGGTTGTGAGAAACCTGCCACCTCCACATTTTTCTTTATAAGGAGCTTTCTCCTCCTCATGTTCATATATAGAGAGATATACAAAAAGATATAGAGAAAGATATATAGGGAGACATAGAGAAATATATAGAGAGAGATATATAGAAAATAGTTTGTTGTTATAGTATTGTTATGCTACAGGTTTAGAAATCGATTTTGGAGGAGGAGTTTGAGCCTTAGGTTTTAGACATTGGAGCTTTATTGCAACTTCTCTCTTCTTGTCTTATTTTCTCTTGCATCTAAGGCTTCCATCAAGAAGTTTCATCCTTGCATTTTCATATTATCTTAGAGTCATATTTGTTTTCATAGATTAATATTGCATTGTTACTTCTTTTCATTGATTAGATTTTCTTTCTTGCATTGCTTTGCATTGTCATCATTTAGATTAGCTTGCATTTTCATTTGCATTCATATTTTGATCTTTAAATCTCTTGTTTTATGGTGTACTTGCATGGGCACAAACTAGGTTAAACTAAGGGCCTTCATTACAAACCCTTGCACTCCATGAATAGAGAGCTATGAGTCACCGTTTGAGATCTCATTCTTGAGCAATCTTGGATATAATGACTCATAGAAGTGTGCTCACATTTTATGCATACACTATCTAAGGTTTCACGACCATTAATATCATTAAATATAATGTCATATCAACATGGTTTTTGCTAAGTGCCATAAACTAAAAATGTGAGATCAATCATAGTGCATTAGGGTTCCTCATACTTGTGCAATTGATATGACATCACATGAATGGTCAATTATGAGTAGTTATCAGTAGCAAAAACAAGTTCAACATCAAAATTATTGATACAATATTATCAATAGTATTGAATGCTAAACTAACTAGCATGATCATTAAATTAAACAACTATTACTATGACAACCATTAGAACATGTTTAGATATAGAATCCTATTCTCAAATTGGAAAAAAAAAAGAAAAGAAACTCTCCCTTAATATTACACACTCAAAAATACCCCACACAAATTTATAAATAAAATTGAGAACCTCTCCCCTAATAATGCACATCCAAGAAGGACCCATATAAAGAGACAAATAACTTCTCCTTTGGCATCGATTTCAACAAAAAGCTAAGCTGGTCTAGCTGTAGGTATAAAAGCACGTTAGCTGGGTGGAAGGCTTTCTATGCTCTTCAGAATAGGTGCCATGAAGCGGAGTTGTGGGATTGGAAAACTATTCAAAGCTTGTTCAGTCTTCTTGTGTTGCCAGTTGTTCTTTATGGGTGTGAATTATGGGCCAACAACACTACTATAGCACAGTGGAAACAAATCGAAGGAATCCAAAAGCACTTGATTACAAGCAAGTTTAAAATCAAAAGCACTGTTCCATATGATATCATGCTAAGTGAAATGGGGGTTGCTTCTATCGAGGCACTTGCTATGGTTCGCCTTTTAAGCTATTTAAAAAGAATCAAAAAAATGGAAGAGGATAGATAGCTTAAAGTTGTTTTTAGTGACACACTATGTAAGCGAAAAAGGACATGGATGCAACAAAACATCAAATGGATGAGTAAATGGAATATTCAATTCAATATGTGCCCCATAAATAATAAAGAAATAAAGGTCTTTGTTATGGAGAAATTCTACAAGAGAAATTGGGGAAGTGAGATCAAGAGGAAGAAACTATATTATATAAATGAGTTTAACCCCACTTATGATCAACTCCAAAAAGCGTACATAGGAGCTAACATTTCTTGGAGGGCTAAAATTCTTATTGCTCAGCTGAGAACCAACTCTCACCAACTTCGTTGTGAGACCGGGCATTGGAAGAGGCCAAAGGAGGCTTGGGAAGAGATAATTTGCAGATTTTGCAATTCTGGGAAAGTGAAAACTGAACAACACTTTATTCTAGAATGTGAGGCCTACAAGGATAACTGAAATAAATTTGCAGATACTATATGTGAGAGTTCTTGGCATAACCTATTCAATGAAGAGGACATTGAGAAATTAGGGGGGCTCATCATCATCCTACACAAGAAATGAATAGTGCTACTTAAGTCTGCTTGAGTTGTCTTGTTGTTCCATAGGCTATTTTTAGCTTCGTGGATGTTACAATTTTATCTATCTATCTATCTATCTTATATATTAAAAAAAAACCACACAAAGTCATAGAAAGAGAGAGATAACTTCTCCCTTATATTACATATTAAAAAAAAACCCACATATTACAAGAGACAACGAACTTCTCTCATAACATTTACGCATTAGAAGGGACCCACATGAAATTATGAAATAGGAAGCCGCCTAGTGCGTTCCTACTTCGTTCCAGCACTTTTCCCCCATCGGATGATATCCAATCATTCTTCTCTCCGCATTTCTCACGATACTTCCCTCTTTACTCCCCTGCTTTCCTGCCCTTTTCCTTCCCTTTTTCTCGCCATTTTCCTCTCTGTTCTTAAATATCTCCGTTGGATTTGCCTTTTGTCTATCACGCATTTCTGCATTAATGTTTTTGCCCCTCAGCTCTGCTGCTGGTTTTTGTTCGCCTCAATGTATATAAACAAACCCTAAGCCCTACTCTGTCAAGCAGTTCAAATACCAAGCCGCTTTTACCGGCATTTTCCTCTGTTTAAATTTGTATCTAATCATCATAATGGCAACCCCTTTTGATGGTCTAATAGCCGCCAGTGCGTCCGCTGAATCCTCCTCACAACAACTGCCGTATGATGTCTTTATAAATCACCATGGAGGTGATGTGAAAGACGGTCTGGCCACCACTATCTACAATAAGATAGATGCCACTGGACTCAGAGTCTTCTTAGACAAATATGAACTCATGATTGGGATTTTCTTCCCTAGCGCTTTACAAGAAGCAATGCGTACTTCTCCTATTCACATAGCCATTTTCTCTCAGAATTATGCACGTTCCCCTTGGTGTTTGGCTGAACTGGCTTTTATACTGCAATTACCCCAAATCAAATTTATCCCCATTTTCTACCATGTTGAGCCCTCTGATCTAAGATGGGCGATTGATGGAAAAGGAATTTATGCAGATGCCTTCTCCCAGTATGAAGTGAAGCGCAGGTAAACCTCAGATACTATTCCTCTGTATCGTCTGTTGCATTCTTGTTTGACCCTAAATCTTAATTAATTAAGATTAGAATTATATTGTTATCTTATGTTCTCTATTGTTTTAATTTTCTTCTTTTTATTTGTCATATATCAGCAGTAAAGTTTGTTCCATTGTGCTTGTATTGTTTTCCACCTGTGCAGATATAGCTCAGAATTGCTTCAAAGCTGGAAGTTGGCACTCCACAAAGCTTCCTTGATCAAGGGCGAGATAATTAATAATCAAAGGTTAGTATAAAATAATCTCTCTCGAACATTTAGTTCATCAAATCTTCCTTGGGTGTTTTTCTTTGGTTGATCTATCGTTCGTTGTGTTTTGGAAAATCTGAAAAAGAATCATATTTGACTCTTTTTTTGTCTTTGGTGCGTTTTGTCTGTCTTAAATTTGTAGTTGTTGCCACAGAAAGTCAACATAGTTATGTAGATACCTAGCTTGTCCTGCCCATTATACCACGCAATTTGTATCCATATAAAAGTTTATATAAATACATACAAATTTTCAAATTGATTTGAGAAACAAATTAAATTATGTGTCATGTGTAGTGGATTATAAATTTCTGTAGTAAGTCTACTGTGTGCATTCTAAATATTGTGATCTAGTTTGAATATTAATAATAAATTTATGTACTTTCATTTAAGAGTAAATTAATTTAAAGTGTTTTTTTAATTTAATTGTGTAATAATATTTTAATATTAATATTTGAGATCATATAATCAGATTATTACAATTCACCAGAATATAAATATAAGTTCTTTTTTAAATGAAAGTTGATGTTAAAAACATTGATACAATCAAAGAAGAAGCTTATATTTATATTTTTGTAATATATTTATCTTTAAATTTTCTATTTAAAAGATTTCTTAATAGAGAAGTATTTTCTATTTATAGATAATATTTTTAGTTTAAAAAATAGATTTATTACACGTCAATAATTCTAGCTTTTTTCTTTTCCCTTACCTTGGTTGTACCTTCCTCACACCAATCTACTCTTGTAGTAGTGTACTCTTTAACCCAACTCCTTGACATGGATGTGTACTTTACACACGCAAAAATTTGAATCACTTTTAAGCTTTTGAAAATTTGAATCACTTTTTAGCTATTGAAATTTCGAATCACTTTTAAGCAACCAAGTTTTATTTTCAAGCATATTTTCTTTTTTACTAGATAATTTGTTTGCTTCTTTAGATTGTTTAATGCTATACAATTTAATATTTTTTGGTCAATCTAACATTTTTTGTTTCAACCCAATTTTATTTGTTTACTTTTCTATCCACCTCGAGTTATAGCAAAGCCTCAACTTATCCTATGGACCATTTCAAATATTATGTTTCAATTTGTAATGGTGCTTCTTCTCTTCTTACATTTTGTATAATACTAATAGGAGCTACAAATGATTTTGATAAATTATCCTGCCTAAACTTAGTGCACTCCTATTACATTTGAACAATAAGTGGAGACCATGTGACATTCTTTGGATGTGGTTGGATGCCCTAAAAATATGTGCGATCTATTTTAACTTTTGATACAATAATATTTCTTGTTTATACTTTAGGTATCTCCTCATTTAGCACAAAACATGTTATAAAAATATGAACAAATCATTGTTGACAAGATTCAAAATACAAGAAATGTCTATACAATCCCTACTATACACCACATAATTGACCCTCATACACTAAAGCATATTCATGTTTTAAACTAGAAAATCATTTATAAATTAACTAATTGAAATTTAAAACATAAAAATATTTAATATTTATTATATCTTTAAAAATAAAACACATGTATACATAAACATATGCATATTTAATATTTCAATATATTTCTTAAAATAAAATAAGAAAAATATTTATTGAAAAAATTAATCATTTTTAAAAGTAATATCAAAATTAATACTTAAAAAAATTTAAAAGCTAATATAATAAAATAAAATAATTTTAAAAATAAATTAAATTTGATATAGTATAAATATAATCTTAAATTAAAATAAAATAGATATATTTCGTAGAGTGTATATTAAATTTGACCTTGTTACTCTATGCTTCTAAGAGCACATTCCAAATCATAGAGCTGTATGAGGGGCTGTACAATTTTACTTTATAAACTCGATTAAAGAATTGCTTGATTCAGCTCACAAAGATTTCATCTTTTTAAAATCTTCTCTTTGTTCCAAATGTTGATTGTCCAGGGAAGAGGACAAGGCGGTGATGAATGTGGTGAATCATGTATTGAAAGAGCTGAAGGAGGTGGGATTACATGTTGCCAAGCATCCCGTGGGTTTGGATGAACTGCAACAAGACTTTCATAACAAAATTGCACTTAAATCTGACACTGCTGGACCAACACAAATTGTGGGGATCTGGGGAATGGGTGGTGTAGGAAAAACCACCCTTGCAAAGCATCTCTATAATGAGAAAAGTTCCCCTATCAAGAGGTCAAGTTTTGTTTTTGATGTTAGTGAAGCTGCAAGGAAAGAGCTTTTGCATGAGAAACAAAAGGAGCTTCTCAAGGACCTTAACCTTGAAAGCAATTATATTAAAAATGTAGAACAAGGCAAGGGGATTCTAAGATGCCGTTTGAGGTCTATTTCTGTGTTTATCGTTTTAGATGACGTGAATCACACAGATCAACTAGATGCTCTGCTGCCACCAAGGGATAGCATTGGCCAGGGAAGTCTCATTATTATTACCACACGCGAGTTGCATGTTCTTAAAGCGTGGGGCATCTCAGCTATATATAAAACCACAACACTCAATCCCGCTCATGCACATCAGCTTTTCTGTTGGCATGCGTTCGAACAACCCTCTCCATTGTTGGGATTCGAGGAACTTGCTCAAAAGTTCATAGACGCTTGCCGTTGTCTGCCTTTGGCACTCAAGGTCTTAGGCAGTCAGCTCTATGGGGAGTCTAGCAAGGCTTATTGGCACTCTCTGCTACACAAAGTGTCCAGAATAATGCCAGACGACATCAAATCGAGGCTCAGAATAAGCTACGATGCTCTTGATAAAGAGGAAAAGGAGATGTTTTTGGATGTAGCGTGTCTCTTCGCTGCGGTCTGTAACAGTACGGCCATTGCAGTATGGGACGGATCAGGTTGGAATGGTCTCCATGGTTTGCAAAGGCTTGTGAATAAATGTCTTGTTGAACCAGAGAAGAAGCGTGGTACAACTTACATTAGAATGCATGATAATTTGAGGGATTTGGGAAGGGAGATTGCTAATCAACACTCTCCCTATCGCCTTTGGTCTAAACAGCAGATTATCGAGATTCAGCCTCAACAGGTGAAGTCAGTTCTTTCTTTCATTGCTTTATTAATCCTGGTGTGGAAACCAGTTCCTCCATGACCCTGCCTTATAATATTTCTTATTTTAAATTTTGACTTGAAGGAAAGAATTCGAGTCCGAGGAATGGCAGACGCGATTGGTGACAATTGTTACCTGCGGGAAGGAAAGATCATATTAAACACAACCCAAGGAAAGCGTATCCTCGAACCCGGCTCGCTTGGACTGAAGATTCTTTTTGCCGACGGAGATTTTATTAATGAGCAATGTAGCGAAATATCAAGGGAACTGCTCTTCCTCTCCCTTCGCTGTGACAGATTTGAGCACGAAAGATTTCCATCGTGGCTTTCATTGAAAAATTTAAGAGGTTTACAACTTCATGAGTCTCACAGATTACAAGATTTGTGGGAACCCGATATGGATGTAAGTATCTTGCATTGCAAACTGAAATATTTTTTATTTTAAGTATGTTGATTTGTAATCAAAATCGGCCGCAGGTTCCTTCACACTTAAGCGAGTTGTTTATTACTAAAGGCTATGGATTGGAGAAGATAGAAAGTTTAGAAAGCTTGAGGTCATTGGAGACACTCAGAATATATGACTGTACAAAATTGAACACACTTCCAAGTCTTGCAGAGACAACTTCTCTAAAGATGTTTGATTTGAGAGGCTGCATCAAATTTGAGAAGATAGGAAGTTTAGAAAGCCTGAGGTCATTGGAGACACTCATAATAAATGCCTGTACAGAATTGAACACACTTCCCAGTCTAGCAGAATTAACTTCTCTAAAGATGTTTGATTTGAGAGACTGCAACAAATTGGAGAAGATAGGAAGTTTAGAAACCCTAAAGTCATTGGAGACGCTCATAATATATGACTGTACAGAATTGAGCACACTTCCAAGTCTTGCAGAATCAACTTCTCTAAAGAAGTTTGAATTGAGACACTGCAACAAATTGGAGAAGATAGAAAGTTTAGAAAGTTTGAGGTCATTGGAGACACTCATAATATATAACTGTACAGAATTGAACACACTTCCAAGTCTTGCAGAATCAACTTCTTTAAAGGAGTTTGATTTGAGAGACTGCAACAAATTGGAGAAGATAGAAAGTTTAGAAAGCCTGAGGTCATTGGAGACACTCATAATATATGACTCTACAGAATTGAACACACTTCCAAGTCTTGCAGAATTAACTTCTCTAAAGAAGTTTGATTTGAGAGACTGCAACAAATTGAAGAAGATAGAAAGTTTAGAAAGCCTGAGGTCATTAGAGACACTCATAATATATGACTGTATGGAACTGAACACACTTCCAAGTCTTGCAGAATTAACTTCTCTAAAGAAGTTTGATTTGAGACGCTGCAACAAATTGGAGACGATAGAAAGTCTAGAAGTTTTGAGGTCACTGGAAACACTCATAATATATGACTGTATGGAACTGAACACTCTGCCGAGTCTAGCAGATGCAACTTCTCTAAAAAAGTTTAAAATAAACAGATGCCAGAAATTGGATACGATAGAAGGTTTAGAAGGATTGACATCATTGGAAAAAGTGAAAGTACATACGTGGTCGAAGAGAGCGTGTATGTTCAGCTTGGAGCCCAGTGATTCATTGGAGGCCCTGGAAGTCGTAGCAAACGATAGATCAGTTATTGAACCATCCATCAGTAACATTCAGGTAAAAGAAATTAGTCGAATTAAAAATATAAAAGTCTATTAATTAATAGGAGGCATTTGATTTTGTGTTGCTTATGATATTTGCAAATATTGTACAGAAATGGCAGAGGGACGTGAGTGCAAATATTGTGCAAAAATGGCAAAGGGAAGTGATAATATGCACGAGAGCAGTGACCTCTTTTCCTCTGAAAAACGTGGTCGAATATGGGTCATCGGGAGGCTTAACATTGACTGTGCCGGAGAGTGCCGCCAATGCCATTCTGATATGCTTCTTTATAGAAGATGTTCATCCGAGCATACGCTTCTATATATCCACGGACAAAGACAATCATTTTATTACCGAAATGAGTAATGGAAAATGGCTGTGGATGGGCATTTTCCCGGAAGGTTCAAATTGGCTTCAGGCAAAACGATACCAGATTCGGGCAATCTGCGGGGAAAAAGAGGTAAAAGTGAAAGAGGCGTGGTTATTGAAGGGCAAAGAGCAGAGCATAGTAGAGGCGTTCCATCAGCTTTCTCAAAGGTAACGAGTGCGGAGCTAACTTCATAATTAAAATAATTGTAAATTTTTTTCTCATAAATAATGTTTTTTCAATTATCTTAGGCCGTATATATTTGTGATTAGTGTAATAGGAAGAATTCTTTGTAATGGATAGTCTGATCTTGTCTGCTTCTTGTGCAGGAAGCATGAACTGGACGCTTGTGAAAAGACGTGAAGAGCAGCTCATGGCTGTGCAAAATGATGCAGCAGCAGCTTCTCTTAATCGGCCAGACACAACTGTTGTGCAATCTTTTGTACCCAGAAATAAAAGGAACCTTTCGCCTGCCTCAGGTCCTAACAAAAGAAGAAAGATGATCAAAGTTTTAGGGAAAGATGGAGGACCACGGAGGAGCCTGAGAATAAACAAACCAGACCAAACCAAGGAGGCCAAGTGAGAAAATGCAAATTTTAAACCAAGTAAATCTGCTACTATTTGAAGGTATTCACGACTGTTCATTTCTAAGCTGACAATTAATTTCGGGGATATTAAACATTTGTGATGACTGATGACTGTTGCTTGAATAGAACTCTCGTATAGAGGTACAATTATAAACATGTGCATGGATTACTATCTTAGGAGTTGCTACAACTGTAAAACTAATGGGTTTCTCAGACACAGAGTAATGGATAAGTTATGAACCATTTTTATGAGTATAATAGGAAAAAGCTTAAGCAGTCGAATCAGTAATTCACGATGTATTCTCAATTGTAAGAGTTTTCTAAATTTCTATCATTTTCCTAATTGGCATTTAGAGGTTTTGTGCAGGTGTAGATTAAGATGAGGTGAACAATTTCAGAAAGGGGTCCATGTTTGTCGAAATTTTGATATTATTTGCTCAATAAATAGTCCGAATTTTTATATTGTTGATCATCAAGCATTTCTGTTTCCTGGTAATAAGCCCGTGATCCAATAAAAGGTAACTAGCTTGTTGATTGACACGAGAAAGTTACTTTCAAGATTTGTGGCTTTTGTTTCTTAGTAGATCTCAGTCTTATTCTTTTTACTGTTGTACTCAGCGGGATCTTATTCTTGGAGTTCATTAAGAAGCATTCAATTTCATCAGAAAATCAAAAGACTATTTAACTTTTGTAAGTTCCATATTTTGTTGTTAAGTCTCTGTTCATCTTTGCATTACACATTGTTTGTTTGATTTTTCTTTAGAATAATATGAGTTGCTTTTCTCTCTGAAACATGTGCATATACAGTGTATGATACATGTTTTAAATCTTTTGAACAGGATGAGACTGTCAGATAAGCAGAAAGAAGCTGCAGTGGTAAATATCTATGTTTTAAAGATGAGATCTAAACTACTTATAGCAAGATTAGATCTTATAATAACTCTATCAAGTTGCCCGCAAAGTTCTTACAAAATGAGCGTGCAGCCAATGAGAGTATTAAGATTTTTAAATCTGTCTATTTGGTTTCACTATTTTGATGTTGTAAACCTTCTTTGTAACTGCTATTTAACTTTTCAATTTCTTTTAAGGTTTTATTCTTTAATTTATTATACAGATTAGGTAGGGGAGAAGACATGGCACTTGAACACCTTACATTCAAACTTATCAAAATTTTACGTGGAAATTTCAAATCACTCCCTATTTTTTACAACAGCTTATTTGGCGAGTTGTTTACTTATAAGGTTTCAATTCCACATCACCCATTATGATGCCATATCAGCATGCTTTTTGCCAAATTGTCCAAAATAGCCCAAATAAAAAGTGAGACCAATGGTTGTGCATAAAGGGTACCCATACTTGCACAGCTGATGTGGCATCACATCATTGGTTAATTTTTATACCTAAGAGTACATTTTATTCAATTTTGGGTAGTCATCATTGTACTAACAACTTTATAGTCACAAGTATTGGTACAACATTGTCAAAATAATTGGGCATAAGTCAATAAGTGTAGGTATCAAGTCAACAACTCTTATCACAACTATTAGAACGCGTTCAAGTATTTGGTCCTCTCCCCTAGGTGTTGAATTTGGGAATACTATTTATTGTTGGATGTTTTATTACTGATTATGAACTTCCTTTTATTAATTAAAGGGTTTATTCAAGTCATAGATTTTTATAATCGGTCAAATTATTTGCAGTGTGTTTAGATTAGATTGCAAATGTAGCTTTTGTATCAACATTTCAAAGCACATCTTCATTAAATAAAAGAAAGCACAAAACAAAAAAATAAAAGCAATGTAAAACATGAATTTATTTTCCAACATTGAAATTACTTGAATATCTGAACTATAATTGTAATTCATTCTACTTATATATGTGCTAATCTCATGTTAAATTTGTCGAATAAAATTTCATTTATTTAGACCTCTGAATATTATTCCAATAGGCATTCACAACTATTGCCTGTGATTTCAGGGCCCCAATATATCGATCGGCACAAAGATTCCCACAAAAATATTCACCAGAATATAGTGTATCAGAATCTTGAAGATTTCCTTCTGAATACTTGAACGCAACTATTCCTGAGTAGCTCCTCAGAAGCGATGAATTTTTAACATGTAGAAGTATTTTCTTTCCACTGTACAACATCTGCTCGGCCGGTCAAGTAAGGATCTTTGCAAGCGAAGACATGGGTAAATCAGTTTGGCAGTCCTTACAAAGCCTTACATGTATATGGGAAAAGAAGGTGGGCATTGAAAATTCTACTCCAGCAAGAGATTTGTTTTGGCAGCAGTGGAATATATAGATATGTAGCTGGTTTTTTTTCAGGATATTAAGGAGTACCATTAGAGAATGCTTGTGGAGTATCTCTTCAATCATCCTGTACAAGGTTAATATTTTAACTATTTCTTGTTCATTGGTATAATATTGTCAATTTTATAATGGAAACGATGTCCGTTTTAAATTACTTTTAGAATGCTTATTTATTTATTATTAAAGATAGTACCGTTAAAATGGATTTGCATTTTCAAATTTTACAATATGAGCATTATGATTGGAATTATATGATAGATATTGTTGTCTTGTTATATTTATTCTAAAACTCGATACTTAGTGGAAAAAACTTGTTCTCAAAGGATATGTACTCATTTTTTATTATTATAATACATTGACTAGGCTTTTGGAGTGTTTTTTTCTAAAATAATTTTTTGTGTACATATGGTGTTGTGAGAATTTCTCTCTAATATTATTATATTGTACACATTTTCACATCAATTGATAAAGATATAAAAAATTTGTTCAATGTAGTTTTCTATACATTATTGTAGGAAGCTTTTCTATATACAAGTTTTGTTCAAAATTGAAAATGTGAATAACACTTCAAATCAATAATTATGTACTCTACGATGAGTTAATCTCTAAAATTAATTGTCTTGGTCTTTGATAGTGATTGAACTCTAATTGCACTAGAGTGCAAGGGAAACAATACCAATACCGACAATGATGAGAGCCTTATATTGTAATCTTTTTGTCCACCTCAAGATTGTATGGCTTGTTCAATTGTACACATTCAATATTTATGAGTAATGGGAAATTATTGTTATAACACTTGTTGGTTTAATGTCCAATATTTTTGACAATTTATACCAATAATCGTCCTTGAAATTGTTACAACTGATGGTAACTACTTACAATTGAATGAAATGTATTTCATTAGATCTAAAAGGAAGCTAATCATGTAATGCCACTTTTTTATACCAACAAAAAATGACTTAGTTCACAACTATGGATCTCACTATTTAAATGAAAAATGTGATATCAAAAAAATTTAAATTCAATGATGTTATACTCTTTTATGATTTACAATACAAAATATATCATTTTGCTCTTTCATAATGATTCTAATTTGATTGCATCTTAATGTAAGAAAACTAATGCGAACAGTGACAACGATCAAAGCTTATATTCTACCCTCTTTGTCCACCCTACGGTTGTATGCCTTGTCCAATGAGAGACACGCTCAAATGTCTAGAAGCATTAGGAAAACATGATTTTTCATCATGATCTAGATAATGCACTAGCTTACCAATAAATTTTCTTTCAACCATAAATATTTGTGCCAAGTTTTACCAATTGGGAGCACACTACCACGTATAGAATTTTTAAGGAGCATTAGATAATCAACTCGCAAATTTATTTTTAATTTTTGATAAATTTTCTCATCTCATTAGGTATTTAATTTTGGGAATCTTTCGATATAGTTTTCGCAAATAGGTTATATGAAAAATAATAATAACGAGAATTGTTTAGATTTTTGTGGAGCAAAAAAGTTGTGGGAATCATTTTGAAGTAAGAATTTAGTTGTTTATATATTTTATGATAATATATCTTATATGATTATCTTAAAATGTCATGAATGATAGTTTAAATGTTTATGTCTTTAACTTGTGTGATTTTTTTTACATCAACACTAAGAATTTAGTTTATATATTTGATTATACATCTTATATAATTTTCTTAAAACAATACAAATGAGCTTTTAAATGTTTATGGATTCAATTGTGAGTATTTTTTTTACATAACACATCACATTCTATGATCATCATGATGAAAGTAAGCAAATGTGTAGTATGCAAGAGAAAAATAAAAGCTTGCAACCTTAACCCATCTCCCATGCAGCTACTAAAGTAAATAAAAAAACATGTGTTATACCTAGAAATATAATGGCTTATTTGTCAAAATCCTTGCTTACACTAAGTATCCACCAGAACTAACATGTTGGGGGTTTTTTAAATGATGCTTGTGCTTGATCACAAAGTCACTGATTTCCCATTCATCTTTTCATTTTGTGACATACAAATGTTGGGTGTAAAGGTGATTTAGGAAATCACTAGGAACAATCCTTGCACAAGGATTATGACACCTTCAGAGGTGAATTGAATAATGAACTATCTAACAGTGTCTTGTACGGTTTTTGTTCATCACCTTGCCCATTTAGTCTCATAAATGAGATTAAGACATCTCGGTCCTACCAGCATCTGAAAGTGTGTATTCTCACAAGCGAAATTAAGAGTGACACCACTCTACACAACAATCAACACATCCATGGCTTGATCACGCCAAGGGTAACATGGATAAAGATCACGTGCCTTTTGAGACTTTGGTCTCAAGGAAGTATATTGATTATAGTAAGGTGGAATCACTAGAGTTTGAACAATCTCACTTGGGGGGTCATTTCAGAGATATTTTTCCCTCAATCGAGAAGCCCTCTAAAGGCCAAAAAAGAAAATGAGATAGGCGACAAGAGTCAAGATTTATGATTCTCTGAGAAGGAGGAGCATACTCTTCTATCAAGTCACTTCACTCAAGAAATACAAGACAAAGTTCATTCCAAAAAAAAAGCTTAAATGTTAAGTGCACCTAAATAAAACTAGTTTCCTATTTGTAGGACCAGAAAAAACGGGTTAAAAGCATAACACACTATGAGCAAATCACAAACTCAATCAACGTGTATTAGCACCCACTAGTCTACCATGAAAGCCAAACTAATAAAAAAGAAAGCAAACATAATCAAAAACTCCCTTTTTCGTTTGCAGCTCCCATGTCCTTTTTTCTTCTCCAAATGATTGTAGCTCCAATTTGCCTATAGTGCGCACAAGATTGAAGCAAAAGCCTATGATAGGGATAAAGCCATGAGAATACTTGAAGTGTGATTTTATTGTGAGAGCGAGAATGCAAAATGCAAATTAGTAGAGACTCAAAAACTCAAAGATTCAAGGACTCAAGACTTAAGCATTCTAGATCTGAAATGAGAGGAAGGGTGTCCATTTTATAATTTTCATGTAGGGTGAGAGCATTGGATTTGTCACCCACAGACATGCGATGTGGCAAGAGATTCCTATGACACATATGATAGAATATGCCAAATGTAAGATTCTATGACACATGAGAGTCAAATTTGGCTAAATGTGGAAGAGAATCTATGACGCGTAATAAGATTTCTCAACCCACTTAAAGCCAAGAATCTATGACGAATAAGCCAAATAGGGACATGCGTAAGAGGTAATAATAATTCCTATGACGCATATGATAGAATATGCCAAAAGTAAGATTCTATGACACACGAGAGTCAAATTTGGAAGAGAATATATGACGCGTCATAAGATTCCTCATGTAGTGCCTCTCCCATTTGACTTTTGTAAGTCATCCTAATGGATGCAACCTTGATGATCTTTTGTTGTGATGGGATCATGATTGTGACCCTGAGTGGTCTACATCGTCGAGGTGTTTGGATTTATATTTTTTGTATCAGTTGCTTTGTTTATGCTTTTGACTGATCTATGAGATTATGATGTGATTTTTGGTTCACTGAGGTTTGTGCCAGTGGTTACCAGGATCGATGTGGTATCATGAGGTTGTTCCGTGATTACCTTGAGATGTGTGCAAAGATTGCACTATGTTCTTTTACCATGCTGCACTGGACTAGGTTCCTGTAGCAGTGGTTAGTCATGTTTATGACTGTGTTTGCTTATGTGTTTTAAATGCCTTTTAATGCAGAGTAATCAATCTTTATTAAATGCATTAATGATTAGAATGGATTGTTCTTGTTGGATTACTTGGTTATGTGCTGCGGACATTTACCTTGTTATCTTTCTGATTAGAGAGATATTTGTTACTCATGTTATGTTTTACATTTGAGATGACCTAAGGGTCAAATGTTACTCTTTGATTCCAGTATCATGGATTTTAGACTACTATGTTGTTCAGTTAATCATATTGCATGATGATGCCATTTTGAGCTGACAGTGTGTTTTATGATGATATCTGGTTATTTGGTATTTGGACATACCTCTAATTATATTATGTGATGGATTTAATGCTATGGTTATTTACTTCATTCCTATGTTGTTATGCTTTTGCAAACGTGAGTGATGTAAATAGATTATTTTAATATAATTAAATAAATGGTTTAAATTAGGTGATTTAATGCATTTATTGCTTCGGCTATGTTATTATATGCAATTGCACTTGATCGTGTTGTTTAGTGTGCATGATTTATATCCCTGGCAGTGGCACATGGAGTTAGTGATTCAGCCGTTCATATTTTACCACTGTCGCCTTTGTATGGTCGACGTATCCTTTATTAAATGTTTTATTTAAACTTTTCGGTGATTATTAAATCCAAACTCATTTGCATTATGTGATTAGACCAGTAAGCGTGTCTGTGCATTTAGAGTTTTGCTTTGTCTCGAAAGTTGTTCAGGAGATTTATGTGTTTTTGGGTTTTCAGGCTTTTTAATTGATTTATTTTAATTTCTGGCAGCTTTGCCATAGATGAATTCCTATTTATAGGAATATCCTGTTTTCGTTTGGGTCGATTCGGGGTTTAACTAGATTGGCTGGTTAAATGCCCTAATCGATTATTCACCCGAAAAGTGAATAAGTATCCAATGAGGAATTTAATTCCTCACTTCTCACTTTCAAATTGGAAAGTTAGAGAGTAAAATCCAAAATCCTCTTCATGAGGATTTACTGTTTTGTTCGTTGTGGGAGCTACGGGCGTGGGATTGTCGCAAGGTTGGGCTCGTTGGATCCAGCTCGGGGAAACTTTGGATTGACGCGATTTTCAGCTACTTCTGCAGGATATTTATTTTATGGTTCAGATTCCCGTTTTGCCCTTTTGGCTGTGAGGTAGGGCTTCCCGTTTTATTGTTTCTGCTTTTGTTTTGGTAGCCGTTTGTTCGGAGGCTGAGAACTAGTGTTCCCCTCTGTTTCTGTATGTTAGTTCTACCCGGTTGGGCGGGTATGAACATTTCCTTGTTTTTTGGGATGAGGGTTTGGAGTTTTACACCGTTATGCTGGCCGTTTTTGCATACGGTGTCCGATTTCATTTATTTTTGGATTTTTGGAGTTTTTGAACCTAAAGGCCAAATGGGTTTTAATTTTGAAGTTTTCCAAATTTTTGGAGTTTTAACCTCGTTTTGTGTGTCGCCCTGTTTTCTCAGGTTTTCTTGGCATAATGTGGGTCGTGGACCTTGATGATCTGTTTGGATATCAGTCAGACCACTTTTGCACTTTTATGTTGCATTGGGATGCATGTTGCATTCGTACTCCCGATGTTGTGTTTGGTTGAGTGATTTTATACCTGGTGTTATTGTTTCTTTTAGACCTTTGCTTTTGTTTTGTGAACGCTAGGATTCGCGTAGAATCCATACTCTCGGATTGAGGCCGGTTGAGTGAGTTCACGATGTTTGGTCTTGTTACATCATTGGGATTCGTGTAGAATCCATACTCTCGAATTGAGGCCGATTGAGTGATTTCATGATGTATGGTTTTATTGGCTTTGGGATTCGTGTAGAATCTGTCCTTCCCGTGTTGCTTTCAGTTGGGTGTTTTCCTTGCATTGTGTTCTCATTCCTGTCCTTGTGTTATGATCTTCGTGATGGTGGTGCGCCACACACGAGTATGTGCGCGTACATTTGTTGGGTGACTTGCAAGGCCCGATCTTTCGTGGATTTGCTGGAAGTTATGATCATTGGGGTTGGGATGGGAGTATGCATGCCCATGAGCACTTGTCATAGGATGAGCATGGGTAGGGTAGGGTAGCATATGGAGGGGGCTTCTATCTCGCAGCCCGATGATCATGACGCCACGGGTATGGCTAAGAGGAGCTTGAATAAGTGATAATTAAAGAAAATGTGTGACTGGTAATAAAACTTAAGATAATAAAATGGTACTTTTGTGTATTGGCCTTCCGTTGAGGGAGTTGAGCTACACGGTGTATTGGCCTTTCATTGAGGGAGTTGAGCTACATAGATCCGAGCTTGGGCTTTTCGATGCCAAGCGACTCTCCATGATGTCAGCCCCTACTTAGTAGCCTTTTGAGTGTCTGACCAGGACCTGTACTCCTTGCATTGTCTTAGGTTCTTGGTTGCAGCCATCATACTGTTTGGCGTGAGTGTTAGCCATGGATGTTGTGCCTTTTGTGTGTTTGTGGTTGGATCATTATCTCCATCAGCACAACGGGTGTAGACCTACGGGTGCCACGTGGTTGGGAGGCGTAGCTACCTTCACCACTGCTAGGGATCGGTGTACAAAGACGATCTTTGTCCTAGTGTGACCGTTGCTGGATGTCTTCACTTGGTACTTCGAGTTCCGGAGTATGCTTTCTTTTGATTTATGCTTTCATTGGGATGCTTGTATATCATGTTTAGATGATGTTATTTTATTTGACGCATTCCCTTATTCTGATGTTTAGCATATGATTAGATGATGTTATTTGAATTAGTAGTATATCTATTGCTTACTACTGTTTAGCATGTGATAGGTGATGTTATCTACTGTAGGATTATCTTATGCGTTATCACTAGCATGTTAGATTTTCTTATGCTATTATTATGCATTTTCTAGTAGTGATGTCCCTATTACAACAGTACCGACGATTTGGTCGGTGGCTTGGGATGTTATGCGCGGGGGATGGCTAGGACCCACGATGGTCTTATGATGCTATTGACGGTTGGGAGGAACCGCGTACTTAGTTTGGTTGTTTTGTTCTTGAGATGTATTTATGTACATTGCGATGTTGCTTTTGTTCTTTGCAATGCTTACTTTCAGTGTGTTCTTTGTTGCTGTAGTTTAGATGGTTTGGTGTTCTTCATTCTGGGTTGTTCTTGCACTTGAGTGTTCATTCCTCGATTCGCGTGGATCTGGCACTCCTCGGTGTGGAGGTTCTTTTGTTGGTTTTTCCCCGTTTTTGAGTTTTGGAAGTGTTTTTACTTTCTATGGGCGACATTTGTTCAACATTGTGCGACACTGATAAACTATCGCACTCCCATACAAAGAATGTCGCACAAGACTGTAAAGTGTCGCACGCATTACTGAAGAAGTGTCTTACGACACTGGAAGAGTGTCGCACGACTTTATGAGAAATGTCGCGCGATACTTTTTCAGTATCGCATGCCTTCTTGAGAAGTGTCGCACTCAGTAAGGGAGAAGTGTCGCCCTCCCTTAGTAAAAAGTGTCGCACAGTTTTTGTGAAAAACCTGCGCGTGCCATTAGCGGGCACTTTTCTTCGTGATCCGATCTTTTCGAGAGTGGTTTTGGATACCCTTTTGGGCGTTCTTCGAGCCTATGTTGTTGCATTTTGAATTCAGGAGGTTTCTTTTGGAATTCAGTTTTGGGTTTCTGTTGTTGTCCTTTGGGGTTTAAAATATATCGTTTAAGTATAAGTTTAAGATATATTTTAATATATGCGACAAATCATTTGAGATAGGTTTCAGACCTCTCAGAGATAAGTTATGGATTCTAGGAAATTTCGGGGCTTCAAAAATCCAGACTTAGCCAATTTTCAGGGCTTTAGGATTTCAGGCTTAGCCAAATTTCGGGATTCTGCATTTTACCCCAACTTGGTGTTTTGTTGATGAGTGGTCATTTCTTGTGCCCTCATCTTGTTGTTGTCATTGTTGGCTTTGTTTGTGTGTGTCAGTTTGGTAGTGGCGTTCAGAGATTCATTGGTTGCCGGGATTGTGTTGAAGTCTTCCGTTGCGATCGTTGTGATCCCTATATGATGTTGTCATGTGCATTCATACTTGTAAAGAAAAAAAAAAGAATATCTTGGCTTGATTTGAATCCTTATTTCCAAGGATCTCCGGGCGGGGCATTACACCTCAACCCACTTAAAGCCAAGAATCTATGACGAATAAGCCAAATAGGGACATGCGTAAGAGATAAGAATATTTGATTATGACAAATCTCAACCAAGTGTCAAAGGAGAATCCACGAGGTGTCACATCCAAGTGTCATGATGATGAAATATTTTATGGAATATTTGAATTAAAAATCCTTTTATTCCACAAAATAAGAATTAGTAGAAAATGGAATTAATGATGGAAAATAGAACTTAGGAAATTGTAAATTTCCATGGTTTGCAGATAATGAATCAATTAATTAATAAAATTAATTAATTGAGGATGATAATCAAGAAGAATAATTAGTGAGAATAATAGAATTAAATTATGGGTTATTTAATCCTATAGAGAAAATTAGTAGATGATTGACCAAATTGATTAAATGAATGCAACCGTATCTTTTGATGAAAATGTGACGATGATGGATATCAAATAAGATGATGAAAAGATAGACCAGATCCATGGTCAAATTAATTGATAGATCAAAATTGATAACATGCCAAGGACACATGACATGAATTAATTGATATGTAACATTTAACCGACATTGTAAATGCTACAGGATTGAAATTGATTGATAAGGTTTGATCATAATAACACTGACGGACACTGTCAATATTATTAAAATGGTTGATGATGCCATGATCTGACATTGAAAGCCTCAACAATGTCAAAGATTGAATGACATGAATGATATTTTGACCTAGTACTGAGAGCCATGACAATACTAAGGTCAGATTGATAAGTTGATAGGTTTCCAAGACACTGAAAGCCACAACAATGCCTAGGAGCGGATAAATGATGATTAATTTGGGATGTTTGATATGTTTTGGGTTGATTAGGACTGATTTCGAGTGATTCCCAGTTGATTTGGGGTGATTCTGAGTTGATTTGATATGATTCTGAGTTGATATGAAATTGATGTGAAAGGGGATACAAATGATAAAATATGGTCAATCTGGCCAAAAGATCAAAGTTAGTAGAATGAGAAAATGGGACAAATTAGTATGAAGAAGTGATGAGGTCATAGATGTGAACCATTTTTGAGCGTCTACATTTTGCCCCTCTTTGATACAATGTGATTTAGAGCGTTGTATCAAAGAATAACTGATGAGAAAGCCATAACATGCCCCAGTAGGGATGATATATATGGGTGCCCCCTCGAGAAATTGACTAAGATAAGCATATGATAAGTCAATTTATCGACAACAAGAAGACAAAACCATAGCAACTAACAGAATGACCCGAAACTGTGCGTGCATGCCCAAAATGATGGAAAGATGTCATAACATGAAAGAAATCATAAAAAATGGTAGTATTTGGTCAAAGATGATGAGACAAATGTCAGACTGAGGTTGAACTAGGTGGAAAGCCATAGAAAGTTGATTGACAGTGTAGGATGATGCAAGAATGCATGAATGTGAGATGAAGATGATTTGGTGAATCAAAAGACATGATCGTGGTGATGGAGAATGAGATGAAGAAGAAAGATGAGATGAGGAGATGTTAGTATGATGGAAAGACTTTTGCTTCTAGAAAGTGAACTATATGTCAAATGGAGTTTTATTTTGATATGGCAAATGGAATGCAACACATCATGGCATAAAGGGCCAGAGCACAAGTGCAAGCCTTTTGCGTAAACAAGCATGATGCAAACAGAGAATGACCTTGTCCTTCCTGAGGCATATGTACATGCCCCAGACTCTCAAAAGGTACATTGTAACAGATAGAAATGGAAAAAGATGACCATGAACCATCCTGGCCACTCTCATAGATCAATTTATATCATCGAGTAGCATAGGGACATGATCAAAGAAAAAACAAATCACTCACTAAATAGTGTGAGCCAACAGCTATTCTTGTCCATTATTATGTTCTTGTTAATGTTTTAGGTGTGTAGATAGTGTTCGACATGTTGATAATGTAATAGTTTTGGTTGTGGGTTTAGTTGATAAGTTCATAGTGACATGTTGGATTGATTGTTGGTTCATGCTGCACAGATATTGTGATTGGCATTGAAGTGTAATGCTTTGAGTTTCAGTCTACAAAGTGCAAGTGTTTACGCAAAAGGGATGGTTATCCGCATTGAATATGTACAAGGTTTATTGCAAATTTTTGACTAGTTTTGTGATTTTTAGGGTTTTTGAGGATATTTGATGTTTTTGCGTGACTAGTTTCTTCAGGACATTTTATGATTTTTATGATTTTTTCAGGACATTTAATGATTTTTAGTGATTTTCTCAAGACATTTTATGATTTTTAGGGATTTTTTCAAGATCGTATAAGCATATACAAGTGTTAGCTCCAATCCGTTATGTGATAGATCCAAGGGATAAAAAGCATTTAGAGGTATGCTCCTAGTTAAAATTCAAACTTATGCACCATGTAGGTAATATGCCCCCAGACAAGATGCAAATTATGTACAAAGGCCAATGATAGAGTGTGTGTAGACAGGTGATACTTAAGCAAGGTAACGAAGGACATTAACCAGTTCGTGAGCCATGATAAGGAACCAAGGATGTCTTGCAATATGAAGGGTATGATCAAGGAATGATAGAGGGGGAAAAGACCATATGGAATCCTGATAGATGGAGGAGCAATAACTGATTACACATGGCACTTGTTTGCCAGGTTTTCACCATGGTACTTGCCCAAAGCGCCTGTTTTCCAGGTTTTCACTTTTGGACAAAATTTTTCTCTTGACTCAAATTTTCATGCCAAGACGCCTGTTTGCCAGGTTTTCATCAAGGCATCCTCTTTTTTCATGACTTTTTTCAAGTTTTTTTCTTTTCTTGTTTCATGAATTTTTACTATTTTTTTGATATTTTTTTAGGACTTTTAGATGAAATCGAGAATGTTATTGACAAATGCTGAGAAGATATCTGTTGTTGGTGCTGCTAGCTGATGAGCTCTAGATCCATGACTGACCATAATTATGGAGGATTTGTTCCAAGTTTGTAGCTAAAATCAAACCACTAGAAAGGCCTCGAGAGATACCATCGTGTACCGTATGTAAGACAATGTCTATCTCTTGTGAATCAAGGCATCTAAGGATAAATGGGTCAATAGAAATGTCATGTGGTATGTCACTGATGATGACATATGCAAAGGATTGTTGGATAAAGGACTGATTTTGGTTATAGGACAAATTAGGTAGCTGGATTGGGGGATAAACAAAGGGATATAAGGGAGGGTTGAGACCAATGACCTTCCGGATAAATGCTGATTGAGAGAGCTCCAAAAGACTTTGTGGCATGTTGAACACTGGAATACTGATATTCATGGCATCATATTTTTCATTTTTTATCCTTGGGAGCTGCTTAGCTTTTGATTTTTGATGGTCTAATGGTGCTTTTTGATTTTCACCAAGAGACCTATGCTTGCTATCTTTTTCTCTTTTTTCTTTGTAACTAGAAAGTGGAGTTGGCTCCCCAAAATATGCTAATGTGTTCTCTTTAGGAGAAACTACTTCTTTATGATCTTCAGTCATAATGCCTTCAAATTCTATTATAAGAGTGCCATCATTGTCGAATTGATCAAAAATTGGTGGTCCACGTTGGTCCCAATCCAAAGGTTTAGGATAACTCGAGGAGATGTCATCATCAGTGTCGAATGGGCTTTGGTTGAAGGTAGATATATGGGTAACTGATTCAACTGGGTCATTGGGGTTATGCTCAGAGGCTAGGGGATTGTTGGTTTCAAGTGGGATATCCTTAGATGCCTTTTCATCGTTCGAAACATCCATAGTCTTACATGTAGGTACCGTGGTACTAGGAGGACCTATTCGTAATGGTTTAAATCCAAGCCCCAAACTAGGAGGTTGTCCTTCTGTAGTGATAGGCTCAATGATTCCTTGTTTTTGAGATCCAAGACCACTATAGCCATCATAGCCTTGTTTCTGCATGATAGTAAACCCAAGTCCATACTTGCTAGGAGATATCAAAGTGGGTTCTCGTTCTTCTTTTGCTTTCTCAATACATATGCATGTATTCTCAGTGATAGAAGTATCATTCCTTGTACTGATCTCTGAATGTTGTGCTTGAAGTGGTTGTGATTTATCATGAGATTGGGGAGAAACTAGTGACTCCCTAATGTGAGAGACTTGAGACATAAAGTATTCTCCACACCCATTGTCTTCAATTTTCATCTTTTCCTTGGCTTTACTGAGTAGTATATCAGCATCCACATACTTAAAGGAATTTCTAGGTTGTGCTTCATTATTTGTTGGGATTTGGAATGCAGTAGCATCTCTTAGATTAGCACAAAATTGGAAAGGATCTGGATCACCGGGGATGGTAACCTCTATGTTGTGATAGGAAAACTTTAGACATTGATGATATGTAGAAGGGATTGCTTTCATAGCATGAAGCCAAGGGCGTCCTAGTATCATGTTGCAATTGATTTTGATGTCTAGGACATGGAACAATGTGTCTTCAGTGGCTGGACCAACTCTGACAGGTAATGCGATGATGCCCTTGGAGAAGCGTTCACCATCATCATAAGCTTTTATTGTGATTCTTCGAGATGGATCCACATCATCTTCAGAATAACCCAAATTGTTGACAACCTTAAGAGTACAGATGTTCAGTCCTGCGCCTCCATCTATTAAGACATGTCTGACTTTGGCATTACGGATGAAGAATTCGAGATAAAGGGGATCATTATGGTTAGGTTTGTCCTTAGGAATATCTCGTGGTGAAAAAGTGATATGTTGTGACACAGATAGGTTCCCAACCATGGATTGGAACTGGGCAACATCAATGTTATCTGGGACAATTGACTCTTTAAGGGCTTGCTCCAAGATCTTCTGATGTTGGGGAGATGTACACAGTAGGTCCAAAATGGATATTTGTGCAGGGGTTTTTCCGAGTTGTTCAACAAGGCTATAATCAGTTGAAGTAGGAGCAATAGGTGTACTTGGAGGTGTAGGTCTAGTAGAAGCAGTAGGTCTAGATGGGGCTCCAGGTAGGGTGATCTTGCTATGACATGTAGTGATAGCACAATGAGGGTCTTCAGCCTTCAATGTGAATGTGGATATGCAAAAGTTAGACTCATTAAAGCAATTGATGGTGTAGTCATAGCCGGTACGTGTGTAATTCACATTACCTTGCGAGTTTGAGTTTGAACTTGAGGGTTTCTCTTTGTCATGATTACCCAAAGGATCTTTGAAAATAGTATGATCAGAGTTGGATGCTAATAGTGATAGATCAACTGTGATTACACCATCATCAATAAGGTCTTGTATTGCATGTTTCAATTGGAAGCATGATGAAGTCTTGTGTCCTTTGGTGCGATGTTAATCACAATACTTTTTGTCATCCCACCAATCTGCTTTAGTTATTGGTTCATCTTTGATTGGGGGTAATTGTAGGAAGTTATTGCTTAGTAACTGTTGTAATGCAGTTTCAAGAGGTATTCCCAATGGTGTGAATTTCCTGTCTTTGGTTCTAGGATGTCTTTGAGGTTTATCTTGCGTGGGAGTCTCAATTTTCTGTTGTGGAGCTGATGTTTGATTAGAGGTTTGTGAATTTTTAGGGTTTACACCTTTCAAAGTTAATTAAGGTTGTGCTGTGATAATTGTGCGAGCATCCACAATACCATCATTAGTCACATTCTTATTTTTGGAGAAAAAATTTTCCTTGTCATTAGACAAGTTAGTGTTTATGTTTTCTTTGTTTATCTTGAGGACTCCCTTACGGATAAGAGCATCTTCAATACTAGCCCCTTTTTTCATTAGTTTAGAAATGGTGCTTGGACTCTTGATTTTGAGTTCATACATTAAGTCCGAGACTAAGTTTTCAATGCACAAGTTTACTTGTTGTTCTTCAGGAATGTTTAATGAGCATTGACTAACTAAGCTTCTCCAACGCAGTAAGAATGTGATGAATGATTCTCCTATCTTCTCTTTAGTTGAGCACAAATTAGAAAGTGTCACCTCATTTGTAATGTTAAAGGAAAAGTGGGAGATAAACTTATCTGCTAGTTCTGACCAAGATTTGATATTACCAGGAAGTTTGGAGTACCATTCAAGTGCGGGCCCACCTAGAGAACAAGGGAACAATCTCATAAGATAAGTGGGTTCATCACTGAGTTCAATACATGAAGCACAAAATTCTCGGATGTGATCAATAGGGTTTCCTTTTCCTTGGTATTTTTCAAACCTTGGAGCTTCAAAGTGTTTTGGGAATGGAGGCATATACAGACTTTTATCGAATGGGTTAGGATGTAGGTCCCTTTCCGTATATAGAGCCTGTTTCTTTTGGACTCCCAATGCCTCGACTTGTTTGGAAAGTTGTTTGAATTGTTGTAATAGTTCTTCATTGGGGTTTTGCATGATGATCTTTCCTTCAAGTCTTTTGTGTCTATGAGTAGACCGTTTGCTGTGGCGAGAACTATGTCTACTTGGGTCTGACATTTCTGTGTCTGATGAGTCTGATGAAGTGTCACTGGGTGGTGGAGGTATGTTGGCACTTCGAAGACAGAAAGGTCCCTATTGTTGGGAACTTGTTGTGGGATTGACTACGATTGTTGTACCATGTGTTGTTTTTGTGCCATGTGTTGTGGTTGTTGTTGGGATACCTCTATTGGTTGTATGTGAGACCATGTGCGTACTTGTTGTTCTAGAGGTATTTGTTGAGGTTGTTGTGGCACATGTTGTTGTTGTAACAAATGTTGTTGGTATGTGATTTGTTGCTCAAGGCGTCTTTGGTATTCCAACTATTGCTTGAGTTGCTCTTGTTGTTTAGCAAACATCATTTGTTGTTGTTGGAATTGCTGCTGAAATTGTTGTTGATAAATTGTGTGTAAGTCAAGTGGGTCCACATGGGATTGCATGTTAGGAATGTTGGATGTTTGCCCCACTTGTGGTTGTTGTCATTGTGTTTGATGTTGTTGTTGATATGTGGGATGTGTGTCAAGTGGATGTAGACTTGGTTGTGCCTTCGAAGTGTTGAGTCCTTGTACCATTGTAGGTTGTTTTTGTCGTGGGGGTTGACTAAGTCCTTGAGAATTGAACGTCATGTTTGTATTGTTGTTTTGGTACCTTTTTGTTTTAGATGTTCCTGCTTGCGACATCATATTGACTTGACTATGAGATACATTTTTATTGGGAATGGGTGTAATGTCAATAAGACTTTTCCTTTGTTTGTCCATAGGGATGGTTGCACTTGATGTTTCACATGTTGTACTTATGAGAGGTTCTATAGTGTTTGATATCGTAGCACTGGGTAAAGTTAGGAGCAGAGGTGTACTTTGTTGATTTTCCTCCAAAGAAGGTATGTCTGGCATCCCTAGAGCACAGGTCCCTTTAGGTGTATCTTGTTGTTGCATCATGTGACTAAAATCAAGTCTTAATGTCCTTTTGGGGTGTTTAGGGATTGGTGGTATTTCATCAAATAAGGGGTTGACATTGATGTGTTCAAATGTACTTTGGAGGATTTCAATCGTTGGTTCTTGATGGGATCTTATAGGTGCCATTATTGTGTTTGAAAACTCCAAAGGTTGTTTTCCCTTTTCTAAGTCCAAATTTATCATGGGTTGGACGTTTTCAATTGTTGTGTTGGTTTGATTTTTGGACCTAGGACCTTCCAAGTTTGGATTAAATTTGACAATTTCTTGAGCTGCCAAACATTTGAAGTTCTTGAGAAAACTTTTGTCTTGACATGCCCTAGCCATTTCTTCATCAGTGATGCCATAATTAGTGTCAGAGTCATCACTTAGGTGTACAATACCTTGTTGTATGTTTGATGTGTTAGGTTGGCTGAATTCAAAGGAATGTGATTGTTCATCTTCAGGTGAGGTTGGTACACTTCCTTCTCCTGGTGGCATTGGCACGAATATAGGTTCAAAGTTAGGACTCCATTGAACCACCCCATGTGTGGGGGAAGTGTTTGGAGGAAATCTCATGGTAGGTGTATTTTTCAAGGTTTTTTGTGCCATAGCTTGAGGATCTTGCGGATACATGTTCAAGGGGTCTGCTAGTAATGGTTGTGATGCTTCGATTTGCTCTTCGTCAAAGGTTTGTTGGATTTTCTTGATCTTTCTTTGTCTTGGACAAGGTTTTGGTTGTGCTTGTGCCTTAGAAAACAAAGGTTGATAGAGTTCCTTGGGTCTGTAATCTACTTTTCTCCTAGTAAGTGCTGGCATGATACCTAAGAATGCAGATGCAATGGATTTTTTTGAGTGTTTTGGGTAATTTAGAGTGGTGGGTATGCAAGATATGAGTGTTTTTGGAACTTTTAAGTGTTTAGGAATGTTATTAAATGTGAGGAAATGCTGGATGAATTATGGTTTTGATGTGAAAAGTGCAAATGTCCTAGGGATGTTATGCAAATGCAAATGCAAGGCGATGTTTTGAGGTTTGACTAGAGGGAATGAAAATGACTCTAAAGTATGCAAAATGAAAATTAGGGTTATGTTTTGGACTTCCTAAGGATGATAAAGGTTGATGTATGCAAGGTATATCATGCAAAGGATGATGTTATAGGGGTTTTAATGACGTTTGGGACATGCAAAATGAGGGTAAATGCTCAAGAAGGCAATTTAGTTGATGGACAATTTGATAGGGTTTGGTAGTGAAAATGATGTTAAGGATTTTGATCAATGCAATATTAAGGGGATATACTACTAGGGTAGGTCAAAATGACATTTGAGGATGCTATGATAAGGGTATATGGAAAGTTTTGAACTTAGATAAAACCTTTTGAAAGTATTTTGCCTAAGAGTTTAACCTTGTGATAAAGGACTTTGGATCTTGAGCAAAAACTGATAAAAGACGAAAAGATCAAATTGATAAAAGATGAAAAGGTAAAATATATCAAGACATAGATAAATTTTGACCAAATAAAATGATAATCAAAGATAAAAGGACTAGTCAAGATCCATTATTCGTCAACACTAGGAGATACTCTAAGACTTATACTTTTTCTAGATTTTTGACTAAATTCAAAGGATTTGGGGGTTCAAAATGACATTTTGAGGACTCAAAATGATGGTGATGCTGAGAAGATATGTGATATGGAAAATTCCTATGATGCAAAAGGGGATTTTGGGTGCAAGATGTGGTTTTGGGTCAAGTGCAGAACAGGGAGGTCTAGAGGCTCCTAGATGCAGTTTTGGGGTCCTAAAGTGCATTTCGGAGGCCCAAAATGGTCATGTAGGTACCCAAGTGTGCCCTTATAGTGCCAAGTGCACCCTAACAGTAAAAAATAAATCATTGATGCACTTGGAGCTATTTTGGGCGTAGTTTGTAGTTTATGGGTGCAATTGGTAAGCTAGGAAGAATGTTTGCTGATTCTGGAGAGTATGGTTACCAAACTAACATTCCAGGAAGCCAGGATGCTAGGTTTTATGTTAGGATGGGTTGGGAGATGAAAAATGAAGGTTATGATGTATAGAATGATGTCTTAAATTAAGGTGATGAAGATTAGGTGCTGTAGAATGCAAATTTGGGCAAGCTAGTGCAAGGGGAGCTAACCAGGTACCTAAGGACACTTTGAAGCCCCAAAATGTTATGTGGAACCCACAACTAGATCTGAGGACCACCAAGTATGCACAAATAGTGCAGAGTATGTCAATGATGTAGTTGGGGCCCAGTTGGGTGCAGTTGGTAGTTTCTGGGCACAGTTGGTAAGCTAGGCTGAAACTGAGGCAATTTTGGAAGCTATGGTTTCAGGATTGATGTCACAGAGAGGTAAATGGTAGAGGACAGTGTTAGGGATAGTTTGGATGCTCAAAATGATGATTAGGACACCCAGAATGATGGATAAAGTGGTCAAGATGATGAATAGGTATGCAAAGATGCAAGGTGGTGAATGCAAAGTGCTGATTCTAAGATGGGAATGCAAAAACTAAGGAAAGTAAAACTAAAACTAAATGGATGAAATATGAAAAGTAATAGATACTAAATGAGGACTAAAATGTGCAATATGAAGTCTATATGATGTAAGAATGAAGCCTAGATAGGGTGAATGCAAGTGAAATCTATGCAAGTGTGAGATTTACGTTTTTCCAAGCACGTTTAAGAGCACAAGTCGCCATGTTTTTCAAGGTTCGAGTGTGTTGAATCAATGTTTGCAAATTTTGATAAAGGTTGAAATGTTTTGGCAATGTGTGAGGTTTTGACAAGTTCAAATGATATCCAAGGTGTAAATTTAATAGTTTGGCTTTTATCTTGATTATGTATTACACACACGCAAGACACATTAAGACAAGAATAGTTGTTGTAAAAAGTTAACAAACACACCACAACCTAGGCTTTTAGGACTGTATCCACTGAATTCCTACTTGAACTGAAGTTCAGTTACACTTATCCAGAGCAGACAACCTAGGATCTTGGCACCACAGGCTCCCCCTTACAACGCACTCACTTCTTGGGGCTACCAAGATCCGCTTCCCAAGGGGCATGACTTCCCAAGGGACTGTTGCCTCTACTAAGGACCACGAGAATGTAGGATGTCTTCATAGGCATGGGTGACCCCTTGAGCTAGTGGATAGAAAGGATTTTGGCCAGTAAAACATGGTTTTTAGTAAGGGCATTCCGTTTGGCAAGTTAATGATAAACTTCCATAGAAGGTCTCCCAGCCCCGAGAACTGGGGTTTGACACACCACAAGGGTACTGGAGGAGAGCTATCACGTAGCAATACCGCTGACACAGCTTTCACCATAATCAAATTTTATATAGCAGTTGGAACATTGACCTAGCTTTGGCCTATTACCACTCTGAGGTCATCCCCTGGCATACCCAATATCGAGTATCTTGGTCCAAGGTAGGCCTCCTATAAAAGTTACACGGATTTCTCTTACACCCAAGATCCATGAATGGCGAGGGGAGAGGATATGTCCAATGCAAATCCTAGGAATCTAACACTGTAGACACACCGGGCAGAGAAGAAAAAGGTTCTTTTTAAGCACCAAACGAAATTTTATCTAATCTAGGAAATCCACACACATAGTTTTGAAAGACACACAAAGTCTTCGACAACGTCCTGCAAACAAAGCATTAGTAGTTTATGATCATGTCTTCATCCCACGATTGCCACATGCTGAAAATAGACCATTAGTAACACAAAATCACCTAATCTATGTCCTAGAGAGTGATAGGAGCTTGAAATGCAGATTTTGATTGGTGCATGTGCTTACTATGAACCTAGGTGTGCTCTGATAGTATAGATCTAGGTGTGAAAAGGAAGAGCAGATAGTCATTATATCCTTCCAAGTGAGCTCCTTCCTTGCACCTACAAGCACAAAACAAGAAAACCCAAGTTAGATAGGCATGTTCATGTTAGGTTCACCAAATGTAGGACCAGAAAAAATGGGTTAAAAGCATAACACACTATGAGCAAATCACAAACTCAATCAACATGTATTAGCACCCACTAGTCTACCATGAAAGCCAAACTAATAAAAAAGAAAGCAAACATAATCAAAAACTCCCTTTTCCATTTGTAGCTCCCATGTCCTTCTTTCTTCTCCAAATGGTTGTAGTTCCAATTTGCCTATAGTGCACACAAGATTGAAGCAAAAGCCTATGATAGGGATAAATCCATGAGAATACTTGAAGTGTGATTTTATTGTGAGAGCGAGAATGCAAAATGCAAATTAGTAGAGACTCAAAAACTCAAAGATTCAAGGACTCAAGACTTAGGCATTCTAGATCTGAAATGAGAGGAAGGGTGTCCATTTTATAATTTTCATGTAGGGTGAGAGCATTGGATTTGTCACCCACAGACATGCGATGTGGCAAGAGATTCCTATGACGCATATGATAGAATATGCCAAATGTAAGATTCTATGACACATGAGAGTCAAATTTGGCTAAATGTGGAAGAGAATCTATGACGCGTCATAAGATTCCTCAACCCACTTAAAGCCAAGAATCTATGACGAATAAGCCAAATAGGGACATGCATAAGAGGTAATAATAATTCCTATGACGCATATGATAGAATATGCCAAAAGTAAGATTCTATGACACACGAGAGTCAAATTTGGAAAAGAATCTATGATGCGTCATAAGATTCCTCAACCCACTTAAAGCCAAGAATCTATGACGAATAAGCCAAATAGGGACATGCGTAAGAGATAAGAATATTTGATTATGACAAATCTCAGCCAAGTGTCAAAGGAGAATCCATGAGGTGTCACATCCAAGTGTCATGATGATGAAATATCTTATGGAAAATTTGAATTAAAAATCTTTTTATTCCACAAAATAAGAATTAGTAGAAAATAGAATTAATGATGGAAAATAGAACTTAGGAAATTGTAAATTTCCATGGTTTGCAGATAATGAATCAATTCATTAATAAAATTAATTAATTGAGGATGATAATCAGGAAGAATAATTAGTGATAATAATAGAATTAAATTATGGGTTATTTAATCCTATAGAGAAAATTAGTAGATGATTGGCCAAATTGATTAAATGAATGTGACTGTATCTTTTGATGAAAATGTGATGATGATGGATATTGAATAAGATGATGAAAAGGTAGACCAAAGCCATGGTCAAATTAATTGATAGATTGAAATTGATAACATGCCAAGGACACATGACATGAATTAATTGATATGTAACATTTAAACGACATTGTAAATGCTACAGGATTGAAATTGATTGATAAGGTTTGATCATAATAATACTGACAGACACTGTCAATATTATTTAAATGGTTGATGATGCCATGATCTGACATTGAAAGCCTCAACAACGTCAAAGATTGAATGACATGAATGATATTTTGACCTAGTACTGAGAGCCATGACAGTACTAAGGTCAGATTGATAAGATTGATAAGATTGATAGGTTTCCAAGACACTGGAAGCCACAACAATGCCTAGGAGTGGATAAATGATGATTGATTTGGGATGTTTGATATGTTTTGGGTTGATTAGGACTGATTTTGAGTGATTTTGAGTTGATTTGGGGTGATTCCGAGTTGATTTGATATGATTTCGAGTTGATTTGATATGATTCTGAGTTGATATGAAATTGATGTGAAAGGGGATACAAATGAAAAAATATGGTCAATCTGGCCAAAAGATTGAAGTTAGTAGAATGATAAAATGGGAAAAATTATTATGAAGAAGTGATGAGGTCATAGATGTGAACCATTTTTGAGCATCTACACTATTAAAGATTAAAACAAACAATATTTTCTCGATGATGTTTAGACAACCTATAAAGCCACAATGTCAATAGTTTTCATTGTTTCAATTCATAGCCTTTGGCATACATAATCTTAGTCATACATTGGAACTTCCTTTGAAAAATCACAAGGGCATGACAATAAAATCTCCACCAATGTTTAGAGCTCAGAGCTCTCCACCAACGTTCAAAGCTTTCCACTCCCATTCAGAGCTCTCCACAATCAAAAAAAATGGGGAATGATTAATGTCATTTTTTTTTAGTTTATATCTAAAATCAACTTTACATTATGTTGTAACTCTTGCATGGGTGTTTGATCCTCGATAGCTTTCATTTCAACATTTTAACATTCAAGTTTTCAAGTTTCCCCTTCATTATATAGTCCTTTCCACCCTAAAAACCACTTTGTTACTTCAGTAAAATCAAGACTTGAACAAAGCCAATGATACAAAACTTGCTGCCACTTTGGAAAAAATGTTTCCTCCAACATTGTAACCATATGATAAATGGGAATAACACATGCCTGAGCCATAATCCAGTTAAACTAGTCTAGTTGTTGATTAGTTGGGTTAATTACAAATTCTTGTAGAACTATCATTAGATTAGGTATGATAAAATGAATAATCAGTTGTTCCCAGCTAGTAGGATCAAATACAATTTTCCAAGGTGATAAAATTTATATGCAGATGCATCACTTGCATGTCAGGCATGAAGCACATTCCACAATTTATAATGAATGGTTGGATATAAAGGCTCCATACATTGGCCCAACAATGGAAGGCAAGGATGTAACCATGAATGTATTGAAGTTAATTTGGGCATCACTCTATGATCCAAAATATAATGAAGTATTGAAGTTGGTAGTAACTTCTCCCATGTCTCTAGAAAATGTAGCATAGGTTTAGGGTCCCTTGGCTCCCAGAAATTTGTAGCATAGGTTTAGGGTAGTAACTCCTTACACTCAACTCTTTGCTAAAGTTATTGTCTCTACCATAATGACATTACCTCTAAATCATGCAAAGGATGTTGAAGTGGTTCCGAACCCTAAAACACTCTTATAAGCAATGGCAAAGCAAATGCAGATGCAATACATGACAAATTGCACAACTTGTAGTCTTTATATACATAAAGAGATCTTTTTAAAGATGCTTATTACATATCAACACAAAAAAAAAATTGATCCAATTGCATAGATTTTCCAAAAAATCCAAATAATAAAACAATAAAACTCACTCAACCCATGCTAAGTGACTTAGCCCAAGATCCTACACAAAAATAATGTTGTCCAGGAAAAATGGGCAGATTTCGCAAGAAATTTTAGAAAAAGATATCATAAAAGATATTTCTAAAAATAAACAAGTTATAACCTAGATAAATTGGTCTAGTTACTGATTAGCTAGGTTGATTACAAATTCCCATAGAATAAACATCAGATTAGGTACAATAAAATGAACAATCAATTGTTCCCAACTAGTAGGATCAAATACAATTTTTCAAGGTGATAAAATTTCACATGCAGATGTATGTATTATGTATGTGTGTATGTATGTATGTGTATACATATGTATGTATTGGAAATGTAAGATAAGTAATTGAGAGGGGAGGGTGAATCAGTTACCACAAAAACAAATCCCAATCCCTTAAGATGTTAGTACAAAACAAAACAAAACTTTGTTGAAACTATTATAACTCGGTTAGTACTGAATCACTCGATTAGCACAATAACTCAGTTTACACTAAGAATGACTAACTTAATTGCATAAACATAAAGAAAATAACATGAACACATGAGACACTAAGATTTTACTTGGAAACCCTATTTGGGGAAACCACCAATTGCAACTAATTACTATTTTTCACTCTTCTAAAGTGAGCCCTGTTAAGAGCCAACCCTATTCTAAAGGTTACAAAATACACTATTAGGTGTGACCCTATTAAAAGATTTAGATCACCCTATTAGGAGTGGCCTTGTTAGAGGTCTTAAGACACTTCAATCTAGAAATGCCACCTTGTTAGAGGATTTGGAAAATAACTGTTAACTTTGTTACGAGATTTGATTCATTGCTATAATTATTAGAGAGTAAAAATGACTTGACCTGATTGCTGATGCAACTAACTTGCTGATTTTAGATCTATGTTCTAGCTTGTTTAACTTGATCCTTAATGATTAGAATATTCTTTGCATCTCAGTTAACTCAGATACTTTGCTATCCTTGCAATTAGCTTCCTTTATTCATCTTCTTCTATTCTACACATTCACACTTTCAATCCTCAACTTGACCTTATACTTATATGAATTACCTTGTCAATTTGGCTTGAATATATTTAAAATAAATCAATAATCAACCCTTAAGTTAGCTAGAACAAACAAATTAATTCATCAAACTCAATATGCTAATATAGAGAAATCCTTTGTTAGTCGACCCAACTCGGTCAACACTAACTCAAAAAAGACTTTCCTTTGGAAATCGAGTGAGCATGGTTAATACTAGTTCTAGGCCAACCTTTCCTTTGTTAATCAAGTGAGCTCAGTTAACTTTGGATTTCTTTCAATACCTGAGTGAGCTCTGTAGAAACTAACTTTGAACTTGGTATCTCTCAAACACTCAACATACACTAGAAACTGTCTTCATCACTTGAGTGAGCTCGACAGGCATTGAATTTTTTGGTAAGGCTTGACATTTTTTGTAACATCGAAGACAATATATAATTGAACAATTTTTTTCAATGATCTCCCTCTTTGGCATTGATGGCAACACAACATGTCATAATGTATAATGAAATTTTAGATCAAAAATAAAAGTAAGGATAATATCCTTAGTTTGATTCTGATTCTCATCAATGAGAACTCCCTCTATTAGTGTGAGCTCCCTTTGACATCAATCTCTCCTTCTAGAATGATTGTCTGATTGCAGTTTCTCCCTTTGTCAACAAACTCTCCTTTGACATCTCATGCCCAAAGCATAAACTTTCCTTCTTTGATATCTCAATCATTACAAAATTTCTCTGATATATGATAGCATAAACTCTCCCTCCTTGATATCTCATGCCAAAGACAACATTCAATGGACTTCCCATGTACTTCATGCATTGATTCATATGCAATTTTCTCTGACAATATTGCATCAACCTTGACTGATCTTCAAATGCTCAGTTGATGCATCACTAAACATTGTTTAGTGAGCTTCAAATAGGGGAATAAACCCTATCTTACCTCTTAGATACAAGAATTCATCCTTAGGCAATGGCTTGGTGAATATGTCTCCAATTTGTTCTTTTGTATTGACATATTCCACTCTCACCTTTTTGTCTTGCACTAATTCTCTTAGAAAATGATATTTGATGTACTTTGATTGAGTGATGTAGATACCATCCTTCTTCTTTTGAATTTGTAGGCCAACAAAGAATTTCATCTCTCCAAACATTTACATTTCAAATTCCTTACTCATTTCCTCAAAAAACAATTTGCACAAGTCATCATAACCAGTAAATAAAATATCATCTATTGTATCATCTTAAAATGGAAGCACTTCCATGTTAAGAGTGTTTAGCCCTTTGAGTAAATTTTTTGGGGACATGTTAAGTGCCTTGAATGGGTCTTTGACTTGGATTTGGCTTTTTTCCCTATTTTGCCCCCTTTTCCACT
The DNA here is from genome assembly GCA_028749045.1 of Cupressus sempervirens. NCBI lineage: Eukaryota > Viridiplantae > Streptophyta > Pinopsida > Cupressales > Cupressaceae > Cupressus > Cupressus sempervirens. The sequence goes on along the minus strand of CM053791.1, from coordinate 728,002,122 downwards.
TTCTTTTTGCACTTTTTTGGCATTTTAGACTAAGATCTTGAGATTTTTGACCTTAGGGTTAAGGATGACCTTTTAGGTCAAGGTCAAATTTGACCTTGACCTGGGTCAAGGAAAACCTCAACCATGACCTAGTGCAGGGTCAACCTCATCCCTGACCTCAAGTCCAAATTTCAAAGTTCCATGTTTTTTGGATTTCGGGCTTCAGAAAGAATTATTTTCCCGCTTTCGGGTCAGCTGTTGTAGTCTTCAAAATGGTAAACTTTTAAATTTCATTTAATCTAGGTACATTTTTAGGGGTTAAAGTTAATTGAGATTTAATGCTCCCATGTTGGCCTTCTCTAGAAGTTTGTGCCCTAGATCTCTATATAAGGAAGCCTCCTCTCATTTTCTCTAAGACTTAAGAACAAATAAGGTATAAGGAGTTGAGACAAAGTTATACTCTTTCATGATCAAGCATTCAAGCATTATCAAGTTCAAGCAAGCATCCATATTCAAGCATTCAATTCATCAAGGAGATCTATTAGTAGCCATTGAAGGATTCAAGCTCTATGGAGCCCTCTTGTTGAAGATTCATCCATTTCCTTTCAAGCTTCTTCCTAATCCAAGATCCATTCAAGATTGGTGTTGAAGATCTAATGTCATTGATTTGAGACATAACTCTTTTTATCACTCAGTAATCACTATGTTCTTCTCGATCGTCACTGCGTAGCTTGACATACACTATTCTATTTTTCTCAACATCAACTTTCTTGCTTGGCCATTACTATGCTTAGCCGCTATTAACACTCCTTCATACACTTTCTCAACAATAAAAAGTACTTGGCTCAAACTTTTTGTTCGGCTTCAACTTAAGTTCCTTAATCTTCTACTACAGTTCCTTTATTGACTAACCAATACAGATACTTAGTCAAGCTTATCCTTTTGACTTGTTCCAACTCTAAGATTCATCCAATTGTCTTCTTCACTTTAGTGTAATGATTGAACAACACATTATCTCATCAAGGACTAAATTATCAAGTGCTCATTGTATTTCTATAATACTTAACTTCTCATCACTCATCAACATCACTAGCTCACCTTTCTATCTCTTCTTTTCAAATCCTCTTCATCGATAAAATGATATGGAACTCTACACTATAAGTAAATGTCCTTCCAATGATTTGATACTTTCTCTTACCATTAGGTTTGACATCAATGACAACATGATAATTTCTCCAATTGTAGTTTCCAACATTAGAAAGTGGAAAACTAAATAGAAAACTCCCCTAGAATAAATGTAAGTTAGAGAAACAAAGATTAAGAAATCACTCCCAATCTAGTACAAAATCATCCAAAGGTGTCACAAGGTAGGGATTTAGTAAAAATGTCAACAACCTAAGCCTAAGTAGAAACATGAGCTAGTTAAAACTCATTCACAAGCACCTATTTCCTTTACAAAATAATAATAATAGCTATATACTTTGTCCTAGAAAATGTCATATATATTTTACTTGACTAAAATTTTATAATGTCAACCTAATCCACGTTCTACTACAATATTGTGATTTTAATCTATATTTCAATTCTACCCTAAGAAAGCAAAACTCATTCTATTTGTATGTCCTTGTTATTTCGAAGATCCTCTATATACATTCAATATGTGAAATACACTTTAGGTCTTTCCTTCTATTCTTGTGTTTAACTCCATGTCACTTGGTAAAACATTTGTGTTTCACATCATGTTTAAGATTTGGTTTGTTATAGCTATGGTAGTTTGATTTGAATTTCTTTTGGAATGACTTGATTTCTTGAAAGATTAGTTGACCAAGAAATGCTACAAAGTATTGGAAAATATTTCAGTTAGTTTTTTATTTAATTTAAATAGGATGCTCTTGATTGAAAATAGATGTTATGAAGTATGTTTCACTATATGATTATTCTATTAACTTAAATATTTATGTATATACAACTATAATTCATTGATGTAGGCTCATAAGAATGCCTTGCTCTCTTAACTATGACTTTGTTTTATTTGATAGACTATTAGTTGCACCTCAACAAGGTGTAATGGGTATGCTGATAGAAAGATATACCCAAAGAAATATATTGAATAGTGGGGACAAAATTTCAAGATATAATCTTAAATCATTAGTTGATACATTGGTCATTACTATACATAAATTTCCACATTGTCATGCATTGATTAGATTGTCAATTATATACAATTGATTTGATTGTGAACTTCTCAATGAATTTCTAATGAATTTGTTTCTCAAGAGTCAAATACCAAATAATTTTTATGGGGTTGCCCACCATAGTCTAACATTTAAATTTGAGGAGCTTTCATTACTTCAAAAACTTCAACACATAATTGTCATAAATTAGTCTAAGTTGAATTTGACAATTTAAAACATAAATATTTTAGAATTAAATTAAATTTATTGATTAATAATACTAACCAATATATACACATTTGGTATCCTAGTTTTAACTTTCTCTTTCTTTTTGGATCCCAATATTATTGGGGTTCTAGGGACTCTCCCTAAATTTCCTCCCTCTTATGGTGTCTTTGAAATGAATTATTACAAGAAATGTAGAATGAGAAGTTCTTATATAGTTTACTCTATAAATTTACAACGTATACAATATATAACCTAGTTTATATTCTCAAGATTACCAATTTCTTTTTATGTTGTGCAATATTTCTCCCCTAAAAGAAGAAGTTCACAATAGTTCTTTAGTTTTCAAGAAGTAACTTAAAAAATATTTTAAGAGCATCCACAATTGTACAAGTAGCAAACACAAATAGTATTGATACCATAATATTATTTTCAAAGCTTACATATTGTAACATGTATTGAATAAATGGCACTTCAAACTTATAAAGAAAAAATATTTGTTACATAGAGAGAACTTTAATATTCCAAGAAAATTGATTGATACATTAATTTTAGATTCAACATGGGTGATAAATATATTGCGACTGAAACATGGGTATGAAAATTAGATTAAAAAATATCGCTATTGTATCTTTCCTAAATTTAACTTCCTATTCACTTCTTAATCTTGCAATTCTATTCTTACATGAAAAGTGTGAAATGTTATTATTGGCATTTGAAGGTGAAGAGAACACTTGAGAGGTGTCCAAAAATAGAGGGAATTTTGAACAACAAAATTCTATAAATAATTTAATCAAATATTCTTAAAATTCTCTAGATTGTCATTTTCTTTTTATGTCATTGTGATATTGGTTTTTAGTTTTTGAGGAATTCATTGAATATTCAAAGAGTGTCTACTTTTGTACTATAAAAGTATAGATAATAATAATAAAGATAAATATCTTATTATTAGAGATTATATATTATAGGTTGTACTGAATAAATAACCATTGAAAATTATAAAAATGTATTTATTGTACTATTTCACTATTATATTACAATAGATCTTATTCAAAACACAAAATCTTAATGAGCCTTCCACATATAAGTAGAATCAATGTGAGAATAACAAATATATTGATTGTCGAATGAACATCAAGAATAAGATTAAAAAAAAATATTATAACTTTCTTTCAACTTACTATTTCTTCAAATGGGCAGATTCAAAATCTTTCAACTTAATACACATGAGATGTGAAACAAAATGATTGATATTTGAAGGTGAAGAGCACACTTCAAAGGTGTTCACAAATAGAGAGTCTGCATTTTGAGGCTTCACAATTGTAATGCTCCACATTACTTGTCTAAGCTCTTCATTGCAATTCTCGATATCTTTTCAACTAATATTAATGTTCCTTTTTATCTTTATTTTTACCATTTCTTGACCTAATCATAAATTTGTGTGCAACAATTTTAAACTCTTTTAGTTATAAGAACAAACTTTCACCTCAATTTCTCCTTAAGTTGCAATCTCTCGAAATCAACATATATTTTACAATTACATCATTACATCCATTTTATTTCTAGTCATTTGAATCCCTTGAAACATCTTTTCAAGATCCACATGAAATAATTTTGCACTTGTATCATAATATTACATTACCAGTGTATTTAAATATTTACTCCACATTAATTTTGACTAAGTTCTTATCATTTCTCATACTTCAAATTTAGGTATTAAATCTAATTTCTTATTTTATATGAATATTTTTTTCCTAATTATAATATTATAATTGAAGTAAACTAAAATAAATGAAATTCTTTCAAATTCTTTAAAAAAATTAAACCTAAATAAAACATTGACATTAGAACTTTTTGTAATTTTTTCAAATAATTTATTTGTATCTTATACTTTGTATTTTTAAATTGGAATTTGATAGATTAGTTTGTTTCACTTGATATTAAGTTGTCACAAAGATGATGTTATAGAACACTGATTTATGAAAATTTGAGGCTGCCAAGCTAAAATCATATCCTATTTCTTCTTGGGGGACTTGGGCTCCTCCAAAGTGGGCTTCTTAAGCATGAGCATCTATTGTATGTTTGGCAGAACACCATGAGAAATGGTAATGTCATGAAGCAATTTCCCCAATTTTCCACCATTCACTTTTCTTCTTCCCTCTGCCCTTTCTACCTCCTCTTCCCGCCTTATTCATTTATACAAACTCATATTTGTAGAAAAAAATATTTTAAATACCCTCACAATAACATCTTATGTAAAGATTGAGATGCTTTATATATGAGCAAAAATATCAAAATTCATAAGAGGACTACGAAAATCATCTATCTTCTATTGGAAAATTTTTCGAAAGAAAATACATAAAAAAAATATTTCAACCAAGAAAAAATGAGCAAAAGATTTTTGAATCTCATGGATTTTTCGTTCTCATGAAAAAAGAATTTGAATTGATTAGTCTAACCAATAAAAGATTATATATAGAAAAATCTTGGATGATGATTTGAAGAGATTGGTGAGGGAAAATCAATTAGATGGATGTTTAGTTGATTGAGATTTCAAAGGCGACCTCTTTCACTTACAACATTGTCAATTTGATTTCCTCACAAATGACTTTTAAAGTATTGAAATCTACTTTATTCCCTACTAAACACAACCACTACCGTTCTCTCTCATGTTGACTCTTCTATGTAGAGAACTAATGCCTCACTCTTTGTTCCACCACTCATGCAAAATTTAATGTGGTTATGATGCTGACAAGATAAAGAGATCATGTGGTGATTTTTTTTGTCATGTCGCAGATAGACAATCAGTTTCACATGTGAAGTAGTAAAAGTGTAATTGTAATTTAAATATAATGCATGTAATGAATAGTATCATGCATAGTTTAGTATAGTTCTTTGGAAAGTTAATAGTTTTTAATCCTTATGCATTTAGTTTTTATGCTATGCATAATTTACAAGTTCTAATTATAGTTTGCATGATTATGAGATGCATGTTGAATGCATGAGATGTTTAAAAAAAATAGTAGGCTATGTTTAGGAGATTAATTTGAGATTATGAAGAAGTCTACAAAGTTTGTAGATTCTATGAAAGAAGAATAATCTTGATGTAATCATTAAGTTGCACAATAGAAAGTGTTCATTTATGGAGGTATAAACTAGATACTGAGAGGGGGGTGAATCAAAATCTATAACACTTTACATTTTTTCACAAATTCATCCACATCTATCAATAACTTGTGCATGAAAACTATTAATGTAAACTTGTTGTAACATGTAAATAAATTCAATCACATACAGAAAAGTAATAACACATAACATAGTATTTGTTACCCAAAAACACTCCAAGATGAAGGTAAAATTGGGGTGGGGATGACACCCAGAAATCTCCACTTCTGCAGTAATAAAGTTAACTAGTTAAGGTTACAATGTTTGACCATAAAATATGATCTACCCTGTAAGGAGTCTATCCTACTAAAGACTTAAGAAACTATTAGGTTTCTCCTTGTTAAAGGATTTAACACTTACAACTAAATAAGGACTCTGTTAGGATATTTACAAAGATTTGTTAAGACCATTTTATTAAGAGATTTGCCCTAATGTTAGAAATGCTTTAGAATAACTAAGAAGTGGTGGTGGGGGAGGGGGCGTGAATTAGTTATTCAAGGTCCAAATGTCCAATTCAAACTTTTCATCCTATAGAGTGTGCCCATCAAACTATTCATTCATCCAAGCTTTAACTTTCCTATTTAGCAAGTTACTGTAAATCAACATGCAAGCATAATAGATAAGCAAATCAACACATAATAGAAAGATTTATGTGGAAACCCAATTTGGGAAAAAACACCAGTAACATGCTACTCAATTCTCACTCTTCTGAAGTGATGCCTTATGAAAGGCTTGCCCTGTTAAAGGCTACAACACACTGTTAAATGTGACCTAGTTAAAGGATTTAACCACCCTATTAGAAGTGGGCTTGGTTAGAGGACTTAAGAACTTTCACTTGGAATGCCACCTTGTTAAAGGATTTACAAATGGCAATTAGACCAACTTAAGTCCATAGGATTTTCCTTCTACCCTAACTGATACAATTGAGCTAGAGAGTAACAATAAGGGGTTTAGACTTGATTATAGAATACAACTCAACTTGTAGATCTTAGATCACTTCTCAACTCATATCATTGCCTGGCTTTCAGTCTCTGCAACTCTTGGCAGCTTGCCCTCCTTCCAAGCTTAGTCTCCTTGAGTCTCCATGCTCAATGTACCATTGCAATCATCTCTCTCTGACCACTTGTCAAAGCAGAGTCTTTGTGCTATTTTCTTCCTTCTCCTATGTGTCTTTTCCTTGACACAACCTTTTATGCCATAGCCACACATCATCAAGTCTAACAAAAAGACAAGTTGCATCTTCTATATCTAGGTAAAACAAGTTACTTCTTGTTTGTTCATATTTTCCTATCAGATATTCATCAGTGTCATAAATCTTGGCAGTTTTGTTTCCAAATTCTACTTTGCAACCTACATTGCCTAATTGTGATACACTTAACAAATTGTAGTTCAATCCTTCAACATAGTATGCATTATCACATGAATTTTTCTCTGTAAGTTTAATTGAACCTTTTCCTTTGATTTGACACAGAGCATCATTACCAAATCTAACACTATTTCTCTCATATTGAGTAAAGGTAATGAACTTAGTTTTGTCTCCTATCATGTGATGTGAGCATCCACTGTCAACAATCCACTTTTCATTCTTGTTCACACAAGTTACCAATGCTATTGCTTCATCTTCATATGATTCATCCTTTATGGCTACATAGACTACTTCATCATCATTCTCATTAGAATCTTCTTCAACAATGTAGCATCTTTTGCCTTTGTCCTTGTAATCTCTTCTATCATCTTCTCTTTTGTTCTTGTACTTGTTTCCTTCTTTATAACTCTTCTTCTATGTACATCTTGCAACAATATGACCTACCTCATTTCAATTGAAACAAATGATAGGGAGCTTACCTTTGAATTTACCTTTGCCTCTAGGGAATCTTATAGCCAGTAGTGCTTCTAACTATTCCACATCTTCCTCATTTGTGTTGCTATCATTGGATGCATGTTTTCATTTTCTTCTCTTCTTGTTTGATGTCATCTCCTTAGTGTCCTTCAGTATCAGCTTGGCCTTGAAAGTAGATTCAAGGTTCTCAAGTCTATAGTTATCAAAGTTGAACAATTCAAATGTAATAAGTCTTCCCACTATTCCTTCAAAGGTTAGTGTGTTTCCTTGTACACACCTTAGCTCTTGGATGGTGGAAACTCTAATGACATAGATACGGAGTAGGGTTCTCAAGTATTTACTATTGATAGTCTCTTCTTCCAATTGACCACCTAGACTTCTTATTGCACTTACCACTTGTTTCATTCTGGATCCATATTGAGCAACATTCTCACCTTCCTCCATTTTCATGTCATCAAAAATTCCTTTGAGGCTTTCTCTCTTTGCTCTTTGAACATTCTGATCTCCTCAATAGATATTTGACAGGGCTTTCCACATCTTGAATGCAGTATCACATTCCTTGATGTCATCAAATTTAGCATAACTGAGTGCAGAGGCAATCTCTAGCATTGCTTGATTGTGCTCCTTCCTTTTGTTCAAGTCATCTGTAGTAAGAGGTCTAGTTGGGTCTACATGCTATTTGTGGTGATTGTGTCAACTTGAGGATAGACTAATGATCCTATGGGCATGACGCAAGATTGACCACTTGTGGATCCCAACCTTTAGCTCAAGGTGATGAGGGATACAAGTGACAAAGCTGGATTACCCTAGACAATGCTCTGTCAGAGGGATAACCTTGGTGAGATTGGTTGATTGGTAGGATTGATTGGATAGCAAACTCTGGCAGAGTAACAACAACTCTTTAAAGGCTTGGGTGATTTTGGATTGGGTTGCTAGCTGGCTGGGGGGATGATTTGGATGAACTTTGGATTTGGGATTGTTCTAAGGAAAAGAACTAGATAGATTCGGTTGCAGTGGGGGAGCTTGGATGATTTTCTGATAAGGCAGTGACTATGCTAAGTATGCCTTGAGCTAGGAGATTTCTGCTGTTCTGGAATTTTGACCAAAATTGGCAAACATTCATTCAAAAGCTATGAACAAACAAGCAGACAAAAGTTTTTGAGAAAGCATGTCAAATACACCAACATCCTAAGAAGCTTTCTACAAGGATGAAATTTGGTTTAGCTAGGGAGTCCTCGATATACGCAAGGTACGTGAGGCCCAAATCTGTAGATGAAACCAAAAAGATGTCACACAGCCGAGAGGAGCGGTAACCCACTTCTCCTCTTTCACTTCTCAAGGGTATAAAGTTCCTTGAGGCTTAGCCCGAGTGACAAAATTTTGATCCCAAGAGAGGTGTCTTTGAATTCACCTCTCGATCTTTATACTCCGCCAGAACGCTGGAGTTGAGGTCGTCCCAAGGGGTGATGAAATCCCCAAGCAGGCCTCCTAAAAAGTGTAAAACAAGACCACATACATGATCTTGGGCTTTAAAAGACACACGTTCATTCCAATTGATGATTTAAATTTTGTAAGCTATGATTGAAGACACTTGTGATTATCGCATACAATGTTCATTCCAATTTAACAACGTCATTAGCATAATAAAAGTCAAGAGATTGTCAACATAAGAAATGCGAGCGCCATTGAAAATGCGTCAAAACCATGCGATGTTCATTGATTTTTAGACATTCAAGATTGAGTGTGAGTTTATTTTAAGCTCAAAACAAAGATGTGTGAAACTCGATTGCCAAGCGTGCGCCCGGAGGCCCTCCACGTCAAGATTTGTCCAATTTTTATGCCCAAATGAAGTGTGAGCGAGATTAATGCGCATTCAAAGAATTTTCTAACTTAGAAAAACCACTAAGGACCCAAGTGAGTGGAGTTTGATCTTTGTGGAGCACTTAACCCCCTCTTAGGTAGACCCATCCCCATAGATGGCGCTGAGATTGCAACCAATGGTTAAATTGATGGGTGATTAAAGAGGGTGAGTCCAACTACAAACTTACTCAAAGCGTCTTTATTAGCTTTTATAACTTAGAAGATTTCAAAAATGTGGATTCTTTTTATGCCCCAAAAGATGATTATTTGATCTATGGCATTCAAGATTGGATTTGTTGTTTTAATCATGCATTCAAGGAAAATTTGATTTTAATCCATGGAATTCAAGAGTGATTTTAGCAACATGCATTCAAAGACAAGTGGTTAAACATTCAAGTGTTTTCTTTTGAGCATTCAAGATTGAGATTTTGTGTTTTGTTTTAAGAACTTTGAAGTGCTTTGTTTTAACCTTAGATCATTCAAGATTGTTTTGGACTCAAAAGTGAAAATGACTCTTTGGACTTTGGTTTTCATTCAAGATTTTGTGTTCTAGTTTGCATATTTTAAGCCCAAAAATGATATTCCTAGATTGTTTTGATGCATGAAAAACTTAAGAAACATTCAAGATTTTGCAATAAGACATTTGTTTGGAACAAATAACAAAGCTTTTAGGACAATTTTTGGCAACCATTTAGGACTCTTAGTTTTCATGAGATTTTTTAAAAGAACTTTAGTGTGCACTTAGTGTTGATTTTGAACCTTTTGAAATGGAAACTTGAAGTTCTTTTTAAATTCCCAAAAATGAAGTGTTCCTAATTTTGTATGAATGCATCTAAAACCTTGATGTTGCAAGGATGCAAATGATTAGATTGGTTTAGTTTCACTTGTTAAAAGATTTTTTCTTTTTTGCAAATTTTTAATTTTTCAATGGATTTAAGTATGATTTGGGGGTTCATTTTAAGCACTAAAAAGAAGTGTGTATGATTTTGCTTCCTTCAAAAAAAATGGCCAAGATCTCCCACAAGAAGAAGAAGAAGAATTAGATGGAATAAGAAGAATATAGACAAGAAGAGGAAGAAGAATTTCAAGTTCTTTGTCCACCTATAAGCTTGAAAAATCTGCAAACACTATGAGATAAATTATGAGTTCCTTTGTCTTCTTCATGCTCATGTGGACCTACAAAACCAATTTATACAATCCTACCAATCACAAAAACAAGAAAAATTAGCCAAAATCAGCAAATGACATACAAAACTTGACTAAAAAAGCTAATGAAGATGACCCATGCGGGGTCCCACCGGGCGTGCCAAAATGTATATGAGCAATGTTAGTATGCTAATAGAAACCAAATTTAAATAAAGCTTCTACAAACTAAACAAAATTCATAAACTTCAAGATAGACTAAGATGAGCTCTCAATTGAGAATATGAGCCATTAATGGACTCTCTCAATAAGAAGCTCTCTTGTTGAGTAGCTTTATCTAAATGGATAGGATGTATGCTCAATATGCTTCCAAAGGCTTCAACGGATGATTGTGGATTTTTGGTGTGGATAGATGGCTTTAGAATGGATTTGGCTCTCAAAATAGCATTATAACTTTACTTCATGGATTGTGTTATTTTGCAAAGGGGAAGGATCCAATTTATAGGCAAGAGGCTTGAGGGATTGAGGGCTAAGATGCAAGGATGGGAAAAAGCTTATGGAGGGCTCAGATTGCATGAGAGGAGAGCACATGGATTGTGCTTCCTTATAGCCAATCAAAGAGTGACACATGTCACATGGTGAGAGGATGGAGGAAAGGGGAAGGATGAGTCAACAAAGGAGGCTCAAGGGATAAAATCTTCATAAAGACCCTCATAATGACTTGTAAGAGCAATAAAAGGGCTTGTAAGAGTCATTTATGACCTAGTGGACTTCATAAAGTTTTATGGTTGAGATATTTTGAGGGTGATGAGAGCAATTTCGACTTGGGCTTGATTAGGAAGGTTCTAAGCTTGCTTAGGCTTGTGCAAATGATTAGAGGATGGATTAGGATGGTTTAGGATTAGCTTAAGGATAGGCAAGTGGATGGCATTTAATGAGGGTGGGTGAAGGAAGAGATATTTGTTAACTTTGGCTTGGGTTAGGAAGTTTTAACTCATGTTTAGGGAATGTGACAAGGTTAGGAGGGGATTAGGATTAGTTTTAAAGACATCTTCTAGAAGAGTCTAGAATTTGGATGAGGATAAAAACTTTCTAGAATAGTCTAGAATTTCCTAGGATGAGCATGAAGACTTTCTAGAAGAGTCTAGAACTTCTTAGGGTGAGGATAAATTAGATTTTTAGAAAATAAATAAAGTTTTATTTATTTCAAGGGTTTGGGTTGAGGAGATATTTATTAAAACTTTTTTAATAAACATGAGGATTAATATTTAATCTTAATTAAATATTTTGAGTTGGGATTAGGGGTAGGAAATGATGGGATTAGCCTTTAATTAAAATTAAAGAAGGATTAGAAAATTTTGGAAGAGGTTATTGGTCATAAGGAAATTGGCCATGTTTTGGGCAAAAAATAAATTTTTTATTTATTTTAGGATTTTTGGTCAATTTATTAATTAAATAATTAATAAATAAAGAAATAATGTTTAAATAAGATTTAAACATTTTTGGGAGGGATTCCTTAATTAAATATTTTTAATTAAGATAAAGGGATTTAATGGCATAAAAATTAATTAATTAATTAATAAATGATGATGTCATCAAGACTTTTTCAGAAAATAAAAATACTTTATTTTCTAAAAGTTTTTAGGTGTCTACATATTCTAATTGAGGTTTTTGCATAATCACCTATTGATCCAAGGTGCAATTTCATCAGACTTTTCCATGCAATGGAGTTGTCTTTATTGAGCTTGGAAACTTCTGTCTTGGACATCTTGATCTTCCTGCTTCTAGCACCTTGAAACTATATCAACAGATGGCTATGATACTAATTGTTAGAAATGCTTTAGAATAACTAATAGGGGGGGTGAATTAGTTATTCAAGGTCCAAATGTCCTATTCAAACTTTTCATCCAGTAAAGTGTGCACATTAAACTATTCATTCATCCAAGCTTTAACTTTCCTATTCAACAAGTTACTGTAAATCAACATGCAAGAATAACACATAAGCAAATCAACACATAACATAGTGATTTACGTGGAAACCCAATTTCGGAAAAACCATAAGTAACATGCTACTCAATTCTCACTCTTCTGAAGTGATTCCCTATGAAAGGCCTACCCTATTAAAGGCTACAACACACTGTTAAATGTGACTTGGTTAAAGGATTTAACCACAATATTAGAAGTGGGCCTGGTTAGAGAACTTTAGAACATTCACTTGGAATGCCACCTTGTTAAAGGATTTACAAATGGCTATTAGACCAACCTAAGTCCATAGGATTTTTCTTCTACCCTAATTGATACAATTGAGCTAGAGAGTAACAATAAGGGGTTTAGACCTGATTATAGAATATAAATCAACTTGCAGATCTCAGATCACTTCTCAACTCATATCATTGCCTAGCTTTCAGTCTCTGTACCTCTTGACCACTTGCCCTCCTTCCAAGCTTAGTCTTGTTGAGTCTTCATTCTCAATGTACCAGTGCAATCATCTCTCTCTAATCACTTGTTGAAGCAAAGTCTTTGTGCTCTGTTCTTCCTTCTCCTAGATGTCTTTTCCTTGACACCCTTCTAACCACTTTGCAATTTGGCACTTTAGCAGCTCTTGGTTCTTGATCTATGACTCCTTAAATAGAAGTCTGGAACTTCTTTTCTTACTTGATTCTTCCCTCCTTTAATTTCAATTCATATGGATTAGGTAGTATTCATTGAATCTAACCCATATTTTGTTTCTTCTAGAAACATCATGAAGAATTTTTTTGAATTCACTCAAAAATAGTTTACATAAATTTTGTGCCACCAGCTCATCATCTTTATCCTCGAACTGGTTCACAAAATTCAAGGTGACAACTTTTTTGGCTCAAATTCGGCGAATCGTTGTCATTTTTAATAATGCAACAACTTGGCACTATTGAAATTCTAATGCTTGGCACATACTGTGTTACTCGACATCATCTATGTTTTATTGATGCTTGACACCTGAAGTTCACTCGGCACCAACTAAGATTTTTTGATGCTCGACACCTGTTACTTTTCTTGGCACTTGAGCTTCACTCAACACCTAAAGTTCACTTGGAACACACTAGATTTTTCATTTGCTCATTTCCAACTGAGAATTTTCTAGGCTTCAACTAGCTTGCTTAGCACCCATTGATGAACTTAGTTTAAGCTTTGCAGTTAACCTTATTACAACTTATACTTCTAATATTTCTAAGTGTGGTCAACCTCTATATCTTTGAATATGTTACCAATACATCATTTAACCATTGTCATAGTTGATCCTTGCACTTCATTACAATATCATAACTCATCCTTTCCCTAAGGTTCTCTTGTTACATCTTATTGATCAAATCCTCTTCATCAATCAACTAAGTGATAGTACTTGGATCTTGTAAGCAATTGTCATTCTTACAGATAGCAAGTTTGACATCAATGAAAAAATAATGATTGAAAACATTCTTTTAACAACAATCTCCCTCTTTGACAGTAAGCCTTTTTAATTAGATTTCCAATACCTAATTCAAGTATGTTAAATTGATTCAGTACCCGACTCTTGGTTTTCTCTACAAGCTGATTTCAAGTATTCTTTTTACTAACTGACCCTTTCTCCTTTGATATGATAACACTTGTCTTTCTCTTTCACTTCATTTCTTATGAATAGGTCACTAGCTTTGTTAGATGATAACAAACCTCTTGAATGCCTTCTGATCTTCTCAATCCTTCATTGTATAATGCTCCATGTTCGCACATATAGTCTTCTCTTCTTTGACCATATGATCTAGGTTAAGTTCATCACTATTTAAATATTTCCATAAATATTTTTCTAGATGGTTCCATGTTTTTCCTCTTCATCCTAATCATTGAACATACACATAGGGATACGTGATCCACATCATGTAATTATTCTATAACAACCTCTTTAAAACTTAAATAAACCTTCCAAGTTGGTCTGATAATTGTTTTGCCTAAAATGTTGTTACATTCTTGACTTTTATGTAAACTCTGCCTTGCTCAATCTTCATTGTTTATGATACTTGACATATATTATGCTTGACACATGCTATATCACTTGATACTTAAATACCTAGAATTCACTCAATCATTGATGACTTGCTCGATTGCTAATGAGCTAAGTATATATAGAGAATTACTCTATGACCATATATTTACTCAACTTCTATAGAATTGCTCGGTACATACTATCTTATGTATATGACTCGGCCTTATGTAGAGTAGCTTAGTCATAGTAATGACCATTTGACTCTACCTTGTAAATGACTAAGTGATTGACACTAATAGACAACAATGGTTAGAGATACCAACAAAAAACATGTCATAACAACCATTGTGTAAAGACCTCATATTGGAGGCAATATGTATTGTAAGATAGGTCAATGAAAACTAAATTGTGTAAAATTATGTGTAATTTTGAGTTTTATGTCTTCTCTATTTTTTCTCTTTATTCCCCTATTGTTTCAAAATCTACATTCTATTTGTTTCAATGACATTTCAATCTCTCAAAATAAGCATGGAATCTTCAAAAGAAGCCCAACTTGGTCACCAACACAAATCTCTAGTGCTAAATTGGCCTCCACATTCATTTTACCATATTAATTTGATGCCTAGATGCCTTGGATATAACAATTTTTAAAAAACCTTTACAAAAAATCTTCCTTACCTCTAAGACTCCTCTCTATGGAAACTTATTACACGTTACCTTTTTGCCTCTGAGTTCATAAGGCATCATCTACATGTCTGATGTTACATCTCTAAAAAGTCCCTTAAAGAAAGGAGGTCAGAGCATAGTCATGCCCTTTCATCATTCAAACCAACATGACAAAATACCACTAAGTAGTATAAACCACAAAGAATTAAAAAAGAAAGCTACCTAAAATGTTTGAAGCCCCTTAGAATATATGGTGGCATGGAGCACTATATACTAAATATCTTTCAAGAAATAGGAAATTTGAAATAGAAGCTTTGGCCTACCCACAACCACTTAAGTCTTCCATATTGCAACACAAAAACATGTAGAGAAGATACTATATTGGTCAATCTTCCATTGTAATTACTTCACATAAAACCCACAAAGATGAAATAAATTTGCATCATGAGTAAAAACTAAAATAGATTGAGAAGAGTATTATTATATATTATCATTAGATGCATGCCAAGAGGGGTTAAATTTTAGCCAAGAGTCAAATGAGAGTAGTATGGATAGTGGCTTTGGAGGGGAATTCTATGCAAGGTTCAAGCCATATCACATTTACATGAGTATAATTTTATAGGTGAACTACTATGCAAGTGATCTATACTTGAATGCCTCTCTTTGATCCAAAGTAGCCTCACAAATATTTAATTCTACCAAAATTCATGATTTTATTGTTTAACCCATGCCAAATATTTATGACCTCAAGTTAAAAAAAATTAAGTTAACAATGAAAGTGTGGTTACAGATTGCATAGGTAAATGCAAAGAATAAAACAATTCATATATGAAATTCAAATTTTGGTCAACTTTTAGTTGCATATCAAAATGTGTTGTTATATGTATAATGAAGGTTCTTAACCTATATGTTTAAACTCTAGTGACAAGTCTTTAGAATCTTCATGAAATAAGGTGCGTCTCCTTTAAGGTTGGTTGTGTTATTCCTCTTTCATTAATTATTTTTCTTGAAGATTGGAATTATTCTCAAGTAGGTCTTCAATTTCTGCATTAGCTTTATCTAAATTTCTTTCTGGGCATAAGTCTTCAATTCTTTCTTCAATGTAGAAATTGTCATCCATTTGTGCTACAAGATCTTTCCTTCTTTGTAATGATTGAGAGAGTTTCTCTTTTTTTTTTTTTTTGAGTTGTCCAATAGCTAATTCAAGATCCATCTTTTCATTCTCAATAGCTTTTTTTGTTAAAGTAAATAATTATTATTTACACCTTTACTTAAGTTTACTTAGGTTAATGCATTTAATTATTAATTGTAGTCTAGGAGTTGTTGACAACATGAGAGTTTGTTCCTATCTAAGTCATACTTATCCTCTCACCTTGATTGAGGATATTCCATCTTTTGTGGACATATGCTTAGTTGTCAACCTTATCTCCTAGCACTTTTAAGCACTTTCTAGCTTATTCTACAAGCTTCCTAGAGGCCTTTATATTCAAGCAATCCTATTGTAATTTCATATCTTTTCACATCATATTGTACAACAATACATTTTTCATTGTTGCAATATTTGTTCTCTCAGTTTGTTTAGTTTCTCCAAGCTCCACCCTTCCTTCTTTGGTTTCCCTTCAACAGGTTATTTGCATGTAGGTGATCTTGGTGAGTTGTGAAGTTAGCTTTCATCAACTTCTACATGGTATTAGAGCCTCCTTGCTACTTCTTAGTTGAAGGATTTTTGAAGCCACGATTCAAAGACACAAACCCTAGTTTGTTTGTATTTTTTTCTTCAATCGGGAGGAAGAAATTTTTTTTGGAGCACTTTGGGCCTAAAAAAATGCTACCATTGAGTTTAGAAGGCCCGTTACAGTTAGGATCCATATAAAATTTGTTTGAGAGGCTATACAGACAATTTTGCAAAAAGCTAAAAAAACATTTTTGGTGCAAGGCCGCTCAACAGCCATTGTCGCACCACCATGACCTTGCCACTACACAATTTGCACTTGGTTCAGGTGTTTTCACCACTAGTAGTGCAACCGTAGTGATGCCAAGGCTTGGTTGCCTTCGGTAGGCCTCCAACTAGCCACCACTCTGTCATGACGTCGCCTATTCTGCACTTCTACCATCCAACCAACCACCTCCACTGGGTTTCTCCACTAGTGTGTTGCCCTTGCTACCACCATTAGTTTGCATTGTGTGCTGCACACTTGGTCCAATCCAGGCCTGCCATGTGGCATGGGTACCACATTGGCACCTGCCACATGGCCCATGCCATGTCACCAGTCAGTATCTGTGCTGCCATGTGGCATTATTTTTTTGCCACGAAGGCCGCTTGACCATCAAATTTGATGGCATGAAATGTTGACGTCAAATAATGTCAGCACTGCATTAGCACACATGTAAGGTCTTTAGGTCCCTTTTTGACCTACTCATGGATTTTTGGCCATAACTTGAGTATACAAAGGTTTTTTTCGATTCGAAAGAAGTACCAGAAAGCTAGTTCTAAGATAGAGACATTGGTGTAGGTATTTTGTGGTTTAGATGTAGTTTTGTTGTCTATTTTTGTATTCAAAGTTGGATGTTTTTTTTTTCACTCCGGCAAGCATATCTTGTGCATCCCATCTCCATTTTTTAAAAACATTATATTTATGGAAAGTTGGTTCTATCTGCTTTTTAGATATCCTATTATTTCCTTTAGATTCTACCCCATGGTCTTTCTATCATGTTTTTGGCATTTTTTCTCTATGGTGGATATCTTGGGTGTTCCAGGTCTGAGGATCATTTTCATGACATGGGATCTTTTGTTTTGGGTTGTACTATCTTTTGTACCAAGTTTTTTCTCTTTCTAATCATTGTTGATATCATTTGTAAGTATCTTTATGTAAATACACTAAGATAAAGTGTCACTCTTGCATGTTGGGTTCATGAATGTTCTTTTGAGATAGTTGTACTCGCATTATTTTATAAAGCACCATGGGGGGTTAGTTGTTGCCATTTTTTTGCCCTCTTCCTTTGTCAAGTTAGTGTCCCTTCCATGACATTAGCCCCATGAATTTTTCGATGACATATGCCTTTATAGGTGTTTTTACCTCTCTCTCTCTCTCTCTCTCTCTCTCTCTCTCTCTATTCTTGGTTCCTTTTGCAAAGGAGTTTTGGTCCACTTTATCAATTGCCTATCACCTCACCCCCTGTCTGCATTAAGGGGGGGTTATTTGTTTGTTTCTAATGCTTTGTTGGTTTAATGGTTTGATAGTGTGAGCTATGTATTTAGTATTTGATCCTATATACTAGGCAATTATAGTGGCTGGCTACCTATGCATTTTGGTGAGATGGATCATCCACCATATAGACACTCTCGGTTTGTGCCTTCTATTTCTGTGGAGGTTCTTTAGATCAGTAGTTTTTTTCCTGATAGAGTTTGTGGCTTCTTCATGCTTTAGTGATGCTCTTCATGATCTTCTCTTGTTCCTATTTTCTAGGACATTCCTCTCGTTGGAGGCTTCTTTAGTCCTTCACTAGATTTTCTTACCTCTTTTTGGGGGAGGGTTTTTCCCATGTGGTTTTCTCTCTTTTCTCATTTTTAGAGGTTGCATTTCTTTGCATTGTACATGGGTACATAATATGGCCTTGTTGTCGAGACCCATTTTGCATTTCATCTTAGCTGTTGTAAGCTTAAGTGCATTCCCCTAAGTTGCACTTAAGGGTAGGTGTTAGAGTAAATAATTATTATTTATGCCTTTACTTAAGTTTACTTAGGTTGATGCATTTAGTTATTAGTTGTAGTCTAGGAGTTGTTGACAACACAAGAGTTTGTTCTTATCTAAGTCATACTTATCTTTTCACCTTGATCGAGGATATTCCACCTCTTGTGGATGTATGCTTAGTTGTCAACCTTATCTCCTAGTACTTTCTAGCACTTTGTAGCTTGTTCTACAAGCTTGCTAGAGGCCTTTATATTTGGGCTCTTCTATTGTAATTCCATATCTTTTCACATCATATTGTACAACAATACATTTTTCATTGTTGCAATATTTGTTCTCTTAATCCATTTAGTTTCTCCAAGCTCTACCCTTCCTTCTTTGATTTTCTTTCAATAGGTTATTTGCATGTAGGTGATCTTGGTGAGTTGTGAAGTTGGCTTTCATCAAATTTTATATTTTCTAGCTTGTATACCTCTATTTCCTATGATCTTATCTCAAGTTGTTAAACTTCTAATGTGAGAACCAATTTCTCTAATATCAATTTTTGGAGATATAAGGTAGGCTAGGTTACTAAGAGGGGAGGGGTGAATCAAGAACCAATACAATCTTAACACACTTCACAATTTAATCCTTTATATATTATTATGATCTAGTTGCATATATGAAATAATGAAAGAAATAAAACATTCATAATGCTTTGACACAAGATATGGTGACCCAAAAACCTTTTAATTAGAAAGTAAATCTAGGCTAGAGATGATACCCACAAGCTTTAGTATTGTAGTATAAAGTTAGCTTGTTAAGGCTTACAATTGATCATCTCTAGTGATTTGCCCTATTATGAGTAATAAGGACTATGAGATCCACCTTCTTAAAGGATTTAAAAACATACTGTAAAGTATGCACTCTATTAGGAGATTTAGTAAAAGACTATTAAGTCCACCTAGTTAAAGGATTTGACTGATGCTTTTGTTAGAATGAATCAATGGCTAATCTCTGATATGCAACTATGATTTTTTGAATGAGATTCCTTGAATTGCAATGATAACCTAATTGTGATAGATAAGTCTCTGTTGAACCATCTACTGCTTGTAGCCTTCTTCAACTTGCACTCTTCTACTTATACTTCTTCACATTTTTGTACTTGATTTCTCTTTTAGATATGATAAAATACAATATATTACATATATATCAATCCAATTAACTACTTATTGGTTTCAGCTAGAATACTAAATTTATCATAATCACAAAGTCGACCCATTGATGTAAATTACGTTCAAAAGAAAAACTCGGTGATGTTCCGACATTCGAAAAACATTGTCAACTTTTGAAAAACTTTAGTACTTGGTTAGAGTTGAAGGTTAGTCCATACTGATTGCTTCAAGTAGCATGAACTCAATCAGCACTATGTGACTTGGTGAACATTGAGAAACTCAATAGATACTGAATCAATTAGTTGACATTGCATGAATTAGTCAACACTACATTCACTTCATTAACACTACGAGCTCAATAGACACTGTAGAACTTGGTTAACACTACAGAGCTTGGTTAACACTAAGATCTTTATCACTTCTACTACATAGCTTGGTAAACTCTTCTACACTTGGGATATATTGTAAATTTCCTTAGATGCTTGGTAGATATTGTGAAGCTTAGTATGAACTACACTTTCACTACTTAGCTCAGTAGCAACTAAAAAAGTTGGTTAACACTACTAGATGAATAATAAGATCGGTAGCGACTATAGAGCTTGATAGAAATGTAACCAACTGACTAAGTGTTAATTCACTAATAGACAAATTGACCTTAATGTCAACACCATCAACTATGGGAGTCACACTTGAAAAATTGTTTGCAAAAGCATCTTCCACCCCATATGTAGCAATTGCACTTTTGCAACCACAGTTTGTTCCACCTCTATCTGTTCAACATAGAGAAGAAGAAGAAGATGTAAGTATTATAAATTTTTAGTCATCCACTTCTAAAGGCACAAGAAGATCGATGAGGTTGGTATAAGTGACATAGGAACTAGTAGAAGAAAATTGAACTAAAAGAATAAAGAAAATGGCTACAGGGCCAAGAAAGAAACAAAATTCTATAGCCACCTATGAAGGAAGGAAAATGAGAGGTGAAGTTGTCACCCTTGAAGCTCCACAACAAAAACCTAGAGAAAAAGAAACAAACAAACATGAAGATAGAATTGAGTGGAATTCCAAGATTGAGAAGTTAAATTGTATGATTATTAATGGTGGAAAATTTGCACAGTTGAAAATGTATTATCATTTATATAATAACTTTGAGAAATTTCAGCCATAAATTATAGTTATTAGACACATGATCTTGTCTAATAAGAAGTTATCATATATTCAAGGATAGATACCTAAATATCTGTATCAAAGATTGGTAAACTAGAAAAAAGAGAATATTCAAAGAAGATAAAGCCATAAGACAAAAAGTGATAATAAAACTTTGTGAAAATGTGCATGAGGATCACCTTGAGAAAATATTGACAAGTATTGAGGTATTGCTAAGAAATAATACAAAAGTTATCTTGATCATGGGAGGCAATTATGAAGAAGTAAATAAGGGAAAAAAAGGTAGTCATTAAGGTTGTGGTAGAGCTTAAGGATATTGAAGTGCATAATACTTTAGAAGACAAAATAATGTCTTCTACTGAACCTAGAAAAGGAGAAGAGGTCATAGTGATGGGGGAAGCAGATTCTATTTATACTATATACAACAATAGTAAAAACATAGAAAAAGTATGAAGAAGTTCCTATAGCAAGAGTAGAATCAAAGATAGACATAGTTATGAGTGATGTAGAAGGCAAAAAAAATTCCCTAGCACCTCAGATTAGAGTTGGTAAAGATACAATGAGCCTTGATAACACAAGCATAATTTTTAATACATCAAAAGATCATTTTAAGGATTGTATCCTTAGTGTTGAAATTTGGTAGGGTGCATTAGTTCTGAGGATAAGGAGGAAGACAAAGAAGAAAAAAGAGAGGTAGAAGGAGAAAATAAAGATAAAGCAAAAGAATAGAAGAAATATGAGGAAGAAGCAAATAAGAAGAATGAGGAAGACCAGAAAATAATAGAGGAAGAAAAGAAGAGTGATGAACAAGAAGGCAATCAATACTTGTAACTGAATATAGTCCCACCTATTAAGAACATAAGAAACAAATCATCCAGTTCTTCAAAATCACCACTAGAGACCTTGATTGCTAGTATGATGAGCTCTACACCACAAACACTTGCAAAAGATCCTAAAATGGAAATGTTCAGTGAGATATCAACTTTGGTCACCAGCAAGATGGTAGAGAAAAGAAAAGGCATTAAGGAGACTTTGAAACTCTTGATAAATGTTGATCTCCAAGTCATGTTGCCTATTTCTCAAGAGTTGCCAAAGTCTCCTAAAGTTGGTCAATCGTCATTGTGACCAAGCCATCCCACTAAGGCCAAATAATGTATTTGTCTTGAGTGAATGTCATGTATGAACCAAGCAGTAGTTATTTTTGACTAAGCCAATGGTTGCTGAGTACCCCAGTTGAAGCAAATATAGTTCATGTTGAGCATAATAGAGGCTGAGTTACATAGTGTATGCAAGTAAATAGAAGCCAAGTGCTAGTATAGCAGAATAATAAAGATTGAGTGTCAGGGTATTCAAGTGTAGAGAAAACAAAATTTGATAGATGCATTTGGAATGACACAAACATCAAGGTAACCCATTTTTTAGGAGTAGGAGATGTATGTTTTCATTCAAGGAATCAAATATAGAGCTAACCATGTGTTATGTTACAAGGTATCAATCCCAATGCATGGTGATCAACTAATCATAATAGTGGAAGGGTTAAATGGAAAAAAAAATTTGGATCATTGATTTTGATCTAGAACCTTCACAAGAAAATTATAATAAATGGATCCAAACTCTAATTGTATGCATGAAAGAGAAATGTTAAGGTTGGATTCTTGAAGTGAAGTATGAAGGTAAACCAGGTAGAGTGATCAAGCAGAGAAGTGAAGGGAAGAATAGAGTTATATCATATTAGAGATAATATCAAAGACACTAAGGAGGAGATCTGTTATCAATATATGAAGTGCAAATAGAAGGATCAATTACTGATACATTCTAGCAAGTGAAAAAGGGTAAATCTCTTAACACGATGGTCCTAACAAGCCTCTGTAAATCTTGTAATTGAGTTCTTACTTCATGTTAGGTTTAAATCATTTAATCAAGGGAGATTGAATAAGTTTGTAATCTCTTGACAAGGTAGATCCCTCAAAAGGTAGATCACCTGAAGTGGTCAAAATTTGTAGCCATAAAAGGCACACTTTATTGCTGCAGTGCTAAAGATTTATGGGATTCATCCCCACCCTAGTTTTACCTTTACCTTTACCTTAGAGGGTTTTTGGGTAATCAAATCTTTGTCTTATGTGTTTATTATTTACTTTCATGTTCACAAATGGGATTAACAACTAGATTTGTTACAACATTTCAGTATATGTCTACGTGGTTTATAATATTAATGTGAGATGGACTAGAGGTGAATCTATTTGATTTGATATCTTTTTTAAAGGGTAAGAATTTTATAGATCTTTATTCACCCCCTTTACACCCCCCCCACCCCCAAGTATTTTTCTTTCCCAATAGACTTCCAACAGAGAAGATGATAGGAAAGATGGAGAATTTTTTCAATATTAAAGTTAGTGAAGATAATCCACAAAAGCGAGCAATAAAATTATTGGAAGAATTTAATAGTCACTCTAAGACTATGGTAGAAGTATATATAATTGAGGCCCAAGAAGATCATAATGTAATCATATTCATAAAGGTATGCTAAAACATGAAAGAAGACTTAGCTAACTTAGATCTTTGTATTAAAGAGTTAAGTAAATGTATTCATGAAGGAAAGGAGCTATATGAGAAATATGCACTTGCACATGAACATATGAGAACCTTCACATCTCAGGTAAAGGAAAAAGAAGATGAATTTAGAAATGTGATCAGTGAACTAAAGAGTGTAGATGTTCAAGTGATTCACTTGGAGCAAAAGATCAAAAAAATTTATAATGAAAGGAGAATTTTGGAAATCAATAGAGAGAAACTATTGTAGAGGTTCTCTTTGTTGAGAGAAAATCTATCTTTGAAAATTGACATAGTGAAGATATAGCTTGAATATATTTTGAAAGAAAAGTCATTATATGTACACTTCAGCTATCTATACTTTCAAGCCACAAAGTTAGTATCCTATAGATTGTGTGCACTCCTTGTAGTGTTAGATTTAGTAAAAGAAGCATGGAATGATGGACTAAACATCTTGAAGAATAACTTTTTTGATTGTATTGCATTGTTGAACACTTCATCAACATGAAGGAATAGAAGGTAGACTTCAATTTTTTATTTGTATATAATATTTAACTCACTTTTGTCATTGATGTCAAAGGGGGAGTATAGTATGGAAAAATTATAAATATAATTTGTGAAGGGAGATGTAAACTAGAGTATAGTCAAAGAGGGAGTAATATGTTTATTGTAATTAGGATATATAAGGATGTAAGATGGTATAAATAAAAAATGGTCCATGTTTTGAAATTTTGTAAAAGGCCATGTAAAGATTCACAAATTTTGACATTTTTTTTGATGAATAGTCCATTTCTATTAATAAATAACATACTAAGATTACAATTCACAAAAAAGTGTCAGGGGATACAAGATCACCTCATGAGAGTTCACTCGACTGAAGCTGGAATCAACAACTATTCATCAAAAAAAATATAAAGCAACCCTCAAGAAGATAAAGCAATGCTAGCTGAGGGGGGTTGTTCATCCTGATCATGAAATCCCTAGTCATCCTTGGGGTTGGCAAGCAAGCTAGGAATAGTCCAACTATCATTAGTAGCATCAAGGGCCTGGTTAGCATCCATTAGATCAGTCTAGGGAGGTGAGATAGCCAAATCCAGGTGAACAGGCCACTTCCCAGAAACCACTCATCGAGGGCTAGGTGGAGGAGCCAGGGACCAACCAATGTCACCACAGGGTGGGGAAATTAAGCCGTGCCTCCATCCACCATCGCCACCACTCAAAGAGTGATAGTGGGAAGCCTATGAACATTGTATGTGTGAGTGTCAATCTAAAGAATTACACCTCTGGTGGCTACCTCTAAGCATCGAGGTATCAATTGAGGCATCTAGAGGTACCTTGGCAATAGTACAAGGGGCAATGCCCTAGTGATTAAGAAGCTCTTGAAGGTGGGCCACCTCCAAGGCCATCTTGTTTTCTTGCACTTGAATTTGCATCATTACATTATTACAAATGTACACCTTAGTCTATATAGCAATATTTATATCAAGAAAACTGTGAGTGAAAAGAGAAACATTTCTATCTTTCCACAGAGTGAACAAAATCTCCATCCTGAAGGTATGCCAAATCTAGGTAAATTTTTTGGGATCCTAGAGGAATCACCTAAAATAACCATGTGCCAAGAAAAGGGTTTAGGTTGAAATGACTTAAAAGAATCATGAATCCAATGCTAATAATTTTGAACATGTCTCAAAAACTAGAAAATAAGTAGGAAAGACTCTAGTTGGCCACATAATGGACACCTAGGATCCAAAACTCCAATTTTATTGAGCCAAGGCCCCAGGGGAAGACCTTGAAAAGCCAGGTACCAAGAAAAATGAAATTTTTTGGGTTTTATAATAGCACTCCAAATTGTGTCAAAGTGCTTTCTTCATTAAGAAAGAGAAGATTACAAATGCCATCTTTGATTGAGCATATCCACCATCAGTAGATGGGGAGAAAGCCATCTATAACCTAGACTTGGTTTGTAATTGGTGAGAGGAGTGGTAGGATACCACTTCCAATCAGTCCACTAAGGTCTAACAAACTGAATACCCACTTTATGAATTAAGTGTCCTAGAATTGCAAAAAGCAATAAGTCAAAAGTTTGTTGATCTAAATGGGAAAACACCACATTGGACTTGCATATATTCTTAAGATTTGAGACTCATGGAGACCCTAGAGAAAAGATCTTTAGGAGTCTTGATGTATCATTTGAAAAAATGCAGAGCACTAGCACCTTGAGTCTTGGCAAGGGGAATACCTTGGATGGAAAATAGGGGAGACCACCAAATCTTCTACTGGTTCAAAGAGAGCCCATTACAAAACTCATCACCAGACTAGTGAAGCCAAGGCTTGGTAACTTCCCAAGCTTCCCATATGCTCTTGATAACAAAATAACCATGTATAAGCATGGGTTCTCACATGATGATAAGAGTGTGAAAGCCAATCCCCTTCCATGCAGGCCTGTTATTGGGAAACCAAGAAAAAATGCAATGTCAAACTTGAATCTTCCAAGCTTCATCTCTAGTAATGGCATGAATAATCCATTTGGAACACATAGTAATGCCTTACTTCTATGTGGAGAGAAGGCCAAGGCCTCTAGATTCTTTGGAGAGAACAAAAATCCCAAGCAACTTTGTGAAAGCCATGATGGTCAGAACTAGAAGCCCAAAGAAAATCACAGAGCAATCACTCTAATTTTTGAAAGGAGGCTTTTGAAGGATCCTAACAAGAAGAACTATAGAAATACATTGCTGCTAGAACTTTATAGAAAATTTGGAATTTTCTCACAAGAGAAAGAAATTCATAAGCCAATAATCTAGCTTCTTAGTAATCTTAGCAAGCACATTATTCCACAGATCCATTGGCAACACTTGAAATCCAAAAGGAATTCCTAGAAAGCATAAAATCTCCCCATGTTGAGTGACCCATTTCCATTCAAACTGGTTAAGCCAAGGTGGGGTTGGCAAAAAAGACTGGTAATAATAGAGCATTTTATGCCATTTAATAGTAGAGGTAGAGGCTTGAAAAAATGTGTCAAGGCAATTTAAGGCATTATTGATGTTTTCTTCATCCTCCAAAAGATTGAGAAAGGATTCATCTACAAAATGACCATTGACCAACTAGGAAGAGGATTCTGGTAAAGAGATGCCACAAACCAAACTTGAAGACATAGAGTGGGCTAGTAAGTAGCCAAACCCTTTAGCAACAAGAACATAAAGTGTTGGAGCCAGAGGTCAACCTTGCCTAATGGAAATTTTAAGATTTTTATTCTTGGGACTTGGCCAATTTTTTCATATGTTGCCATCAATACCAAAGGGGGAGATTGTTGGAGATTTGGCTAGGGTAGCTGATATGAGGTTTTCATTTATGGCAACATATATTTACTATTAAGTGAGAAAAGTATGAAGATATAGTTTTGGTAGAAGGACTTAGAAAATAGTGTAAGCATCATAAAGTTTATCTATCACCATAGACACTATTTTTTTTGGTGAGCTTCACAAAGACATTATTGGCATGTGCATGGTTAGTAGATGATAGAGTGGACATTAGACTACATTCCTATAAGTGTACAATTCATTTGGATTAGTATGAATAAAGTTATTATGAATTTACTAGTTGCAGCACTGAACAAATAGAATATGATAGAGTTAAGAAATTGGATATTTTCAATTAAGGAATTTTTTTGTTACCAAAATTATTTCTTGAATAAATAGGGATGATAGCCTAGATGTTAAGCCTAAATGGGAAAAACATAAATTTGTATTTTGGCACACGTGTGAAAGTATGAAGGATGACAGAAGAAGAAAATATGATGTAAAGGATAGTTTTGGAAATGTAAAGTTGTGTGTGGTTATTGTGATAAATATGTTATCATTTTGGGAAGAAACTTTTCTGGTCATAGCAATAAGGGGCAATATGTACAAAGATTATGTAGAGAGCTACAAAGAACAAATCAGATATTGAATATATCAACAATTATAAGAGGCTTTTGTATCTATTCCTTTATACACATAATAGCATTGTATATTGCATGTTTGGGTAGTTGGTTCATATTGAATAATTTTTGTAATTCACAATAACATGTAACAGGGTTGAGGCTTCTAACAAGGACCAAGACACCATAATGATGTAATAGACTTCTAGTAGGGTCAATTTCTTTCACAAGATACTTTTCATTAGTAGATAATTTTGTGGGTACATCCCAACCAAGGTTTTCCCTTGGCCACATTTCCCTAGTTAACAAATAATGGTTTTATGTGTTGCATTACTTTGTGGTTGTATTTATTTTTCATCTTAAATAGTTTAATTATTATGATAGCTATAAGATTGTTAATGATATCCATAGTTGGGAAAATTTTTGGAGAATGGCGATTCACCCAAGAGTTTCCTAAGATAAACAAGGATAACCTTGTATATGACATTGTATCTATTGGAGACTATTCATTTTATTATCTAGATAATCTATACACACCACCACCATTTGTCCCAATAATAGTTGAGTAGATGAAAGAAAAGCAATAAAACAAAATCCTAATGAGAGATTGTTTCTTCTCTTAATGATGTTGAATTTTATGATGTAGATGAATGTGTTACTCCCAAAGAGATGTGAGATAATATTGCACTTGTTCATGGAGAATTTTAGAATTTGTTGAGACCAAAAGTTGAGAGCCTATGGGAAAATTTGATGATATGTAGATGAAGGAAGGAGAAAACATTGCACAATATAGTAACTAAATCAAGTAAGAGGTTAGTGCCATCAAATCTATAGGATGAATCATAAGTGATGAATATGTTGTATTTAAAGTACTAAGAATTTTTTTCCCCCATTTATTCTATTAGAGTTTCAAATATTCAAGAGTTCGAATCTATTCATGGTAATGCCATTACTCTTGATGCTTTGGTCAGTAGATTGACTACTTTTGAGTTGAATAAATTTGATAACAATTTACCTAAGGTAGAAAATGCTCTCAGTCATCCCTAACTATTGGAATTTCAAGGAAATATAAGAGCAAAAAAGATGTAAGTGACTTTGATTTAGACAAGAAAGAACAAGATGAGCTAGAAGCATTGTTGGCTAGGAAGATACTGAGAGGAAAAGGAAAGTTCAAAGGTAAATTACCGTTGATATGATTCAAATGTAATGAATTTGGTTATATTGCATCTATGTGTCAAAAATTATGACAAGATGGAGAACAAATACCAAAGGAACAAAGGTTATAAAGAAAATGGAAAGAAGTCTTGTTACATAGCCAAGAAAGGATGCACTGAGTCAAAATCTAACGATGAAAATGAAGGTGAGGAAGTTGTGTATGTTTCTATGAAATAATATTTAGAGGAGGAAAGGTATGAAGAAGAAAACACCCTTATATCCCATGTTAGTATGAATAATACATGAATTATTATTGATTGTTCACATTATATGACTAGTGATATTGATAAGTTTGATAAACTAGAAAAGTATGATAGTGAATTTTTTAATCTTGGAAATGATGTTACATGCCACGTGAAAGGAAGAAATTCGTAATTTTGAGTGAAAATATTAGATGTGATGATGCTTATTGGGATCAAGGTTTGAACACAATTTTTTGAGTGTTGCACAGTTGAATAATACTAGTCACCAATCGAAGTTTCAAAATAGAAAGGTGAAAATCCTTGATCTTGATAGATAACTAATTAGAACTAGTGAAAAAACAAGAGGTAACCTATTTTACCAAGATTATACTATAAGTAAATGCCTATTTTTTGAAGTTGAAGATGTTTGGTTATGGCATAAGAGACTTTGTCATGTGAATTTTGAGAACATAGTTAAGGTCAGTAGGAAGAAGAAAGTGAGGGGTTTATTAAACTTACATAAGGTTGATAATTCTATGTGTAAAGAATGTCAACATGATATGATGACTAAGTCAAGTTTCTCAAGAAAATAAAATTCATCTAATGATATCTCAGAGTTTTCTCATACTTATTATTGTGGTCCTATGAAAGTTAAAAGTCATTATGGTAATAGATACTTCATTCTATTTGATGATGGTATTCAAGAATGATGAATGTGATGCTTCTAGATTTTAAATCTTATACATTTGTTATGTTCAAATGGCACAAGGAAAAAGTTGAGAAGGAAACTAGTATTTAGTTGAAATATTTAAGACTTGATAGAGGAGGTGAATTAATGTATGATGAGTTTACTAACATTTGTATTTATCATAGAATT
Organism: Cupressus sempervirens; assembly: GCA_028749045.1. Classification (NCBI taxonomy): domain Eukaryota; kingdom Viridiplantae; phylum Streptophyta; class Pinopsida; order Cupressales; family Cupressaceae; genus Cupressus; species Cupressus sempervirens. The sequence continues at coordinate 727,972,326 of CM053791.1, read as the reverse complement.
AAAAGGAAAATATTTGTACGTATAACACCAAAAAAGAATGGATTGTAGAAAGGAGAAATAAATCCATTTTGATTATGCTAGAACACTACTAATTGAGAAAGGAGATGTACAAATGTTATAGAGAGAGGAAATAACTATTGATGTTTACACCCCTAATTGAGTTTAATTGAAGAAAGGTACAAACAAGATGCCTTGTGAACTTTGTATAGACACACACCAAATATAATTTATTCAAAATCTTTGGAAGTAGATGTTACATTCATAAGGATGCTAGAAACAAAAGGTGTAATTCAAAAGGAGAAAAAGGAATGTTCCTAGGATACTTTACTAGGAGCAAAGCATACAAATATTTTAATAAAGTCATTGACACTATGGTTGAAAGTGAAAATGTAAGAATTGATGAGTTTGCAAAAAATAATAATGAGGAAAGAAAGAAATAACCTGAAGACTACAATAGATTTGTTGATGTACAAGGAGTACCAAAATTTATACCTAAAAATAAAATCAAGTCACAAGTGGAGATCATTGAACAATAATAGAGAGCCACCAAGAAATAACCTATTGTACTGAGCCCCAATTGAATGCTAAAAATGTTGAAGAGCATAGAAATGAGCCTATTTTAGAAAAATATATCAGAATGTACCATTCACAAAATTAGATAACTTGATATAAGAATATTGGAGTCATGACAAGAAGTAACCTAATAAATAATACATGCTTGATTTATGAGTTTGATCCTAGAAAAATAAAAGATGCACTTGAAGATGAAAATTGGATCAATGCAATGAATGAATAGATAGATCATATTGAGAAGAATAACACATGGACACTAGTACCAAGACCTAAGGATAAGAATGTGATTGGAACAAAATGGATATTTTAGGAACAAGTTAAATGAAAAATGAGAATTTGTAAGAAACAAAGCAAGACTAGTATGTAGCATTATCAATATTTCCTCTATCACAAACCATCTTTACAATTAGGTTCCTACAAGATTGTAACCTTCTACAAGTTATAGGTTAGATTTTAGATTTTTCACCCTACAACCAATCCAATAAGGTTCTCCACAATCTAATCTAGAAGAAATAACTCTTCTTTGATACCACCTGACACAGGGATAGACAAATTCAAAAGGAATTAATCCAACTTAGACCAAAGAAAATCTCCTACTTAGAGTTACACATAGAAGCAACATTAAATTTACATAAAAAACAAAGAAATAGAGAACAAAATTTTCTCAACCATATCGATATAATCAGAAAATGAATCCACACATGCCTGACTATGAGGCTTTCTAGATTATAGCCATATACAAAGAATTATGAATTCAAAGAAAAGATCACATATTTTATTCTTCTCTAGGATCTTCTACATCTAACATAATGTCACATAATGGTTTTCTACATCAATCCAATCTCCTTATATAGCCAGCTAAGCCACAAGTCGGCTAGTAGGGCATTTAATTACATTATAGGTCCTCATTGGAAGAGTAAACCAAAACTATAGAAAATATGAATGAAACTCAATAAAACATTATATTTAGGTCCACACATGACCCAATAACATGTCCATATCTTAACAAGATCCAATTTGATCATATGAAACTACACAAGACAAAAAAACTCCACACATTTCCACAAAAAATGCCCAAAAATTGATGTCCAAGGAAAACGGTGATATCTCTTAGCTCTGATTGAATTAGAACTTTTTCTTTGAATTAAAATTATTAATTTAAGTTCTCTACAACCCCTTAACTGTGCAAAGGCTGATTCATTAAGGATAAGTGTGCATCCATTCTGAAAATCACACATAGAAACTTGTCCCGAAAACTAGGAAAAAAAATGATGCATTAGAAAAATAGCCATATCTCCCAAATCATAATGAATTAAGAATTTATCTCTTAACCATAGATATTAATATAGGCCCTCTTCAATCCCTAAAATTTTTAGCTTCTAAATCATTATGCATAATAGTTATATAACTTGCAATAGGCATGCAGAATACAAAAAATACAACTCCAACAACAATGCTACTTTACAAATAGAGCAATATTTTTTGGTTGATGCAGGATTTCTCTAAGATCCAAGATGCTCCTACATCAATGTAATTCATTTATTCTTGGCAAGCACAACATGCTTGGCCAAAACTATCACCTTTGATAGCTTGGCATCAACTAGATTTTGCCTCGCAACTTCAGTGAAACTTTTCATGCTCAATAGTAACATAAAAACTAATAAAACCTTAAAGATTTCTTCTAGGTTCTAATCAATACTTTGCATATTTCTTCATGCATATATAATATTTTTAGAACTAAATCCTTTTAACTGATTTATAGTATATCATTTGAATATCAGTCCCACACATACCTCTTGATTTCCTAGTTGGAGGTGATGTGATCACCTAATCCATTAGATGCAGTAGCCTCATCTGCATTTGTTGCACTACAGTCTGCTCTTTTCTTTCATGTCTTGTTTATCTGAACTTTGACTTTTGTTGCGCAACTTTTCATCCTCTAAGCAATTAGTAAAGTGGGAATTTGTGTTCTAGCAAGGTCCTAGGTGTTTTCAAGTCTAATTCTAAGCCCTCTTAGGTGGTAAAAGTATTCATTAGATTTTTCATTTTCCCCTTCTCCACATTTCATAGCTGGGTGGCTTTCCCTTTGTGTTGAGGGATTTTGTGGGTAGCTTAGTTCCTAATTCGATGGAGATTCACATTTCTCATGAAAAAATAATCTATAAAGTTATTTCTTCTTGCAGTATATTATTTTCTCACAAAAATAGACGTTTACAAAAATCTGGGTTTCATTTTCTCCTCGATAGGTTTTCAACCCATGAAGATGATTTTGCGCGAAGAGTTCCAAATGATGCATATAGGTCAAAATAAGAAAATAATAAGGTGCCCTATGGAAATTTTAGGTTCCTTTTATGATTATCTACCTCAGGAAATGTTTAGGATTTATCATAACTTTTATAATCATTCCAGGTGAAAAACTAAAAATTGACTTCTCCTCAGTGGGTTTTGAACCCATGAAGTTAGTTTCTCACAAAAGTAATTTTTAAGGAAAAGAAAAAAAAGGTGGGACCCTAATGTTTTTGTGCACTACTTTCCAAAATATTTGAACTCAAAGGAAAATATGATCAAAAGGTAAAAGTTCAAAGGGAAGCCTAAACAAAGAAATGGAAATTATCTTCTCCTTTGTGGGTTTTCAACCTACGAAGACAACTTTTGGGTTTTTTTAAGAAAATCAAGTTTGTAAGTGGATTGAACTCACTTTTTGTGCACAAAACATCTTAAAGATGATAATGGAAATGATCTAACCATTATGGGAAAGAGCTATCAAGAAGAATTTGACTCAACAGATATTTTCTTATGGAGTATTCTATTCATAACTTCCCAAAACTTAAGGGGAAATGGGAAAGTAAGTTTAGGAAGAAAGAAAGTTACTATTAGGCCAATGGAATATTGAAAAAACACCTAGATGCCCATTCAAATGATGCATTTACTATTTCAATGGATCTCTCCTTCAATTCATTCATGTGCAAATTTTGAAGATCAAGAGGTGAATTAAAGCTCCTATATAGATGAAAATGTAAATGGTTACAAAAACCACTGCTCTTTCTTGAACTTTTATTCTATTAAAATTGCAAAAAATAATTCAAAAAGCTAGTATTTGTGCATTTGCTATTCTTTTCATTGCTTCTGATTCAAAATTCATTTTCAATAGAGATGGAAACTAGATTTGCTAGCTTTGATGGGTTGAATAGAATCAAGTCTTCACTATAGAATTTCACAAATACTTCTCTCTATTTCTATGATATGCAAGATTTTTAGAAGAGATTGAAATTAGAGCTGATACATCCTATTACTAAGAAGCTTTGAGGATGTAGACTTGTTGAGCCAGCTAGTTTTCCTATTGCAGTCCAAGATCTAGAATCAATATATGAATGCATAAACCATTACAAATCAGACACCAAACAGATTGTATTGACTAATGACATAGTGTTGATCTCCATTGATAGGAAAACTATGGTGAATTGCCTCTAAGTTTGAGAGTGGGAAGAAGTTTCAGATTTGACACTTGGAGGAGCTATTTCTGAGTTCTCCATGAAGAAGATGATTTGGAGAAAAAATATCTTGCAATCATGGTTCCGAAAACCATGGGGCACCAAGAGTAAGGTGCCTAAAACTTTTTTTGTGACTAATTTTGAACCTATTGACATCATGGTCCTCTTACACAGATTGAAAGGTGAGGTTGAAGTTTTAAACTTTTTTTAAGCAATATTTCTATATGGTGCAAGTCATCTATTCTAATACTCAATATATTGATTGAGCCCATGAGGTAAACAATATTCTGTCTAATGCTCTTAGTCCTGCAAAATTCTACAACACATTCTACATTTCCTCCTTCCTCATTTACATGTTAGTTTCTTTACAATTATGGCCAGGCCTCCCAAGAGTAGAAAATTTTCTTGATGATGTGAAGTCTTATGAATTCTACCCATGTTTACAATTGAAAAATAGCTATGCAGAGTATATTAGAGATAATGATGCATTTATCATAAGAATTTGTAGGGAGCTCCAGGGATGTCAAGAGAGGAGATTCAGTCCTAAAGCTATGATAGCCATTAGCTAGTTTGTGAGTTTTTTCATGAAGTTCTCATCCTTTTCATATTTGCATCTTGCAACATTTGATGGTTTTCCCTTGAAGCTGCTAAGATATCCTAGTGATATGATCGTGTTGATCAAGATCATGTGGCAAGAAATCTAGGTAAATGTGCTAAGTAGGAGTTTGAAGAAGAAAGGGTACAAGTTCCCTATGAAGGTGGGAGCTTTTCATTGCAAGTCTTGTTTAGATGCAAAGAACATGCTAAAAGTGCTCAAATCAATATAAATTAGAGATGTATGAGGTCTTAAGACCTATGTTTTGTTAGGAATAAGGTGTCTCAACCTTGTATAATTCCTATTCTTATTATTATTTGTTTTGTAAAATGTATTTTTGCAAATAATATGTAAATGTGAGTGTACATGTCTAGTTGGCATGTTGATCACTTACATGTGTCGACATCTTGAAGTGTGTGAAAGAGATCATGGCTGAAATGGTTATGACGGATTCCTATGATGTGTAAGAGCTATTTAAGGAATAAGCTATGACAGGTGTAAGAGCATCTTATGACATGAGGCCTATTTGGGTACCCAAGAATGAGTGGTTGGTGTGTGTAAGAGAATATGCCAAAAATAGGTTGGTATGATGGATTCCCTTACACTTCTCTTGTGACCGCTATTTTTGGTGAATTCTATGACAAGCTATCATTGCCTATTCAAGGGATGGATGCCCTTTTCTTGGTATTGGATGTACATGTGGAAGTGTGCATGTTTCTTGGTGGTTGAGCCATGAAAAATGCCCAACTCCTTTGTGGGCATTTTGTTGGGTCTTAAGATGTTCATAAAATGAGTATTGCATATTGTAATGCAATAGTGTGATAGATGAAAGTTTGCAGGTACTGAGGTGCTGCTGGAGTCTTCTATTGTTGATGTAGAACTTGCATTGCAAGTGTATTGTAATCTTGTGTTGAAGATAATACATTGTGTAGGTTCTGGAGGGGTGGGGTTGTTTTACCGAAAGGTTTTTCCCCACCGGAAAATCTTTGTGTTGTGTGTTTCTTTCTCTGTCTATTTTTTGTATGCATGGCTGGCTACTATATTGGTGTTTACATGATATTGAATCTATAAGTGTAGAAGATTTTAAAAGGATTTGCACCATACTTTCCTTATGAGATTAGTGTAGGAAGCTGTTTTTGCACCTGAGTTTCCTTATAAGTGGTATTAGAGCTTGATCAACTTTTGATCCTAGTTGTTGGGTAGGGTTTTTTGAGCTAATCTCAAGTTGAGTGGGAGTCTTGTGCAGAGTATCCTAAATCTTATTTGTAGATTGAGATGGCGAGTTCATCATATGGAAGAATGGAGGTGGAGAAATTTAATGGCACTAATTTTGAGTTGTGGAAACTCAAGATGGAAGACATGTTGGAAGATCATGACCTATGGGAAGTGACTACAAGTGCTACAATACCAACAACTATAACTCAAGCAGATTGGGATATCAAAGATCGTAAAGTTAAGGGTCTCATAAGACTCTGTTTAATCGATGCAGTCCTTTTGAATGTTCTAGATGAGAAAACTGCATATAGTTTGTGGGAAAGACTTGGGGCCCTGTATCAGGCCAAATCTCTAGTGAACAAGTTGTTCCTAAGGAAGAAGTTGTATTCTCTATAAATGGAGGAAGGTAGATCCTTAACAGATCATTTAAATGCATTTAATCTGCTGGCTACACAGTTGACATCAGCTAGTCTCAAGTTACAGGAGGAGGATCATTGCTACACACTTGTGTTCTTTACCGGATTCATGGGACCATCTTGTGATGGCTCTCGAAAGAACATTAGTCACCTTCAAAATGGATGATGTGGTGTCTTTGCTGCTATCAGAGGAGATGCAGAGAAAGGCTTCCATTTCAGAAAAAGAAGCCCTTGCTATTCATGGGAGATCCATGGAAAGAGGAAAGAAAAATGATAATAAGTCTGACAATAAGGGTAGATCCAAATCCTGTGGGAAGTCAAAGACTTCCAATAAGTCCAAGGAAAAATGTTGGAACTGTGATAAGACTGGGCATTTCTATAAAGACTATAAAGAGCCTAAGATGAAGAAGAAAGCCTCAGATTCTGGTTTTGAAAAATCTCAAGAAGATGGTGATGCATTTATCGTAGCTTTGGTAGCCCATGCATCTGATGATGTGTGGTTGGTTGACTCAGGTGTATCTTTTCACATGACCTCTCATCGAAATTGGTTCTCAAGATATGAAGAGTTCGATGGTGGAAAGGTGTACTTGGGTGATGATTCTCACTTGAAGATAGTTGGACGTGGAAGGGTCACTATCAAATTTCTTGATGGTCGAGTAAAGGGAATCAATGGAGTTATGCACATTCTAGGTCTAGCACGAAACCTATTATCTATAAGTATGCTGAACGATGTAGGTGTGCAAGTTGTTTTTTTGAAAGAAGGATGTAAGATGATTAGAGGATTGATGGTGCTTGCTAAGGGTACTAGGAGAGGTACTCTGTTTTAGCTAGATGCATGTATTCCTCTATGTAATAGTTCTTCATCCTCACCATCTGAATGAGCAGTGAAGAATTCTGTGGTTATTGCTTCCGATGGCAATGCAAACACTTTGGAAGGAAAGCTTCCTGTAGAAAAGACAATGTTGTGGCATATGAGATTTGGCCACATTGGTCAAAAGGGTCTCAGAACCCTGAAAAACAAAAATCTCGTTGAGGGGTTAAATGATTTCAATCTCAAGTTCGACTTCTGTGAACACTGTGTATATGGTAAACAAAATTGTGTTCAGTTTTACTCTAGTTCTCACAAATCTTCTGATGTTTTGGATCTTATTCAGTCTGATGTATTTGGTCCTGTAAAAGTTCCTTCGATCTCCAAGTTTGTATTTTTTGTATCTTTCATAGATGATTACAGTAGAAGGACATGTATTTATTTCCTTAAAATTAAGACACAAGTCTTTAGTTGATTCAAGGAATTTAAAGCCCTTGTAGAGAATCAGAATAGTAAGAAGATTAAGTGTGTGAGAATTGACAATGGTGGTGAGTTTTGCTTAGCAGAGTTTGAATAGTTTTGTAAAGAACAAGGTATCAAGAGGCATAAGACAACTCCCTATACCTCAGAGCAAAATGGAGTTGCAGAGAGAATGAATAGGACACTGATGGAAAAGGCTAGGAGTATTTTTAGTGGAGCTAGTTTAGAACAAAGTTTTTGGGCCAAAGCTGTGGCCATTGCTTGCTATCTGGTTAATAGATCTCCTACATCAGCCCTTGATGGTAAGACACCCATGGAGGTGTGGCTAGTAAGAAGCCTTCAATTAGACATCTTCATGTTTTTGGTTGTGAAGCTTATGAATATGTTCCAAAGGAGAAAAGATCTAAGTTGGAAAACAAAGCTATTAAATGTATTTTCATTGGGTAGAGTGATGGTGTGAAAGGATACAAGCTTTGGGATCTTGTGACTAGTAAGGTGTTGTATAGTAGAAATGTTATTTTTAGAGAGCTTAGATCTTCTCCTATTGTGCTACAACTAGATGAAAAAGAAAAGGAAAAAGATGTTGTTCAGTTGCCTCCTACCCTTGAGAAGACTGAATAGAGAGACCATGTTGGGTCTAATGATGAGGAGAGCTCTAGCAACTCTGACAGTTCAGAAGAAGAGGAAGAACAACCTCAACCTCAGCCCTTGAGGAGATCCACAAGAGAAAGAAAGAAACCAAAAAGGTTTGGTTATTCTATGTTAGATTCTAGTTGTGCTTTTTCTTTGATTACTAACACTGATGAGCCTAGATCTGTGAAAGAGGCTTTGGGCATGGAAGATGTAGGTTCCTAGATTGAGGCTATGGATGATGAGATTGCTTCATTAGAGAAAAACAAAACTTGGGACCTTGTACCTTTGCCTAAAGGGAGAAAATCTGTTGGCTGTAAATGGGTGTTCAAGAAGAAATTCTGTGCAGATGGCAGTGTTGAAAGGTACAAAGCTAGATTGGTTGCAAAGGGGTATTCACAGGTAGAGGGAATAGATTATGGTGAAGTATTCTCTCCTGTTGCAAAGTTGACATCCATTAGATTTCTATTATCTCTTGCTGCATCATATAATTTAGAGATAGAATAGATGGATTTGAAGACAACTTTCCTTCATGGTGATTTGGAGGAAGAGATTTATATGTCATAGCCTGAGCACTACATTGTTAAAGGTAAAGAATCCTTTGTTTGCAGATTGAAGAAATCTCTATATGGTTTGAAGCAATCTCCTAGGATGTGGTACCTTAAGTTTGATGCCTTTGTGTTGTCAATTGGATTTGTAAGATCAAAATTAGATCATTGTGTTTATTTCAGAGTTGAAAATGATCGCCTTCTTATTGTTGCATTATATGTTGATGATATGTTGCTATTTGGGAAGGGTAAGGGTATGATTTCTGATTTTAAATCTCAGTTGTCAGCACAGTTTGAGATAAAAGATCTTGTGGCAGCTAGGTACATCTTGGGTATGGAAATTAGTATAGATAGGTCTAATAGAAAACTTTGGTTGAGTCAGAGTAAGTATGTGAAGTCTGTGTTGGACAGGTTCAACATGGCATATTATAGACCATTATGTGTTCCTATTTTTGTGGTGACAAAGCTATCTATAGATGATTATCCAAAATCTCCTAGTGAGGTGGAGGACATGAGTAGAGTACCTTATGCTAGTGCAGTTGGTAGTCTTATGTATGCTATGGTCTTTACTAGACCAGAAATTGCCCAAGTAGTGGGAGTCCTAAGTCAATTTATGGCTAACCTTGGATGGATACATTGGGATGTAGTTAAGCGAGTATTCAGATATTCGAGGGGTACATCAGATTACTCCATATGTTATCATGGTAACTCTTTTGGATCTCTACATTCAGTTTGTATTCATAGGTTTGTGGATTCAAATTGGGCAGGTGATATTGATCGCAAGAGATCCACCAGTGGTTATGTGTTCACTATGTTTGGTGGTGCCATCAGTTGGATGAGTAAGTGACAACCTGTGGTTGCTTTGTCCACTACAAAAGCTAAGTACATGGCTGTTACTCATGCTTTTAAGGAAGCCATTTGGCTTAATAGATTGTGTTTTGACGTTGGTGTTGATGCAGAATAGATTACTATTTGGTGTGACTGTTAGAGTGCTATTTGCCTTGCGAAGAATCCAACTTTCCATGCCAGAATGAAGCACATTGATGTGCAGTTTCACTTTGTGAGAGATATGGTGGAAGATGGAAAGGTAAATTTGGAGAAGGTAGATACTATGAAGAATGTTGTAGATGCATTAACAAAACTAGTGGGCACTGAAAATTTTAGATGGTGTTCGGAGTGTATGGGCCTTTCGACCTATAGCAGTTAGTTCCTGTTATGATCCTATTGCTCTTACAAGGTGTTTGACAAGTGGGAGAATGTTAGAAATAAGGTGTCTCAACCTTGTATAATTCATATTCTTATTATTATTTGTTTTTTAAAATGTATTTTTGCAAATAATATGTAAATGTGAGTGTACATGTCTAGTTGGCATGTTGATCACTTACATGTGTCGACATCTTGAAGTGTGTGAAGCAGATCATGGCTGAAATGGTTATGATGGATTCCTATGATGCGTAAGAGCTATTTAAGGAATAAGCTATGACAGGTGTAAGAGCATCTTATGACATGAGGCCTATTTGGGTGCCCAAGAATGAGTGCTTGGTGTTTATAATAGAATATGCCAAAAATAGGTTGGTATGACAAATTCCCTTACACTTCTCTTGTGACCGCTATTTTTGGCAGATTCTATGACAAGCTATCTTTGCCTGTTCAAGAAATGGATGCCCTTTTCTTGGGATTGGATGTACATGTGGCCGTGTGCATGTTTCTTAGTGGTTGAGCCATGAAAAATGCCCAACTCCTTTGTGGGCATTTTGTTGGGTCTTAAGATGTTCATAAAATGAGTATTGCATGTTGTAATGCAATAGTGTGATAGATGAAAGTTTGTAGGTACTGAGGTGCTGCTGGAGTCTTCTATTGTTGATGTTGAACTTGCATTGCAAGTGTATTGTTGAAGATAATACATTGTGCAGGTTCTGGAGGGGTGGGGTTGTTTTACCAAAAGGTTTTTCCCCACTGGAAAATCTTTGTGTTGTGTGTTTCTTTCTCTGTCTATTTTTTGTATGCATGGTTGGCTACTATATTGGTGTTTACATGATATTGAATCTGTAAGTGTAGAAGATTTTAAAAGGATTTGCACCATACTTTCCTTATGAGATTAGTGTAGGAAGCCGTTTCTGCACCTGAGTTTCCTTACATGTTTGATCTAAATGGATATGCAAGGGAGGTGTTGTAAATTGGAAGTATGGTCAAACATATTACAACTATTGAAGACTACTGGGTAGATTGTAAACATGAGTTTGAGATTTGGGATTGTACTTTTTCCAAATTTATAGTGAGTCAAGTGAAGATGTATAAAATTAATATTGATGTTGAGGGAATAGAAGATGATGGGTAGAATATGTACAGTAACACCCATCTAACAAAGCTAAGAAATACTCCTATCACCTCTGAGCTTTATGAATATGTGGGAGAAAATCTAGAGATCATGATGGCCCAGATTATTAAGAGAACAAAAAAGTGGGTCAAATGGATCACAACTAGGAGGAGTCAAAGTAAAAGTACATCTACTCAAGCTTATCCAAAAGTTGCAACGACATCTTCCTCTCAAGGTGGCACATCAGGTGTAACCTTGGCCATCACTCAAGGATTGGCTCAACCATTAAGTGGAAAAAAATATTCCTATGGCTAAGAGTTGCCAAGATAGTTCTCTCCCAGTGATTGGTACTCAATCAGAAGCTGATAAGAAGAAAGTGGAGTGACCAAAAGATAGTGCAATTACTCTAGTCTCATCACCTCATAGTAGCCTAGTTCTATCTATGAGTGTTGCACTTCTCCTGCCAAGTAGCCCTCAAGTGCAAGTAGTAGATTTAGGAGATTGGGGAAGTAGTGAAAATGAGTCCATTGAATTAGATGAGGCCACAAAGAAGACCTTAGAGGCAAAGAAAGGCCAAGATTCCTCAAACCTCATTTTACAATCCCAAAAGAATTCCTTCTCTTCAACCATGAAAGTAATCACTCTAGTCAAAAGGAAGATGTTTAGCATAAATTATCTTGGGATGACCTCTAAAGTGATAAGAACAGATTCATGGTTGGAAGATACTCTGAATAGGAAGATAAAGAGGAAAGATGAAGGTGCCCCCAACATGGATATCTCTTGCTATCTGCTCTAGATCTGCATTGACTAAGGTTAAGAAATAGAAGACCTTATCTATCCTTGGAAAAGACCTTGAAATAGGGATTCTAACCATGGATATAATAAATCCTACCAAAGAGGGAAGGATTGAGGATATGTCTACTAATTATTTTACTTTGCATTCATTGGATGTTGGGGAGGCCATACATGATACCAAAGTTGGCTTGTGGAAGTCAAAAAATGAGGTGATTGAAGAATGATTGGAGAGCCTTAAGTTGTCAAAGGTCTGGATAAAAGAAAAAATATAGCAATTGAATGGCTTCATTAGGCAATTGGTCACCCCATTGGCAAGCATCTCTAGGATGCCCATCACTAGTTATCCCACCGCTACAAATTTTCAAGAACTTGTCTCCTAGCTCCAAGAAGATAAGTATTTTGGGAAAATTGGTAGAGAATGGAGTGAGAAAATCAAGATGGAAGGACTCTTCATTATAGAGTAGATTAGTAATGCTATATTGAGATTAGAAACAAAGAAAGATAACATATCATCAAATAGAGCCACCTTGGCCACAGAGAAAACCAAGAGCGATGACTATGTTTCATTGTTGAAGATGATCATCCACATGAAGGTAAAGGAGGTTGTTGAAGCAAAGATTCTACCTAAAGTGATGAGTCCTTAGTCAAGTGGTTTTGGAGCATGCAGTTGGAGTTTGAAATGATCATGACAATAGAGGAGGGACTTAAAGAAACTGAAGCCAAAGTAAAGAAGGAGTAGGATAGGGATCATGAGCTATTAAGAGGTTTGCAAATGGACTCATAGTCTAGTGGGTAAGGGAAGGCAATTATTGGAGTAGTTGTCATGTAGAAAAATTTCTCCAATTTCATAGATGGTCTGACAAGAATAGCTTTTGGTTAGCAGAATAGAATCTCTGAACTTTAGAAGCTTGGTGGATGTGTGCATGTGGCCATGGAAGAATTACAAGACCTGTTGAGCACTATCAAAGATCTAACCTAGGAGCATTCTAAATGGCTCTTGAGGTATACTAATGTACACATCCATAAGCATGAAGAGCTAATTCCAATCATTGTTGCCACCATGGCCTCTAGGTCAAATGCAGAAAAAGAAAAGAAGGCAAAGTGATTCATATTTTTCCTCTTTAATTTCTTTCATATAGTCATTATAATAGACAAACTAGCTCCTTTCCATTTATTATTTTTGAGGAGATGAACTGATTGAACTTCCTTTGTAATGGTCATCTCAGACCCCTATATGTATGACAATGAACGTTTAATAAAAGGTCAGCTAATTTTTGGTGTGAAATACTTGATGTTGTATAGTCAATTGAAGGGTGTTTTGTGTTAAATATTTTTTGTTCTAATCTATTAATTATTAGTTGTATGCCTTCTCTTTTATCTAAATTGAAACAAGGAAACAAACAGAGCTTCATTCCCCTATTTTTAGATAGTGAGCTAAATATGATAAGTACTATCATCTTAGTTTTGAAAAACTCTTTTAGGAATTTTTCTTCAAATTAATCTTTCTTTCTCTACATTTTAGTTTCTAGATAGATTAGTTTAGCTTTAGTTAATATGCAGTATTGAAGCAATAAGCCTTGTCAGTTCATAAGATGTATGAGTTCATAAACTTAATCTACCCTCAAATACCATTTCTTGCTTGAGTTAGATCATGTTTGGGCTTGACTCAAATTACTTCTCCAATTCTTGAGTTAAGAACATACCCCATTTTAGATTTATGAGTAAACATAATTCATTGCAAATTTGCAATAGGGAGCTATACCTAATAATTTAGAGGAAAGTTAATCTTTTCGGAAGCAACTTTCCAACTATGGTAATTAGATATTGTTCACAAATTAGGGTGTTGAAGAGTTAAAATTAGAAAGAACAATCTGTTTGCCAACAACTTCTTCAACATCTACTTTTCCTTTGCCTTTGTTGAACTCACTACTTGGTGCCTTTAGCCTTGTGGAAAATGTCTTCTTATGTGACCAGTCTTTAAGCAATTAAAACATGTGGTTTGACTTAATCATATATTGTAACCACTTATGACATGTGTTCTTATGCAATTCTTAGGTACATGTCCATATTCTTGACAATAGTGACAACTATAGCTAGTATTGTAATCCCAATTATAAGAGATGTCATTGTGCTTTAACTTTATCTACTTGTTTGATGACCACTTGGGCTTGGCTCTGCACTCAAAAGCTCTCTGTCCATACTTTTGATAGTTATAGAAATATACTTCAAATATTTATGTCTTCATGGCCTTAATTATGTATTAATATGCCTAATGTCCTTTCTCATCGCACTTGTGGCAATGACCCATGTACTTCTTCTTAGTATTCTGATTTGTAGTCTTGCTTTTGCAAACATTAGCAATATGTCCCAATTTTTCACAATTATGACAAGTAGAATTGGAGTTCTTACCTTTGTTACTTTTTTCACCACTTTTAGATGATTCTCCTTCCTCAGTTTTGGTGTATCCTAATCTAATAGTATCATCATTAGATCTAGGGGATCTTATTAGTTTCTCAAATTACTTGATGGCTTTACTTGGTTTGTTGAAACTTTCAAAAAACTCCTTATTCCTTCTTAGATCATTGCTCAATCACTCATTCTATAATTTTAGGGTTGTGATCTCAATTTCCTAACCATTCAATTCATGATTAGCAATAATTACCTAATTCATTGTCTCCAATTGCATGTTAGCAATCCTTTGTACTTCTGATGTTTTCTCTTCCAATCTATTTACCAGTATCCTTTTGTCATCTTCAATAAAGAATTATTCTTCTATCACTTTCTTTTTTTGTTTAGTTACCTCACAAAGCAATATGGTTTGTGCTTCTTGCTCTATCTTTAGGTTTCTAGGCTCTTTAGCTAGGGTTCCATTCTTTTCCATCAGATCTACAACTACTGCATCAAATTCACTTGATTTTGCTTTTGTAAATAGTACAGTAGTGTCACCCTCTTTGTACTGTGTGTCATTCTCCTATATCTTTCCTTCTCTTTAATGATCACTTTAGATCATCTCTTTCTTCATTTAACTAATGTAGGATAAGATGTATTTCAATATTCTAGTTCTCAATAGTATTTACCAACTTGTAGACTTCCATCTCCAAGATATTTCCTCAGAGTTGCAAAGCTTTACTTTCTAGAGAACAAAGCTCTGATACCAATTATTGGAAATACAATAGGAAAATTAAACTCTATGGGAGGGAAGAATTATTACTTAAAAAATTTAAACATAAAATCAATCACCTCACATCCATCTCACAATTTAGCATGTAAACTAAAATACCAAATTAAGAATATACATCCATAGCATGGAAACATATAAACATTCACACATATGATACAAGATATGATTATCCAGAAACCCTCCAATGAGAAGGTAAAACTAGGGTGGGGATGAGATGCACAAATCTTTACTACTATAGTTGTATAGTGTATCTAGTGAAGGTTATAATTTTTTGACCATAAAATATGATCTACCATATGAAAGGTATGCCCTATTAAAGGCTTACAAGATTGTTAGATCTTACTCTATTAAAGGATTCTAATACCATATTAGAAGTGTACTTGATTAAAGGAATTCAACCCACAACGAAGTAAGCACCCTATTAAAGGATTTATGACAACTTGTTAGGACTACTTTGTTAAGAGACTTAACTGATTGACCTATTAAAATGTCTCAGTAATGATCCTACAATTAGCATTCTGTTGCTAGATAATAGATCACCTCTTTTCATGTATCCTTGATCCTCCTTTGATGAGATATAACTCTTTTTTCTTCTAACTCCTTTCCTCTATTCTCCTCTAACTGATTCTACAATTCATCACTCTTGATCACAACTCCTTAGTCACTCTAAAATGCTATGTTTGCATGCACAAAATTCTCTCTCTATTCATGTTGATGTATTAGGGTTTACCCTCCTTATGAAGATATTTGTGACTTAGGGTTAGGTATGAATTAATGATTGTGATTCACCCATATTTTCACTTAATCCATCCCTTTTTTTGATTGGTTGCATGTAATACATAGGGATCATCACTTAAGATTCATCCTTATCATCTAGGATCTAAAAATAATCCTTAAGTCAACTCCAAAAGGGTTTACATAGTAGTTTGTGTTTTTACAAATAACTATGTCCAAAACTGTATCACTTGGCATCTAAAGTCCCTGATGCTTAACATCAATTTGAACTTCAATTTTTTTAGTCAACATCTAAATGACTCAACATCCATTAATCACTCAACACTTGAATCAATTAGCATCATCTATCTTCTTAGCACTTGAGTGACTCAACATTAATTTTCTACTCAACACATACTAAGTATCTCACTCGGTATGCACTATCAGACATGCTATGCTTGACATACATTACTTATTTGAAATGAACTAAGTTCTAAATTATAAATGACTTAAGTGTATAGACACTCATGTGTCTAATAGATCTCTTTGGTTCCTTTGCATCTACTATTTCTCCAATGGGAAAGTAATTTACATGTAGTTAACATATATGATCAAGAACATTTAACAAAAAACTAACTAAATTTTTTACTATTTTACTTGCTTGTATGCTTTGGGAATGGGGAATGAATTTGTGTCTATGACTACCCAGGTTTCTTCTTGCATTCTTTTTATGTCATTTCTTCAAAAGAAGCCCAATTGATAGATTTGGCTCTATAGCTTTACAAGCATCACCTTTGGGTTTCTCACATGCCCTGGTTTAGGCCTCTAGTACTACTTTTAGGTTAGAATGACAAGCAAGGAAGGTATAAGTATTTGGTGAGAGATAACAAGAATCTTTTTAAGGAGACTCTGAAACCCAATATGGGTGTCATTTGGTTCAACATTCAATAGATCAAAAAAACCATTGCCACTTTTAGTCATGTGAATGTGATCGGCCAAGGTAGTTTTAGAATAGTTATAAGGGCATCCTCATCAATGACCACTTAATTGATTATAGATAGATCACTTCTCCAAATAAAATTTGAAAGAAAATATAGGAAAAAATGGTATCTAGCAATCTTAAACTAATAAATTTAAATAATTTATAATAATTTTTGTTAAAATATATAATTAATTGACATGTTATTTAGGTTGACCCATAGCATCCATTCCCCCAATCATGCAGCCTATTTTTTCATAACCACCATATGGTAGTTAGGGTTTCTCATATATACCTTTAGCATCTACTGCGTATCCCACACTAGGGGCAATTGGACTAGGGGCATCCATTACCCCACCTATAAACTCCAAATGGGAAGAAATGAAAAATGCTCTTAAGGCCCTCACAGATTGGACAGACTCCAAAAATTTTAAATTTGAAAATGATTGTCCATATCTATTTGACAAAACCATTGCAATGACACCATTTCCTAAACACTTTGAGATCCCCAAGTTTGATAAATTTAGAGGGAAAAGTGATCCCATCACGCATGTCAAAGAATTCTATATGCATTGCAGAGAAGTGGCCTATAATGATGTATTCCTCATGCAATTTTGTCCAAAAAGCTTAGGAGGACTAGCCCTCAAGTGGTTCTGTCGTATACCCTAGGGAACCATTAAAACCTTCACTGATCTTACTAAAGCCTTTGTGGCTCAATATGATCATCTTGTTGAGATTGAGTTATCTATAGTAGATTTAGTTCATACCAAGCAAAAAAGAGGAGGAAGCCTTGCTAAATACTTACAATTTTGGGAAACCCTCACAACTAGGATCTCATATACCATCCCAAAACATCACTTTGTCAAAATGTTCATAAATAATGCACATCCTAGTCTTGTCCATCACATGGTTATGGACTATTTACAAAGCTACAAAGACATTAATGAAAAAGGGATGGGACTTGAACAAGGGCTCATCAAGGATGGTGTCATCAAACTTTACAAGGAAAACACCCAAGACTGAGGCCCAAGCAATGACACAACACAATATTGGAATAAAAACAAAAACATAGTGAAAGATGGCATTATCGACACATGACATGTTCATACTGTTGGGGAAACTACCAACATTCCCATCACATTTTATCAACAACAACCACCTGTATATCAACAACCACCTATATAGAACAATCAACATGTACCTACTAATCAAAATCAAACTAATTTCATCACACTTTCGTCTAGACCTAAGCCACATGTTCAGAGATAACCACACATATACACCCCATTGGGGGAGCCCCTTGATGTAATATTTGAAAAACTAGCCAAGGATAATCTTGTTTGATATCCATAGACACAACCCTTGGAACCCAATCAATCTAGAGCATCCTGGTCTAAGGATAATGAATTTCAAAAATTCCATCATGTCAAAGGACATACCACCCTTAAATGCATGCAACTCAAGGATTATGACCAAGACTTTATTGACCACAAAGAGATCATAGTGGGGGCACAAGCTTCACCCAATGTAGGATTAAGGATATATCAAAACACTTTTCCTCCTCATAACACAAACACAGGAAAAGCACCTACAAACACTCCTAACAACAAACCCAACAATGCTCAAAATAAATAGGGTGATAATTGAGATAAATCTCAAAACTATACCTCAACATATTTGGATTATGGGAGCCTTATCAGTTGCATATCACAAGTTGAGCCATCTATCAATGTTATAAACATCAAAGCCCAAATACCCAATTTACAGATACTACTCGCTGAGCTCAACTCAATATAGCTAGCCCATTTGTGTCTACACCATCAAGACCACCTTCATCTAGAACACATTCATCAGGATCACCTTCATTAGGACTATAGTATAATATCTTGGAACACCTTGGAAACACACCAGCTTAGATTTCCATTCTAGATCTCTTATGAACAAGCCCACTTTATCAAGAGATCCTTGACAATACTCTCCATGAGTCATGTCCCCACTGACATAAATTCAACCAAGTTCTACAACTTGGTTGTCCATCTTTTTGTACCATGTGCTTTGTCCTTCAAGAATCCCGACATCCTAGCAGTTGAACCTAATCATATCCTTCCACTTTGCATATCTATCATGGTTTCTAACTTTGCAGTCAAACAAGTCATGATTGATAATAGATCGGCTTTAAATCTATGTACTTTAAAATTCATGAAATAGGTAGGGTACACTGAGGTAGATATCATTAATGAGGTAATCACCATCAAAGCATATGACAATTTGGACCACACCATTGAAGGAACCATCTTGCTTCCTCTTAGAGTTGGTCTCGTCACTCAAGAAAGAGTTTGTCACATAGTTGATCTTAACCTTCCATACAACATCCTCCTTGGTCGACCATGGATTCATGCCATGAAGGCCATTCCATCCACATACCATCAGTGTGTCAAATTTTTTCATAATGGCACTAAGGTAAGCATCCATGTAGACCTTGAACCCTTTGCTTAGTGCAATGCAGTCGATGCTTCATACACCACCCATTTCCCTAGAATTGAAGTTGGCCACACCATGGTTAGTTCCTCTAGCACCTATCATGATCTGAATACCATTTTAGCCTCCACTCTTTCCATGGTTAAGATCAACTACCAAGGTTGTGGCTAATACAATCTCATAGATGCTTTTGCTGTTAGCGCTCTACTACTTGATTTGCATACTCAAGGTCATCTAACACATCAAGGGCCAAGGCTAGATACCACCTCTCAACTTAGATAGCTGGGCCCTACTACCATTATTACCAATGGCACCCTCAATAGAGAGGAAACCATGCCATACATTAACACATGGTTATAAAAGGAGCCACCTCCTAAAAGTGAAGAACTTCTTGCTCACTTTAAACAAAAATATCCCTGGTCACATCGCCTTACCACTGAGCAATGGGATTATCAAGGAGGTGGTTTGGGCCATCTAGAATTAGGCATTAGATAGCCTATCAAAGCATACCAATAAAATAAAAATAAAGGCTTAGGCTATGGACTCCCTATAACTAGAGGCACTATGAAAGAAGGCCATGCCTTCACAAACATCCAAAATAGTCCTATTGAGGTTGAAGACATTCCTAAAGAGTTAGAAAAGAAAGCCTATGAAAATATTTTTCATGACAAAATTATCTTAGGAGCCTCTGTGCTCTATGAATTATACCTAAATCTTATAGACCCACCACTCGCTCACCCTAAACTCATTGATTGGGACCAACCAAGTGTTGTCTATGTTGATGAATTCTCTACAGAGAACACACTCCTTAAATTCATGGGGGTAGAAACACTACATAAAAGACCACCATCACCATCAACATATGTTTACAAACTAGATGGAACAGGTTACTTTGGGGAGGAAGAAATCTCTAGTCTCAAAATTGAGTTGAAAAATGAAACAAAAAAGAAAAAAAGAAAAAGACAACCATCCTTTGGTGAAAACTCCTCTCAGGCAGCATTGGATGATTCAAAAAATGAGAAGAAAATAAAGGACATATCAGATAGTGAAACCTCTTAGAGGCACATGAGGATGGAGATTTTATCCTTCCTCCACAAGATCATAGGCCTCCCATATCTTTAGTCTTGACAGAGGAAACTAGACCAATCAATATTAGTCTGATTGAGATACCACATATAACATATATTGTAACATCCCTACCACTTGAGTAGGCAGATCTTCTTATCAAAGTCCTCCATGAAAATGTTGGTTGCTTTGCACGGTCATATCAAGATATGCCAGGGTTGGACCCCAAGTTAGTAGTACATCATTTGGCCATGGATCCAAAAGCCAAACTTGTCAAGCAAAAGCTTCATAAGATGCACCCCAAAGTTTCTTTGTTGGTTAAAGTAGAGCTAGAAAAATTTCTAGAGGCAAAGATCATTCACCTGATTGACTATTCAGAATGGATCTCCAACATGGTACCTATCACAAAACCTTCTATTGATATTAAAATTTTCACAGACTTTAGAGATCTCAACAAGGCTTTCCTGAAGGATGATTTCTTGTTACCAAACATAGACATGATTTTTGATCTCAATGTAGGCCATGAGCTCTTATCACCCATGGATGATTTCTCTAGATACAATCAAATTCAAATAGTAGAGGATGACTAGCATAAGACATCATTTACCACACCTTAGGGGACATTGTGTTATAACATGATGCCATTTGGGCTAAAAAATGCTGGGGCAACATATTAGCATGCCATGCCGGTCATCTTCCATGATGTAATCCATAAGACTCTTGAGGATTACATAGATGATATTTTAGTCAAATCTCTTAATGCCCTTGATCACTTATCTCATCTCAAGAAAGTGTTTGATTGATTGGCTCAATATCGTCTCATGCTTAATCTTAGAAATGTGTCTTCAACATTACCTCAGGAAAGCTCTTGGGATTCATTGTATCACAACATGGTATTGAGATTGATCCTAAAAAGGTCAATGCCATCATGGATATGGACCCTCCTAAGACACTCAAGAAACTTCCTTCTCTTTAGGGGAAACTACAATCGATTAGATGATTCATCTCCTAGCTTGATGATAAATGCCAACCGTTTACGCATCTACTAAAAAATGATTAGAACTTTAGGTGGGACCCCATTTTCCAACACAACTTTGAGCTCATCAAGGAATACTTGGCCTACCCACCTATTTTGGTTCCTTCAGTTGTAGGGTGTCTGCTCATATTATACATTACAGCTACTCCCATAGCACTTGGTGCTCTTCTAGCACAACTTGATGATACAAGAAAGGAAAGGGCTATTTACTACATCAATTGTACCTTAGTTGGCTATGAGCTCATTTACACACCCAATGAAAAGGCTTTCTTAGCCATGGTATTTTCCACACAAAAGTTGCATCATTACATGTTGAGCCACACTATGCAACTCATATCCAAAATTGATCCATTAAAGTATATGTTATCATGCACAATACTCACAAGGCACTTGGCTAAATCGGTCATGTTGCTTAATGAATTTGACATCCAATACATTGATAGAAAGGCCATCAAAGGCTAGGCTATAACAAATCACTTGGTAGATGCACCTTTGGTTGCGGATCACCCTCTCTTTATGGAATTCCCAGATGAACACCTCTGTTTAATAGAAGAACAACCATCCTGGAAGTTATACTTTGATGGATCTTATACATCCCACAACTTTAGAGCCAACATACTCTTCATCACACCTCAAGAAGATTACATTCCTAAATCTTTTAAACTATGGCTTCAATGCACCAACAACATCTTAGAGTATGAGGCCCTTATTGTAGGACTCATGATAGCAGTTGAGTGGAACATTATAGAGCTATACGTCTTTAGAGATTCACAACTCATTATCAAATAGGTTTTTGATGAATATCAGACCAAAGATGACAAGCTACAACCTTACAAAGAGTTAGTAGATCAATTGAAGGAACATTTTACTCAGTTTTAGTTCCTAAAACTACCTAGATTACAAAGTAAGGCTATAGATGCCATGGCCAAAATTGGTTCACTTTTAGATGTCCCGCGAGAGGCTACATAGTATGAATTCTTAGTTGAGCAACTGCACAAGCCTGCATACAAGAATGATGAATCAACATGGGTCTATGTCTTGGTTGGTCCCCAATCACCATGGTACCATGAAATTCATGCTTACCTACAAAATGGTATCATATCTCCCCATCTCACACGAACCCAATGCCAAAACCTTATTTGTAAAACATCCTATTATACTATTATAGCTCAAAACCTATATCATCATGGTTATTATGATACTCTCTCTTGATGTTTAGACCAAATTGAGGTTGTGATGGCTCTCAAAGAGGTACATGCTAGACTTTGTGGTGCTCACATGAGTGAGATAGTTCTAGCTAAGAAAATCCTACGGGCATGATATTATTGGCCCACTCTAGAGCATGATGCATGTGACTTTGTAAAATGTTGTCTACCTTGTCAACAACATGCTAATCTAATCTAAGCCCCAACACAATTTCTACACCCTATTACACCACCATAGCCATTTGCATGTTGGGGGTTTGACCTTGTTGGTATTATAGCACCTATCTCTTTAGAAGGACACAAGTGGATAATCACCACCACCAATTATTTCACTAAATGGGTAGAAGTAGTCCCCCTTGTCACTACCATAGGAGTTCAAGTGTCCAATTTTATTCTCTATCATATCATATGTCACTTCGGCATCTGAGTTACCATTTTTACTGACCATGGAGGAACTTTTGAAAATCTCAATATGGAGGAATTGTGCACTTCCCTTCATATCCAACACTATTTTTCTAGCCCATACTTCCCACAAGGTAATGGTCAGGCAGAGGCAACTAATAAAACCCTACTCAAAATCATAAAGAAAATTTTCAATGATTCCGATCGCGATTGGCATTTACAAATCAACCCTACCTTATGAGCCTACCATACCTCATTTCACACATCCATAGGCACAACCCTATACTCACTGGTTTATGGTGCTAAAGCAATATTACCTATTGAGGTTGAAGTCTCATCCCAATACATTTCTTGGCTAGATATTAGATGGAGACTATAGAGTGTCTCAGCTTACCCAACTAGATTTACTTGATGAAAAGAGGCAACAAGCTTACAACCACCTCATGGTCTACCAAAATTGCCTCAAGTGCAACTTCAATATAAAGGTCCATCCACACCAATTTCAAGAGGGAGACATGGTCCTCAAAGAAAACATGAAAGTATAAGTTGACCGAGAAAAGAAAGGCAAGTTCAAGCCCACCTAGCTTGGTCCTTATGTGGTCATAGCCTCTTTTGATTAAGGGGCCGATCAGCTATCCACACTTGAAGTTGAAGTCTTGAATGATCCCACCAACATCATTCACCTAAAGAAATTCTATGCCTAAAAAATCCTCAATGTATCCTACTCCCTTAAGGAGTGAAAAATGGAAGAAATGAGAAAATAGAGAACAAAACAAAAAAAAAAATAGTAAAGAGAAATAAGAATCCAATGGTGAAAACTTAGTAATTCAAGCACCTTGGATAGGCACCCTAGTGAAAACCTAGTAATTAGGCGACAGGTGTACTTAGCCTTTCTATTATCTATCCATGATATACATCTCCCCCATTACCCCCTCACACCTCATCCCCCATCTCCTCATTTTTTCAAAGGTGTTCCTCATAGTTTCACTTTCACACTCCCAAACTGACTCATGACATTTTCTTTTAGTCTCCATCACTTTGGAACACCCCACTTAGATCTTGTATCATATCTATAGTTCATATATCTACCCTATCCATGTACTCTACCACATATATCCTATCGGGTGTAGCTTATCCTTTGTATAAATTCTATTTATCATATCCTTGTAACAACAGTAATAGCATATGTATCATATCCTTGTAAATGACCATAGTACCCTATGTATCATATCCTTGTACCAATGCTTGTCCTCCATGTATCATACCCATGTAAAAATTATTTATTACAACAATGCTATCTCCACATCTTGAGCTTTCCCCCTTCATACACATACCTACTATTATCGTCTATCATCTATTCCAGAGTCCCCATCCATTGTATAGTCATGCTTGTACATTTTTTGAGTCTTATCGTAACACTTTGAGTCTTATTGTGACACCTTGTGTCAGTAGCCCATCATTTGTAGGAAAGAATGTCATGTCCCCTTTTCAAATAATTAAAAAATAATAATCTTTGCTAAGACAGGCAGGCCCAAGAAAGTGAAGTTTCGGAAAAAGGGAGTTAATCTTTGGAAACCGTTGGACTAATAAATGATAATTATTATTAAAATATGTTTCATTAACCTCTCTTGGACGTGAGTTACAGTTATGCCCTTTTTAAAGAGGTTTGGAGGCATTTTGGGGGGATTCCAGACTTGATTTTCACTCATTCTTTGTTATTCTTCAGAGGCTGCCAAACCTGTGGAGAAGGAGACCCAAGAACGGGAGTTTGCAGGTTTCCAGGGAGACCCAAGAACGGGAGTTTGCAGGTTTCCAGGAAGGCTAAGGACGGGAGTTTGAAGCCATTCCATGTGCATGCTCATACAGAGTTTGCCTTTGTGCTGAACAGTGCAGATTTGTGAGTTTCCGGGTGTATTTTTGTAAGAGTTTGGTGTTTCCGGTTGAGTATTTCAATCAGTTTTGGTTGCTGCTGTATTTTATACTTTAAGCTGTTAAAATAGAGCTGAATATATATATTGGGACGTGATTAAACTTCTGAGATAGATTATTAGTGTTCTTGTGGTGTTTCCGAGCATATTTTGTGCTATTTCGGGAGCCCGATGAGCATAGTTTTGGTCCTACATTTTCGAGCTGTTGTGTAAAGGCTATATGGATCTGGAAATATCAATTTGTAGGCTGTTATGCTGCTGAAAGTTCTGTAAAAATTTCCATTTTCAGATTCATTAATAATTTGTGAAGTTGTGAAGCTTTTAGCACTATTTTCAACATACCCGATTTGGGGTTTCTTAAGGAATTTGGTGGATCTTTGTGATAGCAGTTGTTTGATTTTAAAGATCTGATTAGAGGTTGGAAATATCATGAAAAATCAGAAAAGGGACATTTCAGTGGTATCAGAGCCATGATCTTGCTAGCCTGAGGGTTTGTAGAAGTTGCAGGTCAGTTTTGACAACTACCCAGATATTGCATTTCAGTTTTGAGAACTACCCAAATCTTGCATGTCATAATTTATGATTGCATGTTGCTTCTAATCAGCTGCATGTAAAAATTTATGGTTGCATGCTACTTCTAATCATTTTCATGTTAGTTCTTGGTGAATTTGGTGGTTGTAGAAGTTTGCATTTCAGTTTTGACAAGTACCCAGATCTTCCATGTCAGTTTTGACAACTACCCAGATCTTGCATGTCATAATTTGGTGGTTGCATGTTGCTTCTAATCAGTTGCATGTCCAAATCTATGGTTTCATGCTACTTCTAATCATTTGCCTATTAGTTCTTGGTGAATTTGGCGGTTGTAGAAGTTTGCATGTCAGTTTTGACAACTACCCAGATCTTGCATGTCATAATTTGGTGGTTGCATGTTGCTTCTAATCAGTTGCATGTCCAAATCTATGGTTGCATGCTACTTCTAATCATTTGCATGTTAGTTCTTGGTGCTTGAAGAAGTTATATCCTATTGGGGTTACACTCTACTTTATCCAGAATGGACAGGTATAGTACAGAGTCTCAGAGGGAACGATCTTGGACAATTGATAGCCAGAGTCAAAATAGTAGAAAGGATGGTTATTTAGACATTCGAGATAAACTTATGAAAATAAGCCATGACATGTCTAAACAGTTGGTTGAGCACCACCGTATAAATGACATGTTATCTGACCCAGCTAAGGTGGATAAGTTGACTGGATTTCTATTTGGCAGATTTTCTCACAGGACAGATGACACAATTCCCAAGAACTTGCATGAGGAGTTTGAGAAACTAGCTGATAGCCAGGTAGTGGTCTCAGATTCTACTTTGCCACAGGAGGTGGTGGGAAAGGATATTACACAGATTGATAGTAACAGTCAACTTGATACTCAAATTGAGACAATTGTTTACAGGTTGTCAAAGGGTGATGCCACAGGTATTCAGGATGGTATAGTTACAACAGGCAGTGACTACAGTGTAGTGGGTTCAGATGATGATTATGAGGATGTTGTTGTGCAGGATGGTGAGATACCTAGTAGAGATGAGCAGACATTGAGCATTCATGAATTTGCTGAGAAAGAGTACCAAGCGCAGTTAGATGCTTCATCACATGAGGTTGAGGCAGGTAGTACTTCACATGATTTATCCCGCCAGCTGAAGGTGAGTGAAGATAGTATTGTGACTTCATTACCTTATCATGACAGGTATATGGAGTTAGTTGGTATTGGTCATATTACTCAGGTGAGGAGTTTGCTTGAGTTACCAGTTGATTCTAGTTTACGGATATGGACACGAGATTGTTATATTGGTGTTTGGGATTCAGTTGACTGGAGATCTTTAACACTTTTTGGTCGCAGTGTTTGTTTGGGTGCTATCATGGATTTGATTAGCAGATTACACGGTGTTGTCTTTTCTTGTGCCAGTATCTTGTCTGATGTTGGTATTAGTTTTTATACACCGGTGTTGGGCTTTGTTCATATATCCAGTCGACCATACTTGCTGGAATGTGTTGATGATCTTTCATATTTGGCAGTGTGTACAGATGAGTCCCAGGATCATATTGGCATCGATGACATCCAGGAGGATGTAGTGGGCAATTTTGAAGACTTAGTTTCTTTGGGTACAGAGGAGTTGGACAGCAGTGCTACAAATTTTGATACTCTGTATGTTGATATGAGCTTTAGAGTTGATTCACAGGACATGGATGGTAATACTCTAGAGACTAGTAACTTTGAGGATACTCCTTTAGACAGTGCATCAAAGGAGGTTTGTAGGAGACAGTCAAGCCAATGCCATCATGTGTCTAATCAGTTGAGAGTTAGTGACCGAGACATTGCTATCACTTGCCAACATTTTGATGCTGCTCGTCAATTATTAGCAGTTTATGGATGGGGTTCTCCTACTAGTGATGAGCAGGAAGGAAGTTATCTTTCCTTGACAGAGATCCACTCTTTATGGGAGGCTATTCAGATTTTGAGACAGAATTATATGCAGTTGGTAGCTGATAGAGATTATCTTATGGAGTGGGGTAGTACAACATATGATGCATTGTTGGCCAAGGAAGATGAGGTGAGTGAGCTTACTGAGCAGCTTGAGGTGACTTTTGAGATTCTTGAGAGTACACAGTTGGCTTTCAAGGAGTCACAGTTTCATTTGGCTAAGGTGACCATGGAGTTAGAGCGACTACAGTCTTTATCTGATTCTATACAGTCACAAGCTATGGTGTTTGGTGATTCGAGGATGTCCATGACTGAGATTGTCAGAGACAATGGAGATGGGGATGCATCCATCCTTGATACTAACATTGGCATATCAGGTTCATTCCCACTAGAGTCAGGTTTAGTTGAGTTGGGTATTGTAGCAGATTATTGTATGCCTGACAGGGTGGTGGCCTCTAGTACTGAAGGCACAGAGACTAGAGATGTATCAAAGGTCATGTGTGATGTTGGTGAGTCGACAGTTGGCATGGTTCCTGATAGTAATACTACTCCCTTGGTGATATCTTTGGAGGTAGTAGTCAGTTCCAACATGGTTGATGATCAATTGCAGTTAGTTTCATCTGGATTACAGTCTGAGCCACTGACTGAGATTGGCGCATTCTATCGGCATTACACTGTGAGGTACGCTCATCAATTTACCTTTGATGACCATGTTGATGAGATTATGATACAGAGATGTACTTTGGTTCCTAGTGCTTATCATCAATTATGGAATAGTTTGATGCCTCGAGATGAGAGTTGTGATGGGCACGACATGGCGACAGGTTTTGTAGTTGATAGCTTGATAATACATGACTTAGAGCAGGAGTTTTGGAGTGATGCTTCAGCAAGTGTTGTTATTGATTCTACTCCTTTGGCTATGACATCTCCTGACTTAGCTAGTGATCAGTCACAGTGGGTTGTATCACTTGTTCATGGTGAGTTGTTGACTGAGGTTGGTTTTTTTAATCAACATTATATTGCAAGGTATGTACATCAGTTAACAATTGATCCTTATGCTGAGGAGTTGATGGCAGGAAAATTTGGTTTGGGTTCCATTTCTTGTTGTTTATCTTGTGATGGCTTTTCACCATCAGGGGTGCATGGGAGTTATGGTTATGAGACAGTGGCCAATGATCTACAGAGTTGTGTTGACTGCAGGAGTTGTATAGTGTGTGGATTCTCCATACTTGGTATAGTTTCATTTGAGAGCATTCACCATTGTTGCAGAGTTGGATTGTACATTCCATATAGGCCAGTGGAATGCATTGATGGTATTTACTATATTGGTAGTCCACTTTACTTGGGTTTTGATATTCTAAGAGTTTGTGTCTCATGGGTTTTTGACTGTGGTAATGGTGATTTTGGAGTTTGGTTGAGCTATAATTGCCAGTTTGATTATGGATTCCTCTTGGTCATATTGCAGAGGATCTTGCAGGAGTCTGTGTTAATTGGTAGTAGTATAGTTCATGACTACATTTGGGATCCAGGAGGATTGATTGGTTTATTGTTCAGCCATTGCTTGAGGACAAGCAATGTTTGGGAGGGGAGGACTTGTCATGTCCCCTTTTCAAATAATTAAAAAATAATAATCTTTGCTAAGACAGGCAGGCCCAAGAAAGTGAAGTTTCGGAAAAAGGGAGTTAATCTTTGGAAACCGTTGGACTAATAAATGATAATTATTATTAAAATATGTTTCATTAACCTCTCTTGGACGTGAGTTACAGTTATGCCCTTTTTAAAGAGGTTTGGAGGCATTTTGGGGGGATTCCAGACTTGATTTTCACTCATTCTTTGTTATTCTTCAGAGGCTGCCAAACCTGTGGAGAAGGAGACCCAAGAACGGGAGTTTGCAGGTTTCCAGGGAGACCCAAGAACGGGAGTTTGCAGGTTTCCAGGAAGGCTAAGGACGGGAGTTTGAAGCCATTCCATGTGCATGCTCATACAGAGTTTGCCTTTGTGCTGAACAGTGCAGATTTGTGAGTTTCCGGGTGTATTTTTGTAAGAGTTTGGTGTTTCCGGTTGAGTATTTCAATCAGTTTTGGTTGCTGCTGTATTTTATACTTTAAGCTGTTAAAATAGAGCTGAATATATATATTGGGACGTGATTAAACTTCTGAGATAGATTATTAGTGTTCTTGTGGTGTTTCCGAGCATATTTTGTGCTATTTCGGGAGCCCGATGAGCATAGTTTTGGTCCTACATTTTCGAGCTGTTGTGTAAAGGCTATACGGATCTGGAAATATCAATTTGTAGGCTGTTATGCTGCTGAAAGTTCTGTAAAAATTTCCATTTTCAGATTCATTAATAATTTGTGAAGTTGTGAAGCTTTTAGCACTATTTTCAACATACCCGATTTGGGGTTTCTTAAGGAATTTGGTGGATCTTTGTGATAGCAGTTGTTTGATTTTAAAGATCTGATTAGAGGTTGGAAATATCATGAAAAATCAGAAAAGGGACATTTCAAAGAATCATTCTCCATTTTGTCACTATCCTAAATGTACTATCACTAAGTTCTTTTCAAATGTTTTCATCCTTATATTCAGCCCGTTAGTATCCAGTTATCCTGATCTCTTTAGCAAAAGGTTACCTTTTTGCACATTTGGCTCTTTCTTTTGATCTTTGGTTTTATCTTGTATATTTTGATTGGTCATTTCCAGGTGATTTTTAGTTGTTCCCTCCTCATGGTTGCCATGATCTCCCATATCATGGTGTGCCTTGACTGGAGCAACTCAAAAGAATGGTGTCAACCGTAGTCTTTTTCTACTTGTGAGTCAATCAGATATCACCCTTGCATATCCCAAACATGTTTTCATTTATGATCACATGATGTAGTTGGGCAATATCATTTTCTCATGGATCACCCAACATCATTTCCATGCTAATTTCTTTGGGACTCATGTGTGATGCTAGGGTGATCTTTGCATGCTTGTTTGAGTTAGTCCTATGTAATATTGGGGAAAAGGCCTTGATGTTCTTAGTAACCTTGGAAAATCCCTAATATTCCTATATCAAATAAAGTGCTCACACTACATGGTGGTACTTCTTCATGAAGTACCCCACTCTCAAGCTTCCCACATATCCCCTTCCTCTCACCATTTTCCCCCATACAAAGAATTACATGATCCTATCATCCCTATACACATCCGTACTCACCCCCTCCTACACATTTTCTTAGCATCCTATCCTCTCCTCCCTCGCTCCCTCATAACTTTTAGTTCCCATGACCTAACTTTTACTCGTCATCTTGATCTCCTATTCAATCACATCCACTTGAGTATCCTACACATGTACTGTTTAAATTTGTGCATATTGTTCCTACCCCCTGACCAAGGTCATGACTAATTAGTGATAGTTATACCATTTTTCTACACCCCACATCTATTTCCCTATCATTCTACTTCCCTTTCCTATTGTAACCAATGGTACCCTCTTCCTTTAAATCACCAATCTCTCTCAAACTTTGGATCTTGTCATTATTAAAATCTTTTGATTCAAATTCCTTATCATCAAACATTGAACTATCTTCATTATCCTAGTCTTAGAACTTCTAAACCCCTAGGCTACAATTTCACCATCCATCATGTTATGCTCTTTATCATAAGTCACTATCCTAGCTCTACATTCACCTATCCTATTTATTACCATCTTGACTTGGAGTTTGTTGTTTAATCATTTTCCAACATTATCTTCTTAAAAGTTAGCTTCTCTAATGTTTTAAAAGTTCATTCTTTATCATAGATCATTATCCTATATTGAGTTCTATTTACCCTTCCCCACCATCATAAATTTTCTTGGATCTCATTTTTTGTCATCATTGCCTATATCTATTTTCTATCTCCCCACATTTTAGTGTTTAATTAAGTTATCATGTTGTATTTTCATCAATTACATTCATTTACCCTTATCATAATTTTGATTTCTCTTATTATACATCCCCATCATAGATTTAGATCTTTCATCAGATATTAGATATCCTTCTTATCTTTTATCCTTATACTCTTTAGTTCACTTCACATATGTTATCACAGAAACTTTTAGTTCAGTTATCACATTCAATTTTAGTTTGTGTTCATTTTGAAATCTGTACTATCATAATAAAACTCATGTTCATTTTTGGTTTGTGTTCATTTTTAAATCTG
The DNA here is from genome assembly GCA_028749045.1 of Cupressus sempervirens. Lineage (NCBI taxonomy): Eukaryota > Viridiplantae > Streptophyta > Pinopsida > Cupressales > Cupressaceae > Cupressus > Cupressus sempervirens. The sequence goes on along the minus strand of CM053791.1, from coordinate 727,940,817 downwards.
TACCATCATCATAAAAGTCACGTTCATTTTTAGTTTGTGTTCATTTTTAAATCTATACCATCATCATAAAACTCACATTCATTTTTAGTTTGTGTTCATTTTTAAATCTGTACCATCATCATCAAACTCACATTCAATTTTAGTTTGTGTTCATTTTAAAAATCTATACCATCATCATAAAACTCATGTTCATTTTTAGTTTGTGTTCTTTTTTACAATCTATACCATATTCATCAAACTCACATCAAATTTTAGTTTGTGTCCATTTTTTATCTATCCCACCATCATAAAACTCATATTTATTTTATCTTTGCCTATGTTCATTTAACAATCATTATAAACATGCTCATCATCATAAACATCATCATTAGCAATATCAAAAAAATCACATCCTGCACTATCAAAACAAATCTCATCATCAATATACATAATATCATGCATCAGAAATATATCAGTACTATCAAAACAAATCTCATCATCAATATGCATCATATCCTATATCACAGATATATCAATACTATTAAACTAATCTCATCATCAAATAACATCATACCCTGCACTATCAAACACAATCCCATCCTTACAATACATCATATCCTACATCACAAACTATCAATCACATCAAATATCTCATAAACATCACATCCTACATCAAAAACACATTAGTTTGTTATACACATCTAAAAACCATCTACATCATAAATATAAACATGACATTATACATCCATACATCCATATCCCACCCCAAAGAATGATTTTCTCTATATAGATCTCATCCCCAAAGAATAAAGAATCAAATCACCCATCCCTGCAAAAATCTCAAATGTTCATCATAGTCCAAATATCCAATTTCCATATAATACAAATAAATCCTATCAATACATTGGGTCTGCACCTACAAAAATACATCAACCAGTAGATCCAAATAATAATATATCAAAAATTAGCATCTCATTGATCTCCCTCCTCTACCACCTCCTCATCATGAGACTCATAGGTGTCCCTCTCTACCCCTAGCACTACTGGTGGTGGAGGTGGTGGCCTCATTTGTCCTCCTCCTATACCCAAGCTCTCTACCTCATCCCTATGTCTCACCTCTAGCTCTGCCCTATCCTTTGGCTTTTCTTTATGCGCTGAGACTTGCATGTCCTCCGTGAGCCCCCAGTGCTCCATCCACTCTCTCCCCCTCCACCCTACATACCTGTTTGGGTTCTAGTTGTCCCTAACCATGTCGGTCATCTATAATGCTCTATTTGGTCTGTTGGGACTACTGTGTGGTACCTCCCCTGGTAAAATCTTACTCTCTCTCTCTTAGCTCCTCCATCCATCCACCCACTGCCACCTATTAGAGTAAATAATTAATTATTAATTATTTATTCTATTTACTTAATCTTACTTAGGTTAATGCATTTATTTAATATTTAGTAGTTAATTGTTATAGTGATGAGTTGTTGACAACACAAGAGTTTTTTCCCTTCTCGCATGTTCCACCTTTTTGTGGAAGAGTGCTTAGTTGTCAACCTTATCTTCTACCACTTTCCAGCTTGTTCTACAAGCTTCCATAAGGCTTTTATATTTGAGCTCTCTCTTTGTATTTTCACAACTCATTTTTTATTGTAAATACATTTTCATTATTTTTGCAATATGTTTGATCTCATGTCCATTTAGGGTTTTTCCAAGCTCCAGTTCTTCCTTCTTGGTTTCCCTTCGATAGGTTATTTGCATGCAGGTGATCTTGGTGAGTTTTGGAGTTGGATTTCATCAACTCCTACATGGTATCAGAGCCTCCCTATTACTTCTTTGTTGAAGGATTTTTGAAGCAGCGATTTGGAGACACAAACCCTAGTTTGTTTGTGCATTTTTTTTCAATTTGGGGGAAGAGAATTTTTTTGGAGCACTTTGGGCCCAAATGGACACTGCCATTGGATCCAGAAGGCCATTTATAGTCAAGATTCATATAAAATTTGTAAATTTTGGAGACAGTGCTCCAAGAGGCAAATTTTTTTTAGTTGCAGGGCTTGCCATATGGTTATATGGATGATCTGGGCAAAACAAATAAAAATAAAATAAATATTGCAAGCATTTCCAATGCACAATCAGGCAGCCACCACCATGCCACTGTGGCCCCACCAACATGTAGCTTGCTACGGCTGCACTGCCGTGGCAATGCTATAGCTTGGTCTTTGTCGGTGGGCCACCCACCATCCAATCGCAGCCTAGTAGTGCCTCTAACTCTCTGTGGCTTCGATCATCTACACAACCTTCGCTCTGCTTTAGCACCACTCTACACTGTTAGCTGGCTAGTTTTTGCTCGCATGGAAGTTTGAAGCCACTTGGCTAGTTCATGGGTGACACATGGCACATGTTCCATGTTGGCACTTTTCCACATGGTCCCTACCACGTAACCCACCTACCACGTGGTGTGCTGTGTGGCATTTTTTTTGCTGCGATGGCTACAAAGTCATCAAATTTTTTGCCGTGATTTTTTGATGTTAGCATGACATCATCCTGCATTAGCACCCCTGCTAGGCTCTCTAGGGTCATTTTGACCTACTTACAATTTTTTGGCCATAACTTGAGCATACAGAGGTATTTTTCTGATTTGAAAGAAGTGCCATAAGCTAGTTCTAAGATGGAGACATTGGTGTACATATTTTTAGTTTTTGATGTAGATTAGTTTCTCATTTTTATAGTCAAATTTTGAAGTTCTTTTTTTGACTCCAACATGCATATCTTTTGTGTCCCATGTCAATTTTTTGAAAACATTATATTTTTGGAAAGTTGGTTTTGTCATCTTTTCAGAAATGTTGTCTTTTTCCTTAGATTCTAGCCCATGCTCTTTCTATCATGTTTTTGGCATTTTTTCTCTATGGTGGATATCTTGGGTGTTTCAGGTCTAAAGATCATTTTTCTGGCATGGTTTCTTTTGTTTTGGGCTGTACTATCTTTTGTGTCAACTTTTTTCCTATTCTAATATTTGTAGACAACATTTGTAAGCAGTTTTATGTAAACACACTGAGATAAAGTGCCGCTCTTGCATTTCAAGTTCATGAAAATTGTTTTGAGATAGTTGTACTTGCATCATTTTTATAAAGCACCATGGGGGGATAGTTGTTTTCTATTTTTAGCCTTCTTCCTTTGTCAAGTGAGTGTACCTTCCTTGACATTAGCCCCATCTAGAGTCAGTGTGACCATGTCTTTATAGGTGTTTGTACTTCTTCCTCTCTCATCGTTCTTGGTTCTATCTATAGAGGATTTTGGCCCACCTTCTTAGTTGCCTATCATCTCGCCCCATCTGCATTAAGGGGGGGTTATTCTATTTTTCTAATGCATTCATGGTTTGATGGTTTGATAGTGTGAGCTATGTATTCAGTTGTTGATCCTATATAAGAGGCGATATTAGCAGCTAGCTACCTATGCATTTTGGTGAGATGGATCATCTACCATATAGACATGCTCAGTTTGTGCCTTCTTCTTCCATGGAGGTTCTTCAAATAAAAAATTTCTTTTTGATGGTAGATTTTGTAGCTTCTTCATGCTTTAGTGATGCTCTTCATGATCACTTGTTGTTCCTATTTTAGGGTACATTCCTCTAGTTGGAGGCTTCTTTAGTCCTTCACTAGGTTCTTACCCCTTTTTCGGGGAGGGTTTTTCCTACATGGTTTTCTCTCTTTCCCCATTTTCAGAGGTTGCATTTTTTCATTGTACATAGTTACCTAACATGGCCTTGTTGCTGGGACCCATTTTGCATTTCATCTTAGTTTTTGTGAGTTTAAGGCATTCCCCTAAGTTGGAATTAAGGGGGGGTGTTAGAGTAAATAATTAATTATTAATTATTTATTCTATTTACTTAAGCTTACTTAGGTTAATGCATTTATTTAATATTTAGTAGTTAATTGTTATAGTGGTGAGTTGTGACAACACGAGAGTTTGTTCCCTTCTAGCATGTGGCATGTTCCACATTTTTGTGGAAGAGTGCTTAGTTGTCAACCTTATCTTCTACCACTTTCAAACTTGTTCAACAAGCTTCCATGAGGCCTTTATATTTGGGCTCTCTCTTTGTATTTTCACAACTCATTTTTCATTGTAAATACATTTTCATTGTTTTTGCAATATGTTCGATCTCATGTCTGTTTAAGGTTTTTCCAAGCTCCACCTTTTCCTTCTTGGTTTCCCTTCAACAAATTATTTGCATGTAGGTGATCTTGGCAAGCTGTGGAGTTAGATTTCATCAACTCCTACACCACCTCCACCACTAGTCTATCCCGCTCCTACTACATGGCATCCAGTCTCACTTGTACTGGATGCCTATCTAAACTCACTACATCTAATCTCCCCTCCATCTACCCAACCTCCACCTATAGTGTGCCCCCCCTATCCCTACCCTATTCACCTATCCCTGTGCCACATCATGCTCTTGTCACAATTGATCCCGCTTTATCCTAAGTTGATCTCTTTTTTGCTGAGTGTCCCGTAGTAGCTAGCTAGTAGCATCATGGGTATGCTACAAGGATGTGTATCAAGCAACCTATCCATCATCCCCTCCCCCTAACAAAGAACCACCCCCATCTCCTCTATCTACTAGTATCTATGGCCTTGGCTCATCCTCCCCTTGTGGTGTGCTCTCCTCTACTAGCCTCTCCTCTCCTATCTTTGGCTCTGCCACTCTCTCCTTTCCTCTCTTCGGCTATACCCCTCTCTCCTTCTACCTCCTTAACCTCCACCTCTACTGTGCTAACCTATCCTCTTGTACTATAGTCTCTGCCCACTATCATAGCTCTCTCACTACATATCTGCCCTACTTGGCAACTCAGGCTAACTCCCTTTCCGCTATTGTTGCTCTCGTCACTTGGGCTTGGCATACTAGCCTTGGCCACACGAACTAGTCTTGGTACACCTTTATGGAGCCCACATCTGTTACCCCACCAAACCAATCCCACTACCATGGCTTTAACTCCTGCTAGGCCTGAAGTAATTCCTCCCTCTGCAGTGCTAACCCATACATAATCATTGGCTCTTGAGTAATTTGTTGGTACTAGTTTAGCTTGCTTGGAGCCACCTAGACCCATCCAAACTACCGCAAGGCCTTATGCGACCAATACTACTCTACAATGTACTCCCACTGCCCAAAAATAAAGCATGATGATATTGTATAGGGCAAATACTGCCCCTTCTCTGCCCATGGATCTAGACCCATATATGGTCTCCATACCACCACCCTAATCTCATGAACCTAGACTTGCTAGTAGTCCACATCCTCCATGTGATGGTAGGTCAAAGGCTGCCCCCAGTTGTATGCCACTGGCTCATCTACCTACATGTCCCTCTATTCAATTGGCCTAAATGTTGCAATGTGCTCTCATGCCCAAACCTATAATAAAGTGAGGAACCCTATACTCCTTCCTTACCATCTAGCTCCCTGATACACAATCTGATGTAAATCCTAATATAACTCTTCTAACATCAATGATCACTATGTTGCTGGGACTCCTACATCCACTATCTGCATGATCATTGGTATCAATTCCAAGGTAACAACTATCCCACCTATATTTGGGGCAATGTACTGGATGATACTAACTTGCATGCATAAAAATAGATCTGCCTCTTTGCAGCCACTTGGTCCGACTGCTCATCAAATCTGAAATGCAACCCCCAACCCTACAAGCCCTTGTACCATTGCCTTTTCCCTTATCTCTCTCATTACCATCACTAGCATCCCCTGCATTGGTAATATAGAAATCCTATATACATCCTCCAATGTCATCATCATCTCCTTTGTGGGAAAGTGGAATGTGTCTATCGCACTATGCCACCACTCACACAATGTTGTCACCATGGCCATATAGGTGCATGTGTGGAGTAACCTCACCAAGTATCCTAGATCAATATCCTCAATCCTTGCCCAATCCACCAACGTCAGCTGCTCTCTAGCACGTAGTATGATCACCCATCACTTGCATGACACTAGAGCATCCAAAGACCACTACACACCAAAACCAATTACACATCAATATTCATTTACATACTTTGCATACCTTAGCTTTCCACCCATTCCCCTATCAAACCCTCTATTTTGTCTGCACCTTTTCCCTTTTCTTTTGTTCTCGCTACCATGTTCCCATGAATGCTCACAAACTTAGGATCCTATGAATAGGTGTTCCTGTGGGATTTCTCTTTGACTTTTGACCTCTATAACTATTCGACCCATGCTCCTACTAGAGCATTCCCATGTAGACTCAACCTAGTGATCCTGTAGATCAATGTTCTTGAAGGATCACATTTGCAACTTCCCATCCTAGTCAAACCCTATCCCATTCCTACATTGACCTAATCCTTGATGTGGGATTGTGTTCCCATAGCCATATTCCCTCCGATCCCACAAGTGATCCTGCCAGAACCATGTCTACAAGATCACATTTTCTCTTTCGTAGGATTGCTATAAATTGATCAAAAATAAAAAATCCAAGAAAAGTTTTCGACCCTACTAAATGATCTAGCATCTACCACACTCGTACTCAGCGTACCATGTCTAATCAATGCTTAGGTCATCCAATCATAGCCATCATCTCGTCCAAATTAGAGCTCCTAGTAGCAATATCTCCTTGTCTATTTGAAAGAAAATAAACCTTTCTAGCCCCCTTCCAGCCCCTTATAGGCCCCCCCAAGATGCCCTATCTTCCTTTATGATTCTTCTAGAAACCTCCCTTTTCCCCTATCTTATTTCTTGTTGTCATTTACTATCATTTTTACCTTCTTTTAGCCCTTCTATGTCCTCGTGTAGACCCTGACTTACTACAACTTTTTTAAGAAGTCACCATGCCTCATTTTCTTTCCTTGATGCCTTCTTGAGGGGGCATCACATAGTCCATTCTCTCCTCTTCTACTCAAAACTTGGGCAATTATTTTGCTTTAAAAAGTCTTCTTCATGTTGTTTATATTCAAACTTATTTGAAATAGTGTTTTTCCAACACTATGTCAAATAGGGGCAAAATGTAGACACCTAAATATGATTACATCACTAGGTAATCATATTTAGTCATCTCCTAAGACATTACTGATTAAATATTCATTATTTAATTAATTAATCATCATCCCCTAGTTAATTAATTAATTTCATTAACTACAGTCCAATTGATAAAATCAAATGATAATCCAAAATCAATTTATCAATTAAATCCCCATTCCTCTATTAAATTAAATAAACCTTTAAATCTATTTAATTTAATCTCACATCCCCTATTTATTACATAAACTATTTAATAAATCATCCAAACCCCTAAAAAATCCTTAAACCCTTTCATTACCCCTAATCCAACCCATTCACCCATACTAACGTCACTTAGCCTCTTAACTAACCCATCCCATCAAAGCTAAGTCACTTGCCCCTTAACTCCCTTTCTAAGCTAAGCCTAATCTCCCTCCTAAACATGTGCACAACTTTAAGCAAGGGTTAAGACTTGCTAACCCAAGCCAAGTCAACAAGTCTCTCTTGACACCTTCCATTCTTCTCCAAGAGCATTAATGGCTCTTACATGTCATTATTGCCTCTTACACACTCATCCTCCCTCATTACTCCCCTTGACCCCCATTTTGACCTCCCAATCCCCTTGTGACTCTTGTCACAAGGCTAGAGCCTTGAAGAAGCATAATCCATGTGCTCCCTTTTGAATGCATCGTAGCCCTCCCTCACCACTCTTCCATCCTTGCATCTTGA